>CM046878.1:557907266-559107266 GCA_025667525.1 Glebionis coronaria
TAAAATACCATGAACAGTAACTACATGAAAACATGATCACATTAAAACTTTCCATTTATAATATACGACATGTGCCACTACATTAAATTACAAGTATTATGTATATTATAAATGTACCATGAACAATTACGTCTAATATTAATTCACGACAATTGCCCAAGATCATACACTAATAATTATTAAGTTATAAAAACTAAGGATTTGTGTTGGGCTCCTTGTGTGGCCACGACATATAAACAAAACAAGGGAGAGGGCCTTTTGGCCCATTGCCAAATCCATTTTGTAAACTAATCTAACTCCCAGGGAATTAATCATAATACACTTTAACAAAAACTAAGAAAACCCTACCTTGCTCTCCTTTGGCCGCCGGCAACCAAGAACACAAGAGGGAGTGTTTGTTGATTTTGATCTTGGTAAATTACATAATCGTGTTCGTGGTTCAAACCTTGTTTCAATCAAGCATTGGTAATTAAACCTTAAACCCTTTTTGGTTAATTCAAGATTTAATTATGTTCTTATTTATTATGAACCATGATCCAATATTTAATAAAACATGTTTAGATTCGGGTTTCGGTTTGTTTGTGGCTTGGCCGCATCTAAACTGAGAGTCTTACGACTCTCGGTGGCTATTTTACTCCACCAGCCGAGACCCAAGAGGGCTCGGTGTGGTTTTGTCTCGGAAAGTAGCAAGAAAGGAACCCACAGGGGGGAACCGTTTGATTTCAATGGGAACCGAGACCACTTAAGGTCTCGGTGGGTCTTTAGGCTAGGTCAGTGGGAACCGACGCATAACCGGTGGGAAATTTTGACCCGGCAGTGAGAACCGGCTAGCACCGGTGCGACCCACTGCCTAATTAGTCACAGCCGACGGTGAGGCTAGGCCTAAACCGCTGGCTAACAACCACCAGCCGCCTGCTGGGTGGTGTTGATTTAGGTGTTTGACTCGGTAGTTTTGGTCATCGGGTTTAGGGATCAGGTACATGTTGTTTTGGCCAAAATGATTTTACAGGTTATTAATTAAATTAATTCCCTTAAGTATTACTAATTTAATTAATTTGGGAGTTAGGTTAATTATTTGATTTTAATGATACATGTTTTAATCTAAGTATTTATTTTAGCATAATTAAATTAAAACCATGTTAATTTAATTATTATTATAAGGAAAAGTTTTATTAATTTTCATGATGTATTATTAATTATTAAAACCATGCATTTTCCTTAATAATTACTAGTGAAAGTCCCTAAATATAACAACTGACGAAACTATTACTCTTATAAACACAAATACATAACCAAATACTTTTCAAACACGTAATGTTTTATTAACTATTATAAACAAAGTATTACAAAGTGATATAAATACACCCGTTGAATGACAATTAGAAATGAACCCTAGAACAAGTAAACTTGATTCGAGACTCAAGTTTACAAGAGAACCTATGAGTCGCTGGTAGACAGCTGAGGGCTTAGAGGTTCCAAAGGGAGAAAGAACTCAGATAATTTATCCAAGCACAAGGGTTCATTTAACTCTTCTTTGTCACTCCTATTTATGGTGGTACGAGGTTGGTTCCTTAGTGGGAGTAGTTGATACGTGTCATCTTCTGAGTGGAAGAGTACAGCGTATTAAATGCAAGTCCAAATCGAGACATACCTTTAAACAACTTTAGGTTAACAGTTCTACCAACTGTTCACCTTTTGTCCCACTAGGTCGTACTAGGCTTTATCTTGAATCTCTTGTTTTGTCTCGCTCAAAACACTTTGTAGATTCTCCCGCCTAAACTATAATGGATTAGACAAGCTTTGCTTGTATCAGACTTCTAGGGTTCTTAAGTGATCTCTGAGTATTGTCAACTCAGAGATCCTTGAACACCAGCACATTCCTTCTACATCCCAGCTATTCATAATCGCTGGTAAGTATGACTTCAGATTGTCTTCGACTTCTCTGAAGTTGTCTTTGACTTGAATGTTCCTGGTGTGCATGCTGAGGCTTTGCCTTCCGCTGGTCTGGTCTCTGTCGCTGGTCCTCTCAGCGATCAGTAACACTTAGTCTAATTTAAACAAATCTAGATTGGGCCATATTTAAAACTTTCATTGGCCCAACAATCTCCCCCTATTTGTTTACAAATTATACTAAGTCTAGAATTATTGTAAGTGAGTACACAGCTTCTTCTTACACATAATTTTAACAAACATACCTCAGAGTTTTATTCATCATAAAAAACCTAACCTATTACATGAACACCAATGGGTGTAAAAATAAAAACCAAAGGTTCTTCAGCGATCAAGGCCTTGGTCCACAGTTCTTTGAGCTTCAACTTTATCTGCCTTGGAGTTGATGATTAACTCCATCTCAAAATCAAAGTCACTGGCTTCCTTTCAATTTCTGAGCATGCCTTGTTTGAGTCTGAAGAGTTGTATGGTTGAGGCCAAGTGTAACTCACTTTTCTCTAGAAGCAGTATTCACAGTTCCCATTCATGAATACTAATCCTATCTCTAGTTCTGAGTAAACTTTGCCACCCACTGGCTTAGCAATCTCTTTAGGAAGTACAAGGTTTCTATACATTCCATCTACCACAACGTTCTCAGTGACCAGCTTCTCTACTAGAGGCCCCATTTAGGTTTTCCTTTTTCTTTGTCCTTGAGTTGGTTGTTGTTGTGATAGTTGGGGAGGCATAGGTAGCTTCAGCTTCTTAGCAGTGTCTCTTAACCAATTAACCTTAGCTTGTATGTTTTTCATCATTTGGGCAGCACCAGGCCCAGTCTTCTTTTGGGCAAGAGACAGCACTTCTAACCATTCAGAGAGGCCCATATTCTGAGTCTAAAGTTACTGAAGACTTTGTAGTTGGTTATTTGTTTATCTCTGTATAAGGTCATCACTACTCTCTTGTCTTTATCAGTGTAACAAGTGTACTTGGTGATTTGACCGGGCTCTGATCTTTGGTCCACTATTCTCTCAATTTCCTTTTGAAGGTTACTCCTTTTGAATTCAAGTTCTTTGAGTTTATTTAGTTGAGCTTCCTTTACAGCTGGAGAGAGTAGTTTGTTCAGAGCCTCTTTGCTCTTGGTATCAACAGCTCTAATGTCAACTAACCTCTTTTGTTCCATGATTTGAGCCTTTGCCTGCTCTGGGGTTAGTGGTGGTTCATCGGCGCTTTTAAATTTGTTCAGATCAGAGTGTCTGGCAGTGGATCCACCTTTTTCTTGGAGGGAGTGCAGGGTTGTTTCTGTCACCTTAGTGGCAATACCTTTTCCATTGTCCTTTGCCACCTTAGTGATGGGTTTGAAGGATCTGATAGGCTTTGGAGTGGGGATCTCTGTTGTGGATGCAGGTTGTTTAAGTGATTTCTCCCCCTTAGGTGGAGCATCATCTTCTTCTTCTTCAGAGGTGGAAGTAGCAGAATTCTCCCCCTCAGGCATAGCGCCAGTAGTAGCTGTGCTTGTTCCTGCTTTATGAAACTTAACGAATTCTTGATGTGCAAAGAGACATATTTCTTTAAGTTCATCTTGTAAGAGTTCCTGAAGAAGCTGCCTGGAAGGTTCAGATGCCTTGGCAATAGCAGCGACATTAGCCTTGACAGCTGCTGTGAGGACTGGTGGCATGTACTACTGGAGACTATGGTTTAGAACCACTAGGAGTTGAGTTTTCAAAGCATTTCCCAGCAGTTGCGGAAGAAATGAAGTCAGAGAGGATTCCACATATGAAGTTAGGTAAGTCTCTAAGGTTATAGTGAGTTCTTCAGCAGCATGGGTGAGTGTTTTTATCTAGGAGAGGATAACATCATTTGTGACTTTAGGCTTTGTGATGTTGATGTCTCCCCTCTTAAACCAGAGTTCCTCAGCGACCAGTTCTTGAACATCTTTCATTCTCGGAACAGGGATAGGCTTGAGGTTTTGCAAATATTCTAACTGTTTCATTGCCCCCAGTTCCATGACATTTGGCAAAGTCAGAAAGGGGACTAGGGTCGATGTACTGAGCCGCTGATCCCATAGCTGCTTGGTAGCAAGTTCCTGAACATTAACCATTGATGGGAAAGGAATGTGCTTTAACTCAGATGTGACTTGGTCGTCATCAGCATCGATGTCTGCATAGTCTGAAATGGTAAGATCATATTCAATGATAAAAACTTCATCTTCAAGCATGGAGTCAATGTCTAACATGGCATCCAGATCAATGTTGGAGGCTTCAGCATTATCATCACCAGCAATGGAATAAGCCTCATCGTTCTGTTGTTCTTCATGAAGATTGTGAGCCTATTTTGACATTTTTTAGTAACCAGTGTGAAAAAAAATGAAGTTATAGATCGCCATTCGCTTCCCCTAGGAAAGATGGGTGTGATTATCCAGCCCCCCTAAGGATTTCTCCTTGGGACTCTTTTATTGTGAAACGGATATATTGAAGGGTCGCCATTCGCTGCCCCTAGGATAGCTGGGTGTGATTATCCATCTCCCCCATAAGGATTACTCCTTGGGACTCTTTTGATTTTTTAATATTATGAGGTGAATGGTCTCCGTTCGCTGCCCCTAGGATAGCTGGGTGTGATTATCCAGCTCCCCTAAAGGATTTCTCCTTGGGACTTAGTTGTGAAACATGATATGGGAATGGTCGCCTTTCTCTGCCCCTAGGATAGCTGGGTGTGATTATCCAGCTCCCCCTGAAGGATAACTCCTTGGGACTCTTTTGTGAAGTATTTGAAGGTAAAGGTCGCCTTTTATCGCTGCCCCTAGGAAGACTGAGGGTGATTATTCAGTACCCCCAAAAGAATAAATTATTTGGGACTCTTTTTAGTACGAGGCGACACAGAGTTCACGTGAAGTGAAGAGACTCTGGGTCGGGACCTATAGTGTGCTCAAGTTCTTATAGGAAAGAGCACACTCCAACAGGTGAAGGGTCATTGGGGTGCGTTATGAGCACAAATGAATCATATCCTAGTGCCAAGACAGAGTGTACAGATAATCCTATGAGATCTAGGTGCTGACACAGACACTCTATGGGTTGAGGCATACCCTAAACTTCATCACCCTCTCCTATAGACATTTGAGAGTGATTGCTTGTGAACCTCAAAAAAATGAAGGGCAGACTAATACCTGTGAGATATCAGTGTCGAGAAGGTTCTTAGAAGTCTCTGCTGACTTTGAGATGCTAAACACAGGTTGTTCGTCAGTGATGGGCTCTCTATCCTCATCCACCTGAGTAGGGGATGGGTGTTTCTTGGTCTTCTTCTTCTTGGATGGATTAACAGAAGGGGTTTCAGAGGAAAGGGCGATGTCTTTCCTCTTCTTCTTCTTTTTCTTTAGCACCTTGGGCCGAGAAGTAGACTGCACAGAGGTCTTGCACAAAGACTTATTAGCCATACTTTCAGCATTCACCTCTGGTGGAGGGATCAAGGGCTCCTCTTCTCCAGCAGGTTGCATACCAGCAACTCTTACATGTGCTTGATGAGAGGCACCTCATCATCTAAAGGAGTCTTCAGAGATGCTGCAGTGATGTGATAGGGAGCAATGGAGTGAAGTTCGTCATTGGTGTAGGTTTCACCAAGAATATCCTCTATAATGAGAAAGAGATATCTAGTGTAGCAGATGGTTGCCAGACGGTTCTTCTTCCCTTTGTTCTCGAGTTTGGCAATGAGGTCGGTATAAAGAATGAGGGCAATTCCTATATCTAATCCCCAAATTAGACTATAAGCAATTGCCTGCTGGGATAAATTTAGCTGATCATGCGATCCCTGGTTTCCCCTAGACATTTTACAATGTAAAGCATCAGCGTCCTCCATATGGGAGAGAAGTAATTCACCTTGATCAGGGATTTGTTTTGGAAGGCAATGGAGAAGAAGGGTTTGTCATCATCATCTCGAGGCCTGAGAGTTGCCAGGACCTTCTTCATAGTAGCGCTGGTGGGCACAGCGGTCATGTTTTCATTTACTTCAAGTCCAATGACTTTAGCAAAGGTTTTGAAGTCGAAGGTGAGAGGTTGAGGATGGGTAGAAAGGTGAAAAGTGATGTGGGAAGAAGTTGGATCAACTTCGGCCGAAGACCAAAACTCCTTTAGGTATTGAGAGTAACAGGTTGAGGGTTCTCGTGTGATGGCTTCGGCTATGGGAGAGTTCTTCAACTAGGTTAACAATGGTGTATAAAGGGGATTGTTGTGTTCGAAGAGTGCCACGTAGTTGTTAAGTGCAATCTTACCATCGTTAATCCCAAAGTCTACGTTGGACGCAGCCTGGACGATAAATGAGGGGTTTGTTGATGAAGACACCATTGTTGTTTATAGTGAATATTTGGAGGATGAGAAGAAGATGAATAGTATGTGTGTGTGAAAAATATGAATGATGTGATACAAGTAAATGAGTCAAGGGTTTGTAAAATGGTTTTGCCGTGTTCAACTAAAGCATTAAATGCAAATGTTTTTCTTTTAGGAAAAGTGAGACCCCTTGACCCTTCATGTTATTTTTATGTCCCGTTGGAAAGCGGGAAAGTTGTTGACATTAATGGACAATTATTTGAATTAAATATGGGAATATATTAACTCCCATTGGAATGTAATACCTCGTTACATTCAATACCTTAAATTCCCAGAGACAGAGATCACTTATCAGATTTGTTTACCAATATTGAGCATACCCAGCTCATCAACCAGCCTAGTAAAACTTGGCTCAGCTAGAGGCTTGGTGAAAATATCAGCGAGCTGGTATTCAGCGGGTATAAATGAAGCTCAATATCACCTTTTAAAATATGGTCTATAATAAAGTGATACCTGATGTCAATATGCTTGGTTCTGGAATGAAGTACCGGATTATTGGAGATAGCTATAGCACTTGTGTTTTCACAGAATATGGGAACCTTTTCATAACTAATCGCATAATCAGCCACCTGACTTTTCATCCAGAGAACTTGAGCACAACAACCAGTGGCAGCTACATATTCAGATTCTGCTAATGACAAGGCCACTAAGTTTTGTTTCTTTGCACTCCAGCTCACCAACTTTCCTCCAAGGATTTGACAACTCCCATAGGTGCTCTTTCTATCAAGGCAGCATCCAGCGTAATCTGAGTCAGAGTAGGCTTTGAGGTTGAAGCCTCATCCATTTGGATACCAGAGACCCAGTGTGGGAGATCCTTTTAAGTACCTGAAAATTCTTTTGACAGCTACAAGGTGGGATTCCTTGGGATTAGCTTGGTACCTAGCACAGAGACATTTAGCAAATTGTATGTCTTGTCTGCTTGCTGTGAGGTACATCAGTGACCTATTCATGCCTTGGAATAAGGTCCCATTAACAGATACCTCTGAGTCATCAGCTCCCAAGTTGTTGGGAGGAAGCATGGGGCATTTCATTGATGCACAATCAGACAGATCATACTTCTTGTGCAAATCCTTAACATATTTTTCTTGAAAAATAGAAATTCCTTTTGAATTTTGTTTGATTTGAAAACCCAAGAAAAAAGTTAATTCCCCCATCATGCTCATTTCATAATTTTTAGTCATAAGTTTAGCAAACTGTTTGCTTAAGGTAATGTTGGTTGAACCAAAAATTATGTCATCCACATAAATCTATACTAAAATGACATCACCCTTGGACCTATAAGTGAACAGGGTTTGGTCAATGGCACCTCTGACAAATTTATTTTCAAGTAGGAATTTTGACAGAGTTTCATACCAGGCTCTAGGCGCTTGTTTCAGCCCATAGAGTGCTTTGTGAAGTCTACAGACGTGATCAGGATAGTCACTGCTTTCGAACCCTGGGGGTTGATAGACATATACTTCCTCTGCAAGCTTACCATTAAGAAACTCACTCTTTACATCCATCTGGTATACAATGAACCCCATATAAGCTGCAAAGGCTAGGAAGATTCTGATAACTTCCAATCTTGCCATTGGTGCAAACATTTCATCATAATCAATACCCTCAGATTGATTGTACCCCAGCACCACAAGCCTAGCCTTGTTTTTAACTATCATGCCAGCTTCATCCCTCTTGTTTCTATAGAACCATTTAGTTCCAACTACTTGTTTTCCAGCTGGAGCTTTTACCAGAGTCCACACCTTGTTTCTTTTGATCTGATTAAATTCATCTTGCATGGCAACAATCCAACCTTCATCCAGAAGATCAGCTGCCACATTCTTGGGTTCATCTTTAGACAGAAAGTCAGTGAAAAGGCATTCATTCACTGAGGCAGTTTCCAAAGATCTTAACTTTCCTCTGGTGGTGACTCCCTCAGAGGGTTCACCAAGAATATTCACCAAAAGAATATCTTGGTTCCTACTCCATTTGGATTGAGGAGCAGGAGTCTTTGTGGGTTCAGGAGTCACAATAGGTTTGATGAATGCTGGAGGTTCATCACATATTATTTCTTCATACATAATCTCTTCATCTGAGTGAGAGGTTGGTGCGATAAGATCATCATCCTCTTCTATGGGTGGTGGAGTGACAGATTTAGCAATTGCAACCTCTGGAGTGACGTCAGAGATTGAGTGAGGATCAAAGGCATGAACATATGGAAAGTCCTTGTGACATACTTGAGGTGATTCCTTGGGATTTGAGAAATCATCCTTTGGATATGATTTGACTTCATTGAAATCAGTGTCACATTCTTTTGAGTTGGTGTGAGTAATGACAACATCTGCTTCATTAATGGTAACATGAATGGATTCTTCAAGTTCTTGTCTGTGAATATTGAATATTATAAAAGCTCTGGAGGTAGGAGAGTATCCAAGAAAGAATCCATCATCTGACTTTTCATCAAATTTTCCTAGATGATCTCTGTAGTTGTAAATGAAAACAGGGCAACCAAAGACATGGAAGTAGCTTACATCAGGGGCTATCTTCCTATACACTTCATAAGCGGTCTTGCCGTGTCTCTCACAATAATGGATCTATTCTGTGTGTAACAAGTTTTGTTTACAGCTTCACCCCAAAACGGTTTTAGAAGTCTTGATTCGCTGAGCATAGTTCTGGCAGCCTCTATGAGAGTTTTGTTTCTTCTTTCAGCGACACCATTTTGTTCAGGGGTGCCTAGGTTGGAAACGTTCTGGGAGTTTCCCTTTTCATCACAAAAGTCTTCCATGGCATGGTTCTTGAATTTAGTGCCATTATCAGTTCTGATAGACTTAACTCTATAGTCATTGAAGTTCTCTATTTCTCTGATGAAAGACATTATTCTTTCAGCTACATCACTCTTTCTTTTGAGAAAGAATACCCATGTGAATCTAGAGAATTCATCTACAATGACTAGTGTATACTTCTCGTGATTGAGGGATTGTGGTTTTACGGGCCCAAATAAGTCCATGTGAAGAAGATGGAGGAACTTATTTATGGAGAATGATTGCTTTGTTTAAATGAGGCTCTGTGGTGCTTCCCTTTCTCACATGCTGAGCAGGGTCTGTCTTTGGTGAAGGTCAGAGAGGGAAGCCCAACAACTAAATCATTCTTGGCCAGTTTGTTGATGTTCTTGAAGTTAAGGTGGGCAAGTCTCTTATGCCAGATCTAATTTTCACTATCAGATGCTTTGGCAAAGAGACAAGTGTTCTTTCCTTCTGGACATGATGTCATGTCAATAACATACACATCCCTTCTTCTGGGTGCAATTAAAACAACATCATCATTCTGATTGAAGATTGTTCCTTGGGTCTTGGTGAACAGAACTTTGAAACCAGCATCGTAGAGTTGGCTGATGCTGATTAAGTTGTGCTTTAGTCCATTGACATAAGAGACCCTTGTGAAGGTTATACCATTGCAATCCACTGAGCCATAACCCTCAGTGGCCCCTGAGGAGTTATCTCCAAAGACTACTTTTGGACCAAACTCCTTCTTATATCTATGTAGATATTGTTTAACCTCTATCATGTGTTTGGAGCACCCACTATCCAGATACCAAACATATTTCTTCAAGTTGCATGCATAGATATAACAGATCCAGATTAGTTTTGATGATGAACCCACTTTCCCGTGGGTCCATGTTGTCGCTGACCAGCGACATTGGGTCTTCTTTGGTTCCTTTCTCCCCGTCTTTGGTTGCCGTCTCTAGTTTCATGACGCATGCTTCCACAGATGTCACATCTGGGATAATGTTCACACTCATCAGAGTGATGGTCAAAGAAACCACAGTACTTGCAAGGGGGATTTGGTCTGTAACCCTGAAAGTTATCTCTGGGTTTGGGTTAAGGTCTCCTAGAGGGCCTGTGAGGAGTTTTAGACCTTAATTGGGTTCTTTTTCTTTGAATAGCAATGGTCTCCTCATGCTCTCTAGAGGTGTGTTCAGTGGACTTACATGTGATACATTTAGGTTTCTTAGTGCAGTCCTCATAGGAATGATTTTTGAAACCATAATGTTTACAAGGTCTGAATAACGCTCTCCCCTTTGAGCTGCTTGATCCTTCACCAAGAGAGTTGACAGATGGACGGTTAACTCTGTTGATGATCTGTTCTTTCAAACCCTTTACTTCTTCCATCAAGGTGAGGAGAAGTTTCTTGGTGGTTGAAAGCTCTTCAGGGGGAGGAGTGGGTTTGGTGGAGTCGTGGGCCAAGCAAGGAATCAGATGGGTTAGCACCAGCGAGTTTGGGTAGTGTTGGTGCCTCCGATTTCTTGTCAGAGTTTTTCTCATCCATAGAGGTGGAAGACGGAGAAGAAACATCTGAAGGGACAAATTTAACATTGGGCATATGTATGTGATTTTTTAACCTACCCTTCCCCCTATAGCCTGAACCACATCACCTGGAATGGCTTCCACAACTATTTCCTCCATAGTGGATTGAGCCAGATTCCATTTTTCTATCGTTCTTCTGAGCTCAGCGTTTTCATCAGTTAAAGACTCATTTTCAATGGAAAGTTTGCTTACCTCATTTTGAAGTTGATTGGCAAGATTCACAAAAGGTTTGAGATTTGTTAACTCAGATTGACAAAGATTTAACTCAGTTTTAAGACTATGGAACTTGTTTAACAAGTTTTTTCTTTGCTCTTCCACAAAGTGGAGTTTAGCTAAGGTATAGTCACTAACATGGTCTCTATCAGGACCTTCAGGCATAGAAAGTGTAACACCCCATTTTGATAATGGAATGTCACGCGTAATTATGACGTGTCATCAAATCATACAAGGATAAATGTCTAAAACATTACATGACCATAAAAGGAAATGCCGGAATCAAACATCGGTAGTCCAAAAGTAAAGCTCATCACACACAAACATAAGTACTGTAAATGAAAGGACTAAACAATGTCCATGGAAAGAGTATCAAGTAAAGATAATGCATAAAGTAAATAAAGGCTCGAAAGCTTCCAGTCCATATGCACGTACGCTTAAGTCTACGAGCGTCCCTGATACCTGCCGTTTTGGGAACATGAAAAGGAAAACGGCTGAGCAATACGCTCAGTGCACGGATGTACAATAAAGCATGAATAATATAAGCATATAAGCATATAACAGCGGAAGAAACTAAGTCCCGAATAACCCGGTTAAGTCTTAGCAAAACTGGTTTTATAGTTTAAAAAGCCTTATGTTTATCTTATAAAAATGTTTAACATATTCTACCATAGCCAATATAGGTCATGAAAATCCACCGTGCATGAATAATTGGAGGGGTGACCTCATCATGCAAATTAGAGAGGCTGCCTCTAATTTAATATAATGGTTTTGGGTAGGAGGGATCAGCTCCTTGTGAAGGATGCAAGGCACACACCACATTCACAGTAAGTAATCTTGCTGAAAACATGTAACTAGGATGCACCCATACGCCCCACATGATAAATATAATAATATGGCCAAAAGATGAAGGGACGCCACAAGCAATCACTCCGTCGTGGGGAAGTCATAACACCAGTGCCTCTAGTATTATTGTTATGGTACCTCCATAACTAGGTGAAACTGGTCATGCATGTATATGGCTATAGGTATTCTAAATTAAACATAAGCAAATCAAACATATAAACTTATACTACGGGAAAACAGTCGGCTGCATACGGGGAATCCTAAGAAGGAAAGAATGTCCATACTGAAAGGACGGGAATCCGTACCTTATGTCCAGTGAACGAAGAAGACGAACGGAAGAGTGTCCTACTTCGGTATCACTAATGCTACATAAATACATACGTGTATAAGTATCTGATTACTAAATACTTAACTGGTTTTACGTCATGTCTTAGCTTATTTTATACGTTCATGTCATGTTTTACTATTTTAAGCTTTAAACTGTGTTTATCTGATATTCTGTCTATTCTGATTAAGTATTACTTGTCTTTCATGTATTATTATACTTACTATGTAATAATAAGTAACTTTCTACATATAGCAGGTTTCCTAAAATAGAAAGTTTCCAAAAATAAAAAGTTACCAAAAATAGAAAGTTTCCAAAAATAGAAAGTTTCTAAAAATAGAAAGTTTCCAAAAATAGAAAGTTTCCAAAAATAGAATTACTGCTTAAAATAGATAAGTTTCTAAAAATAGAAAGTTTCCATAAATAGATTAGCTGCCCTAATTAAATAAGTTTCTAAAAATAGAAAGTTTCCATAATTAGATATAAGCTGGTTAAATAAGCTAATTATATAAGCTTAAGTGTTTTCTGATTATTATTCTAAGTCATATTGATATAAGGTATAGTTTATTAATTATTACATGTAATTTAAATAAACTATAGGTTAAAAGTATTTAATTAAATATATCATGTTTTTAATTAAATAAAATTAAATACTTAGGTTAACACATGTATTATTAATTATTAATAATATAACCTAAGTCATGTTAATTAATTAATTATAGTCATGGTTTTAATAATTAATAAACTATAAAGTCTAGAAAATATAAATACTTAGGTTAAAAATTCATGATCTAATAATTAAATTATAACCTAAGTCATGTTTTTTAAATTAATTATGTCATGTTTTATTAATTTAATTTTTAACATAACTATTAAAATCATAAACCTTAACATAAACAATGAACCGGACCGTGACTAGAAACCTTGAACCGGACCCGTAATCAACACCATACCCCGAACCACTTCGGGGTTTCCCCTTGTTTGCTGCTACCGTGGGACCCACACCACCAAACCGAGACCATGAGGTCTCGGTGGTGGTTCGTAAGCCAAGCCGAGACCCCTTGGGGGTTCGGTTTAGGCGTCGGCTAGAACAAACACCCCTAAAAACCTTTATTTTGATTTACCCCATAATCATAGACATGTTTAATAAATGTTCTTAATTAGTTTTTAAAAACATCATGATCTTATGTAATTTATTAACTCAAAACATAAAAGAAAAGGGTTAAAAAGGTATACCGAATGCGTGGATCAATTAAGGATGAATACACACGAATGCTTGCACTATATTTAAGATCAAAAATCAACCGAACACCCCCTTTTGTGTCCTTATATCCGGCGGCCAAAGAGAGAACAAAGGAGAAAGAGAAACTTTTTAGGGTTCTGTTATTTTTACTGTAATGTGAAAAGTGAAACATGTTTTACCCCTTAACCCCTTGTTAGTAAAAATTAAATGGGCTTGGCCCATTCTTTTGGTGTAGCCGCGGGTAGGGGCCCCACATGGGTTAACCCGTACCTTTTCCGAGTCTAAATATTTTAGTGTTCGTTCGTGTTTTATCGTGTTCGTGGTTTATGTGATCTAGTTAATTATTAACCGTGACTTAATATATTTATTCGTGTTCGTAATAAATATATATACGTAATTAATATTAGCTCGTGATTAATTTACGTTCATGATTTCATGATCGCATGTTTGTGATTATAATTATTATTTGAATAATTATTGTGTGTTCATACGTAATAAATACTTATTGTGTTCTAACACGTACGTAATACTTTAAATTCTTATAACATACTATAAAAGGAAAGTTTTAATCTAGTACGTACGATCTTAAGGGTACTATTCATGGTAAAAGCATGCGGGTTTTACAGAAAGCAATCTTTGTACCTTTTTCATGGTGATGTCCACCCATTGACCTGATCTAGCTTCACTCTTTCCAACGGCAGATTGTTCATCAGCGACAGCCATAAACGCTCTGACACTAGTGGTTCCTTCATCCTCTGATGTAAGAGGTTCATCATCCCAGCCAAATGAAGCAACAATCATACCTTTTTCAGTCTTTTTGTTGTCCCTTTTCTTTGCTGTGTCTTCATCCTTTTGGTTGAGTTTAATCAGCTCAGCTTCCAAGGCTTTGTACTTGACTTTGTAGTCCTTCTTTCCCTCAGAGTCAAAGTGGGAAGTTTGCTTGAAAGGTGAGGTAGTGAACTTATTTTTGCTGCTGTGGTTGTTGTTGGATGATGGAAATCTTGGAGAGGAGGTTTCGTTTGACCAACAATCTTTCTGAAAATGACCAGTCTTTCCACAAGTGTAACATGACACCTTGGATTTGTCAACCTTGGCAGCTCCAACTCTACCTGATCTCTTGTAGTATCTCTTTTGATCAGCTAGAAGAGCCTTGTCATGGAACTCAGCATGCAATTCGTCAAGAAATTCTTGACTGCTTCTGGTATCCTCTTCTATATCAAAGTCATTGTCCTGAAAAGAATGGTTAGCAACAAGAGCTTTTGAACCAGTGATATTGGTGGTAAACCTATTAGTTTCTGATTTGTAAATGGATTCAATTAGCCCTTCTTCATAGTTAAATCGGCGTAATTCTTCTTACGTGACCGTGCTTCCTGAAGTTTCTTCTTAGCTACTGCGACCCTTTCATTAGTCATCTCTATGATTTCTGGTCCTTCAAGTGTTCGCTCGCCAACCTGATCCCAGCAGATTGGGGCGCGACACTTTCTGCCATACAACATCTCGAAAGGAGCACACTTGATACTTGCGTGCCAACTGTTGTTGTATGCAAACTCCACCAAACAGATACAATCGTCCCAATCACCCGTCTATTCCAACGCACATGACCTCAACATGTCCTCCAATGTCTGAATCGTTCGCTCCAATTGCCCGTCTGTTTGAGGATGAAAAGCCGTGCTAAGCTTAAGTTTTGTACCCCAAGCTTTTTGCAGACTCTTCCAAAATCGCGAAGTGAAACGAGGATTTCTGTCTGAGACGATGCTGGATGGAGCACCGTGGAGTCTCATGATCTCTCTTCTATACATATCGGCGAGTTTACTTACCGAATCTTCCTTGCGGATCGGTAAGAAATGAGCTGATTTGGTAAGTCAATCTACGATAACCCAAATTGCATCGTGCTTCCTCTTGGTAGGCGGAAGACCAGTAAAAAAATCCATGATGATTTTGTCCCACTTCTACTCTGGGATATCTAACGGTTGAAGGAGACCGCCAGATTGTTGATGCTCGATCTTAACCTGTTGGCAGGCAAGACATTTGGAGACGTAAGTGGCCACATCCTGTTTCATACCACTCCACCAAAAGTACTGATTGATGTCATGGTACATCTTAGTCGAACCAGGATGTATAGAGAATGAGGAGCTATGAGCTTCAGCTAACAAGGCTTCCCCGAGTTCTTGATCATCAGGAACACAAAGTCTCGTGCCCTGCCATACGATACCATCTACATCTACTTTGAATTCCGTCTGTTTCTCCAAATTCTGAACTATCGCCCAGATTTCTCCATCATCTTTCTGAGCTTCCTTGGTCTTAGAGAGTAACTCGGGTTCTACTCTAAGATTAGCCCAGTGACCGTGTTGTCCACGTACCATGATCTCTATGTCTAGTCGCTCCAAGTCTCTTATGATTTCCTCCTCAATTTTAATGGCGTTGATCATTCCGGACTTCCTGCTAAGTGCATCTGCTACTACATTCGCCTTTCCGGGATGATAATGTAGATTAATGTTATAATCCTTCAACAGCTCTAACCATCTCCTCTGCCTCATGTTCAATTCACATTAAGTGAAGATATACTTCAAGCTCTTGTAGTCTGTGAAAATGTCACATGATTCTCCATACAAGTACTGGCTCCATATCTTCAATGCAAACACAACTGCAGCAAGTTCCAAGTCATTCGTAGGGTAATTTTCTTCATAAGGCTTAAGCTGCCGTGAAGCGTACGCGATCACTTTCCCATGTTGCATGAGAACACAGCCAAGTCCCTTCCCCGATGCATCACTGTAGATTTGAAATCCACCCGTACCAGATGGGAGAGTAAGAATAGGTGCAGCTACTAGCTTCTGCTTCAGGTCTTCAAAGCTCTTTTCTCGTTCTTTAGTCCAGACGAATTTCTCCCCTTTCCGCATCAGTTTGGTCAATGGTAGTGCTAAGCGGGAAAAATTCTCCACGAACCTGTGGTAATAGCCAGCTAAGCCTAAGAAACTGCGGACTTCCGTCGCTGATGTCGGCCTCGGCCACTTAGTAATAGCCTCAACCTTCGCTGGATCCATAGTGATTCCTTCTGTTGATACAATGTGACCTAAGAATGCCACCTTGTCTAACCAGAACTCACACTTGGAGAATTTAGCATACAGCTGCTTCTGGCGAAGAATTTGTAGTACTGTACGAAGATGGTCTTTGTGTTCCTCCTTAGACCTTGAGAAAATCAGGATGTCATCGATGAAGATAATGACGAACTTTTCCAGAAATTCATGGAAGATTCTGTTCATCAAATCCATGAACACTGCTGGAGCATTGGTCAGGCCGAATGGCATGACTACAAATTCGTAGTGGCCATAGCGGGTACGAAAAGCAGTCTTGGTGATGTCCTACTCCTTAACCCGTAGCTGATGATAGCCTGACCTAAGATCAATCTTGGAGAAGTGTTTGGCCCCTTGGAGTTGGTCAAACAGATCATCTATTCGCGGCAGTGGATACCTTTTTCGGATAGTAATCTTGTTGAGCTCGCGATAGTCTATGCAAAGACGCATACTGCCGTCCTTCTTCTTAACAAATAAGACTGGTGCGCCCCATGGAGATGCGCTCGGTCGAATGAATCCTCGTTCAAGAAGTTCTTGTAGTTAATCCTTCAGCTCCTTTAACTCTATGGGAGCCATGCGATAAGGAGCTTTAGAGATCGGTTTAGCTCCTGGAATAAGCTCGATATTGAATTCCACTTCTCGTGCAGGTGGTATGCCCGGAAGTTCTTCTCGAAATACATCTTGGAATTCCGACACTACTGGTTGATCCTGAATTGATGGAGATTCAGCATCCATGTCATGAACCGTAGCTAGATAACCCTCGCAGCCATGTGACAGTAGTGCACGCGCTTGTAGGGTAGATATGATTTGTACAGACCTTCCAGGTACGAACCCGTTGTGAATGTACTCTGGTGCATTAACATAACCGAAGATAACTCGATATGAATAGCAGTCTATGGTAGCATGATGCTTGGATAGCCAATCCATGCCCAAAATCATGTCAAAGTCATTCATGTCCAGTGGAAGTGCGTCAACAGGACGAACCTTATCGTCAAATTCTAGGGGAAGACTCTTGTATACATGGGTGATTAATAAAGAGTCCCTCAAAGGCGTAGAAATAGTAAGTCTATTATCTAGTGGCATGAGGAGCATCCTAATGTTCTTAGCATAAGCAGTAGAAATGACCGAGTGAGTAGCACCCGTATCGAAAAGAACACACGCAGCTTGACTATACATATATAAGATTCCAATGATGGTACCTATAGACGTGTTGGCCTGATCTCGAGATGTCGTGTAGACACGTCCAGTGGTAGGAGGCGGCTTGGTATCAGCATGTCCCGATGTGCCCTTCATCTCGCCCTTACGGCAGTCCTTCATGATATGGCCAGGAAGACCACACTTAAAGCATGCGTCAGTGTTACGACGACATGCCCTGGGTGCCTATGGTGGCAAGTAGAGCAAAGAGGATGAGTATATCCTCCAGCAGGTGCTCTGGCTGGCTGAGGACCTGATAAAACATTTTACATGAGATGTGATTATAGGGTACAAAGGACAATGCGAATAATCGTAAGATTGAATACCAGTGATAGCTGGACGGCTAGGCTGTGAACCTCTCTGGTTCTGGTCCCTACCATTTCCATGGTTCCTGGTGGAAGATTTGCTAAAGTGTCAGAATTATGAGTTATAACATGAAATCATAAGAAATTACGTAAGTATTAGGACCTGCTGTCGTTGGAGTGTCCAGTGTTGTTACGGTAATTGTCATTACCGCCACGCCTATCCGTAGCAGAACGGTCGTGAGTCTGACCGTTTCCCTTGGGCTGATGAGGCTGTTGCTGAGTAGACGGCTGAGACCGGTCCCCAGTTTTCTGCCTGGAAGATACAATTTAGAGATGAATAATCTGACATATAAAGAAAGAATACGGATTGGTCACCGCTTGAATACGAATGTTTACCTCTTGTCGGGTTTCTCAGCTTCCCCGAACTCATCTCTCTCATGCAGCATCTCCAGCTTACGTGCTGCATCAGCCACTTGTGCTACAGTGTTGAACGTAGCACACACCAGATTGTTTGCGACCGATGTGCGAAGAGCCCACCTAAAGTGGTGTGCCTGCTCTTCTGGAGTACCTGCTGCTGCACAAAGGAAACCAGCTAAGCGAAGAAAGCGCTGCATAAACTCATTGCTATTCTCCCCAGCTCTCTGTCGGATCCCATGGTACTCCCTCTTGAGCTTGTCTTGCTCAGCCTTGGGAAAGAACTGCTCCATCACCCTATCTCTGAACAAAGCCCATGTCAAACCAGCCACCTAATCGTCACCTCCCTCAGACTGCTTCAATGCTAACCACCAATTTAACACATCACCTTCGAACCGGTAGCATGCCAACCTCGCCTTGAACACGGGGTCACAACCCATAGCATTGAAGATCTTCTCGATGTGAGCCAACCAGCTTTCAGCTTCACTGGGCTATATGTTTTCTCGAAAGCTCGAGGACAGAGCTTGTTGAATCTCTCCAGCCATATTGCCAATGTCACTGGAGGAGGAGGAGGATGTGGTGCTTGGTTTTGCTGCTGATTGTTGGCAGCCTGAACCTCAGCCCTGATGTCATTCCATAGTTGAGGAAGCAAAGCTTGCATTGCAGCTTGGATTGCTGCATTGAGTTTTTCCTGCTCGCGTGTGAGAACCATCTGACAGTATAACATAAAACATATGATTACACAGATCAAAACATAAGATATATATATACATGAAAAAAATTTATACCAATAAATCAAGAGAAAAATTTTATGCAAGAAAATTTGTATATGAATGCATGATGCAGTTTTATGAAAACTTTTGTATGCTCGAGAGTGAACGCCTATGGTCAGTTCACCCAAAATAAAAGACATGGCGAGGGGACGCCTATGGTTCAGTCCCAAATTTAAAAGTTTCGATAAAACACATGCGACTAAATAGGGCCAGTCCTGTACCAACCATTACTTAGTCATAAACCTGCGACAATGACATATATATGTATGCATAAAAATGATGAATGCATGAAAACGACTGTCAGTTCTAGGAAGACCATAGTGACTACCCACTAATCACAGGTCATATTTTGAGAGCCTACAGGTCGAAGCCTTGGCTCTTATACCATAATTGTAACACCCCATTTTGATAATGGAATGTCACGCGTAATTATGGCGTGTCATCAAAGCATACAAGGATAAATGTCTAAAACATTACATGACCATAAAAGGAAATACCAGAATCAAACGTCAGTAGTCCAAAAGTAAAGCTCATCACATACAAACATAAGTATTGTAAATGAAAAGACTAAACAATGTCCATGGAAATAGTATCAAGTAAAGATAATGCATAAAGTAAAGAAAGGCTAGAAAGCTTCTAGTCCATATGCACGTACGCTTAAAGTCTACGAGCGTCCCTGAGTACCTGCCGTTTTGGGAACATGAAAAGGAAAACGGCTGTGCAATACGCTCAGTGCACGGATGTACAATAAACCATGAATAATATAAGCATATAAGCATATAACAGCGGAAGAAACTAAGTCCCGAATAACCCGGTTAAGTCTTAGCAAAACTGGTTTTATAGTTTAAAAAGCCTTATGTTTATCTTATAAAAATTGTTTAACATATTCTACCATTAGCCAATATAGGTCATGAAAATCCACCGTGCATGAATAATTAGAGGGGTGACCTCATCATGAAAATTAGAGGGGCTGCCTCTAATTTAATATACTGGTTTTGGGTAGGAGGGATCAGCTCCGTGTGAAGGATGCAAGGCACACACCACATTCACACTAAGTAATCTTGCTGAAAACATGTAACTAGGATGCACCCATACGCCCCACATGATAAATATAATAATATGGCCAAAAGCTAAAGGGACGTCACGAGCAATCACTCCGCCGTGGGGAAGTCATAACACCAGTGCCTCTAGTGTTATGGTTATGGTACCTCCATAACTAGGTGAAACTGGTCATGCATGTATATGGCTATAGGTATTCTAAATTAAACATAAGCAAATCAAACATATAAACTTATACTACGGGAAAACAGTTGGCTGCAGACGGGGAATCCTAATAAGGAAAGAATGTCCATACTGAAAGGACGGGAATCCGTACCTTATGTCCAGTGAACGAAGAAGACAAACGGAAGAGAGTCCTACTTCGGTATCACTAATGCTACATAAATACATACGTGTATAAGTATCTGATTACTAAATATGTAACTGGTTTTACGTCATGTCTTAGCTTATTTTATACGTTGATGTCATGTTTTACTATTTTAAGCTTTAAACTGTGTTTATCTGATATTCTGTCTATTCTGATTAAGTATTACTTGTAGTTCATGTATTATTATACTTACTGTGTAATAATAAGTAACTTTCTAAAAATAGCAGGTTTCCTAAAATAGAAAGTTTCCAAAAATAGAAATTTACCAAAAATAGAAAGTTTCCAAAAATAGAAAGTTTCCAAAAATAGAAAGTTTTTAAAATAGAAAGTTTCCAAAAATAGAAAGTTTCCAAAAATTGAAAGTTTCTAAAAATAGAAAGTTTCCAAAAATAGAAAGTTTCCAAAAATAGAATTACTGCTTAAAATAGATAAGTTTCTAAATATAGAAAGTTTCCATAAATAGATTATCTTCCTTAATTAAATAAGTTTCTAAAAATAGAAAGTTTTCATAATTAGATATAAGCTGGTTAAATAAGCTAATTATATAAGCTTAAGTGTTTTCTGATAATTATTCTAAGTCATATTGATATAAGGTATAGTTTATTAATTATTACATGTAATTTAAATAAACTATAGGTTAAAAGTATTTAATTAAATATATCATGTTGTTAATTAAATAAGGTTAAATACTTAGGTTAAAACATGTATTATTAATTATTAATAATATAACCTAAGTCATGTTAATTAATTAATTATAATCATGGTTTTTAATAATTAATAAATTATAAAGTCTAGAAAATATAAATACTTAGGTTACAAATTCATGATCTAATAATTAAATTATAACCTAAGTCATGTTTATTAAATTAATTATGTCATGTTTTATTAATTTAATTTTTAACATAACTATTAAAATCATAAACCTTAACATAAACAATGAACCGGACCGTGACTAGAAACCATGAACCGGACCCGTAATCAACACCATACCCCAAACCACTTTGGGGTTTCCCCTTGTTTGCTGCTGCCGTGGGACCCACACCACTAAACCAAGACCATGAGGTCTCGGTGGTGGTTCGTAAGCCAAGCCGAGACCCCTTGGGGGTTCGGTTTAGGCGTCGGCTAGAACAAACACCCCTAAAAACCTTTATTTTGATTTACCCCATAATCATAGACATGTTTAATAAATGTTTTAATTAGTTTTTAAAAACATCATGATCTTATGTAATTTATTAAATCAAAACATAAAAGAAAAAGGGTTAAAAAGGTATACCGAATGCGTGGATCAATTAAGGATGAACACACACGAATGCTTGCACAATATTCAAGATCAAAAATCAACCGAACACCCCCTTTTGTGTCCTTATATCCGGCGGCCAAAGAGAGAACAAAGGAGAAGGAGAAACTTTTTAGGGTTTTGTTATTTTTACTGTAATGTGAAAAGTGAAACATGTTTTACCCCTTAACCCCTTGTTAGTAAAAATTAAATGGGCTTGGCCCATTCTTTTGGTGTAGCCGCGGGTAGGGGCCCCACATGGGGTAACCCGTACCTTTTCCAAGTCTAAATATTTTAGTGTTCGTTCGTGTTTTATCGTGTTCGTGTTTTATGTGGTCTAGTTAATTATTAACCGTGACTTAATATATTTATTCGTGTTCGTAATAAATATATATACGTAATTAATATTAGCTCGTGATTAATTTACGTTCATGATTTCATGATCGCGTGTTCGTGATTATAATTATTATTTGAATAATTATTGTGTGTTCATACGTAATAAATACTTATCGTGTTCTAACACGTACGTAATACTTAAAATTCTTATACGTGAACGTAAACATACTATAAAAGGAAAGTTTTAATCTAGTACGTACGATCTTAAGGGTACTATTCATGGTAAAAGCATGCGGGTTTTATAGAAAGCAATCTTTGTACCTTTTTCATGGTGATGTCCACCCATTGACCTGATCTAGCTTCACTCTTTCCAACAGCAGGTTGTTCATCAGCGACAGCCATAAACGCTATGACGGTAGTGGTTCCTTCATCCTCTGATGTAAGAGGTTTATCATCCCAGCCAAATGAAGCAACAATCAGACCTTTTTCAGTGTTTTTGTTGTCCTTTTTCTTTGTTGCGTCTTCATCCTTTTGGTTGAGTTTAATCAGCTCAGCTTCCAAGGCTTTGTACTTGACTTTGTAGTCCTTCTTTCCCTCTGAGTCAAAGTGGGAAGTTTGCTTGAAAGGTGAGGTAGTGAACTTATTTTTGCTGCTGTGGTTGTTGCTGGATGATGGAAATCTTGGAGAGGAGGTTTCGTTTGACCAGCAATCTTTCTGAAAATGACCAGTCTTTCCACAAGTGTAACATGACACCTTGGATTTGTCAACCTTGGCAGCTCCAACTCTACCTGATCTCTTGTAGTATCTCTTTTGATCAGCTAGAAGAGCCCTGTCATGGAACTCAGCATGCAATTCGTCAAGAAATTCTTGACTGCTTCTGGTATCCTCTTCTATAACAGAGTCACTGTAAAACCCGTATTTTAAATCGAGAATTTATAAATACGCGGTTTATTATTATTTTACGCGGGATATTTTTCCTTAAAACGTACACGTGGAAAGTTTTAAACAAACGCGAGAAATTTATTACAAAGTACTATTTATTACAAGTGTTATTAAATAAAGACACAATTTCGTAACTGCCAGCAGCATCAATTGCGCCGCAACTCTTGCGTCTTGCGCCGCAACTCGTGATCCGCAGCACCATGATCTGTAGCCCCTTCAATTGCGCCGCAACTCATTGTCTTGCGCCGCAACTCGTGATCCGCAGCACCATGAACTTTCAATTGCGCCGCAACTCATTGTCTTGCGCCGCAACTCGTGAAAATAAATTTGGGCCAAGCCCATGTGAAGGAAATAAAACAGACGGGGTCCTTTGTTTTTCTTTTCTGAGCCGACACAAAAACACTCCAACAAAACCCTAGAAACTAAATACAGCCGCCAGTTTATTGTTGTTCATTCCTCCCTGCCGCGACCACATCAAGAAACAAGACTAAGGATCGAGGATTGATCCTGGGAGAACAAGGATTTTCGTTTTTCTTTTGATACCCTAAGCCCTAACACGAACACAAGGTAAGAAACCCTAATTCTTTTGTTTCTTTTCTTTAATTCGATTTCAAGGAGTTTTAATCATGGAAAACGCGACCCATAGGGGGAGGGGGTGTTCGTTTGGACGGTTTGCACACAAACCGAGACTCATATGAGTCTCGGTGGTGATGATTTTCCACCAGCGCAACCCTAATTAGGGTGCCGGCTTGATTTTGGCCTGGCAGTGGGTTTTAGAGAGTTATGGGGGTGTTTGGCAATCCTTTTTAGAACAGGTTAAGGGTGTGTTTGGCAGTCAGTTTTGTAAAAACAATTAGAGGGCTGTTTGGCTAGACTTATTTTAAAACTTAGCACGAGTTTTCGGAATCGCTTATAATAATTATTGAACGGGATTATTTAAAAGCTTTAAATCATTTTAAAAAGGGATTTTGTAAATAAAGAAATTTAATTGTCGATTTTATTATCTTATTAATAAAATTATATCGATATCGTTTTGTCATGTTAATTGTTTAAAACATAGGAATTATCAAGGATTTAATTTAAAGGAACTATTTTGGATACGTTCTATTTCAGGAAACTTTCTATATTAGGAAACTTTCTAATTATGACGAGTTACTATTTATAGTAATGTCAGATTATACATTATCCAGTAATCAGAAATACATGGTATATTAAATCTGTAATATTTACGAACAATAAGAATTTATTAGATTATATAAATAGTAATACAAGTATAACTTAAATCCAACTAAAACAGTTAAGATCAGTAAAATATTTAACATCAGTCAACTTATTTTTTTCGCGTACGTTATGTAGTACCTGTGAAGTCGGGATCGATCCTTCAGCTTTCGTTCTTATTTCATTAATGGGCACGAGGTACGGATTTTCCGTCCTTTCAGTAAGGACTTCCTTTCTATGCATGATTAGGATTTCCCATCTTCAGCCAAATGTTTTTCCCCAGTATATGTTTAAGTTTATCAGTAATCATGTTAATAACGAAATAAATTGCCTGAGCATTATATACAAGCACGACCAGTTTATGTACTAGTTACGGAGGTACCGTAACCACGGCACTAGAGGCACCGGTGTCGTGACTCACATGCAGGAGAGTGATATCCTGCATCGTCCCACTCATGTTCAGTTGGCCATTTTTTATATGTATGTTTTAGTGGGGCGTATGGATGCATCCTAGGCTTATAAGTGTTTCATGTTATCAGGGTGAATGTGGTGTGTGCTCTACATCCTTCACATTGGAGCTGATCCCTCCACCCAGCACAGTTATTTAGAGGTCACCCCTCTACAGCATGACGAGGTCACCCCTCCAGTTATTCATGCACGGTTGTTACAGCACGTGACCTATATAAGCTCTGGCAAATAAAATACAGTAAATGTATGTTTTCAGAATTAATAGTTATATTTCAGTATCAGTACATATGAATCAGATTGCTCAGATTTTATGCAGAGTTCTACCACATATTACATATCAGTCTTACAGTTTCTATATTCTATCGTCTGCTTCATTCAGTATATTCTTATCATGCTTTACATCCGTTCACTGAGCGTTATGCTCAGCCGTAGTTCCTTTCATGTTCTAACGGCAGGTACGTCAGGACGCTTTTAATATTCTAAGAGCATGTGCATTTGGAGGGAAGCTATCCAGACTTCTTACATTATGCATTTCTTTTATTATTCTGCTTATTTGGACATTGTTTAGTCCTTTCATTCAGTATTTTATATTTCATGTTTTGGGCTTATGTTTGGATTGCCGAAGTTTGATTTCGGTATTTCCTTTATGGTCAGTTAATGTTCTAGGACATTTACCTTATGCTTTGATGACACGCCATAAATACACGTAACGGTCCATTTATCCAAGTGGGGTGTTACAATTATGGTATCAGAGAGCAAGGTTCGACCTGTAGGCTCTAAAACTTGACCTGTGACTAGTGGGTAGTCACCAGGAACTTCCCAGATTTGGCGTTGTTATCTTTCATGTTTCTCATGGATTATTCAGTCAGTTTTCTTCGTTTATCAGTCAGTCTTCTTAACGTTTTGACTAAGTAAAAGGTTGGTACAGAACTGGCCATATTTAGTCGCATGTGCTTTTAGCGAGCTTTCGTTTTGGTGAACTGACCATAGGCGTTCACCCTTGCCGTTCAGATTTTGTATTGGTAAACCGACCATAGGCGTTTACCCTTACTCATGTCAGATTCATGTTTTCAGTCAGATATTACTTAGTGAACCAGCCAAATCGTTCCTCATTTCTCAAGTCAAATTTCATGCTTTTCAGTCAAATGATGTTTTACGAACCGATCCACAGTTGTTCACCTTGGTCATATCGGGACAGTTCATAAATTTTGACAAGTATGGATTGAGCTACAGCCATCCATATTTAGTCCGTGATTATAAATTTCTATACATGACAGTTCTCAGAAAAGTTTGACCAGTATGGATCGAACCAGAATAGCCCATACTTAGTCTCATGTTTCCTTCCTTGAAGTACGTGGATTGAACCTTAGCCGTCCACATCAGTTAATATTACACCTCAGTTGATTTAACTTTTTGTGTTCCTTATAACAGTCAAATTTTATACCCTCACGTTGATGTCATCTACATGATGATTCAGTTTCATGTCTCCTTACGAGGATTATGTTTTCAGCAAAGTGATGATGCCTTCAGGCTAAAATATAGAAGGATTACAGAAAAATCCTATTTCGTGATAAATCATGTTCTGGTCTTTATCAATCATGTCTTCTGTCTTCATACTGAACATTGACGAAACTCTGTTTAATCATACTTTCAGCCTCTATACTTCAGCCATCATAGTAACTGTTTCAGTTCAGTTGCTAACCAGTTAAATCAAATTACTTTCCGTGGAGAATGTCAGAAAATCGACACCAGTATCGATCATCCCATAAAGTTTCCACCAGCCCCATGTACAGTATTCCATATGTACCCCATGTACAGTGTCTCAGTTATACTCCATGTATAATATTTCACGTGTACTCCACGTACAGTGTCTCATATATGTTCCATGTGCAGTATTCATTGTGTACTTCATGTACAGTAGTCCAGGTGTATTCCAGGTACCCTACTCCATAGATATTACTAATCGATCCTTAAACATCGCGGACGTTCCCACTTGTCGATATTCTACCAGGTGCTGATGCTGCTCGTGAGTTGAAGATTTTACCAGATGCTGATGCTGCTAACACTCTGAAGACCACACTGATGCTGATGCTGCTGAACCTTGGAGATTTCTCAAGATGCTGACGCCGCGGAACGAGGACGAAAACTATAAACTTGAAATTTCTGACAAGAATAAATTCAACCATCAGACGCTACCATTCGATTTTATGCTGTTACCTTCTCAGTTAGATGTCACACTTCACCCAGCCAACTTTCATTCAGAAGAGTGGGAACCGGAACCCAGCCGGCCACTCAGCAGAATAGTCACATGAATCACGGTCATGATAATGACCGTCATAAATTGACAAACAAAGCGGTGGTGACAATCATCGTGCTTATAATTAATCAGTCAGTAACCATCGGAACTCCGGAACGGACATGACCAACAATACAAGAGGTCAGTGGTCTAACCGGTCCGCCGACCCTAGCAGTTACCATAAATTCTTAATCTTATTCAGACTCACCCATTAAAACACGTGCCAAGACATCAGTCAAGACATAGCTCTCAGGTATCATTTCGGAAGACACATATCAGGGCACCCGTCATGATACACGTCATACGAATATCTTCTCAGATGTACGAGTCAGAGCTCCAAATTCCAGTATGTTCCAAGCAAGACCCTCAGTAATTCAGGGTATCTTTCAGAAAAGGGTATACTCATTCTGTTATGCCACGCATATATCAGGTCATTAAAATTCAGTCACCACCACCAGATTGTTATTCAGGTTAAACACGCAGTATTCACTCTGTGAGGTTACAGACGAACCCATTCAGTGAAAAGTCTCCATGTCCACTTCATGTATCCCTATGCCAGCTTTATCTCAAACCAGGTAGTTATCTGCCTCTCACCCAGAAAGGACTCAACAGTACCACCATATTTATTAAAGTTTTCCCTTCAGTTAACGACGAGATCCGTCTTATTAAATCCCAAATATATTCATTATATATTTTGCCAGAAAAATCAGTACAAGCTGTTTCTTCCTTACGAGCGCGTGGCTTACCAATACATAGTTACGAAGACTTTTGGCTATCAGTTATAAATTCACTTCTGAAATTCCTCGAATCCATGACCAGCAGATTATCCTAAAATTTCCCGATGTCATTCCAGAAGGTGTTCCAGAAATTCATGCCTACCCACGAGACATAATTTAACATCGAGCTTGCCTCAAGAACAGAACCTGTTTTCAAAACTCTTTATTACAGGGCTCTAGCTACGATTAAAAGAATTGCAGCAATTGCTGCAAGGGTTACCAAAACTAGGCTTTATTCGCCCTAGCGCCCCATCGAAAAATTTATCAGATCACCATTCCAAATCGATATTCATTCCACGAATAGAAAGTTTAATTGACCTACTATGAGGTGTCTTAAACATCCTTCCAGGAAAATTCAAGATCATGCTACCATCAGTGATGAGGAAAGAACATGATGATCTTCAGACCGTTGTTGCACATATTATAGCCACTCTAAGAATTTTTGAATTTTACTTCTGAGCTCCCTAATGCTCCAACTATAGTATGAAAATGTATGAATAAATTTTCCTTGAATTCTCAGACAAATTTGGCAGTACGTTCGTTGACAAGATTTTGATCTCCTAAATTCTAGAGAAGGACATGGGAATCATCTTTTTACGACCCCGCAGATTCTCCGATAGGAGAAAATTATATACGCAAGTTTTCTAGATGTATATTTCGGATGAACAAGGTGGCTTATCTGAACCACCCTATTTCAACAGAAAGAAATTCCAGACAATCCTGCGAAGGTGAAGGCCATCACCTGATGGTCCCGACTGACGACTATGAACGTAGTATAAAATTTCTAGAACTCAATTGACTGCTACCGCAGAAATTGCCGACAGTTATCACTAGAAATTCTTCTATGACTATTCAACAAGATTTCCACCAGAATGTTCCATAATCCCAGACAAACACTGATAGAATCCGCATCACACATTAATGCAACTATGTTCATATCTAGATGCCTGACCTACTGCAGGTTCAAGATAGAACACCGACATGCTATCACTACAAGTAGAAATTCTAGACCGAAAAAAAAGACAAGACTCCATGGAGATTGTAATCAGTTTACCACAGACTCAGAGAAATTATGATGCTATCTAAGTTATCATCAACCATGTAATCAGCCTGCGCGTCCCTTTCATCCGAAAGGAGCACGTAGTAGCAGATCTGCAGAAAATTTTAAAATTCAGCAATAAATCGTACGAATTCAAGGCATTTCATCGACCATCATATCAAACAGAATACATGTTCACGATCAAGTGTATGTTTACGTCCACTTTAAGTTCATGTTTATTTCCACTTTCACGTTTACGTCTCATTCGCAGAATGATGCTATTTCAGTTCATCTTTTATGCTATCTCCTGATTTAAGCTCACGTTAGCGTTCGTAACGTTGTTCACGTTCAAGTTCGTGTGCCATTTCACGATGCACGTTTCTCAGTTATTACCGAATACGGTTACAGAAAGCTTGAGAGAACAGACTCAAGTTTAGCACAACTATTCCATAACCAGGCAGACGTTTCACATCTCAGGCCGTATCGTTTGGCATTCATTCCTCAGTCAGCCTATGTTCATGATATGTTCTAGTATCACGTTCACAGTATGATTCACTTATCATATTCTAATTCCATGCAAGCGCTCCTCATATAATTATGAACTACGTTCACAATTGCTCACGTAGCAGGTTCACAATTGTTCACGTAGTTCGTCCATATATATATATTCAACAGCTTTCTCCGCGATATAAATATTATCTTTTCAGAATAACTATATGTACCGTTTCATGTATACTACATGCAATAGCTTATTCATTCTATCACATTCATAAAATCCATCTTAAGTATGGAACCAGAAACCTGTCAGCATCATCAGGACAGGGTCAACAGGACCAAGACTTTATTTATTATGTTAGACATTTGAAGGGATCGTTTCGAGCGGGAGGCCACTCGAAACGGAGGAGTCCATCCGGACCTCTCATTGTTTTCTTCAATAAATTTAGTTATGTTCTTCCAGTCATGTCACGTTCCATGTTCTCTTCAGCCATGTCACATTACATAATCATTTCAGTCATGACAAGTTTATACTTATCAGCAGCATTATGTCTTAACCAGAAGACAATTTATCCTTCAGCTTAATTGTCTTTTCAGTCTACGTGTTCTTTCAGTTCTTATAACTCCATCAGCTTATCATCGTTAATTCGGGGACGAATTATTGTTTTTAGAGGAGAAGAATTGTAAAACCCAGTACGCCGCATTTTAATTCGGGGACGAATTATTTCTTTTAGAGGGGAAGAATTGTAAAACCCGTATTTTAAATCGAGAATTTATAAATACGCGGTTTATTATTATTTTACGCGGGATATTTTTCCTTAAAACGTACACGTGGAAAGTTTTAAACAAACGCGAGAAATTTATTACAAAGTACTATTTATTACAAGTGTTATTAAATAAAGACACAATTTCGTAACTGCCAGCAGCATCAATTGCGCCGCAACTCTTGCGTCTTGCGCCGCAACTCGTGATCCGCAGCACCATGATCTGTAGCCCCTTCAATTGCGCCGCAACTCATTGTCTTGCGCCGCAACTCGTGATCCGCAGCACCATGAACTTTCAATTGCGCCGCAACTCATTGTCTTGCGCCGCAACTCGTGAAAATAAATTTGGGCCAAGCCCATGTGAAGGAAATAAAACAGACGGGGTCCTTTGTTTTTCTTTTCTGAGCCGACACAAAAACACTCCAACAAAACCCTAGAAACTAAATACAGCCGCCAGTTTATTGTTGTTCATTCCTCCCTGCCGCGACCACATCAAGAAACAAGACTAAGGATCGAGGATTGATCCTGGGAGAACAAGGATTTTCGTTTTTCTTTTGATACCCTAAGCCCTAACACGAACACAAGGTAAGAAACCCTAATTCTTTTGTTTTTTTTCTTTAATTCGATTTCAAGGAGTTTTAATCATGGAAAACGCGACCCATAGGGGGAGGGGGTGTTCGTTTGGACGGTTTGCACACAAACCGAGACTCATATGAGTCTCGGTGGTGATGATTTTCCACCAGCGCAACCCTAATTAGGGTGCCGGCTTGATTTTGGCCTGGCAGTGGGTTTTAGAGAGTTATGGGGGTGTTTGGCAATCCTTTTTAGAACAGGTTAAGGGTGTGTTTGGCAGTCAGTTTTGTAAAAACAATTAGAGGGCTGTTTGGCTAGACTTATTTTAAAACTTAGCACGAGTTTTCGGAATCGCTTATAATAATTATTGAACGGGATTATTTAAAAGCTTTAAATCATTTTAAAAACGGATTTTGTAAATAAAGAAATTTAATTGTCGATTTTATTATCTTATTAATAAAATTATATCGATATCGTTTTGTCATGTTAATTGTTTAAAACATAGGAATTATCAAGGATTTAATTTAAAGGAACTATTTTGGATACGTTCTATTTCAGGAAACTTTCTATATTAGGAAACTTTCTAATTATGACGAGTTACTATTTATAGTAATGTCAGATTATACATTATCCAGTAATCAGAAATACATGGTATATTAAATCTGTAATATTTACGAACAATAAGAATTTATTAGATTATATAAATAGTAATACAAGTATAACTTAAATCCAACTAAAACAGTTAAGATCAGTAAAATATTTAACATCAGTCAACTTATTTTTTTCGCGTACGTTATGTAGTACCTGTGAAGTCGGGATCGATCCTTCAGCTTTCGTTCTTATTTCATTAATGGGCACGAGGTACGGATTTTCCGTCCTTTCAGTAAGGACTTCCTTTCTATGCATGATTAGGATTTCCCATCTTCAGCCAAATGTTTTTCCCCAGTATATGTTTAAGTTTATCAGTAATCATGTTAATAACGAAATAAATTGCCTGAGCATTATATACAAGCACGACCAGTTTATGTACTAGTTACGGAGGTACCGTAACCACGGCACTAGAGGCACCGGTGTCGTGACTCACATGCAGGAGAGTGATATCCTGCATCGTCCCACTCATGTTCAGTTGGCCATTTTTTATATGTATGTTTTAGTGGGGCGTATGGATGCATCCTAGGCTTATAAGTGTTTCATGTTATCAGGGTGAATGTGGTGTGTGCTCTACATTCTTCACATTGGAGCTGATCCCTCCACCCAGCACAGTTATTTAGAGGTCACCCCTCTACAGCATGACGAGGTCACCCCTCCAGTTATTCATGCACGGTTGTTACAGCGCGTGACCTATATAAGCTCTGGCAAATAAAATACAGTAAATGTATGTTTTCAGAATTAATAGTTATATTTCAGTATCAGTACATATGAATCAGATTGCTCAGATTTTATGCAGAGTTCTACCACATATTACATATCAGTCTTACAGTTTCTATATTCTATCGTCTGCTTCATTCAGTATATTCTTATCATGCTTTACATCCGTTCACTGAGCGTTATGCTCAGCCGTAGTTCCTTTCATGTTCTAACGGCAGGTACGTCAGGACGCTTTTAATATTCTAAGAGCATGTGCATTTGGAGGGAAGCTATCCAGACTTCTTACATTATGCATTTCTTTTATTATTCTGCTTATTTGGACATTGTTTAGTCCTTTCATTCAGTATTTTATATTTCATGTTTTGGGCTTATGTTTGGATTGCCGAAGTTTGATTTCGGTATTTCCTTTATGGTCAGTTAATGTTCTAGGACATTTACCTTATGCTTTGATGACACGCCATAAATACACGTAACGGTCCATTTATCCAAGTGGGGTGTTACAGTCACTGTTCTTAAAAGAATGGTTAGCAACAAGAGATTTTGAACCAATGATATTGGTGGTAAACCTATCAGTCTCTGATTTATAAATGGAGTCAATTAGCATTAAACTTAAGTCTAAGGGCTTGGATTTTGGTTTCTTTTGTTTCCTCTAGACCTTCATACCCTAGAACTAATTCAGTACACATCTCTTTAGCAGAGTTGCATTTGATTATGGACTTCATAATGTTCTTGGGTAGGCAAGAGACTATGATACTTTTGAGTCTCTTGTCCTAGTTATTCAGACGTCTATCCGTTGGAGACCATTGCTTAACAGGCTTCTTAATGGGTCTCTCAGGGGTAGAGGAAACGGCCAGTGGTACATAGGGACCATTTTCTAAGATTTCTATCAAGAAGGGTTCTAAGCCATCTAAGTATATAAGAAATTCACTCTTCCAACTTGAAAAATCTTCTTCATCAAACGCTAGAACATTGGACACATGTGAACCCCCACAAAAATCAAGAAGTTGGGGAAGGTCATCATCATTATTACTAGTGCTTACAACTGGTGTAGGCATGGTAGTAGATGTGGTGGCCGGTGCGTTGGTCGAAGTGTTACCTTTACTGGTTTGACCAAAGGGTTGTGGTATACGAGGCATAGTTTCAGTCATATTAGGATCTTGATTTTAAAAACAAGAACGGTTTATAAAAAGTTTTATAAATCAAACCGCTCTGATACCAATTGAAAGTCCCTAAATATAACAATTGACGAAAATATTACTCGTATAAACACAAATACACAATGAAATACTTTTCAAACGTGTAATGCTTTATTAACTATTATAAAAAAAGTATTACAAAGTTCTATGAATACACCCATTGAATGACAATAAGAAATGAACCCTAGAACAAGTAAACTTGATTCGAGACTCAAGTTTACAAGAGAACCTATGAGTCGCTGGTAGATAGTTGAAGGCTTAGAGGTTCCAAAGGGAGAAAGAACTTAGATAATTTATCCAAGCACAAGGGTTCATTTAACTCTTCTTTCTCACTCCTATTTATAGTGGTACAAGGTTGCTTCCTTAGTGGGAGTAGTTGATACGTGTCATCTTCTGAGTGGAAGAGTACAACGTATTAAATGCATGTCCGAATCGAGACATACCTTTAAACAACTTTAGGTGAACAGTTCTGCCAACTGTTCACCTTTTTTCTCACTAGGTCGTACTAGGCTTTATCTTGAATCTCTTGTTTTGCCCCGCTCAAAACACTTTGTAGATTCTCCCGCCTAAACTATAAAGGATTAGACAAGCTTTGCTTGTATCATACTTCTAGGGTTCTTAAGTGATCTCTGAGTATTGTTAACTCAGAGATCCTTGAACACCAGCACATTTGTAACACCCCACTTTGATAAGTGGACCGTTACGCGTAATTATGGCGTGTCATCAAAGCATGCAAGGTAATATGTAGTAAAACATACATTACCATAGGGTAAACCGGAATTAAACTTCGGTTCCCAAACATAAGCCCACAACATAATAAATCAAATGAAATGAATGAAAGACTAAACAAGCATAAGTATATGAAGGAAAAAGGAGAAGAAGTCTATGGCAGCTTCCCTCCTATGCATGTCCTCCAAATGCTCGAGTCTGTCCTTGGGTACCTGCCATTTTAGGACATGGAAAAGAAAGTAACGGCTGAGCATAACGCTCAGTGCACGGATATACAAACATGAAATGAATAATATAAGCATATAAAACATATAGCAGCGGAAATGTATATGTCCTGGAAAACCTGGTATAACTTCATAAGACTAGTTTTATAGTTTGAAAAGCCTTATGTTTATCTTATGAAAACTGTTTAACATGTTAACCATTAGCCAATATAGGTCATGAAATATCAACGTGCATGAATACTTGTAGGGGTGACCTCGTCATGCAATTAGAGGGGCTGCCTCTAATTTAATATACTGGTTTGGGTAGGAGGGATCAGCTCCTTGTGAAGGATGCAAGATACACACCACATTCACACTGAATAATCTGCTGAAAACATGTAACTAGGATGCACCCATACGCCCCACCTGATAATAAAATATGGCCAAAAGCTGAAAGGGACGCCACGAGCTATCACTCCGCCGTGGTGAAGTCATAACATTAGTGCCTCTAGTTTTATGGTTATGGTACCTCCATAACTAGGTGAAACTGGTCATGCATGTATATGGCTTTAGTTATTCTAATTGAACATAAGCAATTCATGACATATAAAACATATACTGGGGAAAACAGTTGGCTGCGTACGGGAAATCCTAATAAGGGAGAATGTCCATACTGAAAGGACGGAGAATCTGTACCTTATGTCTAGTGAACGAAGAAGACGAACGGAAGAGAGTCCTACTTCGGTATCACTAATGCTACATAATTACATATATGTATAAGTATCTTATTACTAAGTACGTAAGTGGTTTTATATCATGTCTTAGCTTGTTTTATATAGTCATGTCATGGTTTACTAATTTAAGCTTAATACTGTGTTTATCATATATTTTGTCTATTATGATTAAGTATTTCTGGTATTTCATGTGTTATTATACTTGTTGTGTAATAATAAGTAACTTCCTAAAAATAGTAGTTTTCCCAAAATAGAAAGTTTCCAAAAATAGAAAGTTTCCAAAAATAGTAAGTTTCCAAAAATAGATTTACTGCTTAAAATAGATAAGTTTCTAAAAATAGAAAGTTTTCATAAATAGATTAGCTGCCTTAATTAAATAAGTTTCTAAAAATAGAAAGTTTCCATAATTAGATATAAGCTGGATTATTAAGCTAATAATATAAGCTTAAGTGTTTACTGATTAATATTCTAAGTCATGTAATTACATAGTATAGTTTATTAATTATTTCATGTAAATTTAATAAACTATAGGTTAAAATATTTAATTAAATATAACATGGTTTAATTAAAATAAAGGTAAAAATACTTAGGTTAAAACATGTATTATTAACTATTAATAACATAACCTAAGTCATGTAAATTAATTAATTATAAGTCATGATTTTAATAATTAATTAATTATATAATCTAATTTAAATGATAAATACTTAGGTTAAAAGTTCATGTATTAATAATAACATTAATAACCTAAGTCATGTAAATTAAATTAATCATGTTCATGTCTTTAATTAATTTAATTTAAGTCTTGAAAAAAATATATAACTTGTAGAAAATATTTAACCTTGTAAAAATATCCCATGAACCGGATCGTGTTTTAATCTAACATGTCTGAACCGGACCCGAATACACCACCATGCCCCGACCTAGTTTGGGGTCTCCCTTCCATGCTGCTGCCGTGTCAAACCACCACCAAACCGAGACCATAAGGTCTCGGTGGTGCGAATAAACCCAAGCCGAGACCCCCTTGGGGCTCGCTTAGGCGTCGGCCACAAAAAAGCACCCCCTTAATCATTATTTTATTATACCCCATGATTAAATAACATGTTTATAATTGTTTTTAATTAATTATTAAAAACATTCATGATTTTATGTGATTAGTAAATCAAAAACATAAAATAAAAGAGGTTTGAGTTTATACCGATCACGTGAATCAAAGAATGATGAACACACGACGATCCTTGCAATAAATCGAACACTAAAAATCAACCGAACACCCCTTGGTGTGATGCTAAACCCGGCGGCCAAGAAGAACCATGAGAAGGAGAAAAGATTTTAGGGTTTTTTGTATTTTGTAACTTTTGTTAAAATGAAACCAATCTTTTCCCAGAATTCCTTGTTTGTACAATTTGCATGGGCTAGGCCCATGTTCCTTGTTTTATCTGTGGGTAGGGGGGCCCACATGGGGTAACCTGAACATTTTCCGTGTCTAAAAATAAGTGTGTTCTCGTGTTCGTATTTTACGTGATTTAATAGTTATCGTTCATGTCTTATTATATTTATTCGTGATCGTAATAAATATACATACATACCTAATATTAGCTCGTTATTAATTTACGTTCATGATTTCATGTTCGTATGTTCGTGATTATAATAGTTATTGAAATAATTATCGTGTGTTAATACGTAATAAATACTTATCGTGTTATAACACATACGTAATACTTGTAATTCTTGCTCGTGAAACGTAAACGTGCTATAAAAGGAAAGTTCTAATCATGTACGTACGATCGTAAGGGTACTATTCATGGTAAAAGCATGCGGGTTTTACAACTCTTCCCCCGTAAAAAGAATAATTCGTCCCCGAATTATAGATAAAGTAAACTGAAAAGAACATACTCGAATCAAACTGAGAGGGTATGAAAGATAAAAGGACATGAAGATGACATGGTAGAAAGGAACGTGGAACGTGACATGTCTTGAAAGGACATGGAACGTGACGTGACTGAAAGACATATCTAATCAATAAGAGAAAATGGATAAGAAGTCCGGAAGAACTTGTCCGTTTCCATGTGGCTTCCCTCTTGGAACCGTCCCTTCACTAGCTCTTGACACAATGATAGTCTTGGTCCTCCTGACCTTGACTTGAAAACACGAAAAGTTCATTGTCATATACATAAGATAGATCCCCTGAATTTGACCGAGGGAATAAGAAATAACGTGCAAGGATAACTGAAACGTTATGGTGCAAAACAATCTAACTTAACTGATAACTAGCAACGATGTGCGAGACATGATGAAACGTAGTACGTGAAATTTTTTGAACGTGAGACGTGAATAAAATTTCGAACGTGATACGTGGAGACATAGTGAGTGTAGTATAAGCAAACATATCGTGATAAATGATATATGTGACGTATCATGAACGTGATATGAGGAATGTGGAATGAACATGACATATGGAACATATCGTGAACATGTAATACAACTGCGGTAACGCCAAACGCTACAAGGCAAGACGTGGAATGTGACGTGAAACGTCTATCTGAGGATAGAGAGTTATACTAAACTTGAGCCAGGTCTCTCCAGTTCTTACAAAACTTCTTAGAACACAAATGAACGTGAAATCGTAAGCCAAGATACGATCATGAACGTGACTAGTGTCATGAACGTGAGTGTGAAAGCAAGTCGTAAAACTGGAACAAGAACGTGAACGTACAAAAGGAGCACGAATGCGAACCTTTGTCTGACCCGATAGCTGAGGAATTGCCAAGTGATCGGATGAGCCTTGGCTGCAACATGTCCAATCAATCTGTTGGTTCTGAAATCCTTGCGGATGTAAGGATTCTGCAGAGTGATCAAACTGTTTGCAATAATCCAGATAGCATCATGCTTCTTCTAAGTTTACGTTAATTTGGTAACCAAAATCCATGGAGATCTTGTCCCTTTTCTATTCACAATTTTAGATGATGGAAACATCCCAGTCTGTTGGTGTTCTATCTTAACCTGTTGGTATGTCAGGTACCTAGATATGAACATAACTGTATCTTGCTTCGTAGAAACTTGATACATAGAAGTTTTCGAAACTCCGAGTCTCCGAAATTAGACTTCTCTTAGCGTAGGTTTTCTTGGAACACCTCACGTAGTGTAGGGTTCTCACCTTTATGCATAAGCTGAGTCATGGTAAGATTAACCGTGAGAATACACGTGATTAGCGTGTCACTATAATCAACCAGAACTTATATTGGAAAATTTCAAGGTGAAATTCCTCCTGTCATAAAATTTGCAACGTAGTGCAAATATGGTCTTCCTGCTCTTTTCTAGACCTAGAGAAAATCATGTTATCCTCAATGAAAACACTGATGAGTTCATGAAAACTCATTCTTATACTGTTGCTAGAGCATTGATGAGACTAATTCAAAATCATAAATCTGGCATGACCGAGTCGTGTACGAATAGTAGTCATGGACATGTCCTGCTCTTTCACTTGTCACTGTTGGCAGTTTGATCATGAATCCGATCTTGAAAAAAAAATGCTTAACACCCTAAAGTCGATTGGTCATGTTGTCAATATGTGGAGGAGAATAACGGTTATGAATGGTGATTTGTTTTAAATCGACGGTAGTAGACACATAATCTCATGTTACCATCCTTCTCCTTGAAGGTTCTTCTGGAGTATATGGGACGATTTTGGAATAATCAGCTGGTTATGCGTAAAAGGAATTAAGTGGTCGTGTCGTAACTGATAGCTAGGATATTGTAGTAGTAATAGCTAACAACGCACGTGCTTGTAAGCATAGATAATTTGTACAGATTTTCCTGATGGAAAATTAAGCTGAATGTATTCAGGAGCCTGAACATCACTATACATGATCATGAATCGTAGCATGGCATGCTATTCGTAGTCCATATATAGGATTAAATTCAACTCGCATCTATCCGAGGTAATGCGTTCGCAACATAGATCTTATCATTAGGCTGAAGGAAAACCTTCGTGTACATGGGGAATACGAATGGCGTCCTTTATAGTCATGAATATATGAAATATGGGTGCAAGAGATGAGAGTGTCATCGAGCAATCGTGACAGATCTTACCGATACGCCGCTAATGGTACTGAAATTCTTGTGGCCTGATTATTACATGGCACAACAAAATGGATATACCCTTTGGAGGGTACCCTAAATTTCTTAGGGATGTTCCAGAATTTGACGTGAGTCATGTGTCTCAACTCGTGCCTTGGAAATATAAGCATGACATGTGTCATGACTGGTGTCTTGACATGTGTCTTCGGAAAGTATACATGTGACATAGGTCTTGACTGATGTCTTGACATGCGTCTCGAGATGTGAAACAAATAGAACTACAATATTAGGTTATTATGCCAAAATTGGTGAATCGGTTGGACCACTGATCCTTTGTATTTCTGATCACATCCGCGGTCGGAGCTTCGGTTGCGATTTATAGGATAGTTGTTGTCATACTATCGTCTTGTCTGTCAGTTCCATAATGGTCATTCTCATAACTGTGATTCATGTAACTATTCAGCTGAGTGGCCGGCTGGTACCGGTTTACACTCATATGACTGAAATGACAACTGAATAACGTGTGACATGTAACTAAGAATTAGGGACAATGATTAATGGAAATCGTCTGACGGTGAAGTATCTTCTTGTCCAATTTGCTTTGCTGATTTAAAGATTTTGCTAGTAGAAAAGTTCGTTTTCTCGGTATCTTCTCGAATTGATTAAGGTTTAAGTATGACTCAGTTGTTCTTGGTAACGAAAAGGGAAGTTGGATATCTATTCTACTTGAAAAGGTAAATGCGAAGCAAAAATAAATCAAAGACAAATAATAAAGGGGCAATGCAAATAATAAAACGTAAATTACAGCGAAACAATAAATAAAAATAAAACTAAAAGACAAATTTAAATAAAGACTGAAAAATAAAATGCACGAAGTAATAAAAATAAGTTAAAAGTAATCACCAGAAAACTGTCACTTTTCTGAAAAATAGAAAAAATAAAAATTACAAAACTAAGAGAACTATTCATTCGGAAAAGCTAGCTTCATCCGGAATAAATGTTCATCCGGAATAAAATCATTCATCCGGAATAAAGCTTTCGTCCGGAATAAACCCTTCATGCGGAATAATCACTGATCCGGAATAACAAGTTGACTCGGAATAAATTGCTTGATCCGGAATGTTGGTTCATTCGGAATAAATGAGTTTGTTCGGAATAGTCTGCTTATGCGGAATAAATTGTTCTTGCGGAAAAAAGTGCTTGATTCGGAAAAAACTACTTACTCGGAATAAAACCTTGACTCGGAAAAACTAGCTCCTGCGGAAAAATGATTGATGCGGAATAATAACGCTGGTTCGGAATATTCAGTTGACTCGGAATAAAATGTTGATACGAAAAAAATAATTGACTCGGAATAAAACAACTCACTCGGAATAATCAGTTCATACGGAATAACTGCTTCATCCGGAATAACAACTTACTCGGAATAATGTGTTCATGCGGAATATTTGATAAAAACACTTCGTTCGGAATCTGGGAAACAGAAAATAAAACGAAGAACAGGGGAAAAGAGATAGGGACGAATTAAACTAAATCTAACCAAAATAAACCAAAAGATTTAACCAAAATAACCACTAATGATTAACTAACAATAACCAATCAAAACAAATCAATAAAACTAATACTAATGATCAAATCAATCAAAACCCACTTGATTAAAACCATGAAAACTCAAGAACACAACCATAATCAAAAGCAAAGATTAGACAAGAAATGTAGAAGAAGATTGATTAAAAGCTTGATTAAAAAGTAAAGATTCAACAATAAATGTAAAGATTAAAGAACTTACAAATTTAAGGTGCAAGACATGAAAGTAAATTGACAAGAAATTAAAGTGAAAAAATAAAAATGGAAGAGCTAGTTTGTCAATCTAGCCAACAACAAATAATGAAAAGAAAACTAGTATTTATAGAAGGAGGAGAGGAGTAGGTTGGAAGCTTCCTCCTCTCTTTCTTCTTTCTTTCTTTCTCGTTTAGTCCTTCGTCTTCTAAATTCTTCGACTTTTTCGACTTTTGTCTCGGGATTAATTAAACTCGTCTTGTAATTTCTTCATAAATTAGACTTGAGTTCTTCGGCTTTATTACACTTCAGTCTTTAGACTTTTTCTTTGATAAATCTTCAGAATAGGCCTTGGACATCCGTTCTTTTTGCACTCTTGATCTCTTGACTTCGTATTTTGTCTTTTTCTTCGATAAAAGCCCGTGTTTTCTTCCTCTTTCACAATTTGATCCTAAAACACAACAAAAACACAAACCACGCATAATTCCGACATTTACGACATAAAATACATGTTATGGTCTTGTTTTCATTATAATTAAGTGGTAAAAGGATGGGTGTTTTGACACCTATCAAATCCCCTACACTTGACCATTGCAATGACCTCATGCAATGCTTAATGACAAAGCAAGGTTTACATTCTCCATCATAATCAACCTACCTTGGCCTTTATTAAACAATAGGAACTAAGGAAAATTTAAAAGATAGAAAATCACAAAATGCAAGAAGGAAGAAACTTGTAAAGAAATCTAGGACTTATATTAGGGCTTTGGTGTCATGAATGTTTATCACCCTCAAGTTTCACGTTCCCCATGCCAAGCTTAAAAACGAGATCATTGTAATTACAAGTTAGCACAACTAACACTTACTCATGCGGTTCAAAAAATCACTTAGACTCCCTTATTCCTATGGGTAACTCTTATATTTTATTGATGTCTTGAATGATCACGAGGATGCATTGTTGACTTATTTAGATAGTTATTAGGGCAGAAAATAAAGTAGGACGATCTAATCCATAGTTAGCTAAAGGACAAAATCTTTTAAAACTTCTTCTCGAGACCACATAAAGTTCATATCTTGGCATAACTCGCTTCACGATTTGAGACCTTTCTCGGACCGATATTTGGCATTTACTTCATACTTCAAATCTTGAGAAGACGTTCTTGAAATTATGGTCTTCTCTTCCTATATAGAGTATATCTTCACTTGGAGTAGTTGAGATATTTTCTTCAAATGTTGACCACAACTTCTTCATTATTTCTTCAATCCTTATTTGGGACTTTGATATGCAACGATCCGCCTCCTTTTCGGACTTGGATCTATTTATCCTCATACCTTGTTAGGGTCTTTTCGGATTGATTTCTCCATGATCTTTATGGGATTAATTGCTTTTCGTCGTGTGTCTTGATCCTTCATATTGATTTTGGAATAATGATACTTCACATCATCTTGGATCTTTAGCAACAAAATGGAATCCTCATGCCTTGTTAGGGCCTTTTCGGACTCGCCAATCTTCGCGTCATGTTTCAATAGTTATGCCTTGGCTATGAACTCTAATTAATACCGAGCAACTTTTAAACGATCTTGGGCTAGAAGCTAAGTAATTTTTCAGACCGTACGACCTTACTTATTGCAATTATTTATTTACAAGTGATGGGAGAAAAAGATCATAATTAACTCACATAAGTTAATGAAAGAATACCAAACTTATAACTAACTCTATCATCTCTCGTTCTCTACAATTTAAAATCTCAAGGAATGAGACTCGTGGATACTTAGCCTAATAAACCAATTAAGGTCTACATGGTTAAGGATACTAGCTAGAGTAAACTTGGATAAGTAAACTTGGGTTGAGTCAAAATATTCACAACGGGCCTAATATATCTAAGACATCTAAACTTGCTAAAACCATTTTATTGAACAATAAGAGAGAATAACAAAAATAAAGGAAACTACAACTAGGCCAAAATAGATTAAAAATTTTGAAAAATGTCGAAAAATCGAATTTCCGGTTAAAATGAGGTCAAATTCACGGAAAAGCCCACTTAACTTCGATAGAAGGCCCCCCTACACTTGATATAAACATTGTCCTCAATGTTTAAGCATGTGGGAGTAAACTACCCTACACTTAGGACATTGTGCACGTTATTTAAATCTTGCTAAGGAAGAGACAACTAAAGGGATTCCTATTTTAATATTGAAAAATATAAAATAGTGAATCGAAAAGAGTTTAGGATAGAACCGGGAAGATGAGAACACGGAATCACGGGTCATCAAAAGTCATCAAGAATGTGTCTTTGAAAGCTTGAATCCCTGCATATTATAAGAAAGAAAACAAGACACACCAATGGGGCTCCCCCTACACTTATGATGAAAATAGATAAAGAAAGATAATCGGGTTGCCTCCCGAAGAGCGCTTATTTAAGTTAACCGAGTCATGAGCCTGACTCGTCCCCAAATAAAATGGTCCATAGGGAAGCCTCGAATGTAATACCGGGATCAAAGACCTTGTCCTCGTTTCCGGAGGACATCAAGGAAGGAGAGGCGGGAGGATAAGTCTTAAATGGGAGAAAAGTCCCTTCAACATACGAAAAGTATGTGAAGTGGTGAGCCACGGGAGGTGGGGTGGGTAAAGGAATCAAATTGTAATCCCCCAAAGACAATTGATGCTCAGACTGCGGCAAAGCCGTAAGGTTATCAATCATATAATAATCAATGTCACCTCCTGGGTCAAAGCACTCATCCTCCGTAATGGTGTCTAAAGGAGTGGATGAAAGGTGCTCGGGAGGGGGACTTGGGACAATACCTTCCTGTAGCAAATTATCAAAAATAATATCCCCCTCCGTGTCATCATCATCAATACCCGGAGGTATTGAGTGAATGTCGATTTCTTCCAGCAATGGGTCATTATCCTCAACGGGAGTAATAGATGGAGGTAAAGACTCGGAAATAGGAGGAGAAGTCAATGCTTCAATTTGAGCAATAAGAAGATGTACTTTTCGTAATCTGTCGCGAAGAATCACGTCTTCCACCTCATCTACAAGAGCAAGTTCATCGGTGAACTTCTCGTAAGCCGGAGAGAATAAATTGTCATCGCCCGCATCTCCCGGTGGAGATTGAGAAATTTCAAAAGTGAAATTCTCATAGCATGGAGAAAAATCGTTATCATTAGGATCGACCTCTTCCGTAAGAGTAACGTCGTCCTCAAGCTCCATACCAGTCGGTATGTCACAAACCTCATCATGAAAGAATTTATCGAGACCAAAATCACTAATCTCACTCAATGAATCACTACTCTTAGACGCATTAGGAATCTCGAGAGTAGGAGTAGTAACTTCAGACGATTGGTTGAGATTGTAGACATCATCCTCGTCATCATCATAATAGACAGGACAATTCCAATTAGGAGTGATATAGTCGGCTAACTCCTCCTTTATAACATCCACATCTTTAAGAAGATCATGAAGCAAAGTTTGTTGTTCATCTCCTCGAGTATGTTCAATTAAACCTATTCTATCCCACGCTGTAATTAAACATTATGGTGTAGAAAAGAAAGGAAAACGTCCAAATTGGCTCAAAAAGGTGTTGGTGGATTTCAAGATTTGGTCAACATCAAGCAAAGGTTGCCTTTCCTGATGCAAGTCAACTGGGGGTTGAGTTAAACTTTGTAGGAAGTCATGCAAGGTAGTGAGTTGTTCGGCAAGACTATCTTCCAAAAAGGATTGATGATTGAGGGTGTCATGTGGGGGCTCATGATCATACACACTGGGATGATAACACGGAATTGGCTCAAATATGTTCATCGGTTGACACGAAGAAGCATCATGAGGGCCCCCACAAGTATAGCACCACGGGTCTGGAGAAAAACCCGGTGTGTCTTGTGGATAGCTATTACCATTATCATAATTGTAACCCGGTTCTTGCCCGTGACCATACGGGTATCGAACCGGACACGAAACATGCCAATGAGAATCGCTTCCACAATATATGCAAGAGGGGGGAGTAGGTATATTAGAAGCAAAGGATGAGTTAATCGAATTGCACGATGGACAAAATCCGAATTGTGTATTGTCGATATCATTTCTGCACCGCTCACATGTACACCATTGACATGTTTGATAACCATGCCATGGTCTCCCACACCGTACGCAAGATGAATCCATGAAGAATTAAAAATTTAGAGGGGTTGAGAAAAGAATTAAACACAATAGAGGATAAAGAAGAATATTTTTGGTGCAAAACTTTGAAAAAGAAATGCTTTTTATGATTTTTCAAATGTTTTGGGATTTTTGAAAATTTTTGACACGAAAAATAACGTTTACGAGTGAACGGATCCCAAAATCCAACGCGTCTCTTACAAAAAACCGTTAATCTTTACGAAAAGAGCCGGCAGCGGCGCCATTTGATTTAAAGATTTTGCTAGTAGAAAAGTTCGTTTTCTCGGTATCTTCTCGAATTGATTAAGGTTTAAGTGTGACTCAGTTGTTCTTGGTAACGAAAAGGGAAGTTGGATATCTATTCTACTTGAAAAGGTAAATGCGGAGCAAAAATAAATCAAAGACAAATAATAAAGGGGCAATGCAAATAATAAAACGTAAATTAAAGCGAAACAATAAATAAAAATAAAACTAAAAGACAAAACTAAATAAAGACTGAAAAATAAAATGCACGAAGTAATAAAAATAAGCTAAAAGTAATCACCAGAAAACTGTCACTTTTCTGAAAAATAGAAAAAATAAAAATTACAAAACTAAGAGAACTATTGATTCGGAAAAACTAGCTTCATCCGGAATAAATGTTCATCCGGAATAAAATCATTCATCCGGAATAAAGCTTTCGTCCGGAATAAACCCTTCATGCGGAATAATTACTGATCCGGAATAACAAGCTGACTCGAAATAAATTGCTTGATCCGGAATGTTGGTTCATTCGGAATAAATGAGTTGGTTCGGAATAGTCTGCTTATGCGGAATAAATTGTTCATGCGGAAAAAAGTGCATGATTCGGAAAAAAATTACTTACTCGGAATAAAACCTTGACTCGGAAAAACTAGCTCCTGCGGAAAAATGATTGATGCGGAATAATAACGCTGGTTCAGAATATTCAGCTGACTCGGAATAAAATGTTGATACGGAAAAAATAATTGACTCGGAATAAAACAACTCACTCGGAATAATCAGTTCATACGGAATAACTGCTTCATCCGGAATAACAACTTACTCGGAATAATGTGTTCATGCGGAATATTTGATAAAAACACTTCGTTCGGAATCTGGGAAACAGAAAATAAAACGAAGAACAGGGGAAAAGAGATAGGGACGAATTAAACTAAATCTAACCAAAATAAACCAAAAGATTAAACCAAAATAACCACTAATGATTAACTAACAATAACCAATCAAAACAAATCAATAAAACTAATACTAATGATCAAATCAATCAAAACCCACTTGATTAAAACCATGAAAACTCAAGAACACAACCATAATCAAAAGCAAAGATTAGACAAGAAAGGTAGAAGAAGATTGATTAAAAGCTTGATTAAAAAGTAAAGATTCAACAATAAAATGTAAAGATTAAAGAACTTACAAATTTAAGGTGCAAGACATGAAAGTAAATTGACAAGAAATTAAAAAGCAAAAATAAAAATAGAAGAGCTAGTTTGTCAATCTAGCCAACAACAAATAATGAAAAGAAAACTAGTATTTATAGGAGGAGGAGAGGAGTAGGTTGGAAGCTTCCTCCTCTCTTTCTTCTTTCTTTCTTTCTCGTTTATTCCTTCGTCTTCTAAATTCTTCGACTTTTTCGACTTTTGTCTCAGGATTATTTAAACTCGTCTTGTAATTTCTTCATAAATTTGACTTGAGTTCTTCGGCTTTATTAAACTTCCGTCTTTAGACTTTTTCTTCGATAAATCTTCGGAATAGGCCTTGGACTTCTGTTCTTTTTGCACTCTTGATCTCTTGACTTCGTCTTTTGTCTTTTTCTTCGATAAAAGCCCGTGAAAGCCCGTGTTTTCTTCCTTTTTCACAATTTGATCCTAAAACACAACAAAAACACAAACCACACATAATTCCGACATTTACGACATAAAATACACGTTATGGTCTTGTTTTCATTATAATTAAGTGGTAAAAGGATGGGTGTTTTCACACCTATCATTTGCTCTAACGCCTTTGTCTTCGTCTTGTAGGATCTCCAGGTTGTGAACAACATCCGCACCTCGTAGCATGTCAAAACATCAGCAGCATCAATCGATAGTAACATCTCCAAGTTATGAGCGGCATCAGCAATCTTGTAGAATATCAGCAAGTGAAAACACGCCTGAGATGATTCAGAATCGACTAGAGAATACTAGTGAAGTAATGCAAGTGAAATACACATGGATTAAGGTACGTGTAATACACATGGAATACGGTACATGGAGTACACATGGAATGCACATAAAATGATCGGTATGGGGTCGATCCTTTGTCATAATTTTAAAGGAATTAAAATAGGTTAAACGGTTAGAAAAATCATCATGATAACCGGGCAATGTCAGCATATACATCATTCTGGTTGCATAGTGAAACTCTAAAGTGTGGTTACACAAAATTCAATGATGATTTGCCTGAAAGCATGATCAATGAAAATCAACCATGACTATTATGAAAGCAGGATTCAATGAAATCCAACAATGTCTTGCATAAAAGCATAAATAACCAAAAGAGGCGTAAGACGTAATCAACATGAAGACGGAATTATCATGAAGAAACATGAAACAGCTTGACATGAAGGAGTGTATAACATAATTAGCATGAAACTGAAGTTAACCATGACAGTATGAAAACATACTTGACATAAAAACATAGTAACTTATGAGGGGACATGAAAAAAAATTATACCAATAAATCATGAGAAAAATTTTATGCATGAAAAAAAGTGCATGAATGCATGATGTACTTTATAAAAACCTTTATATGCGCGAGGGGACGCCTATGGGTCGGTCCCAAACAAAAGACATGGCGAGGGGACGCCTATGGGTCGGTCACAAAGTTAAAAGTTTCGATAAAAGCACATGCGACTAAATAGGGCTAGTCCTGTACCAACCATTACTTAGTCATAATTCCTGCAACAATGATACATGAAACATAAATAAGTGAAAATCATCTGTCAAAACTTATCAGAAAAAATTTATATGACCAATAATGAAGTACTAGGGTTCAGTCCACATAGTCACAGTTCTCGAGGAACATCATGCATGAAACAATGACACATAACTAAATATGAATGACGGTTGTCCATCCATATTAGTAAAACAATCTCGATGAAAACATCAAGTTTGAAACATCAAGGTGCTGAAAACATCATGGTTAAAACAATAATGTGCTGAAAACATCAAGTCGTGGAATAACAAGTGTTGGCTTAGGAAGCTCCTTGTGACTACCCACTAGTCACAGGTTAAGTTTTAGAGCCTACAGGTCGAAACCAGTCTCTAATACCATAATTGTAACACCCCACTTTGATAAGTAGACCGTTACGCGTAATTATGGCGTGTCATCAAAGCATGCAAGGTAATATGTAGTAAAACATACATGACCATAAGGTAAACCAGAATCAAACTTCGGTTCCCAAACATAAGCCCAAAACATAATAAAGCAAATGAAATGAATGAAAGACTAAAGAAGCATAAGTATATGAAGGAAAAGGAGAAGAAGTCTTTGGCAGCTTCCATCCTATGCATGTCCTCCAAATGCTCGAGTCTGTCCTTGGGTACCTACCGTTTTGGGACATGGAAAGGAAAGTAACGGCTGAGCATAACGCTCAGTGCACGGATATACAAACATGAAATGAATAATATAAGCATATAAAACATATAGCAGCGGAAATGTATATGTCCTGGAAAACCTGGTATAACTTCATAAGACTGGTTTTATAGTTTGAAAAGCCTTATGTTTATCTTATGAAAATTGTTTAACATGTTAACCATTAGCCAATATAGGTTATGAAATATCAACATGCATGAATACTTGGAGGGGTGACCTCGTCATGCAATTAGAGGGGCTGCCTCTAATTTAATATACTGGTTTGGGTAGGAGGGATCAACTCCTTGTGAAGGATGCAAGGCACACACCACATTCAGACTGAATAATCTGCTGAAAACATGTAACTAGGATGCACCCATACGCCCCACCTAATTATAAAATATGGCCAAAAGCTGAAAGGGATGCCACGAGCTATCACTCCGCCGTGGTGAAGTCATAACACCAGTGCCTCTAGTGTTATGGTTATGGTACCTCCATAACTAGGTGAAACTGATCATGTATGTATATGGCTTTAGGTATTCTAATTAAACATAAGCAATTCATAACATATAACACATATACTAGGGAAAATAGTTGGCTGCATACGGGAAATCCTAATAAGGGAGAATGTCCATACTGAAAGGATGGAGAATCCGTACCTAATGTCCAGTGAACGAAGAAGACGAACGGAAGAGAGTCCTACTTCAGTATCACTAATGCTACATAATTACATACGTGTATAAGTATCTGATTACTGAGTACGTAACTGGTTTTATATCATGTCTTAGCTTGTTTTATATAGTCATGTCATGTTTTACTGATTTAAGCTTAATACCGTGTTTTTCATATATTCTGTCTATTCTGATTAAGTATTTCTGGTATTTCATGTGTTATTATACTTGTTGTGTAATAATAAGTAACTTTCTAAAAATAGTAGGTTTTCTAAAATAGAAAGTTTCCAAAAATAGAAAGTTTCCAAAATAGTAAGTTTCCAAAAATAGAAAGTTTCCAAAAATAGAAAGTTTCCAAAAATAGAATGTTTCCAAAAATAGATTTACTGCTTAAAATAGATAAGTTTTTAAAAATAGAAAGTTTCCATAAATAGATTAGCTGCCTTAATTAAATAAGTTTCTAAAAATAGAAAGTTTCCATAAATAGATATAAGCTGGATTATTAAGCTAATAATATAAGCTTAGGTGTTTACTGATTAATATTCTAAGTCATGTAATTATATAGTATAGTTTATTACTTATTTCATGTGAATTTAATAAACTATAAGTTAAAATATTTAATTAAATAAAACATGGTTTAATTAAAATAAAGGTACAAATACTTACGTTAAAACATGTATTATTAACTATTAATAATATAACCTAAGTCATGTAAATTAATTAATTATAAGTCATGATTTTTAATAATTAATTAATTATATAATCTAATTTAAATGATAAATACTTAGGTTAAAAAATCATGTATTAATAATAACATTAATAACCTAAGTCGTGTAAATTAAATTAATCATGTTCATGTCTTTAATTAATTTAAATTAAGTCTTGAAAAAAATATATAACTTGTAGAAAATATTTAACATTGTAAAAATATCCCATGAACCGGACCGTGTTTTAATTTAACATGTGTGAACCGGACCCGAATACACCACCATGCCCCGACCTAGGTCGGGGTCTCCCTTCCTTGCTGCTGCCGTGACAAACCACCACCAAACCGAGACCATAAGGTCTCGGTGGTGCGAATAAACCCAAGCCGAGACCCCCCTTGGGGCTCGGTTAGGCATCGCCCACAAACAAAAACCCCCTTAATCATTATTTTATTATACCTCATGATTAAATAACATGTTTATAATTGTTTTTAATTAGTTATTAAAAACATTCATGATTTTATGTGATTAGTAAATCGAAAACATAAAATAAAAGAGGTTTGAGTTTATACCGATCACGTGAATCAAAGAATGATGAACACACGACGATCCTTGCTATAAATCGAACACTAAAAATCAACCGAACACCCCTTGGTGTGATGCTAAACCCGGCGGCCAAGAAGAACCAAGAGAAGGAGAAAAGATTTTAGGGTTTTTAGTATTTTCTAACTTTTGTTAAAATGAAACCAATATTTTCCCAAAATTCCTTGTTAGTAAAATTTGCATGGGCTAGGCCCATGTTCCTTGTTTTAGCCGTGGGTAGGAGGCCCCACATAGGGTAACCCGAACATTTTCCGTGTCTAAAAATAATTGTGTTCTCGTGTTCGAATTTTACGTGATTTAATAGTTATCGTTCATGTCTTATTATATTTATTCATGATCGTAATAAATATACATACATACGTAATATTAGCTCGTGATTAATTTATGTTCATGATTTCATGTTCGTATGTTCGTGATTATAATAATTATTGAAATAATTATCGTGTGTTAATACGTAATAAATACTTATTGTGTTATAACACGTACGTAATACTTGTAATTCTTGCTCGTGAAACGTAAACGTGCTATAAAAGGAAAGTTCTAATCATGTTCGCACGATTGTAAGGGTATTATTCATGGTAAAAGCATGCGGGTTTTACAACATTCCTTCTATATCCCAACTATTCATAATCGCTGGTAAGTATGACATCAGATTGTCTTCGACTTCTCTGACGTTGTCTTTGACTTGAATGTTCCTGGTGTGCCAGTTGAGGCTTTGCCTTCCGCTGCTCTGGTCTCTGTCGTTGGTCCTCTCAGCGATCAGTAACACTTAGTCTAATTTAAACAAATATAGACTGGGCCATAGTTAAAACTTTCATTGGCCCAACAACTAATCACTATAACCTGTAGTATTTATTTAATAAACTTTACTAATGTTATTATGACATGTAACTTATAACCAATACGCACTAGCTTATATTTTAGACTTACTAATCTAGCTTATTTCTATTTATGGAAACTTTTTTTTTGGAAACTTACTATTTTTGTAAACCTGCTATTAATAGAAAGTTTCTCTATTTTACACTACAAGCATAGTACTACAAGAATACATGAATTATATAATCAGAATACATGTAAAACCATGACAAATACAAGATAATACATAAAACAGTAAAACATGACAAGAACATGTAAAATAAGTTAATAACACTCAGAATCAATAAGAACACTCAGTAATCAGACAACTCATTCAAGTCCCTTATCTTACGTAGTATCCGTGAAGGCGGAGTAGTTTCGTCAACTTTCTATTATAGCTTCTACTGGACAAAAGGTACGGATATTCCGTCCTTCAGTATGGACACTCTCTTCCTTTATTAGGATTCCCCGTCTGCAGCCATCTGTTTTCCCCAGTTATTTTACATGTTTAATTGCATATGTTATATTTTAAATGCCTTAGCCATATACATGCATTCCAGTTCCACCTAGTTACGGAGGTACCGTAACCATAACACTAGAGGCACCATTGTTATGACTTCCCTACGGCGAAGTGATTGCTTGTGGCACTTATTTCAGTTATTTGGTCATTGTTATTATATTATCATGTGGGCCGTATGGGTACATCCTAGTTACATGTTTCAACAGGATTTCATGGTAAATGTGGTGTGTGCCTTGCATCCTTCACAAGGAGTTGATCCCTCCTATCCAGACTAATTTATTAGAGGCAACCCCTCTAATTGCATGATGAGGTCACCCCTCTAAGTATTCATGCACGTTGATTACCTCATGACCTATATGGGCTTTTGGCTATAACTTAAAATACAGATTTTCATAAGTAAACATAAGCTTTTAAGAATATAAAACCAGTTTACTAACATGTTCCAGATTATCCAGGACTTATTCATTTCCGCTGTTATTCATGCTTTATATGATTGTTATGTCTTCATTATGTTATTCATTCATGCTATGCTATATATCCGTTCACTGGGCTTTTTGTCAGCCGTTTCCATTTCCATGTTCCCAAACGGCAGGTACTCAAGGACGCTCATAGGATCTTGAGAGTATGTGCATATGGATGGAAGTTATCCAGCCTCTTATACGTTATGCATTTCCATTTCATTACACTACTTCATTTCATTTTGGACATTGTTTAGTCCTTTCATTTCAGTACTTATATGTTGCTTGTGTGTGAGCTTGTTGGACTACCGATGTTTGATTCCGGTATTTCCTTTTATGGTCATTAATGTTTAGACATTACCTTACATGCTTTGATGACACATCATAATTACATGTAACGGTCCATTTATCCAAATGAGATGTTACAATTATGGTATCAGAGCCCAAGGTTTCGACCTGTAGGCTCTAAAAACATGACATGTGATTCGTGGGTAATCACCATGGTCATCCTAAACTGACAGTTGGTTTTCATGCATTCATTTCACTTATTTATTCATGTATCATTTTAGCAGGAATTTTTACTAAGTAATGGTTGGTACATGACTAGCCATATTTAGTCGCATGTGCTTTTTCTTTGAATTTTGTTTTGTGAACTGACCCATAGGCGTTCACCTTTGTCATGTGATGTTGTTTCGTGGACCGACCCATAGGCGTCTACCTTGTCGTATCTATTTCGTTTTGTGAACCAACCCATAGGTGTTCACACATGTACATGTCAAAATTTTAGCTAAGTTTTATAAACTGTTTCATGCATTCCTATGTCTATGTTATGTTATGTTATGTCTGATTTATCATTCATGTTTATACTGTTTGTTTTAAACTGTCAAATGGTTCAAACACGTGAGCAAGAACAACTGAATGCAGCTGTCCAAGCTGCCCTTCAAGCTTTGCTCCTCAACTTAGGGATGAAATCTGGGCTGAAGTTCATGCAGAGGTTCAGGCCAACAACAATCATCATCCACTTCAGAATCACAACAACATTCCTCCTCTACCACGTGACACTCTTATCACATGGTTGGAGAGATTCAACAAGTAGCGACCAAAATCCTTCGAGCAGACAAACAGTCCTTCTGAGGCTGAAAGCTAGATCGCTCACATAGAAAAGATCTTTAATTCTATGGGATGTAATCCTATCTACAAGGCGAGACTTGCGTGCTATAAGTTGGAAGGAAATGTGTTAGCATAGTGGAAGTCAGTCGAGCCGTCGAATGGAGGCGATTAGTGAGTTGTTGGTTTGACATGGGCGTAGTTTAAAAAGTTGTTCCTTAATCAGTACTTCCCACAAGCTGAGCAAGATAAGCTCAAGAGTGAGTATCATGGAATTCGACAGAGAGCTGGTAAGACCAGTACGGAGTTGATGCAGAGGTTTCTCCGACTTGCCGGTTTTCTGGGCGCAGCAGCAGGAACTGCAGAGGAGCAGGCACATCATTATCGTTGGGCTCTCCGTACTTCTGTCGCCAACAACCTGGTGTGTGCTACCTTCACTACTGTGGCACAAGTGGCAGATGCAGCACGCAAGCTAGAGATGCTGCAGGAGAGGGATGAGCATGGTGAGGCTGACAAATCCGATATAAGGTACAATTCAGTAAGCAAATGTTATTCATTTCTTTAAATTCAACACTTTCAATGTTATATCATCTTCTGTACAATTTACATCTTTTAGACAAAACACTGTGGACCGGACCCAACCGGCCACTCAGCAGCATTCCTCCAAGGGAAACGGTCAGTCCAATGACCGTTCTGCTTCTGATAGGCATGGCGGTAGTGACAACTACTGTAACAGTACCAACTACTCCAGCAACAACAGGTCCCTAAATTGACTCATCCTATATAAATTTCTTTATGATTCATTATTTCTGACACTTCAGCATGTACTCATCAGGAGCAGTGGTAACGGACGGGATCAGGACCGCCGAGGTTCACAGCCTAACAATGTAACTTCATCTGGTACTTTAATCTAAACCTTCTATGTAGTCATGTTTATGTTCCAATGATCATGTCTCACACATATTTCCTGAAACAGGCTCACAGCCAACTAGAGCACCTGTTGGAGGATACACTCATCCTATTTGCACCACCTACAAGCGCAGACACCCAAGTCCTTACCGCCGTGCTATTGGTGGTTGCTTCAAGTGTGTCCAGCCAGGTCACCAGCAGAAGGACTGCCGAAAGGGTGAGATTGAGGGTACTTCAAGTTATGCCGATACCAAGCCACCACCTACTTCTGGTCGCATGTTCACTACTACAAGAGATCAGGCGAACAAAGCATCAGGTACCATCACTAGAATCCTATTATTGTATGGTCAAGCTGCATGCGTCTTATTTAATACGGGTGCGACTTATTCAGTCGTATCTACTGCTTATGCTACTCATGTTAGGATATCCCTTATGCCACTAGATAATGTCTCAAACATTTCCACGCCCCTAAGAGATTCTGTACGAATTACACATGTGTATAAAGATCTTCCACTAGATTTTGATGACAAAATGCGTAGAGTTGACACACTTCCTTTGGACATGTGCGAATTTGACATGATATTAGGCATGGACTGGTTATCCAAACACCACGCGACCATAGACTTCCATACATATCGGGTTATTTTTGGTGATGTCACAACCCTAGAGTACATCCAACATGGTTTCATACTAGGAAAGGCTGTACAGATCATTTCAGCCTTACATCCACGCGTACTGCTGTCACACGGTTGTCAGGGTTTCTTAGCAAATGTTCATTACATTGCTGTTGAGACTCCATCTATCCAAGATCAGCCTCTCGTTTTGGAATTCCACGATGTATTTCCTAAAGAACTTCTGGGCATACCACCTGTTCGTGAAGTAGAGTTTGGTATTTAGCTCATCCTAGGGGCTGAACCAATCTCCAAGGCTCCTTACCGCATGGCTCCCATTGAGCTCAAGGAGTTAAAAGATCAGCTGCAATAACTTTTGGAGCGAGGTTTCATCCGTCCTAGTGTATCTCCATGGGGTGCACCAGTTTTATTCGTAAAGAAGAAAGACGGTAGCATACGTTTATGTATCAATTATCGTAAACTGAATAAGATCACGGTCAGAAACCGTTATCCTTAGCCGCGTATAGACAATCTGTTTGACCAACTTCATGGCACCAAGCATTTCTCTAAGATCGATATGAGGTCCGGATACCATCAGTTACGGGTGAAAGAGTAGGATATCTCCAAGACTGCTTTCCGTACACGCTATGGGCACTACGAGTTCGTAGTCATGCATTTTGGACTCACCAATGCTCCAACAGTTTTCATGGATCTAATGAACCGTGTCTCTCATGAGTTTCTGGACAAGTTTGTTATCGTCTTCATGGATGATATTCTAATTTTCTCTAAATCCAAGGAAGAACACGAAGAACATCTTCGCACAGCGCTACAGATTCTTCGTCAAAAGCAGCTGTATGCCAAGTTATCCAAGTGTGAGTTTTGGTTAAGAAAGGTGGCATTTCTGGGTCATATAATATCCATAGAAGGAATCACTATGGATCCTGCGAAGGTTGAAGCCATCACAACATGGCCGAGACCGACGTCTGCAACGGAGGTTAGAAGTTTTCTGGGTTTAACTGGTTATTATCGCAGATTTGTGGAGAGTTTTTCACGTTTAGCCTTACCTTTGACTAAGATGATGCAAAAAGGGGAGAAATTCATCTGGAATGATGAGCGGGATAAGAGCTTTGAAGAACTTAAGAAGAAGTTAGTATTTGCACCTATTCTTACTCTCTCATCTGGTACAAGTGGATTTTAGATCTATAGTGATGTTTCAGGAAAAGGTCTTGGTTGTGTTCTCATGTAACATGGGAAAGTTATTGCGTATACATCACGGCAGCTTAAGCCTTATGAGGTAAACTATCCTACACATGACTTGGAACTTGCAGCAGTTGTTTTTGCACTAACGATTTGGAGGTATTACTTGTATGGTGAATCATGTGACGTCTTCACAGATTACAAAAGTCTCAAGTATATTTTCACTCAACGAGAATTGAACATGTGGCAGAGAAGGTGGTTAGAGTTTCTGAAGGATTACGACACCAACATTGAGTACCATCCTGATAAAGCAAATGTGATGGCAGATGCCTTAAGCAGAAGGCCAGGCATGCTTGCTGGCATGAAGATTGCAGAAGAAGTTATTCGTTATTTGGAAAGGACAGATATTGAGCTGATAGTACGTAGGCAACATCGTTTGTAAAACCCGCATTAAAATACCATGAACAGTGAACATGAACAGTGAACATACAAAAATACGGTAAAATTAAAACTTTCCATTTATAATATAATTCACGTGTCATGATATTTGATAACATGTAATTACGTATCTTACTCTATATATAAGAGGATAATTTATTGCCACGTGATGCTTAGAAATCCACCTCATTAATCCACCTAAGCACGATTACTATTCAAACACACTTTTTTGTGCCACATCCACAGCATGTGCCACCTAAGCATGTCCATGGAACACTTTTTAAAAATATGTCCACTGTGAGATTCGAACTCGGTTCTTAATGCTAGAAACACATGCTCTTTACCACTATGACAATTCCATATTTGTGTTAGGACTTTCTAAAACAAAAGCAATAAATACCATCAACCATACCTTTAATCAAATTTATAAATAAAGTCAGAAACAATAATTTGATACATTAACTACTTACTTAACTTAAATTTTGGTTTAAAGAAAAAGTCAAATATTTATTAAGATTTTTTTCGTTTGAAAAAATAACAGCCTTTGAGTAATTTAAAACATACAAAACTTCCTCACTAATCATTTAACACAAAATCAATTGTAAAAATAATACCCATCACTAATCACTTTCAAAAAATATTAAAATATCAAATTCTCTCTCCCAAATAATATCATAGATCACTTTTGATCGGGTTTGATGCTTTCTATCTATCGATTGTTAAAAACGGATCAAAACACCTTTTTTGCCCCGATCTCTTCATTGCCGCCGTTTGGTGTGTGGTGTTGTTGATCGGCTGGTGATGATGGGTGGAGTTTTCTTCATTTATTAGGGCGAATTGAGAAGTTTAATTTCTTTATTGTCGGTATTGAGATGCTTGAATGTTGTTCTTTTCTTCTGGGTTAGTAATTTTTGTGATTCGCTTAAACTTGATTGTATTATTATTATTCCAGATTATTAAAGGTGATATTTTTTTAGGTTTGTCTCCTTGCATGATCTATGTGATTAATTGAAAGGTTTTATAAATTGTTTTTTGACTAATACAAAAAATCGAGAAAAAATAAATTGTTATTATCTTTTCCAAACACCAATCTCACATACACATTTGCTCACCATTTACATGGACAATAAAGAATGCTTTGTATTTGTGTTAATTCTTATAATTTAGTTGCTTCATCATGTTTTTTCGTAGAAGTTGGATGATTAACATGTTTGTTATCATTTTGTACTTTAACTAATGTGTAATGTTTGATGCACAATTTCAGGAATATATTTGTGACAAATGGAAGATAAAGAGGAAGGACAGGATACTACCCCTCGGGGAGCTGACTGGAAGTGGTATTACTCACTAGATCCGCATATGCGGATGCACCAGGTGGGACTATGCCAGAATGTAATCATGAAGAAAAGGATGGGTGTAATGCCTAAGCGGTTTCTTGAAGATATTAAGGTACCCCCTAAAATATATATCGTATACAGACATGTTTGTGTATATTTTTTCTACCATACATAATTAGACGACTTACCTTTACACCGTTAAGAAAAAAAATCAATCTTTGATGTATAATGTCACTAGATAATATATGAAAAGCTGTTTGACCAGACCCGGTTTAAATATTTGGGCTAAACAAGGGTGACTGGGTCAGATGGACTAATTAAGCATGTCCAAGTTAGGGTGGGTCGTTAAACACACACGAATTTTAACCCTCACTTCTATCTGTTATCAAGACAAAGAAATAGAGAAAGCCTTGAACAGATATAAATATACCAAGTGGGGTTATTTTATTGTAAATTTTTAATATATGTATCAGGTGACAAAATATCAAAGATATATGATATGATAGGTGTACAATCTGATCATATTAACATGTTACTGAACCAACAACTACATCCTTATTTTAGAATCTTTATAGTACTGATTAGTGAATTCCTAAAGTTTCATCAGCTTGGCATATATAGTAAAGTGACTGTTTTTTGTTTGGTTGAAGCAGGGGAAGAAGTGTCCAAATATGCTATTCCCCATTTACGTGAGTAAATTGGCACATGTAAAGGATTCACCTTCTTTCAACTATATTACGATAAATTATTACTTTTTGTGCCATTTTACAATTAGATGCTTACTTGTCATCAGAATGAAGAGAACGATATTTGATTCTCTGCAATATCATACGAGACTGATGTTAAAGTTGTACTTTCTCAGGTATTTATCTTAAAGAACTACTTGGTTAATGTGTTGTTTGAACCTTAATGTGCATTTGAATTTCCATTGTAGGGACCTTTAAAACAATTTCTTCAATGGTACCATTCCTGAAATCCTTGGGGTCCAAGGTGTCTTACATGTATTATCTATTGGGTATATCTCTGAACTCCTTTCCTGTAAATCTTATAATCGCATTGTTGATCTCTTTAGCATTTATAGATATGAAACTGTCTTCTATGAGCTGATCAGTTTGACGAGTCTAATGGTAGTGCAAAATACTTCAATTGTTTTTTTGTGTCTTTTATGTTGCAATTGCAAGTACTATAAGCTTGACTGCCCCAATCTATATTGCAGATAACGTGAGTTGGACGGTTGGGTTCGGGATGTGTTGCTAGCAACTTAGTTGGTCTGGTCCTATTCTTTTCGGGCAAGAACTTTACCAACAACCTACAGGAAGTCCTTTACAAGCATTGCTTGAGTTATCGTGACGGCAATGAAGAAGAGGATGGTTTCCTCGAGAAATCATGAGTATTACTATGACATAAATGGCACGTCTACTACAATTCCATCTGATTAGATAGTTTAAGGTATATATCTACTCATGACGTTGTTATACATAATGAGGCTGCTAAAACACAATCAACGGCTCAGATTAACTTTTGGAACAACTGTGTATCTTTGTTCAATAAGTTATTGTTGGCTGGTTTGGTCACTTTCGATGATGGCGGCGACATTAGATGTTTCATTGATATGACAAGATATGCAGAGGGTGAAAATGAATTGCAACCTACTTTATGGGAAGATCTAGAGTAACCTGCTTTATGGGAAGATCTAGAGTTAATAGGATTTTTTCCCCTTAAAGCTACACAAACTTTTTTAGATTTTTCAAGCAAGCATTCCAACAGGAAGAAAGAAAAAATAGCGCGTGTAAAAAGGATATTAGCTGCAGGAAAAGTTATTGCAGATAAGATAAACCATTGATCACAAAATGGTAAGATATGATTTGAATTTGAAGAGGTTTGTTATTGGTGTCGAGATTAAAAAAGACACGGTTACCAGTAAATCAAACCAGGGTGTTATAGAAGGTGGAACCCCACGTAACTTTGATAGTCACCTAGCCAAAGGTGGAATCCCACGTGGATTTGAAGATGATGATGAAGTGATTGTTTTTAAACCAACTGTGATCGATAATCGAACTGAAATGCTAGCTCCAAAAAAGAGCGATCAAGAAGGGTTGCAACATGTGCAAGAGAAAGATGCTGGTGCTTCTGAGTTTGCAGCTCTTGTTTCAGTGCCACATTACCAACTCACAATCCGTGATACATGTTAACAATTTTCCACAAAGCATCGGGCAGACATATCAGTTCCATTCTCGAATATGGTCTAATAACAGTCAAGTTGCGGTTTCAATTACTGGTGGATTAAAGGCTTGAGCTTGATGGAAAATGGGCATGTAGGTAATCCTGGAATGCACAGAGATATGCAGATGTTAAATGCTACAACCCTTTGTGAAAGTGGTACAGTGTATGGCGGAACATCTCAAACTTTGGCGGGACCCTCTGTGATTGATGATGCAAATGCATCCTTTAGAGAAGCTATTACTCATATAAATACAATCGCGCTTTCTGGACCTGATCCTTACACAGATGGTCGACATACGTTCTCGACCATGCCACCTAATTATTTGAAAGGCTCTACAATAAGACCTGTAAGACACCTTCGAACAATTTCTTCAATGGTACCATTCCTGAAAAATAAATGTATGGCATTAACTATGCTTTTTTACAAGAAGGATACCCATTCTAAGAGGTTAAACTATTATTTGGCATTACTTTAAAAAAACTTTGTACTCATTATTTTATTTTATCTGTTAGAACTGAAATATTTGTGGGGTACTTCTCCAACCTTAATTTAATGATCTGATGATTTATTTTATGGGTTGTTCTTTAACATATATTTTATGCATTGTTCTTCAACACTTGGTTTTTTTCGTAGGTTGCAAGCTGGGACACCTACCGGAAAAATAACGTGATAGCTATGTTATTTCCACAAAGGGACTCACATGAAGAAAACATTCAGTTTGAACTGAAGAACACACGTATGTTAGTTATTTTTTATTTCTTCTATGATCTTATTCTTTATTTATGTATACTCTATAATCTGAATACTTTGTTCACCATTTCAGAAAATAATGTAACAAACCGAGAATAAGAATAGTATCATTGGAAGACAAGCCAATGTAAGAACAACAAAAGGTGTGTGTTCTTACTTTAACTATTGTTACCATTGCAAGGTACGCCACATATTTAATTCCGTTCAAATCATATGACGTGGTTCATAAATTTTGAGTCATCTTTTATTCTATCTGGAGAAGTCTGTAGAAAGCTTGGGGCACCAGACTTAGGTTTAGCACGGCTTTCCATCCTCAGACAGACAGACAGTCGGAGTGTACCATTCAGACTCTAGATGACATGATGCGAGCGTGTGCTTTAGAATGGATAGGGAGTTGGGATTATTATATTTACTTGGTGGAGTTTTCATACAACAACAGTTGGCACACCATTATCTACTGGGATTAGTTTGGTGAGAGAAATATTGAGGGTCTAAAACTGATAGAGGTGACCAGTGAGAAGGTTGCCATCGCCAAGGCGAAGCTACAGGAAGCTCGTGCTCGTCAGAAAAGCTATGCCGACAAGCATCGTAGAGATTTATACTTCAACGTGGGTGATCATGTCTTCCTTAAGGTATCACCAGCACGTGGATTCAAGCGTTTTGGAATCAAGGGAAAACTCAATCCTCGTTTCATCGGACCATTTGTATCATAGAACGTGTTGGTGAGGCATCGTATCGTTTGGCGTTACCTCCTCAGCTATCTCGTTAATACATGGATTTTTACTCGTTGAAGGTTCGTTTTCTCGGTATCTTCTCGAATTGATTTCCGGTTAATTGTGTGAGATTAGTTGTTCTTTGTGAAACAAGTATTTTTGGCTTTGGAAAATAAATGAGCAAGACTAAATAATAAATGACGAGAAATTAAAACAAGTTAAATGTAAACGGTGCAATATTTAAAACTTTAAAAGTAAATGACGAAAAATGAAAGGACGTAAAATTAAAACTTAACAAGAAGTGAATGATGCAGATAAAAACGTAAACTAAAAGAAAAGTGAATAAAAGATTCAAACTTGAAATTAAAAGAAGAAAACTTAAAAATTAAAAACAACAAGAAGACTGACAGACCTTCATTCGGAACATCTAGACTTCCGGATGAAGGTTCCTTCATTCGGAACTTCTAGAATTCCGGATGAAGGTTCCTTCATTCGGAACTTCTAGACTTCCGGATGAAGGTTCCTTCATTCGGAACTTCTAGACTTCCGGATGAAGGTTCCTTCATTCGGAACATCTAGACTTCCGGATGAAGGTTCCTTCATTCGGAACATCTAGACTTCCGGATGAAGGTTCCTTCATTCGGAACTTCTAGACTTCCGGATGAAGGTTCCTTCATTCGGAACTTCAAGACTTCCGGATGAAGGTTCCTTCATTCGGAACTTCTAGACTTCCGGATGAAGGTTGCCTGGGAATCAATGAAATACAGAAACAACCATCTGAAAAACAGGGGACGCACAGTGAACACGATTTATCCTTAAATCAATTAAAATCAAACGAACGATTAAACCAAAACAACCAATAAGCATCAACTAACAATAATCAATCAAAACAAATCATCAAAACTAACAAACATAACCAAATTAATCAAAACCCACTTGATCAAAATCATAAAAACTCAAGAACATGAACAATGAAAAATAAGAACAAATCACACAAGAAAGGAAGAAGATGATGAACTAAAAGCTTAATTAAAAAGTATGGATTCAAGAACAAAAGCTTAAAACACAAATTAATCTAGAGAGAGAAAGTAAAAGTTTAGAGAGAGAAACTACCTACTCCTAATCTAATTCTAAAACTAACCAACCCTCTCACATGTTGTGAGGGTGGTATTTATAGGAGAGGGAAGGGTTGGTGGCTTCCTCTTTCTTTCTATCTTGGTCCTCAGTCTTTCAGTCTTCTCAAATTCTTCGACTTCTAAGACTTTGTCTCGGGATTTCTTTGAACTCGTCTTGTAATTTCTTCATAATTTAAACCTGAGTTCTTCGGCTTTTTTGTAAACTTCCGTCTTTTGACTTTTTCTTCGATAAATCTTCAGAATTGGTCTTGGACTTCCGTTCTTTTTCCACTCTTGATCTTTCGACTTCGTCTTTTGTCTTTTACTTCAATAAAAGCCCGTGAAAGCCGTGTTTTCTCCACTTTTCACCTTCTCGACCCTGAAACATAATAAAAACACAAACCACGCATAATTCCGCCATTTACGACATCAAATATACGTTTAGGTCCTGTTTTAATGTAATTAAGTTGTAGAAAAGATGGGTGTTTTCACACCTATCAAATCCCCTACACTTAACCATTGCAATGCCCTCATGCAATGCTTAGTGATAAAGCAAGGTTTACACTTTCCATCATAATCAACCTACATTGGCCTTTATTAAACAACTAAGGAAAATCAAAAAGATAGAAAATAACAAGATGCAACAAGGAAGAAACATGTAAAGAAATCTAAGACTTACATTAGGGCTTGTGTGTCATGAATGTTTATCACCCTCAAGTTTCACGTTCCCCATGCCAAGCTTAAAAACAAGATCATTGTTAGTACAAGTTAGCATAACAAACATTTACTCATGCGGTTCAATTAATCACTTAAACTCCCTTATTCCTATGGGTATCTCTTATATTTTATTGATGTCTTGAATGATCACGAGGATGCATTGTTGACTTATTTCGATGATTTATTTAAGCTGAAAGCAAAGTAGGACGATTTGATCAATAGTTAGCTAAAGGGCAAAATCTCTTAAAACTGCTTCTCGGGATATCAAAAAGTTCATATCTTGGCATAACTCGGTTCACGATTTGAGACCTTTCTCGGGCCGATATTTGGCATGTACTTCATACTCCATATCTTGAGAGACGTGCTTGAGATAATGGTCTTCTCATCGTTCATAGAGTTTCTTCACTTGGAGACTTTTGAGAGGTACTCCAACTTTGTTGACCACGACTTCATGATTATTTCTTCAATCTCTATTTGGGATTTTGAGATACAACGATCCGCCTCCTTTTCGGACTTGGATCTATTTATCCTCATACCTTGTTAGGGTCTTTTCGGATAGACTTCTCCATCATCTTTATGGGAGTTGATTGCTTTTCGTTGTGAGTCTTGATCCTTCATATTGACTTTGGGAATAATACTTTTCATATCACCTTGGATCTTTAGCAATAAAATGGAATCCTCATGCCTTGTTAGGGCCTTTTCGGACTCGCCAATCTTCGCACCCCGCTTCATAAGTTATGCCTTGGCTATGAACTCTTATCATTACCGAGCAACTTTTAAACGATCTTGGGCTAGAAGCTAAGTAACTTTTCAAATCGTACGACCTTACTTATTGCAGATAAATTATTAGCAAGTGATGGGAGAAAAAGATCATAATTAACTCACATAAGTTAATGAGAGAATACCAAACTTGTAACCAACTCTATCATTTCTCGTTCTCCACAATTTAAAATCTCAAGGAATGAGACTCGTGGATGCTTAGCCTAATAAACCAATTAAGGTCTACATGGTTAAGGATACTAGCTAGAGTGAACTTGGATAAGTAAACTCGGGTTGAGTCAAAAAATTCACAACGGGCCTAATATATCTAAGATATCTAAACTTGCTAAAACCATTTTATTAAAATAAGAGAAAAATAGCAAAAATAATGGGAACTACAACTAGGCCAAAATAGATTAAAAATTTTGAAAAATGTCGAAAATTTGATTTTCCGGTTAAAATGAGGACAAATACAAGGAAAAGGCCACTTAACTTCGATAGAAGTCCCCCCTACACTTAATATAAACATTGTCCTCAATGTTTAAGCATGTGGGAGTAAACTCCCCTACACGTAGGACATTGTGTACTTTGTTTAAATCTCGTTAAGGGAAGGACAACTAAAGAGATTCCTATTTTATTATTGAGAAATATAAAATAGTGAATCGAAAAGAGTTTAGGATAGAACCGGGAAGAAGGAAACACGGAATCGCGTTTCGTCAAAAGTCATCAAGAGTGTGTCTTTGAAGATCTAATCCCTGCACATGATAAGAAAGAGAACAAGAAACACCAACGGGGGTCCCCCCTACACTTATGGTGAAAATAGATAGATAATTGGGTTGCCTCCCAAAAAGCGCTTGTTTTTGTTGACCGAGTCACGAGCCTGACTCGTCCCCGAATTAAATGGTCCATGGGGAAGCTTCGAATGTGATACCGGGATCAAAGACCTTGTCCTCGTTCCCGGTTGACATCAACAAAGGAGAGGCGGGGGGATAAGTCTTGAAAGGGAGAAAGGTCCTTTCAACATACGTATAGTATGTGAAGTCAAGATCCACGGGAGGTGGGTTGGGTATAGTGAGCACATTGTCCCCCCCCCAAAGACAATGGAAGTTGAGCAAACGGCAAAGCCGTATTGTTATCAATCATAGCATAATCAATGTCACCTCCCGGATCAAAGCACTCATCCTCATTTCCCGGTGTAAAACGAGTAGAGTAAAAGTGATACATCACCCGCTTGGGTGTGCACGTGGGAGGATGAGGTGGCAATATAATATGAGAAGTATGAGAACAATTACCTTCCACCTGCGTCCCTTTTTCAGTAGATTCACATCTTTCCACCTCTGGGATAGAAGGTGTAGTGTCATCGTGTAATAAATCTTCTAGAAAAAGTATATCTCCGTCCACATCAGAATACCCGGATGTGTATTCCACGGGTGTATCAATAGCAAGAAACTCATCGATCTCAGGAATGTGAAAATTATCATCACTAAGGAGTGAAGTATTTTGCTTTAGAAATTCCTCCTTGTTGAAAATAACCTCAATATCGTCATCACTCTCCTCATTATTTATAGGGCCAATAATATGCTCAGGGATATGGGTACTCGTCTGATCTTGCTGCTGTAAAAATGACTCCATACAAGTTTGCAGCGTGTGTAAAAGCTCTTTTGATTGCGCTTGAAAAGCAGTAGCAAGATCGACAATTGGTTCTTGGGAACTAATCCCGTGACGAGGCTGATGATCGAGTGAGTGTGGTGGGGGCTCATAGTGTTGAAAACCTGAATTATAGCAAGGTTGTGGCTCATAGTTGTTCATCGGTTGGGAATAATTAGAAACCGGGTTTGGTTCATAATAATCCATAGGTGAAGAAAACTGAGGATCCGGATTTTGCTCATAATAATTCATTGGTTGACAATAATAGGTATCGTGAGGACCCCCACAGTTGTTGCAAACCGGGTGTGGAGAAAAATTAGGTGCGTCTTGTGGATAGCTATTTTCATTGTCATAATTGTACCCCGGTTCTTGCCCGTGACCATACGGGTATCGAACCGGGCACGAAACATGCCAATGAGAATCGCTTCCACAATAGATGCACGGGGGAACAGGAGGTGGGTTCAAAAAGAATGAATTAGTCGAGTTGCACAAAGGACAAAATCCGGATTGTGTGTAGTCGATATCGTTTCCGCACCGCTCACATGTACACCATTGACAAGAGTCGTTCCCAGATAATTGTTTCCCACACCGGACGCAATGGACATAAAAATCCATGAAGAAAGATAGATGAGCAAGAAGAATATTTTTGGTGCAAAACTTTGAAAAAGAAATGCTTTTTATGATTTTTCAAATGTTTTTGGATTTTTGAAAATTTTTTGACAAGAAAAATAACGTTCACAAGTGAACGGATCCCAAAATCCAACGCGTCACTCACAAAAAACCTTCAATCTTCACGAAAAGAGCCGGCAGCGGCGCCATTTTAATACATGGATTTTTACTCGTTGAAGGTTCGTTTTCTCGGTATCTTCTCGAATTGATTTCCGGTTAATTATGTGAGATTAGTTGTTCTTGGTGAAACAAGTATTTTTGGCTTTGGAAAATAAATGAGCAAGACTAAATAATAAATGACGAGAAATTAAAACAAGTTAAATGTAAACGGTGCAATATTTAAAACTTTAAAAGTAAATGACGAAAAATGAAAGGACGTAAAATTAAAACTTAACAAGAAGTGAATGATGCAGATAAAAACGTAAACTAAAAGAAAAGTGAATAAAAGATTCAAACTTGAAATTAAAAGAAGAAAACTTAAAAATTAAAAACAACAAGAAGACTGACAGACCTTCATTCGGAACATCTAGACTTCCGGATGAAGGTTCCTTCATTCGGAACATCTAGACTTCCGGATGAAGGTTCCTTCATTCGGAACTTCTAGACTTCCGGATGAAGGTTCCTTCATTCGGAACTTCTAGACTTCCGGATGAAGGTTCCTTCATTCGGAACATCTAGACTTCCGGATGAAGGTTCCTTCATTCGGAACATCTAGACTTCCGACTGAAGGTTCCTTCATTCGGAACTTCTAGACTTCCGGATGAAGGTTCCTTCATTCGGAACTTCAAGACTTCCGGATGAAGGTTCCTTCATTCGGAACTTCTAGACTTCCGGATGAAGGTTGCCTGGGAATCAATGAAATACAGAAACAACCATCTGAAAAACAGGGGACGCACAGTGAACACGATTTATCCTTAAATCAATTAAAATCAAACGAACGATTAAACCAAAACAACCAATAAGCATCAACTAACAATAATCAATCAAAACAAATCATCAAAACTAACAAACATAACCAAATTAATCAAAACCCACTTGATCAAAATCATAAAAACTCAAGAACATGAACAATGAAAAATAAGAACAAATCACACAAGAAAGGAAGAAGATGATGAATTAAAAGCTTAATTAAAAAGTATGGATTCAAGAACAAAAGCTTAAAACACAAATTAATCTAGAGAGAGAAAGTAAAAGTTTAGAGAGAGAAACTACCTACTCCTAATCTAATTCTAAAACTAACCAACCCTCTCACATGTTGTGAGGGTGGTATTTATAGGAGAGGGGAAGGGTTGGTGGCTTCCTCTTTCTTTCTATCTTGGTCCTCAGTCTTTCAGTCTTCTCAAATTCTTCGACTTCTAAGACTTTGTCTCGGGATTTCTTTGAACTCGTCTTGTAATTTCTTCATAATTTAAACCTGAGTTCTTCGGCTTTTTTGTAAACTTCCGTCTTTTGACTTTTTCTTCGATAAATCTTCAGAATTGGTCTTGGACTTCCGTTCTTTTTCCACTCTTGATCTTTCGACTTCGTCTTTTGTCTTTTACTTCAATAAAAGCCCGTGAAAGCCGTGTTTTCTCCACTTTTCACCTTCTCGACCCTGAAACAAAATAAAAACACAAACCACGCATAATTCCGCCATTTACGACATCAAATATACGTTTAGGTCCTGTTTTAATGTAATTAAGTGGTAGAAAAGATGGGTGTTTTCACACCTATCACTCGTGTCCACAACGTGTTCCATGTGTCCTCACTCAGAGGGTACAAATATCATCCCCTACATGTTGTTCAGTATACACTTGAGAAAATTCGAGAGGATCTTTCTTATGTTGAAGAACCCGAAAGAGTCCTTGAACGTCAAAATCGTGTCATGCGGAGGAAGACGATTCCATTCGTCAAAATCCTCTGGAGGGACCATCCTGAGCAGGAAGCCACTTGGGAGACGGAGGAGTCTATCAGGACTTCTTACCCTCATTTCCAATTTTGATTCGGGTATGCTTTCTTTCAGCTTACGTTTTCTCTAATTCGAGGACGAATTATTCCTTTTAGAGGGAAAGAGTTGTAAAACCCGCATAAAATACCATGAACAGTAATTACATGAAAAACACGATCAAATTAAAAATTTCTATTTATACTATACGAGGCGTGTCACGACATTAAATTACAAGTATTATGTATATTATAAATGTAACATGAACAATTACGTACAATATTAATTCACGACAATTGAACACGATCATACACTAATAATTATTAAGTTAGAAAAACTAAGGATTTGTGTTGGGCTCTTTGTGTGGCTGCGGCATATAAACAAAACAAGGAAGAGGGCCCAGGGAATTAATCATAATACACTTTTTAACAAAAACCAAGAAATCCCTACCTTGCTCTCCTTTGGCCGCCGACAACCAAGAACACAAGAGGGAGTGTTTGTTGATTTTTATCTTGGTAAATTACATAATCGTGTTCATGGTTCAAACCTTGTTTCAATCAAGCATTGGTAATTAAACCTTAAACCCTTTTCTTTTAATTCAAGATTTAATTATGTTCTTATTTATTATGAACCATGATCCAAGATTTAATAAAAACATGATTAGATTCGGGTTTGGGTTTGTTTGTGACTCGGCCGTATCTAAACTGAGAGTCTTACGACTCTCGGTGGCTAGTTTTGTCCACCACCCGAGACCCAAGAGGGCTCGGTGTGGTTTTGTCTCAGACAGCAGCACGAAAGGAACCCCATCGGGGGGGGGGGGGGGGGGAACCGTTTGATTTCAGTGGCAATCGAGACCACTTAGGTTCTCGGTGGGTCTTTAGGCTAGGTCAGTGGGAACTGGCGCATAGCCGGTGGGAACTTTTGACCCGGCAGTGGGAACCGGCTAGCACCGGTACGACCCACTTCCTAATCAGTGGCAACCGACGGCTAGGCTAGGCCTCAGGCGCCGGCTAAAAACCACCAGCCGCCGGCTGTGTGGTGTTGATTCGGGTGTTTGACTCGGTTGTTTTGGTCCTCAAGTTTAGGGCTCGGGTACACGTCGTTTTGGCCAAATTAATTTTACAGTTTATTAATTAAATTAATTCCCTCAAGTATTAGTAACTTAATTAATTTGGGACATAGGTTAATTATTTAATTTTAATGATACATGTTTTAACCTAAGTATTTATTTTAGCATAATTAAATTAAAACCATGTTAATTTGATTATTATTATAAGGTAAAGTTTTATTAATTTCATGATGTATTATTAATTATTAAAACCATGCATTTTCCTTAATAATTAATAATCACTATAACCTATAGTATTTATTTAATAAACTTTACTAATATTATTATGACATGTAACTTATAACCAATAAGCACTAGCTTATATTTTAGACTTATTAATCCACCTTATTTCTATTTATGGAAACTTCCTATTTTTTAAACTTACTATATTTGGAAACTTTCTGTTTTTGGAAACCTGCTATTTTTAGAATGTTTCTCTATTTTACACTACAAGCATAGTACTACAAGAATACATGAATTATATAATCAGAATACATGTAAAACCATGACAAATACAAGATAATACACAAAACAGTAAAACATGACAGGAACATGTAAAATAAGTTAATAACACTCAGAACCAATAAGAACACTCAGTAATCAGACAACTCATTCAAGTCCCTTATCTTATGTAGTATTCGTGAAGGCGGAGTAGTTTCGTCAGCTTTCTATTAGCTTCTACTGGACATAAGGTACGGATATTCCGTCCTTCAGTATGGACACTCTCTTCTTTTATTAGGATTCCCCGTCTGCAGCCATCTGTTTTTCCCAGTTATTTTATAGGTTTAATTGCTTATGTTATATTTTAAATGCCTTAGCCATATACATGCATGCCAGTTCCACCTAGTTACGAATGTACCGTTACCATAACACTGGAGGCACCAGTGTTATGACTTTCCCACGGCGGAGTGATTGCTCGTGGCGTCCCTTTCAGTTATTTGGCCATTGTTATTATATTATCATGTGGGACGTACGGGTGCATCCTAGTTACATATTTCAGTAGGATTTCATGGTGAATGTGGTGTGTGCCTTGCATCCTTTACAAGGAGTTGATCCCTCCTACCCAGACTAATTTAATTAGAGGCAACCCCTCTAATTGCATGATGAGGTCATCCATCTAAGTATTCATGCACGTTGATTACCTCATGACCTATATGGGCTTTTGGCTATAACTTAAAATACATATTTTCATAAGTAAACATAAGCTTTTTAGAATATAAAACCAGTTTATTAACATGTTCCAGGTTATCCATGACTTATTCATTTCTGCTGCTATTCATGTTGTATATGCTTATTATGTCTTCATTATGTTATTCATTCATGTTATGCTATATATCCGTTCACTGGGCTTTTGTTCAGCCGTTTCCATTTCCATGTTCCCAAACGGCAGGTACTAAAGGACGCTCATAGGATCTTGAGAGTATTTGCATATGGATGGAAGTTATCCCACTTCTTATACCTTATGCATTTCAATTTCATTACACTACTTCATTTCATTTTGGAATTTGTTTGGTCCTTTCATTTCTATACTTATATATTGCTTGTGTGTTACTTGTTGGACTACCGATGTTTGATTTCGGTATTTCCTTTTATGGTCATTAATGTTTAGACATTACCCTGCATGCTTTGGTGACACGCCATAATTACATGTAACGGTCCATTTATCCAAATGGGGTGTTACACCATCTCCCTGTGTTGTTAAGTTGTTCGAAACCAAAAGGTGATCCCTGTGGTCTCTTAGGTCCACCATTTGGGTGCGATGGATTTGCGCCATTTTTGGTCATGCTTTAAAGTTTAGTGTAGGGTCCCACGGATGGCGCCAACTTTTTGATACAAAAGTTGGATGGACCGCGTTTGACCTGAATTAGGTTTAATCTGAGGTCTTGTAGACACTGGCTCTTGCAACAAGTGAATCTTGTTTGAAGACATTGCACACTAAACAACAGACACCGTTAGGCTTACCGTGGGCGCGTGTCCCACGATTAGACCCTGATGTTAGAGTAAGTAATCGATTTGAGTATATGTGAGGGTTTAGAGTATTGTGAATAATCGTACCTTTGGGGAACCTCGGAGGTTCCTTTTATACCCGAGAGAGTCCTTGCTGGGCTCTCCTATTCTTGTGGCTTAAGGAAGAGATAATGACCATAAATAGATTGATCTTTATCGCATAGCTAAGCAAGTGTATATCTCCTTTCCTTTAGCGAATATAATCACAAGATAGATTATATTCTGTTTGATCTTGTCGCAGTGCGATGAGGACACGTTTAAGGAATAAACAGCGTGTGACAGTGGCTTACAAAACCTCTTGGGCCTTGCACGCACTGCCTAAGTAATGATCCATACCTAATGTATACGGGTAGTACCCGTGGGTCGGGCTATCCTGCCCGACTAGGGACTATACGTCATCAATAATGGGATTGGTTTAACACAAAGGAAATATTCTACTAAATTATTATCTGAGTTTGGGATGTTAGGTTGTATACCTTGTGGTGCAAATATTGAAGTTAACCCAGATAGTAAAAAACTTAAAGATAGGTTTGGTGATGATGAAAAACTTAATGAAATTACTCCTTATGAAAAACTTGTTGGTAAATTGATTTACCTTACTATGACTAGACCAGACATTGCATATGTTGTGCATTGTCTTAGTCAAGTAATGCATAATCCTATGAAGTCTCATATGAGACTTGCGTTTAGAATTTTAAGGTATCTGAAAAATGAACCTAGTCTTGGTATTACTTTTAAAAAAATGTGTCTATAACACATTGAATGTGTTTGTAGACTCAGATTGGGCTAAATGTAAAATAACCAAGATATCCTTAACTGGTTATTATGTATATCTTGGTGGAAATGTGGTTTTATGGAAGAGTAAGAAACAAAGTGTTGTTTCTACATCTTCTACTGAAGCTGCATATAAAGCTATGTGCAATGTATGTTGTGAGGTTATGTGAATTCATAAAATAATTTGTGATCTGAAAGTGGATGTGATGTTGCCTATTGATATGAGTTGTGATGGTAATTCAGCCATCCAAATTTCTTTGAATACTGTATTTCATGAAAGAAGTAAAAATTTTGAAATTAACCTTTATTTTTTAAGAGAAAAAATATTTGCAGGTTTTATTAAACCTTTGAAGTTAAATCTGAGAATAATACTGCAAATATATTTACGAAAGGGTTGTTAATTTCTGACCATAAAAAGTTTAGTAGCATGCTTGGTTTGTTTAATGGATTTGCAGGTTAAGGACTTAAGGGAGAGTGTTAAGAGATATAAGCCCATAAACTAGAGGACGTGTCAAGTGGTTAAAGATGGAGGTGCAACTTTTCTACTGAAGAGTTGAGTTTGTTACTAGAGGGACTAAAGGTGCATATATAGATAATTAAAGGGTTGTTGTGAAGATTAGGAGTATAAATACTTCTCACCTAACAACTTATCTTTATCTTTCATTCTGTGTGTTCTCTACTGTGTGAAATCGTCGTTTTGTTCTTGATCAATAGAGTTTGATCAATGTGAGTTTGAGAGTTTTTTGTTCTTGTTTGTAAAGATACTGTAATTCTATTTGATTAATAAAATGAGTCAATGAGTGGTTGGTTGAGTTCACTATATTTGAGTGTTCTTGATGATATTGAGTTTTGATTCATATAATTTTACAATAACATATAGGAAAACTAATTTCATGTTGTATAAGCTTACAAGATAAATAACTCCATTTTGGGATACAATCTGATGTTATTACTTATGACGATTACTTAGAATCTTGGATTAATAAAATAGAGTTGGTTTATTATAAAAACTAGTATTTTCATGGAAACCAAAGGACTAATCCTAGCCATCCATTAGTTGAGACCACATCTTAGGAAAAAAAGCGGAAGAACTAAGTTGCAAATAACCAAAACTATTCAGGGAAAAAAAAGCGGAGGGACTAAACTGCAAATATTATATTTTCTTATTTATATCCACATATATATATATATATATATATATATATATATATATATATAAAGTATATCTAGATATATATTAAGTATATCTAGATATACCTTTTTAACTTTTTTAATGTCACTTTATATCCAGATATAAGAGCCAATTTAATAATTATGGTCAGATATATATAAAATATATCTAGATAGGGTGAGGTTATTTTCAGAACCAAATAAATGTACAGAACTGCGAGAACCATCTATTTACTCTTAAAATGCACGTGTATATTCATCGGGTAGGGTTTAGGGTTTAGGGTTTAGGGTTTAGGGTTTAGGGTTTAGGGTTTAGGGTTTAGGGTTTAGGGTTTAGGGTTTAGGGTTTAGGGTTTAGGGTTTAGGGTTTAGGGTTTAGGGTTTAGGGTTTAGGGTAGTTCATTAGGTAGAAATACATGAATTTTTATTGTCGTAGGTCACTAGGAACATGTATCCTAGGACCATGCACATGTATTTGTTTTGTATGTATTATAACTCTCTTTTCCTTTGATAATATGAAAACACATGTACACTCTTCATATCGCTCATCATATTAGGATCTATAACCAATAAAACAGTCATTAAATGTTAATTTAAATATAATAACGAAAATACATATGCATTGTTAATAGTATAAAGGTGGTTCTCGCAGTTCTGTATATTTATTTGGTTCTGAAAATAACCTTACACTATCTAGATATATACAAAGTATATCTGGATATATATAAAGTATATATGGATATACCTTTTTAACTTTTTAATGTCACTTTATATCTAGATATAAGAGTCAATTTAATAATTATGATCAGATATACATAAAGTATATCTAGATATATACAATGTATATCTGGATATATATAAAGTATATCTAGATATACCTTTTTTACTTTTTTAATGTCACTTTATATCCAAATATAAGAGTCAATTTAATAATTATGATCAGATATATATAAAATATATCTAGATATATACAAAGTATATCTGGATATATGAAAAGTATATCTAGATATATATAAAGTATATCTGGATATATATAAAGTATATATATAGATATAAGGGTCAATATAATAATTATGATCAGATGTGGTAACTGTGTATTTTTGTTTTTTTGCCACTCGAAAATAATTTTTTTTTTCCGCTCGACAAAAAAAAAAATTTCCGCTAGAAAAAAAAGAAAAATTTTGCCGTTCATAAAAAGAAAAAAATTTAAAAAACCATATAATAAGGTTTTTTTGATTAAATCTTAGATTAATCCTAACCATTGGATGAAAGGTGAATGGAAGGTTAAGATAACTTCCTTAATTTATTAGAAAAATAAGTTTGCAAAATAACTTTTGCTAATAGAATATGGAAAAGGGAGGGTTAAATTATATCAAAAGGGCCAAAAAGTCGGTTTACAATTGCATTTATGAAATATATTAGTGAACCAAGTCATCACAAAGACATTTTTACTTGTATACGTATGAATGAAAAAGGAACCTATTGTGAATTTGACCTTTTAATATTATTAATTAGATTATATAAATGGATCCCAAGTGTTTATTATTGTTGAATGTGTACATAATATTGTGTCTCGAATATTATTGTAAACTGTAGGGTGAGAAAAGACCCGAAAATCTAAACCAAAACCAAAAAAGCCCCGAACAAGTTCTTGTTTTGATGTTTGTAAACACAGTAAGTTTTAGTTCGTCTGGTTAAAATCAAAAAATGAAATTAAATTACATTTAGTTACGGTAATTAAACTGTGTAGGATACTATATATTTATAGGAATAATATAATATAATATAATGTATCATGGTAATGATTTCATAACCTAATTAGTATCACCTGTCTTATAAATACGGTTTATTGACCTCATAACAATACATACGTCGGTCATGGAGATTTTCTCATCTCTATCAAGTAAGTTTTAATTTATGTTTTATGTTATTTGATCCTTCATATTTTAATTATACGTGTTTCTTAATTTAGACATTTGACCAACACAGGACGACTGCTGGAAGGCCGAAAGCACGCTGTGAAACCTGCAACGTCTGCAGCTGCAACGGAAGATATAAGCATGGCAGGATCATCAAATCAAAATCAGTTCAAACGGTTAACAAAAGCAGAACTACCAAACAAGTTCACACCTAGGCAAACTTTGGTAGACAAACAGAATAAGGATGATGGCGTCACTGATGTTGCCAAGGTATCTCTTAACTCACTAACAGGTCGTACTCTAAATACTACAAATACTACAATTAAATTGCGGGGAAGACTTGGCACGGGAAATATCGTGGCGTTGGTAGATAGTGGGGCATATAGCAATTATATATCAGCTGATTTAGTGGAAAGATTGGGAATTAAGGTTACAGACACTGGTCTTCTCGAATCGACTTTATCGAATGGAGAAACTGTCCACAATCGAGGCATTTGTAAGGGGGTCATGATTTCGTTTCCAGAGTTGCAGGTGGTCGAAGATTTCAGGAAGTTTAATATGGGGAATAATCGTTCTTATGATGTGATTCTGGGAATTCAATGGCTGAAAAAACTAGGTGAAGTTATGATGAACTGGCAGCTTCTTACAATGACTTTTGGTACTCATAATGGTATAATAACATTAAAAGGGGTTCCAAGTTCACGAGTCTGCTCCAATGGGCCACCTAAATCCATGGAGACGAGTTTAAAGAATGAAAAAAATCCATGGCATTTCGTTTTTCGTTGTATTAAGCGCCTTAGACATTTGACGAACGTCACAGAACTGCTGGAAGGCCAAAAGCACGCTGTGAAACCTGCAACCTTGGTATCTGCAGCTGCAATGGAAGGTATAAGCATGGCAGGACCAACAAATCAAAATCAGTTTAAACAGTTAACAAAAGCAGAACTAGCAAACAAGTTTACACCTGGGCAAACTTTTGTAGACAAACAGAATAAGGATGATGCCGTCACTAATATTGCCAAGGTATCTCTTAACTCACAAACAGGTTGTACTATAAAAAGTAAATTTAGATTGCGGGGAAGACTTGGCAGGGAAAAGATCTGGGCGTTGGTAGATAGTGGTACAAAAGAAAATTTTATCTCAGCTGATTTAGTGGAACGATTAGGACTTGAGGTTACCGATACTGTTCCTTTGGGAGCGACTCTAGCGTCTGGAGAAGTTGTCTACAATCGAGGCATTTGTAAGGGGGTCATAATTTTGTTTCCAGAGTTGCAGGTGGTCGAAGATTACATGAAGTTTAATATGGGGGATAGCCGTAATTGTGATGTGATTCTGGGAATTCCATGGCTGAAAAAACTAGGTGACGTTATGGTGAACTGGCAGCTTCTTACAATGACTTTTGGTACTGATACTGGTATAATAACCTTGAAAGGGGTTCCAGATTTATGTCGCTGCTCCAGAGGGCCACCTAAATCCATGGAGAAGAGTTTAAAGAATGAAAAAATCCATGAATTCAGTTTTGTGTTGCCTTAATTAAGCCCATTAGCACTTGTCTTGTATTCAACGAACCATGAACCATTACTTGCTAATATGATAATGATGTAACATAGTATCGGTTCCGGATTATATTATTCAAACTTTATATTGATAAATTGCAGCATGCATTGTTTTCTTATTCATTATGAGATCGAGAGAATTAAAAGCTGAAGTAGTTAAAAATTAAAATACTTGTGTTGCATCAGCAATTCTAAAAAAAAAATAATTACTACGAAGTAATTAGTAAAAGCATGTTGTTAAAATCTTTTCTATATCTATACTACTTTATAAAGTATTTAGCACATTCTAATATAAAGAAGTCTTAAAAAGCCAAAAACATTACTATAAAAAGAAATTAATAGTTAAAGCAATATTATTTATCTCGTAATTAAACGTATTTATGTTTAGTCCATTTCATACCCGTCCTCGTTAACTTTTGTAATGAGATTTAAATATCATCGGTTATGTTTTAACCAAAATCATAATTTTATTTTTAATATAACTTTTGTAACGTTTATTTTATTTGAGTATAAAAGTATCATTTGGTTAATGCAAAAAACACAACAATTTCTATTCCTCTATCATACTTCTAAAAAATCATATGATTTTTTAGAAGTTTCTTTTGAGCATCTGAGAAAATTTGTATACCTCATCAAATTCAAAAAGAATATTTCGCTTCAACTATTACTACGGTGAACTTATTGTTAGTGTACATGCAATTGCTTAACATAAAAATAAAGATCGAGTATGTGATTTTTATGTTATTTTTCAAATACTATGCAATGTGGCGTGATAATTTTTTCAATAATATGCATCGCATAGGCAATATTGTAGATACGTTATCCTCATAATAAACGTACAAGTAGAGAACATTCAATCGAAGAAAATTTTGTTACACGGGTACCCACCGCTGCAATGCGCGGGTACCCGACTAGTAGAGTTTAATATATCAATCTTCAATTCAGAGACGTGTCAGTGGGGGCTGGAGGGTGCTCGGCCCCACCATCCCAACTAGGCAACCTCTTAAAGCATAGGGAGCGGCAGTGGTGGAACCAAGAAGTCGACGGAGTGGGAATTTTTTTTTTGGATAAAAGTCGTTGTATACACAAAAATGAAGATACAAATATAAGACTTTTACATTATTTTATTTTTGGGGCAATTTTAAGGTTTTTGCATTGTTTTTTTCCGGGTGGTGGGCAATCCGATTTTACAATGGGGTTCACTTTAATAAAATGATCCTAAAATTTTTTGTTACACTAAAATTTGATCTCATTTGGCGAGCCATGCCCCCCCCCCTAACATCAAAGTAGTTCCGACCCTGGTGAGCGGCAGAGTCGTAGTTGTGGTGCCATAGCCAAAAGATGGTGTCACGTCAATAAAATGGGTTAAGGCACCAGAATTGCTATGGCATCAGTTTTCAAGGGGAGTGGTGTGACATATCTTTTCTAGTGCGATACGAATATATACATATATATATACATATATATATATATATATATATATATATATATATATATATATATATATATATATATATATATATATATATATATATATATATATATATATATATATATATATATATATATATATATATATATATATATATATATATATATATATCTTTACATTATATATAACAGGAGGGATTTGCCACGTCATCTAATCTTTTGCTAATCCACGTCATATGGGCTTACCTTCCGGGCTTGAAATTGCTATCATCGCAAACCCGATAAAACGAAAACAAAAAATTATATTCGTTCTAAAAAAAACTCACCCAAAGTAAAAGATCAGAAATCAGATCCATAAAAAAAATCGAAGGTTTATCAGGTATATTCGATCGAACCAAATAATTATTTGTGAATCAATTGCCAGAAGAAGATAGTTGATTAATGAAGGTTGAAGATTTAATGATTTAATTAGCAGGTATTGTTTTACATATTTTTTATTTGGTAAATGAATATTGGTCAATTGTATGATGAATCGGGAACACTAAAGATATTTTTTATAATCTATGTTTTTATAATCGCATGATTCAAACTCAAGTCTGAGAATCCACACACCAATGCCTGCTGTGATTGATAATTGAATTACATCAGCTGGATAAATATATACCTGATGTTGGTTATATATATTTTTTTCTAAAACCTAAATTTGTATATTTATTCAATCGTATTTTTCTACAGATTCTTTTTTTTTTTCAAAACCCTAAAATATTTAATTATTAGGTATGTCGAATCCAGAAGAAACACAACGATCAATTATATATATTTTTTCCCATACACGTGTTGATGCAAAAGTTGGTTGATCCTTGCTAGATCCGAATTAGGCTTAATCCGGGTTGGCTGGGTTCCGGCTCCTGCACCAAGTGAATTGTTTGGTTGGGATCCTGCACACTGAACAACACGCGTTAGGCTTATCGTGGGAATGTTTCCCACGATTAGACTCCGGCGTGAGAGTAAGTAATCGGTTTAAGGTTTATGTGAGTTTAGAGTATAAGTCGTAATACCTCTGTGGAACCCTTGAGGGTTCCTTTTATAGTCAGTGAAACCCTAATGGGCTTTCACTGATGCTTCGGCCCCAAGGAAGAGATAACCACCAGAATTAGAATGATTGTTATCTTCTAATTCTGGTAGTGATTATCCTCTTCCATTGAGATAAAGATATACCTAGACAGAATATTATTCTGTCTGATCTTATGTCGGCCGCCTTGGGCCGTGGGCCGCACACATGTGCGGGTACTGTTCATTCAAACCCATAAGCCTGAATGACATTTATCCACCCATCTGTGATGGGCCGGATACGGGTAGTACCCGTGAGCCGGGCTCATGACCCGGTTGGGGACTATACGTCATCATGTCCCCCCAGTCTAGTTGTTACAGCCGTAGGCGTAACCTCTAGACTATCAAGCTGCTCTCCGGACATATCAAGAAAGACCTAGGAAATGACACTGGAAAATTTGTTCCGGCCGCACGTGGCAACCGGTCGTAGGAATATTCTTTAATGAATACTACCTCAGCCGCACGTAATGGCCGAGACAAATTAAATGCAACATTAAATACGGTCTTACGTAAGAGCCGCATAACCCGACAAGAATCCAGTCGCATTAATGATATTCAATAATCCAGTCGCATGTCTGCAAAAAGTGCATGATTACTGACCACTCTTGAGCCACGCGAAATTGTTTAAGAAGTGACCCGTGGGTCCCCTACTGACGTTACAGAAATGTCAGAAACCCTATCCGTTGGATAGGGAATGTGACTGACACGTGTCAAAGATCCACGACACCTCGGAAACCGAGGCCACCCTATATAAGAGTGAGTATGCGTGTATGTTACACACACAACTCACTCATTCTCCCGCCATTGTTAACTTCAAGCTTTTCTCTCCAAAATTTTTGCCTTCTTTTCCACGGATATCCGTCACCGCAGGTTAGATTACCACACCTTTAAAAACCTTTTCATAAAATATGGTCAAGGATAACCCCCTCAGCATGGACGTTCTGAATGTGATGTCGGGGGAGAAATACCTCGACTTCCTGTCGAAGTATTATGTGCCCGAAAGCGTACACCCCACCTTTCCGGGTGATGGTGAAGCTATTACGGATGCACCGGCGGGGAAAATAGGCATATACACACGCCTGTTTGACTCAGCCAACTACCGTATTCCGTTGTCTAAGTTCTTAGTAGACCTTCTTTTGTACTATGAATTTCATATCACCCAGCTCCATTGTATAGGGGCGTGTAAAACCAACCAGTTTGAGATTACATGCCATACCTGCAGGGTAACCCCCACCGTGAACCTTTTTAGGGCTTTCTACTTTCCCCAATTAGTAAACGGGTGGTTGGCGTTCAAGAAACCACCCGGGAATGCCCCGATGACATATAGGAAACCCCTTGACTCCCTGAAGAATTGGTACGACCATTACTTCTTTGTGGATGAGAAAGTATTCCCCACCCCCTTCGTACTTAAAACCAAAGCCCCAAAAGACTATCCGCCCAAATCCAAAGATTATAGTAGCCGGGACCTGAAAATACTAGATACCCATCGCATGGAATTTCATAGAGGGTTGTCGGAGCACTTTCTGTGCTTAGTAGGGATAAGCCGCCGTTACTTTGGGAGGGATGACTTATATCCGTGCTTCTTAACGGAACAGGGCGAGGGTAGGTCATATATATCTTGTAAATTTGATCTATCACATATGTGTAAAATGTTACTAACCCATATACTTCTACAATCATTTGCAGAGATGAACCTCCACGGATTACTTCGTCAAGGCGACCCCATGAAGGTGGCGGAAGGATTCCGGCCGTTAAAGCCGAATGAGCTCCCCTTGCTAGAAGCTTTAGCCGACCGTACGATTCCGCTGGAGGAGACAACCGAACCCAGGTCGGACGAAGAAGAGCCTGTTATCGAGAAGTCCCCATTGGACTTTCATAACGAAGATGGCGACGATCCCTTGCTGGAGGGAGGCACCATCAACCAGGAGGAGGAGCGCGATCCTAATGAAGACACTACGCAAGCTTCCAGATCCACCACACTTACTTCAAAAAAGAGAAAAACAACCAGGCGTGTGGCGAAGAAGACTGGGGAAGATGCCGGAGTTGCAAATGCTCCTCCCAAGAAGTTGCGGAAAGACCATCCCCAGTATCAAGAAGAAGGCAGCACCATGACTGGTCAAGCCGACCCTACCCCGACCATGGAAGGGCCAGTTCTGCGAGTCGCCCCTGTGAGCGCCGTAGCTCCTACCGGCCCAGACCCTGCTATTGGCACCTCGTAAGTACCCCTCACGATTACGATTTGTATCTTCGTATGATATATGTAGACTAATAAAATTTTTTTTATTTTTTTTTTATTTTTTGAACGACAGGGTGAATCCGGCAGTCGCAGCTCGAGGAGAAGAAGTGGGGAGAAATCCATCCCCCGCAGCTACTAACAATCCCCCTTCACCCATCACCGCACGTGCCAAGGAACCGTGCCCCGAGGGGCCAGAAGAGAGCTTGCGTTTAGCATGGAACCTATCAATCTTGACACGGCTAGAGGCCGAATCAGAGTGTTCGGAATTCATCGAACACATCACCCCGCATGCCCTCGCACAGGATTTGGATGAACTAGACCATGAGGCCCTGATTGAACAGTTTGATGTGTCATCCGCACATCAGGTGACGGTGGGTGCCGCGTTGAGACGCCGACTGATCAAGGCCCTCACCAATGTGAGCCGTGCCGACAAAAGGATAGCCCGCCGTGAGGCATTGGTCGTAAAGAACGAGAAGACCATCACATCCTTACAAGCGGCGTTATTGACTGCCGAGGCAACGGTGAAGGAGCAGGCGCTTCATGCCGAGACAAGAGAGAAGCGTATCGCTGAGTTGGAGGCCCTCGTAGCCGCATCAAACGAGAAGGTAAACTTTCAAACATGTTGTTCATATATTCCTACTCCTTGTGTGTATGTATCCCAAAAATATATATTCGTGTAGTAACTCCAAATTTCATACGCAGGTGTCTGCGGCTGAGGCTGCTACGAAGGCTGTGACCGTGCAATCATTCAGCATTGCTCAGGAGCGTGACGCACTGAAGGAGGAATTGACGCAGGCTCAAACCAACCTTGAAAATCAAGTTGCCGCTGCTGATGAAGAGTTGAGCAAGGTGGTCGTCAGCTGTGCGGAGAGAGTATGCCCCCCCTACTAACCGCGACAGCCGGTCGTAGGTGGATTATCGGGCAAGGACTGCGGCTTGCCGTAAGTGGGGCCCTGAACGCTCCACACCTACTGCAGGCATTTGCTGGGGTTGTATCTGTTGGGATCCACCGTGGTAGGCATGAAGGCCTGGTCCAAGCTGCGGAGATGATCGCAAAAGGTGAGGATATCACACAGCATCCGTATCACAATCCCTCCGCAGCGGGCAAGATGACTGCGTCCATGGATGCCTTGGCAGACCTTCAACACCCCCTCCTGGACGAGCTTGAAGCCATGAAAGATGCTCCCAATGAAGCAATAATGTCCCGGCTGAGTGCTGATCCAATTCCCTTGACGCTGGCTACCTATGATTTCGTATCCAAAGCCATGTCAGGTGAGAAGCCGCTTGGTGATGCCTTAGACGCTCTTGCAGTCAAAGTTCAGGACGGGAAAGATGCTCGCGGGGAGGCCCTTCGTGCTTTAATTGAGGAAGGGAAGCAGGATCTAGAAGAATTACTTCCCCCCTTGTAACTGATATGTTGTAAACATTTGTGATTATATTCGTCCGTGTATGTACACGGCTAAGACATACATATGTAATAACTTTTCCTTTTATTTTATAAGTCCGTGACAACCACGACCATTTTGTTTATTGTTAACTTTGAAACTTGTGTATTTCATTGTATTCTAATGCCGCGTGACGTACCACGTCTTACACATAAAGAAAAAATACATACAAGTCTATATTACCAGACATGCGACGTGCGTCTTTGCTATGCGGAGCACCGTATGGCTATAGCATATGAAACTTACCCCAACGTCTTGTGGGTAAGGTGTCTAGTAAGGATACATGATCCGTGCGGCTGGGGTTGCATCCCTCTTACGCGGCAAGTTGAATTAGTAGGTTCACTTAATCCTCTTACCCCACCTGGGGGCGTATAGTACATGTACGGTAATTTGAGAGAATGCATACGAATGAAACATGGCATATTATAATACAAGTAAAATTCATACGGCTAACAAAAAATCTAACAAAGAAAGGAAAATGATTTGCACGAAACAGGCCGTGGAGCTAGCTAGGCACCACGGCATTTTATTAGAACGTTTTGAATAATGACGATAAGTCCTAAAAAACAAGAAAGGAAACTTAAACAAACATAAGAAAAACAAACAAAACAAATAACCCGCATGGTTCTTTATTAAGACCGCCTATAGCGAAGTACCCATGCGGAAGCCGTAGCTTTCAAAGATAGCACCTTTTGAGATTGGAGATGTTCCATGTGCGCTCTAGGTCGCGGCCATCCATATCACGTAACTTGTACGCGCCTCGTCCCAAGGTTTCAGTGACTTCATACGGTCCTTCCCATTTAGGGCCCAGTTTTCCTGTATTCTCCACTCGACTCGCTTCGTTAGCACGATAGACGTAGTCTCCCGGTCGAAAAGAAACACCCTTGACCTTGGCGTCATAATAAGCCTTCATCTTAGCCTTGGACTTAGCCTCATTGATGGCTGCTATTTCCCTTTTCTCTTCCAACAGATCCAGGTTGATTCGCAGTTGTTCATCGTTTGTGACAACGTTAACCTCCGCCGTGCGGATGGTAGGCATCCCTATTTCTGCTGGTATAACGGCTTCAGTGCCGTAAGCCAATGCAAATGGAGTATCTCCGTTGGCTGTTTTGATCATGGTTCTATGTGCCCATAGCACGTGTGACAACTCATCGACCCATTTACCCTGTCGTTCATCCAGCCGCGCCTTGATTCCATTCCCCAAGCTCCGATTTGCTCGTTCGACAAGGCCGTTCGTTTGTGGATGCTTAACGGACGCGAAGCGCCGTTTGATGTTCAATGATGCACACCAATCTTTGAATGGGTTGTCCGTAAACTGCTTGCCGTTGTCCGAGATAATTTCTCCTGGTAGACCTAAACGACACACGATGTGTTCCCACACAAACTTTTTGACCTGCTTACCTGTGATAGGCTTGACTGCCTTGGCTTCTATCCATCGTGTGAAGTAGTCCATTGCAACAATCAAGAATTTAACCCCCACCCCCCCCCCCCCCCCCCCCCCCCCCCCGCAGCTACAGGAAATGGTCCTGCAATGTCAATTCCCCACTTGTAAAATGGCCATGGGGACGTGATAGGTGTAAGCTCCTGTTGCGGGTGTCGCAGAACTGGCCTATGCACTTGGCAATCATTGCACTTGCAAATCATGTCGCGCGCGTCCCTGTGCATGGTGGGCCAATAGTAACCTGTTCGTAAGGCTCTAGCTACCACGGATCGTGGGCCTGCATGCATGCCGCACAACCCTTCATGTATGTCACTAATGACGTAAGCCGCCTGGCGCGGCCCAACACACCGCAGCCACAGCTGTAAGAAAGAGTGCTTGTAAAGGATGCCTTCTCGGAGTTCAAAATGTTGTGACTTCCTTTTGATGCGTCTTGCTGCTTTTTCCTCGTCTGGAAGGGTTTCATTAGTCAAATAGTTGATGATTGGGGTCATCCAGGTAGGTCCCTCCTCATCAACTATAGCGGCTACTTCCCCTTCCGCGATAGATTTCTCCTTGAGTATTTCCACCAAAACCTGTTTAGACAAGTGGGCGAAGCTCGTGGATGCGATCTTGCTAAGAGCGTCCGCTTTCTTGTTCTCGCCCCTTGGCACCTGCTTGATGGAAAACTTACTGAAAGTCGCGATTAACGACTTGACTTTTTCCAAGTACCTGACCATATTGTCCTCCTTAGCCACATACCCACCTAGAATATGGTTCGCGACAAGCCGTGAGTCCACGTAGGCCTCAAGGTTGCGGACTCCCATTCTAGCGGCGATTTTTAAACCCGCAATTAATGCTTCATATTCCGCTTCGTTATTGGTGGCCGTGAACTCAAAACGGAGGGCGTATGTGAATTCCATTCCTTCTGGATTCGTGAGGATGAGACCTGCCCCGGACCCGTCTGTACATGAGGATCCGTCCGTGAATAGCACCCAAGGTTCTGTTGGGATATCGTCTTGCTTAATAACTGGTTCCTCCTCATCCGGCTTCTCGATCAGGAAATCTGCCAAGATTTGGCCTTTAACCGCCGTCCTTGGTCTGTAAGATATATTGTGCCCCCCCAATAGGATGCTCCATTTCTCCAGCCTCCCTGCCACGTCTGGTCTAGAGATAACCTGCTTGATTGGCTGATCCGTAATTACCACAATTGGGTGCGCCTGAAAGTACCGGCGCAACCGCTTTGTAGCAAATACTAGTGCTAACACCAATTTTTCCATGGAGGAATAATTCAGCTCCGCCCCTTGTAGTGTTCTACTTATAAAGTAGACCGGAGTTTGTATTGTATCTCTATCCGTCATAAGTACCGCGCTTATTGCGCCATGAGTAGCTGAGAGATACATAACGAGTTCCTCCTTTGGCCGGGGAGCTACTAGCATAGGGAGAGATGCGAGATGTTGCTTGAGTTGGCCAAAAGCTTCCTCAGCTTCCTTCGTCCAACGGAAGTCTCCCTTTCTAATACACTTCTTGAGTGTCTTAAATAGGGGTAATGACTTCTCTGCGGATTTAGATAGGAATCTATTCAGCCCGACTAACTTCCCATTCAGGGACTGCACCTCCTTCCGTGTCTGCGGGGACGGTAGTCGTATCACTGCGTCCGTCTTCTCTGGACAAGGCTTGATGCCGTTTGGGTCAATCAAATATCCCAGGAACATTCCTTCTGTTGCACCAAACGTACATTTCTTTGGATTTAACTTCATGTTAATCCTTCTCAGCGTGTCGAATGTCTCCTGGACATCCCGGAGAAGTGCCTCCTCCGTGTGGCTTTTTATCACCAAGTCATCAACATATACTTCCAAGTTGCGTCCTATTTGTGATTCGAAAGCTTTATCCACCAACCGCTGATACGTAGCGCCGGCGTTCTTCAGTCCAAACGGCATTTTCGTATAGCAATATACGCCCTGGCTCGTGTGGAACGCCGTTTTTTCTGCATCCTCCTCCGCCATCTGGATTTGGTGATACCCTTTATATGCATCCAAGAAGCATTTGAAAGGATATCCACACAAGGACTCCACCTTCCAGTCGATTTCTAGTAACGGGTAACAGTCCTGTGGGCAGGCCTTGTTCAGATCCGTGAAATCCACACACATGCGCCAACTTCCGTCATGTTTCTTGACCATGACCGGATTAGATAACCACTCGTGGTAGTATACCTCGCGCATGATGCCTGCGTCCACCAGCTTCCGCTCTTCCTCCAGTATCACTTGGCTGCGCTCGGGCGCCTGGCCGCGCTTCTTTTGCTTGATGGGTTGGTACCCTTGGCGGATCTGGAGCTTATGCTCTGCTATCGCACGTGGCACACCCGTCATATGTTTTGGCTCCCATGCGAATATGTCCAGGTTTTCACTTAAAAGAGAGCACATGGCCCTTTTACCGCTATCCGAGAGCGCCCCTCCTATGGATACCTCCTGTTCCGGATAGTCAGGGTGAATGGCCACCTTCCAGTTGGGTGGTGGTGCCCCATCTTTGGGTGAGACAGGTGGAGCCGGTGTTGTCACAGTGTGACACTCGGATGTCGGTACGACTGTGTTGTAAATAGTAACGATTCCCCCCTCAACGGGGAATTTGATCATTCCGTGTGCCGTAGAGGGTACTGCCCGGATAGCCAAAATGCCTGGTCTGCCTATGATTCCATTATACGGAGAGTGTGAACGTATCACCATGAAGTTCATCCACGTCGTAGTGGAATGTTACTCATTACCAATGGTGACAAGCAAACACAATTGCCCTATCGGCCAGATAGTGTCTCCACTAAAGCCAGTAAGCGGCGACGTGGCCGGTACTAATTGGCTTCTTATTTCTGGGCATAACTGCACAAAGCAGTGTTCATACAGTACCTCTGCTGACGATCCTCCATCCACATACATGCGACGAACATTGTGTGTTCCAATGCTTATCTCAATAGTGAGAGGCGCACCAATCACATCGCTTGCTGTGATGGGAGGGAATGAGATTTCCCTGCCGCGTGAAAATTTTTGGCCAATTTTCTGTCTCGTGCGGCGCTGTCTGGATTGGATCATGTATATGGTAGAAGGCTTGTCCTTTTGGGAATCCTTCTTATCATACTTCTTTTTGTTGTCTTTTCCGTCCTTCCAATCCTTAACTAGGTGCTTGAGTTTGCCTGATTTGATTAGCGACTCGATATGCTTCTTGAGCTGGATACACTCCTCCGTGCCGTGTCCTTTGTCATTATGGAACTCACAGAAGCGACTTCCTTGCCGACGTTCCGGGGGAGTGGTCATTGGAGGAGGCCTTGGAAAGTTCGCCCCTTCAGTCAACAAGATCTCCCGGTAGGACATCTTTAGGGGAGTGAACTTGTCATCCGACCGTCCGCCTTTGCTTTGGCTCTTATAGTCCGAGCCCTTGTTATTGTTCTGGTTACCTTGACCGCCCGACTGCCTCCGGGACTGGTCATTTGACCGGTACCCATTTCCTCGGGATGGGTAGGCCGCGACAACAGCTGTTTCTCCCTCTATGAAATTTCTGACCCTTTCCATGAGGTCATCATATCTCTCTGGACGCTTGTCGTTGAGACGCCTGATCAGTTCTCTGTCTGTTATGGCGTGCATGTAGTCAGAGATTTTCAGGAGTTCTGGCATGGTTCTTGTGCGTGTGCACTCATCATTGAAGCGCTCAGTGAAGGCTTCTGTTGATTCCCCCGGCCGTTGCTTGACAGTTGCCAATGAGACCGGATCCCTATTATACTTCTTCCTTTGAGTATAATTGTTCTCAAACGCCGTGCGTAGTTCCGTGAAACTATCAATGCTCCGTGGGGGGAGTGCCTCGAACCAGTCACGGGCATTTCCAATCAAGGTCGAATTGAACATTTGGCACCATATGGGCATGGGCCATCGCTCAATTTTGGCCTGCGTATCAAATATTTTGAGGTGATCCACAGGATCACCGGACCCATCATAAGTCTTGATACATGCCGGCATGCGACGTTTGGTGTCCTCAGAATAGTTCCGTATGCGGAGGGTGAACGGGTCTTCCCTGGGATCCGCCCATGGCCGTGTGAGCCTAGGGTCATCCCATGGTTCACACCATGGACGCGAGAGGTCCTCTGCTTTCGTATCTTGATAGTAAGGACCACCATAATACTCCTCATTGTTTGGTGGTGGAGGCGTGCGCCTAGGCCGGCGGCGCTTAGGCGGATGGTCATCTGAGTCCTCCCCAGACGGATCTGGGGACGGTGGTGGTGCCCCGTTTTTTGAATAGGGACCACTTTTTTGAGACGAACCAGGAGCCTTTCTCCCAGTGTTCATTCTATCCCACACACTTGGGCGGCATGTGGTTCTGGTTAGCTCTCGATCTGGCCGCTCGGGTGAGCCATCCGACCTTTCTCCTTCTTGAGACTGCGTTAATTCCTGTATAAGGCGATCTCCTATGCGCTCAAACACATTCCGGGGTTGAGGGTTTTCCTCAAAGGTTCCCTGCTCCTGAGGCCGAGTTCTCCTTTTTCTACGGTTTTGGGAGGGGGTGGTTGGTCCACTGTCACCAAAGTTGAGTCTGGCTTGGAGGTTCCTCCCCAGACTCAATCTTGACGCGATCCCTGGGACGATCCTTTCGAAGTTCTGAGTGAGAACTCGAGTAAGATCCTCCTCACTTAGTGGTAGGGCTTCCACCTCTTCCTCCGTCGAGGGTCTGCGCGGTTCCTTGTTAGGAGGGTCTGGCGCACTCCCTGGATCAGGGTTGTCCAGGGTTGAAGTAGGCGGGGGTGTCACCGAGATCGTGCTCGTCACCCCCGCGGGTTGAAAATCGCTACGGTTATCCAGCCCGCCCGCGAGGCGGTTAGGTGATTGGTTGGGGATGAGAATCCCTTCCCCTTGGGACTTCCGGTTCCCAGGATTCACATTCCTGGGGTTAGTTGGCGGATGCCCCTTCGTCATTGGAGATTCGAGATGAGATTTTGTTCTAGCTTAGTGTTATGGTCCCACGGATGGCGCCAACTTTTTGATGCAAAAGTTGGTTGATCCTTTCTAGACCCGAATTAGGCTTAATCCGGGTTGGCTGGGTTCCAGCTCCTGCACCAAGTGAATCGTTTGGTTGGGATCCTGCACACTGAACAACACGCGTTAGGCTTATCGTGGGAATGTTTCCCACGATTAGACTCCGGCGTGAGAGTAAGTAATCGGTTTAAGGTTTATGTGAGTTTAGAGTATAAGTCGTAATACCTCTGTGGAACCCTTGAGGGTTCCTTTTATAGTTAGTGAAACCCTAATGGGCTTTCACTGATGCTTCGGCCCCAAGGAAGAGATAACCACCAGAATTAGAATGATTGTTATCTTCTAGTTCTGGTAGTGAATATCCTCTTCCATTGAGATAAAGATATACCTAGACAGAATATTATTCTGTCTGATCTTATGTCGGCCGCCTTGGGCCGTGGGCCGCACACATGTGCGGGTACTGTTCATTCAAACCCATAAGCCTGAATGACATTTATCCACCCATCTGTGATGGGCCGGATACGGGTAGTACCCGTGAGCCGGGCTCATGACCCGGTTGGGGACTATACGTCATCAACACGCGTGTAAGAAGAATCCTTATAAGTTGGTGCTTATAATTAAGAAACACATAATACATTATGTGTATGAGTTTTCTCAGAAAATAATACAAAACATGAATCTCCAATAGGATATGACTGTCTCAGAAAGTTATAGATATATGTAATTGCAATAGTTTTCGCTGATTATATGTATTTGTAGTTTAGTATTTTCCTGTATGCATAATGTCGTTGCTGGTGTATAATTGTAGTTTTTATCTTAAAGGTGTGGAAGTGCTAATGTTTGGGAGACTTTCATGGATCTCTCTTATGATTTTCCGTTGACTGCATTGGTTAGTTTACCCATGTGTTATTTCTCTTAATATATAGTTCCAGTAATGACAATATGATTTTCTTCTTTTGGTATGGCTAAGGTTGAATCAGAGATATTTTGTCTTAATAGTGGCTGAAGTGTTTATCGTTCAAATGAGCTTAAGAGCCACCACATAATTTGGGGCATCATCTATAAGACATATAACAACTCTTAACAAAATCTTCATTGTACATTAAAAGTCTAACTAAGTAATAAGATCTCAGTGCATCAAAACTGCACCATTGTTTGAGTATAAGGAACTTCCTAACAAAAAAAAATCATGCCATGCCTGGCAAAGGTAGACAAGATCACCTGTGCTCTGTTCTTTTTTATGATTCCCAAACACCCTCTAAAAAGATGTGATTTTTGAATGTGCAGTAATATTTGTATGGATAAGATGAGTAATAAGGCTAAGGATACAGTTACGGTTATGCATTCGGTTACGACGGTTTAACCGAAGTTTGTTGCCACGCAACAGAAGAATGTTACTTTTGTTGGCAAGTCTTATGGTACGTGTATAATCATGTTTTTTTTAATTAGGTAGTTACTATTACATTTAGTTGCGTTTATTAAAATAAATGATTATGGTTTGTTTTTTTTATGCAGGGAGCTACAAAGGAAAGCAGATAATACGAAACTATGTTATGGAAAGCAAAGAGTATGCGAGTATGTAGGAACGAGTCGTCTGGTTCATTCTCTCTTTGCTGCATGAAAGGAAAGGTTGAACTCCCTCTGCTCATGAGCCTCACCAAAAAATGAACATCCAAAGAACTCATCATTTCTTGATAACATAAGGCGTTATAGTTCAATGTTTTCCTTCACGTATTTGGGTGGTAAGGCTGACGCGTCTGTATCAGGACGTGGTCCATTTTGTTCTGGGACACGGAAAAAATTAAAACAGGTTCTTGATACTGAAACTGAACCAAAAACTAAAACAAATCTTCCAACTATGTCAACGGTCAATGCTTGAGAAGTCAGAATCAATTTTAACTCCAGTATGATGATTATATATTAATAGTCCATTCAAGTACTTTTGGAATACTTATCATTTCTGAAAATTGCAGGCTCACGTGTCTGCTGCTGAACCCAAGACCAAAAGCAGTGTTCCACCACAACTAAAGGGTATTGAAGTGGTTGTAAAGTTCCTTCTTTGTTGGAGTTTCATCAGCTGTCCATAGAGGTAATGAACATCCTTTTGCAGTTGCAATTATCCTTTTGTCGTTAGAATCATCCTTTTATAGTTAGAATCATTGTTTTTTTTTCACTGTTTAGAATTCAATTATTTGTTACAATATCAAAAACTCGGTGTTTTTCAGATACTATCTCAAGTATATTATCAACTTGTCAGACACCAAAGTTTTCTCGGTAACGAAACATCCTTTTTACTGGACCATCGGTGTTTTGCAACTGCTGCAACATAACCTTAAACACCCCATTGACGGTATTACTTAATCAGCTGACCAATTTAGGTGATATACTACTTTATGTGGGGAAGAGAAAGACAAACATATATGTTTATATAATGCAGTTTGTGCGGTCATGGGTCAAGCAAGTCCAGTTGAAACAGCTCTGATTGACACAAGCACTTTTGCGTATTATAAGCTATTACCATTATCATTTTATATTCTAAGAATAAAACGGTATAGGATGCTGTAAGCATTACAGTTACACTATGGGTGCTTACACGGACCAATGTATTGCTAAATTATATGAGCCGAACCAGTAAGGGTGAACGTGTGTCATCATAGAGTTGAAAACTTCAGACGGTTTTTTTGGGGGTAAAAAGGCTAACTGAATAATTTTATTGTTCTCCATCTTTACATCTTTATTATTATTAGTGGTTGATGTTTACCTTATAAAAAATTGATTAACAGCAGATTTCCTAATTATAGAAGGTATTTTGAGCGGTCACCACCACGACGAAACAGAAGCCTGCAAAGAGGCAGGATCCCTGCCAGGTTATCTCTTGCTAATAAAATGAAAAACTTCTGACTAAATATGATAATTTTAAGGAGACAGACTTAGAAATGTATCATTCCCCTTACTTTGCCTTATAAAGGTACATTTGGAGGAGTCGTAGCAGGAGCGTTACACGCAACAGAAATGTGCGTCGCAGCCAAAGCCCTCACAACAGAACTCGGCATCGAAGCCAAAGCCTAATACGTAGCTCTAGCCCGGCTATAAGTAACAAATTGGAGTCTCGTCTTGGAGCTAGAGTCAGATCTCCCAGAAGAAGGTCAACCTCTAGCTCACCACCTCGATCTCCACGTCCTAATAAAGTCACATCCAAAGCATCAAGCCGGTCCAGCTCCCCGTCCAGGTCAAGGTCGAGTTCACCTGTTGACAAAGGGATGTGGTTAAGAAAGTTGAATTTATGGATCCAAGTAGGTCATGGTCAAGATCAAACTCACCTGGTGGTCTGGTGTTTGGTTTCTTATGGAGATATAAGCCCCTGAAGGCTGAGACTCTTGCCTTACAGAGAATACACTGATACAAAGGTGTTTGCAAAAAATTTACCATTTATTTTTTTCGTACATTAATTATTGATCTGTGAAACTTGAAGGTTGTGTACTTAAGCTTTGGATAGAACCTGGACATGGTATGGATCAGGCTGAAGAAGAGAAGATGTGCATAGAGAGTGCACCACTGTCCTTAACCTTAAGTAATCAGTTGACGGATGGGATCTGTCTTTACAAGCTGACGGTACATGTATGATACAAAAAGCTTGATGTATGGGACATTCAAAAGACGTTCGTAACCTATATTCTGTCTTTTATTGACGCGTTGATCTTGCATATGTGAGTCATACGTCAAAGAGTGTTACGGTTACTCATATTGTAAGATAGATTGAATCATCCTATTACTGAAATAAGTTGATGTCTTGTTTTTAAACTTTATAACTGCTATAGTTTATGGGTTGCAGTAGGGTTTTCTTAATATGGTCTGTTGCACACATCATGTTTTTGGAGTCCCACACTTGTTGAGTCAGCTCTGGGACACTAAGAGAGATGTATTGCTGCGAGCCACGGGAAGTGAGGGGTTCGAAACCAACCATGAAGAAATGGAGACGTGCGAACGAAATAAGATTTACGGCAAGCTTCCTGATATTAGAGTTCAATTGACCAGGGGACCTTAGACAGCAAGTTATGAGATGGTTCACAAACTGTGAGACAAAAGAACATAAATGTTAGATATTAGTATCTTATTTAATTCATTTAAATGTGATCAAAAGTCAGCCAAATCAGCTTGGCAGATTGTTCCATCACGGGTGTGAATTAAGTGGAGTGACGTACTACATAGTATATATACAAAAACAATGATGATTCCATCTTAAGTTCAAATTTATGAATTTGCTCACTGCCATCGTTATAAATGAATTTATGGTATGCATTTGGTGACCCAAGATTTTGAAACATTATAAAATATAACACATGCAGGTTATTAATGGCATGAGGCTTCGCGCGATGGTATGATTAAGCTTTAAATTTTTACACGAAACGTTTTAAGCGTGACTTAAGTAAAAAAAAATATTTATAAATTATTGTGAGAATTAATTACATTATCGTCCATGTGGTTTGCCGAATCCTATTCTTCTGGTGCCTGTGTCTTTTTCATCGAGTTTAATCTTCGTGTATGCAAAAGTAACGGATTTGGTCCAAATCAATAACGACGTCTAAAAAGTCTTTAAAAAGACTAATGTGATAATGATGCTTAAATGTTAAGGCTAATAATTGTAACTTTTGATTTCCTTCTCAAAATCTAATGAATTTTCCTTTTTAAATGCTTTTGCAAAAAAGTAATAATTTGTTTTTGGCTATAAATTCTTAAGTCATTTTGCGTTTTTTACATTTTGTCCACAATTGTTTTTTAAAATAATGTAATTTTAAGTTTGCTTACTTTTCAAAAAATTTTATTTGTGTAAACAAACTTTACGTTTTGTTTTTTCCTTTTTTACCTCAAAATACCTTGATTGAATTTTTTTTATTAAAAATTTAAATTTATTGTAAGAAACTTTCAAACTTTATTTTTTATAAAAAAAACTCCATGTTTATATTTTTATTATTTTTTTTCTTTTTTTTAAAAAAACTTATTTTTGTTTTTCCCGGAAAAAACTTATGTATAAAGGTATTTTTTATGAATTTTTTTTCTTTAATTGAAAAAAATACTTTAATACATTTATGTAAAAAAAATTTAAAATAGTTATACTTTAAATAAAAAAGTTTCAAAAAAAGAATTCGGTCAAAGATTTTTTCATCTATAAACCCGAAAAAAGAATAAAGACGTAAAGTTTTTTCAAAAAAAAAAAAGAATTTAAAAAGAATAATCAAATTTAAAATTACAATTTTTTTTTGCAAAGTCGTATAAAAAACTTAGGCTAAAAAGGAAATTCTACAAAAAAGTTAAGCGAATTTTTTTTCAATAAATGTTGAGGTATATCGAAATTCACAATTTTTAGTCCTCGCGTTGATGCATCCATATCAAGTTAGTCCGTATTTAACGACCGTTTAATCGTTACTAATTTAGATCAAGTCCGTAACTTTTGCATACCACGGGGACTAAAGCCGAAGAAAAAAAATACAAAGACCAAAAGTATTGTGATTATATCGTATCTAAAATATATAGAGTTTATACAAGTGTAATACATAAAAGATTAAGTTAAAAAATTATATTTGCATAACTTTTTTCATTTCTATATAAAAAATATATTTTATCGTCCACACATCGTAACTATTACGCTTTATCACGTGTTTTCGTTTTTCATCTAACGTCAAACTTTAAGCTTACATCTTGGTATATAGCATAACGTGAAAGTCAAGCCTTGCGTTTTTACAAAGCCTTGACGAGCTTTTAGAACATTAATAACATGTCACATGTTTTAGAAATTTATACAAAGTAGCCACACATTTCAAAAATTACCCAAACATGATCCTTATTAAACTTTTTGTCTTTTTTGTGACTAATTTTGAAATTTTGTGACCTTAATTTTATTGTGAATTATGTCAACCACCTATCATTATAGACAAAATTAATAATCCTTTGATAAATTCTAATATAGAATATGTACTTACCAAGATTCTATTGGAAGCCGATGGTTGTAGAACTTTCACAAGTAGTGTTTGAATCTATGTTTTGACACTGGCCATATGATATCAAATACTTTGAATGTTTGAACAAAATGATGCAACTAAAATAACATGTCTGATGATGTAACAAAATTTACTGCACCGAACCATTATTGCAAACTTGCAGAAGTACCCATAATTCATGAAGTAAGTGTACCACATTCGTAAAATCAAACCATAAGTTTCAACAAGTTTTATACTTCTGTTTTTACAAAATTTGTATAAAAGCTAATAAGCTACAACCTTATTATGTATGTGAATGCTCATTACCCTCTCCTAACTACAAGTGTAGCTACATTTACTAACTAATGTGTATAAAGTTACATTATAGTGTTTTCATTTGTATTTATTCGCTTATCACAAAGCAAATATGTGTCATTATGAACATTACCAAATGTGCATGATTACAATAATGATCACATTAACTATTTTTGCTAATCAAAATTTTTATAGAGTATACGATTTTTTAACAACAATATTTAGTTAAACAAAAAAATGTAAATGATAATTACAAGTCATGCCCGCCCATCGGGCGGGCTTAGCCACTAGTATATATATATATATATATATATATATATATATATATATATATATATATATATATATATATATATATATATATATAGGGGCGAGTTATATGCAGAACTTATTTTAAGCGTAGAACTCTGCAGAACTATTTTAAACCAATCAAAATTAAGTATTATTTTACAGTTTCATTTAATTGAAAAGGGCATAATAGTAAATGATATTTTATTTTTATTTTTATATTTTTATAATAAAAATATTTTTTATTCCTTTAATTTTTTTAATCAATTAAATTTTTATTCTTTTTGGCATAGATGTTATTTTTTTATTTTGTATATTTACTTAAATTATTTGAGTACGACGGGCTCAGATTCTAAATTGTTATAGTACATGTTTTTTGTCAGTTCTTTAATATTCAAAATTATAACGAAACACATTAAAATATAATCTAACATCTAATTTACAACATACAAAAGAAGTAAAATATTACACATAAATTTAAATAAAATGGAATATAATTCAAATACAAATATAATTTGAAGAATATAAATATACACGCCATTCAAAAACATGAGTACACTCTTCATTTTTGCATCAAATTCATTGGATTATACTAGCACGTTGTCAAGAACATAGATGCACCATGTCAAGAACATATATGCAACTTGTAGAGAATAAATATACACCATTGCAAAACATGCATGTACCATTCAAAAACATAGATGCACCATTCAGAAACATCGATGCACCATTCCGAACATGGATGCACGTTTTTCGAAACATGCATGCACGTTTTCCAAAACATGCATGCACGCCTTCCGAAACAAATATATCCCATCAGGTTCATAATTATACCAACAAAAATGCTATTCCTGTCAAGAAAATAAAAGTAAAAAGTTATTCAAAACATCACACTAAGACCACCCAAGATACCTACCACCGTACCAAGGACGTCTAAAATAAGCAAAATAGTAGGATCCAATTATCCATTTATGCTAATTAATCACATCCGTTCTCAAGATTAAGAAAAAAACATAGTGGATAATCAAAATACTACATGAAAAATTAATCTCATATCTTGAAGACTAAAAGTCTAAAAAACCATAGATAAATGCCACGATGAAAATAACGCACTCTACTACATGTGACTTGTTTGTAACGTTAAATTGGTTCTTAATTTGTCATCTCAATTCCCAAACATACGCATCCCATCTCCGACTTGAGTAATTACACCGTAACTACAAGTTATTTTGTAAATCCAAAGCAGATTTAAATGGTTTAGAACCCGGTCGATAAAAAATCCTCAAACCCGTTACGATCTGGTGAACCGGTTACGATTCGATCGTGACACTTCCAGTTATCATTTGGCATTTGTGTCTATTCATGCTACATGAATGATATTGGTAACAAGATTATAAAGATTATCATCAAAGTGATAACAATAGCATTATCTTGTAGATGGTCTTTGTAATTAATTTTATACATAAACTAACAAAATCTATAGATCTAAATGTCCACACTTCAAATACTATAAGTTGAATAATGTCAAACTCAAACAAAAACCAATACGTATCTGTGATTCGAAGAATATGTAGCGGCGCGTGGAGGGATGGAGGTGGTGGTTTGACAACGTAGATCTGATGTGCGGTCAACCCACCATAATAAAGATGGACATGATGATGGCGGTGGTGATTTGATGATGTAGATTTGAATCCAATGTCTGTTTAACCCGCTATAATAAAGATGGATATAGGATGATGGCGGTGGTACGATGGCAGTGTCTGAGATGAAGGTGGCTGATATAGGAGTTTTGATGTTTGTTGGCATGGATGTTAGGGTTCTGAGGGAGAAGAAAATATGGTGGAGTAAATAAATTATAAATTACTCGTAACTGACTAATTAGTTTTCAATTTTCATGGTGAAATTTCAAAAAAATGTATAGTAATTAGTAAATACCATTTACGTCCTTTTAGCATTTTTCTCTAATTGAAAAGAAATACCTTATTTTTTGTATAATTACAATTTTGGCACTTTTAATTTTAACCTTTCATCAAATTCATCCAAAGGCTTAGATTCATTTTGAGAGTTCTGCATAGTTCTACGCCTTAAATAGGTTCTGCAAATAACTCTTACCTAGAGGGGGCAAATCTTGCCCATTTTGATACATATGGGCACTTTTTGCCCATTTTCAAAAAAGGATGGGGCACTTTTTGCCCATTCTTTATAATGAGTGGGCTAAACGGGCGCATATGTAAAAAATAAATGGGCTTAACGGGCGCACTTGTAAAATACAAATTAGTATACTCGACGAATATTTTTTATTAAATTTTTTATCCCGGCTTTCAAACAAGTATTTTTATTTTTTATTTGTGGGTTTTTATATGTTTTTTTCCTTTTTTAGCTTGCGCCCGCTTAGCCCGCCCGTTTCGCCCGCCCGTTTCGCCCGTGCCCGTTTAGCCCGCGCCCGTTTAGCCCGCCGCCCGTTTAGCCCGTTGCCCGTTTAGCCCGCCGCCCGTGCCCGTCCATTTTGCCACCTCTACTCTTACCTATATATATATATATATATATATATATATATATATATATATATATATATATATATATATATATATATATATATATATATATATATATATATATATATATATATATATATATATATATATATATATATATATATATATATATATATATATATATATATATATATATATATATATATATATATATATATATATATATATATATATATATATATGTATATATATATATAAAGTTTTAATTAAATAAGAAGAAAATTTTTAATAAGAAGAATAAAAAGTAACATGGACCAATCATTTTAAAATACCATATAAGGGTAGTTTTGTCCATCATGAAATAGTTACTATTTCCTATGTTAGTTCCAAAAAGAATGGTAGACTTTTCAATCTTTTTCTTCCTTCTCCATATAATATTAAGGGAAAAGGACCAAAATGGTCAAGTTGAGCACTTGACATCCACTGGATGGTCAAGGCAAAAGATTTTTGGTCACATCCACTTGACATCCACTCGACATCCACCAGAATTGCGACATGTTTCCTATGACGAGTGATCAACCATCAGTGCCCAACCCCTAAATGCTCAACTTTAGTACAATACTTTTTTTGAAAAATGTAAAAAGTACCCCTTTTTTTATTCTAGATATTCGAGCTATATTTTCATTTTACCCTCTTATATTTTCAGTATGTTTCAACATGTAATTAATATGGTCAAATACATACAATCTGAATATTTCTTTCAGATTATTGGCATATCTTTCTTTCAGATTACCACTACTAGTTAAACCACTGCTATTATCTCTCTTCTTTTGTTTTTAAAATTGACGAGCTTCCTGCCTTCAGAACAAATGCAATGTTGGTTATGCGTTCATTAACATGCTTTCTCCTACACACATCATCCCATTTTACCAGGTTTTTTTTTGTTTCATTACCCTTCTTCCGGTTAACTCTATATTAATTTAAGTGTGTCTTTAATTAAATTAAAGTTGCTTAATAAATTTAATTAGCTTTTGTTTGATTTCTATCTTAGGTAACCAATCATTAGTAGGTTAGAAAAACATCCATGTTTTCAAAGTGGTTAGCAGCTAACAAAGTTAAGATTACCAACCAGACGAGTTATTGAATCAGATTACATCCAATTAAAAGTTTGGGAAATCGGTCACCTTAAATCAAAGTTCTTAAACGGTGCTGGCTTTTTCTTTCCTAGTTGTTCTGAAAAAATCAACAATTAAACATTTAGTACAGTGAGTTAGGAGATTTATGCAATAAAGCTACAGTACATCCTTTTGGGGATTTGCATCCCGATTGACCCGTTTAGTTTTGCGCTTTATTTGAGATACACTTAACCTCAATCGACCCATTTATGAGTTAATGGGTCATAGTTGAATCCTAATGAACCTGAAGCGGATGTTGAATAGCTTTAGACAAAACCGACTCACTGAGTTGTGCCTGTGAAACATATTGAACGGCAAGACCTCTTGCTCGAAGGCGTTAAAATTTTAATGAAATCACCCATTTGACCAGTTAGGTTATTTTATGGATCCCCCTGTTTTTGTTGCTTTTCGGCCTGTTGCGGATTCAGTCCCCCTGTTTGGGTATTTGGTTCCCCCTGTTTTAGTTGTTTACCCCCAAAATGGTTGTAAAGCTATACCCCTAAAAAGTATGTTATCGATTTTCAGAAACCTATACTTAAACAGTTAGTCACAACATTACGTACCTTGTTGCTGACTGTAGGGCTTAAAGCTTAATTGGCGTCTTAGGTTAGCTGCAACGCAATAAAAAGTTAGGTTTCAGGCTGTATAATATGAGTATATGTCATAATTATACATAAAACATGAAAAAGTATGAATTAGGATCTAGTTAAGGGTTATAATTAATTACTATTAACTAACCTCTATCTTTTCGTTGTGTGGAAACACCTGAAATAGCAGTAAAGATCTCTGGTGTAAATACATAAACACTGCAGTTGATTTGGTCACTAACCTGTAGACCAAATACCGTTAATAGGCTAAAATAGAAACATGATATAAAACAAGTAATTACTTGATCTATTTGTCATGGCAAGTGGTTGTCTTGTACATACAAAAGTTTCAGGTTTTTTGTATAATGCAGCAACTCATTGGTGTCAGCCTTAGCTACCAGCTCCCCAAACTGGTCTGCTTTTTCATGGGAAACCTACACAAGAAAGCGGAACACAACGTTAAGTTTCTAAAATAACCTAAAGAAATTAATTTATGTTAAGTATACCTACCTTAATTACGAGGATTGTTCCGATCCCACCATATCGTTTATGAGCCTCTGTATAAGATATAAAGTGTAAATTAGCATGAGTCAATTAGAGATTTGATTATCCATGATAGTTGAAGAAATGGTCTAGTTGATGCACCTAGCATTTCAGGTAATGGGAAACTGCAACAAACATCACAGTTCAGCAAAAAGATGTGTGACTGTAAGGAAAAAAAAACACAGTACATCAGAATCTTTATCACTTGCCGAAATTTGAAAGACGCTTGTTATAATTTTTTCTATCATAAAGTCCCAGTAGACTGATCTTTTCCCCGTTTCGGTCATTGTACTCAAAACTTGTACATGTGAGTCATCAATTCATCAAAGATGTCTTTATGTCCTGTTTTGGATCATGTTGTAACCCACAATCGTAAGGTTATATACTAAATTTACCATTTTTATCATAAATGTAACCTTTATATAGAAAATCTCTCATTTTGAAAGCTGCTTTTTGGTCAAAAAAATGATCTATTGGCCGCACATAAAGACATCTTTTGACTCATCTGTACAAAAAGCGTGCAAGGACTAATATATGATAAATAAGAATCTACGACGGCTATTTAAGTTTAAAAGACATGAATGAGAAGGGTAGAGGTTAAACCGGGCTATCTTCTATGATGAGATCTCTGAAATTATATAGTCCACTGATATTAGTGTTGAAATACGTCTTTTAGGAAAAAGAGCGTAAATAGGGTAAGTATTAACGAGTAATTTGGGAAAACCACAAGTTATGACCCAAATAAGAGTGAGTTCGTTCTCTCGAGGAGGCACGTATGTTGTGTAATGATGATTTTGATTGATGATTTTATTTAGAAGAAAAGAGAAAAGAAATGGGAAAGGAAAGAAAAGACGGTTACGAAAATGAATTAAACTATGACGAAAAAGGCGTAAACGTAAAACCGTAAAACTACAAAATTTAAAATTTTAACCTAAAAATTAATTAAAAGCTAAAACAAGTCTTAATTAATATAAATAAGAATAAAAATCCAATAAAAATATTTTAAAACCTTTTATTAATTAAATATTCAATTTTAAATGCTAATTAAAGCCCTAAAATTAAATATAATTAATCAAAATGTCCAAAATATAATTTTATTGAACAATTAACTTACTTATATTATCTAAAAACTAAAAAGTATATTTCCTAATTTTTAAAAACTGTTTTTCTATTTTTAAATTACTAAAAACTATTTTAAAACTAAATTAATTATAAAAAATAATAAAATAATGCTAAAAATAATCTACCAATTTTAAAAATCCTAAATAACTCTAATGAACAGTAGAAAAATGAAAAAGATTGAAAAATATTAAATTTACCACTAAATGACAAAACTAGTTTAAATTAAAACCCTAATTATCTTAAATTAATTCTAAAAAAATAATAAAAAGATGAACAATAAAATCTATTTATACCAAAAGCCTTAAAATATTATTTTAAGTCTAGGAAAATTGTTTAAACTGAAAAAGAAATATTTTTGGCACTAAAAGACAAAAACAGAAACTTTAAAGTTAATTAAAAATAGCTAATAATCCTAAAAAATAGAAAATGAACAGTAATAAAAAATCTAATTAATCAGAAAAATCAAAAATAAAATAAGAAAAATAATAAAACAAGTTTGAAGTCCTAATACTTAAAATCACCCACTAAAGACAAAAATCTTGAAAACAGATAGTGACATGTGATGGACTTTTGTCCTTTTGCTGAGCAGGGGGAACTTTTGTGCTACCAGTGGGAAAGGAGTTCCCACTGCTAGTGTATTTTGAAGGTCTGATGACCTAATAAGCTCAGGAGAGCTTATTATGAGCTTATATTTTGGACAAAAGGCAACCTTATACTCTTTGGAGTATAAGGAGTCGAAAATCACACAAAATCAAGCAGGTTACAAGCAAAAATCAAGCACAATTAAGCCAAAAAGTTACTGATTAAGCTATAGGAAGGTCTGATGATACTTTGCTGATTTTACATGCACAAAAGCCAATTTCTATAAGCCAAATATTGCATATAAGCTGACCAAGTAACATTTAAGCCCTACACAATCCTAAAACAACCTAAAACCTAGCAGACTTACAAATTTGGGGCATAAAATTCAACAAAAACAGTCACACAAGCAGTTTTCTGATTTTTGCTAACTTTTTCAAAGTTTAAGCATGCAAATGTGTGTAAACTTCAGCAAAACTGAACAAACAAGCAACACACAACCTATAAACACCCTAATGATTGGAAATAACAGGTTTACCAGCAAGATTAATAATAAAAATCATAGTATCCCCCTTATCCCAAACACACCTTTAAAATCTGAAATCAAATTTTAACAAAGCAAATCTGTTTAAATCCAAACCCAATTGACTCTAATCACCTACAACATGCATATAACTCCATATCAACTCAAATCAACAGGTTAAACAACATTTAAACACTTTGCATACAAAATCACATAACCACCAATATTTCTCAGAAACTAAAAAAAATGAAATGGAAAGTAAGAAACTACCTTAAGGGTCCTACATCCAGGACCCTTTGTGGTTGAAAAACCACCTCCAATAGACCCGGGTCTATGCAGAACCTTGGACTTAATCAAATTCCAAAAACCTGCTAAGATCAAATGAAAACAAGCAACTATACTAACTTTCTGATTTTCTGACAACTTTTTAAAACCTTTGAACCAAGGAATCCTGAAACTTAACAAGTTTCAAACAAGCACAAACCCAAAAATCCAAACCCTCCTTATCCACTTTCACTTCAAAGGAGACTTAAGTTTCTGAAATTTGCTAAACCTTTTTCAAAATCCTTTTTGAAAACTTAAAACACACAAAATGATTTTGGAACTCAGTCTTAGCTTTCTCAACAAACACACACTTTTAATAATCATAAAAAGGAATTACACTTGTTCACAAACAAACACCAAACTTTTATATTAAAATAACGGAATTACAATATTTTGAAAGCTAAAAACTGGAACAAGAGGAAATAGAGACACATGCGTCTCTATTTATACAACTAAAGAGAAACTACTAGAACTAATAAACCCTAGTTCTTGAATTGCCAATAAAGCCCTTGGTCTTTGTCTTCAAAATCAGTCAAATGCGCTCCATGTGATAAGAGAGTGATGGCTAGCTTGCAACTTTGATCTTGGACGTTGATTTTGAACTTAGGGGCCAAGGAGTAACATGGGACGTTGGTTTGGTCGGGTTATAGGGTTTGGGGGAAAGAGACGTGTGCAGGGGAGGGGTCCACAACCACATGGGGTTGTTGTGGATGGAATCTGGGTTGTGGGTTGGGTTTGGGTGATGATTAATCAAGGTTCTGGAGGGATTAAGACAAAACCCCTTTGTTTTGCTCTTGATTGTACCTGGGTGGAATTAGGGTTTAAAAGGGGATTAAGGGTTGTTTAATCTGTTTTGGGAAAAGATTGATTTTAAAAATGTGTTTTAGTGGGAAATGGGGTTGACTGGGTAGGTTTGACTTGGTTTATTTAAATAAAACCGGGTATTGAATGTGGGTGGGTAATGGATAGTGGATATGGGTGGGTTGTTGTGACGTGGCAAGAGCTGGTTGGGTGTGAGGGTTTGGTTAGTTGGCAGTTTTGACCCCCAATCTTCTTTCTTTTGTTCACTTTGTAAAAAATAGCCATCAACGCCTAATTTCCCTTTAACAACTTTTGGCAAGTTGTCAAATTTGGCACAAATACTTCCAAAACTTTTATCAAGGACCTTTAATGCATTTTCTTCATTTTCCAAGGGCTGATCTTGCATAGTCTTCAAACTTTAGGGACCCTATTCATAATTTTGAATATTTGAGGGGTATAAAGTGTAAATCTTCAAAAGTTGAGGGACTAAAGTTGCCAATCTTCAATTCTTCAAGGGTCTTTTTGCAAAATTCTAAACTTGGGCCCGGTTCATTGTGCGGCTTCGTTTCCCGTGTTCGTTTTTTGAATGATTCTTGTGATCTTTTGCCATTTCCTTAATATCCGTACCTAAAAATACACAAGTAACAAACACGAGCATATATTTGGCAGTTTTAATGATATTTTATGCATTTTAAGCCCGTTTTGGACGATGAGACCATGTATAAAAGCAGTCTCATCACTCCCCCATACTAAACCATTGCCGTGCCCTCACGCAATGCTAGAATAAAGTATCGTAGCACCTCCAAAATTCATTTTATTCACTTTATTAAAATGATAAACTAGCTACACTACTACTATTACTACTATTACATGTGTTTTAGACATAATGTATGATTTTCATCGCAAAATGGGACGTTTAGGTTCATAGAACAAGAACACATGAATGCTTCGTTAGAAATAATTTCGTCGTCCTCGATTTTCACCTTAATTCCATGCTAAGCGTGCAATGAGATCTTGTCATTATAAGTTAGTAATGCTAACACTACTCATATGCCTTAATCACGTACTTATCCTCCCATTATTCCTAAGTTGTATCTCTTATATTTTATTATGTCTTAATGATCACGAGGATACATTTGTTGACTTATGCGATAATAGAGATTTAGGTCTAAAAATAGAGTCCTAACGGTGTAACTAAGACCATCAAATCAATAACCCCTCCTAATAGACAACGATGTTAAAAAATTAAGTTGACAAGAAGAATCGATAAACACGGTTTTATAACGGTTTTGAACATGAGACTTATTACCAAGACTTTTATACGCCCCCTAACGGAAGGGCCTTATTATCTTTGGTTTACCTCCTTCTTTTATTCAACTTCGCCATGAAGCTTTTATTATGACTTCGGTCTTGCCTTGCCTTTTATTATCCGCCTCATCGGTGGTTTTATTAGCCAAAGACGTATATCCTCACGCTAAAGCGAATTTTGGATCTTTAAAGCTTCGAAGATTAAGGCTTGATTCACTTTCAATTTTTGCATAGATTTTAGGCCTTGTGGGGCTTCAAATTGTTTGCTAGATTTAGGTGAGCACTTGAAATCTTATTATTAGGTGAAGCTTTCGATTATTGGGGTGCCAATACTTCAAAACCGTGATGCTGGCGATACCTTAATGTCTTCCTAATTTAATTACACGGAAGCTACTAGAAAAGACTAGAAACCCAACAATCCTAACTAAACCGCTAAATCAATATTTATTAAGCAAAAAATATTTACAAGCGAAGGGAGAATAAGCAAACAACGAGAACACATGAGTTTTTGAAAGAATACGAGTACTCTACGTTTAGCATAGTAACTTATAATTAACTCTATCATTTCTCGTCCTCATTTAAGAGACTTAGCCTAATGTGTAGTTAAGGAATCAAAGCTAAGTGCTCAACACGCACGGTCGAGTAAAAAATTACTCTTATTCTCGCCATCGGAAAACCTACATTCGTGTCTTCAAACACTTATGTAATATGAGAAAAAAATTAAAATTTGGCCATTTTTAGCCTTATTTTGCAACAAAATGATAAACAAAAAGATAAACTTTGGAAAGCGTGAAGGTTTGGCAAGTCAAGTATCTATTCACCCCCCATACTAAAGTTAAACATTGTCCTCAATGTTTCGAGTCTAGGGGTGCAAAACACCCCCATACTAGAGACGTAGTCGAATGCCTAATCTAGCATGGAAAGGGTGTAACCATTAAATTTAAAGCCGTTTATGAAGTGTGCTAAAAACCTAAGGTTAGAACATAAAAGGATATATCATTTGGATATTGAGAAATGTCTTCAAAGCAAACGATCGAGTGCTCCCATAAAACGAACACGAGAGGCTCCAATCGTGAAGATCATGATCTAAAAACCACAATGCACAAACAACCACGGAACAAAGGTTGGAAGGGCACAAATCCCCTCACATTAAACTACATTAGAAAGCAATAATATGTACATGGATAAACATGGGTCTCCCCCACGAGGCACCTTGTTTTTGATAACCGAGTCAAAAGCTCGACTCGAATCCCCATAAATGTGATCATTTAGGGACAATCATGGTATGGTCAATTTTTGGTGGGGCTTACATGATAAACAAGGCCCAAAAACAACCGGTACTAAGGACTAAGTCCTTTGATGGTGCAAAATACCGGGATCGAAGATGGCGTTCTCGTTTTCATTGGAAAAACTAATCAACGCCACTTCAAGGTGTGCCAACAAAAACTCAAAGAGTTTCAAGAAAATAGGAGAGAAGAAATAGAAGGGTGGGACAATGGGTAAGTCTCTAAAAACATGAGCTACTCGAGGTAGACTCGCACCAATCAAATGAAAAGATTTTCCATTTATTGCATCGGTGGAAGACCGAGATTTCCCTATATAAGCAATTCCAGGATCAAATATCTCGTCCTCGGTGGAGAAAGGGCAGGGAATATAAGGGGATTCCCCCACACTAAGTCAACACAAAGCATCGTCAAAAGGAGAAGACGAGCTTGTGGTACTCAATAAACGCGGTGATGACGGAGTTAGAGTTGTAGAAAAATCTTTTAAATTCAATTCAAAATCTTTTCCTTTTTCATCTTTTAAACTCTCCTTGTGAAAACCCGATTTGATTATGTCAAAAATATTTGGTGTTTCTAAAGCAATGTTAGTCACACTAAAAATTCTCACATTTTGAAATCTTTTTGGTTTAGGTGGTGGTAAGTTTTCAAATATTTTGTCAATAAAGAAAACCTCCCCATCGGGATCAACGTATTCATCATCCGAAGAATCACTCGAGATTGGAATCGTAGGCTTAACACTCTTAACCTCCACCGGCGGAGGGGACGGAACTTCATTTTTCTCAACAACTCCTAAAACTCTATTGGAAATCTTTTTGCAAATGTTTTTGATGGGATTGACATTGTACAAAGATGTGATCGAATACACATGAGAAAGAGTGGAGTTTTGGGTTGCATTAATGACGAGTTCTTCCTCATTGAAACGAAGAGTGATTTTTCTTGCATGCACATCGATGAGTGCTCTCGAGGTATCCAAAAAAGATCGACCTAAAATTAACGGAACTTTAGGATCGATGGGAATGTCAACAACAATAAAGTCTACGGGATAGTAGAACTTTCCAACTTTCATAAAGACGTCCTCGGCAACTCCACAAGCTAGAATCGTAGAATGATCGGCCATTTCGATTGACATTCTTGAAGGAGTGAGATTGGGAAGATTGAGCGATTTAAAAATCTCAAGAGGCATCAAATTAATACTAGCACCAAGATCGGCCAAGGCGTAGCATTCTTCCATGTCTTGGATAGCACATGGGATTAAAAACTTTCCAGGATCACCGACTTTTTGAGGTATGCGGCTTAGAAAAACCGATGAACAGCTAGACGATTTTTTTAATTTCTCTTTGTTATTCAACATACTTTTGAAGTTCGCGGCAAATCGAGGCATCATGACTAAGGCGTCGGCAAAACTTATATTGAAATGCAAGTCACGAAACATTTTCATAAAGAGTTCAAATTGATAATTATTTCGTTCTTGTGCCTTTTCCTTGTCTCATCTTGAAGGGTAGGGTAAAGGTGGTGTGGGTTGGGGCATAGTAGGCATAGGCAACGGCCTTGGAATCTCGGGTTCCATGATTGGTGTGGGTTCAACCGTAGGTGTGGTTTGAGCGGTACTTCGTGGGCTTGTAATTTGCTCCTTTTCAATCACAACCTCGGGTTCTTTCTCTTTTTCCTTCTCCATAGAAGTACTTGGACGAGAAATGGGTTCTTTGAAAGTTTTACCACTACGAGTAGTAATAACCTTCAATTCTCCTTTCGGGTTCACGATGGTATCACTAGGAAGACCACCCGAAGAAGAGGGCTTACACATGATAGCTTCAAACATTTTAGCCATTCGGTCTTCAAACTTAGATTGCCTAGCATCCGCTTTTAACAACTCTTGCTTAATCTCATGTTGACCTTGCTCCATTTTTTGTTGATTTTGTTGGAGACGTGTGACATTTCCTTCCATTTTGTTAGCATGAGTTTTAAGTTCATTAGCAAGTTCGTTTTTAAGCTCGTTTTTCAACTCAGACCTTAAGCTAACCATTTCACGTTGCATATTATCAAACTTAGCATCATTAGCCTTAGCATAATTCAAAAATTCTCCTTGAAGATTTTTGGTGTGATCATTTTGAAAACCTTGAGCATTGTTTTGAAAATCACGGTTTTGGTTTTGGTTTTGGTTAGAAATTTCCCCATTTCCACTATGATAATTACCCTTGTTATAATTCCTTTGATTTCCTTGGTAATTTCCACCTTGGTTGTTGTTTCGATAGTTATTAGCATTTTGATTTGGTGGAGCTTAATTTTGGCGGGAACCTTGACCGATTTGGTTATAAGTTCCCATGGCTACAAAAGCATTCGAAGTGTTACCATCCGCGGTAATGCACTCGGAAAGATCATGAGCGCCACCACACGACAAACAACTCTTAGAAACCGCTTTAACCGAAGCGGAATTTGAAGCTTCTTGAGCTTTCCAATGGGACATAAGAGTCGAAAACCTATCGAAAAACCGATTTTCCTCATTAGCTTCATCTTGCAAGGCATTGATACTACGAGACGATGATGAGCCCATTTTGGCAACACTTGGTGTGTGACGAGGGCTATAAACCTTAGACCTATTCTCTATTATGACCAAAGCTTATTCAACCGTTTTACACAAAAAATTACCACCCGCGGCGGCATTTAAATAATCTCTTTCATGATCATTAAGTCCATTGTAAAACGTGTCGATTTGGTGTAAGTCGGAAAAACCGTGATGAGGACATTCATGTAACATCTCCTTAAACCTATTCCAAGCCGTAGAAAAACTTTCATTTGATTCATGTGAAAATTTAGAAATCTCATTTTTCAAATGCGTAGTCTTAGAGGGCGGAAAAAATTGGTTCACAAACTTTAAAACGAGATCCTTCCACGTCAATATAGAATTGGGTGGCTCTTTCTCTAACCAAATTTTAGCGGGCCCCGCTAAGGAATACGGAAAAAACATCATCTTAATCGAGTCATTCGAGACATCCTTAAATTTGCACGTGGCGGTAAGACGATTGAATTGGCGGATATGGTTGTGGGGATTGTCCTTCTCATCACCATGGAATTTGTTGTTTTGGATCATCGACAACAAACCCGTTTTCACCTCAAAATTCTCCACAAGGATAGCGGGAATCACAATAGCTTCTCCATAACCCTCGGTGGGTGCTTGAAGTAACTCCATCATAGTTCGATTCGCCATGGTAGGTGCTTCTCGTACAATGGGTTCGTCAATAGGAGACTCCTCACTAGAATGAGTTGGAGTGGGAGTTTTGTTCTTTCATCTACGTGCACGTTTTGCTTGATTACGAGTGAGCATAAACGTCACGTACAACGAGGAGACGAGCAAAGAAGATTCTTTTTGGTATTTTGTGTTTTTCAATTTTTTTGTGGTTTTTGATGGTATTAACTTTTTTGGAAATTGGTGAATGTATTAAGTAGACAAAAAGTCCACAAATCTCCTCCTTAATCAAATCTCTCGATTAAAGATGCCTCAAGGAATGAAAACGATCACGTGAAGTGAACGCCTTCGATGACTTTAGAACGATGGTGGAACACCAAATCGTTCAAGAGGGTTTAATCAATATAAACCAAGAAAATATATATGATATGTAATAATACTTTGGGCGGCAAAACCCTCGATTCACTCTCAAAATCAAATACGCACAAGCAAGCGGAGGAAACGAGGCGGCGTGAAGCACTTAAGAGCCTTTTTCCTTTAGGTCGTGAAATACAACCGCCTTATACCCACCTTATAGTTTGTATTTTCAAGATTAAGCTTCACGAAAGTATTTATCTATTTTTGCCTTTTTTCTTTGGTTTGAGATTCGAATACAATGATTGGGTAATGACCTCCCAAGTCAAGGTTGTGATTGCTCACATATTTGGAGTACTTGTGAATTTATTGTTCTACGTATACAATATAATAATAATATTCACACAAAACCGGAAAACGATAATACGTATCAGTAGAGTGCTACTAATACAAATACTAATTATGGCTAGTATAAAAAAAACAATTGTTCAATCAAAACACAACACGCCTCCCCGGCAGCGGCGCCAAAATGATATTAGTGTAGAAATACGTCTTTTAGGAAAAAGAGCGTAAATAGGGTAAGTATTAACGAGTGATTTAGGAAAACCACAAGTTATGACCCAAATAAGAGTGAGTTCGTTCTCTCGAGGAGGCACGTGTGTTGTGTAATGATGATGATTGATGATTTTATTAAGAAGAAAAGAGAATAGAAATGGGAAAGGAAAGAAAAGACGGTTACGAAAATGAATTAAACTATGACGAAAAAGGCGTAAACGTAAAACCGTAAAACTACAAAATTTAAAATTTTAACCTAAAAATTAATTAAAAGCTAAAACAAGTCTTAAATAATATAAATAAGAATAAAAATCCAATAAAAATATTTTAAAACCTTTTATTAATTAAATATTCAATTTTAAATGCTAATTAAAGCCCTAAAATTAAATATAATTAATCAAAATGTCCAAAATATGATTTTATTGAACAATTAACTTACTTATATTATCTAAAAACTAAAAAGTATTTTTCCTAATTTTTAAAAACTTTTTTTCTATTTTTAAATTACTAAAAACTATTTTAAAACTAAATTAATTATAAAAAATAATAAAATAATGCTAAAAATAATCTACCAATTTTAAAAATCCTAAATAACTCTAATGAACAGTAGAAAAATGAAAAAGATTGAAAAATATTAAATTTACCACTAAATGACAAAACTAGTTTAAATTAAAACCCTAATTATCTTAAATTAATTCTAAAAAAATAATAAAAAGATGAACAGTAAAATCTTTTTATACCAAAAGCCTTAAAATATTATTCTAAGTCTAGGAAAATTATTTAAACTTAAAAAGAAATATTTTTGGCACTAAAAGACAAAAACAGAAACTTTAAATTTAATTAAAAATAGCTAATAATCCTAAAAAATAGAAAATGAACAGTAATAAAAAATCTAATTAATCAGAAAAATCAAAAATAAAATAAGAAAAATAATAAAACAAGTTTGAAGTCCTAATACTCAAAATCACCCACTAAAGACAAAAATCTTGAAAACAGATAGTGACATGTGATGGACTTTTGTCCTTTTGCTGAGCAGGGGGAACTTTTGTGCTACCAGTGGGAAAGGAGTTCCCACTGCTAGTGTATTTTGAAGGTCTGATGACCTAATAAGCTCAGGAGAGCTTATTATGAGCTTATATTTTGGACAAAAGGCACCCTTATACTCTTTGGAGTATAAGGAGTCAAAAATCACACAAAATCAAGCAGGTTACAAGCAAAAATCAAGCACAATTAAGCCAAAAAGTTACTGATTAAGCTATAGGAAGGTCTGATGATACTTTGCTGATTTTACATGCACAAAAGCCAATTTCTATAAGCCAAATATTGCATATAAGCTGACCAAGTAACATTTAAGCCCTACACAATCCTAAAACAACCTAAAACCTAGCAAACTTACAAATTTGGGGCACAAAATTCAACAAAAACAGTCACACAAGCAGTTTTCTGATTTTTGCTAACTTTTTCAAAGTTTAAGCATGCAAATGTGTGTAAACTTCAGCAAAACTGAACAAACAAGCAACACACAACCTATAAACACCCTAATGATTGGAAATAACAGGTTTACCAGCAAGATTAATAACAAAAATCCTAGTATCCCCCTTATCCAAAACACACCTTTAAAATCTGAAATCAAATTTTAACAAAGCAAATCTGTTTAAATCCAAACCCAATTGACTCTAATCACCTACAACATGCATATAACTCCATATGAACTCAAATCAACAGGTTAAACAACATTTAAACACTTTGCATACAAAATCACATAACCACCAATATTTTTCAGAAACTAAAAAAAAATGAAATGGAAAGTAAGAAACTACCTTAAGGGTCCTACATCCAGGACCCTTTGTGGTTGAAAAACCACCTCCAATAGACCCGGGTCTATGCAGAACCTTGGACTTAATCAAATTCCAAAAACCTGCTAAGATCAAATGAAAACAAGCAACTATACTAACTTTCTGATTTTCTGAAAACTTTTTAAAACCTTTGAACCAATGAATCCTGAAACTTAACAAGTTTCAAACAAGCACAAACCCAAAAATCCAAACCCTCCTTATCCACATTCACTTCAAAGGAGACTTAAGTTTCTGAAATTTGCTAAACCTTTTTCAAAATCCTTTTTGAAAACTTAAAACACACAAAATGATTTTGGAACTCAGTCTTAGCTTTCTCAACAAACACACACTTTTAATAATCATAAAAAGGAATTACACTTGTTCACAAACAAACACCAAACTTTTATATTAAAAAAACGGAATTACAATATTTTGAAAGCTAAAAACTGGAACAAGAGGAAATAGAGACACATGCGTCTCTATTTGTACAACTAAAGAGAAACTACTAGAACTAATAAACCCTAGTTCTTGAATTGCCAATAAAGCCCTTGGTCTTTGTATTCAAAATCAGTCAAATGCGCTCCATGTGATATGAGAGTGATGGCTAGCTTACAACTTTGATCTTGGACGTTGATTTTGAACTTGGGGGCCAAGGAGTAACATGGGACGTTGGTTTGGTCGGGTTATAGGGTTTGGGGGAAAGAGACGTGTGCAGGGGAGGGGTCCACAACCACATGGGGTTGTTGTGGATGGAATCTGGGTTGTGGGTTGGGTTTGGGTGATGATTAATCAAGGTTCTGGAGGGATTAAGCCAAAACCCCTTTGTTTTGCTCTTGATTGTACCTGGGTGGAATTAGGGTTTAAAAGGGGATTAAGGGTTGTTTAATCTGTTTTGGGAAAAGATTGATTTTAAAAATGTGTTTTAATGGGAAATGGGGTTGACTGGGTAGGTTTGACTTGGTTTATTTAAATAAAACCGGGTATTGAATGTGGGTGGGTAATGGATAGTGGATATGGGTGGGTTGTTGTGACGTGGCAAGAGCTGGTTGGGTGTGAGGGTTTGGTTAGTTGGCAGTTTTGACCCCCAATCTTCTTTCTTTTGTTCAATTTGTAAAAAATAGCCATCAACGCCTAATTTCCCTTTAACAACTTTTGGCAAGTTGTCAAATTTGGCACAAATACTTCCAAAACTTTTATCAAGGACCTTTAATGCATTTTCTTCATTTTCCAAGGGCTGATCTTGCATAGTCTTCAAACTTTTGGGACCCTATTCATAATTTTGAATATTTTAGGGGTATAAAGTGTAAATCTTCAAAAGTTGAGGGACTAAAGTTGCCAATCTTCAATTCTTCATGGGTCTTTTTGCGAAATTCCAAACTTGGGCCCGGTTCATTGTGCGGCTTCGTTTCCCGTGTTCGTTTTTTGAATGATTCTTGTGATCTTTTGCCATTTCCTCAATATCCGTACCTAAAAATACACAAGTAACAAACACGAGCATATATTTGGCAGTTTTAATGATATTTTATGCATTTTAAGCCCGTTTTGGACGATGAGACCATGTATAAAAGCAGTCTCATCATCCACCAGTAGAGCCATGTGGCTTGTCCAGTTTGACTAACTATTTGACTAACTGTTTAAGTAAAGCTATACCCCTAAAGGTGTTGAATTATATACCCCTAAAAAGTATTGATTTTTAGGGGTATATAATTCAACACCTTTTATAGAATCAATAATTTTTTATCTAGAATATATATTGTTGTGACATAAAGTGTTGATAGTTGGTTGTATAGTAAAGTATGGATTCGGGTTATAGGCATGCGATCTCGTTTCAGTCTAGTGCAATAAATAGTACTCATGTAATGATGATGATGGGAGATTATTATGGGTTGAATGGTGTAAATAGTGCATCAGGGATGATGTTTTCTGGGAATTTTGGTATGGGGAACAGTAGTTCAGGATTTGCGCAAATTGGGAATTCGTGTGCTTCTGATGCGGTTGCCGGGTTGAAGCATGACGTCGGTTTGGCAGTTGAGTGGTCTGTCGAGGAACAGTATGTTATTCCCACTCAATCCATAACACAAGATTTAGAAGCGATATTTAAAGAGAGAAAGAGAAGAAAAGTAGAGAGAGAAACTAGAGAGATGGTGGAAGGTTTTTTACTATTAGAGAGAGAAAGTAAATGTAACCAACACCCTCTTCCACACATGGAAGAGGGTATATATACCCACGAACCACATGGGCTTTCCATGGGCCATGGGTTTGTTTCCATGGTCCGGGCTTCGCTTGTCTTAGGCTTAGAGCCCCTAACTTATACCATATTAGCTTAAAGTCCAAGCCCGGTTTTCCCGACTAACCTATTACAATACAAGACCATTTACGACTAAGATGACCTATTACATTCTTGTTTGACTATATAAAATATATGGAAAACAATACCCCCAATGTATCGGTCATCTTTAAAATGCATAATTGAGTGAATATATTCTTGTGGAGGTGATCTTCCTTCATAGGTCTTGTATCTTGGTCTTGATATTGTTTGTAACAGTTTGTTCCTTCATGCCTTTGTGATCTTTATCTTGAGCCATTGTCATTTGACTTTGAGTGCTTGAGATCTTCAATCTATTCTTGATAGTGTTCATCTTGAGCTCTTGTGACATGATGACCTATTACATTCTTACATTCTTAAGTATCTTGATTATCGCCATTTTGTGCTCTTGTGAGTTCTGAATCGACATTGGTTACACAGCTACGCCACCTTCTTGATATGCATCAACATATATAGACACGGATGAAATGGCTTTGAACATTTCATCCTAACTCGGTAGCGTTTTACTTCCGGTCGGTGAAGACCGTTAGATGGTATTAGATACCGTACCTGTGATCGGGTAGATTCGATTAAGAACCTCCTTGAAAGGGTTTCCCGGCGGTAGTAGCCAGTTCTCTTTACTCGACCGCCTCAAATCAGACTGTGAACGTAAAGACTGAATCATAAGGATAAGTTATCCGTTTTGATTAAGGTCGTCAATTCACAATTCCTGGAACAAGTTTAATTCTAAAACAATCGCACCATTGTTGCTTTCCAGTTTGTCACAAGCTCGATTCATAAAGAATCTTGCGAGTCACCTACCACAGTGCTGTTTGATGTTGACACTGAAAGGATTTCCATTCGTCATTGTGAACACTAAAGAGTGTCACTCTGAATGTTCTGGCAAGATCACACGGATTTTGCGAAGAAACCTAGAATCAAGTTTGAATCAATTAAGAATCCAGAGTTAGTTGCTTTCCAGTTCTCACAAGTTTAATTCATGTTGAATCGCACAAGTTACCTACCATGAGCTTGTTTGAGGTTGACTTAAGCAGGATTTCCATCTTCACTGTGAACCGTATCACTCAGATGTTTTGGCTGTACCACAAGGATAATGCGTAGGACTCGATTGTGTCCTAATGAGATGATAGATTGATCCCTTTTGGCTCTAGACTCAATAAGTGCATTTTGGTAATCGGAGGCTGGAGCAGACTGCCACCTTTTCAATATTAACTAACTCGAAGTGAGAAAGTCAATAGATACGTGTTGATCTCCTTGACAATGAAACAAGTTTCTTTTGAGAGAAACTCGAATGGATGGGGAAGGGTTTTGCATCGCATCACTGGGTCCATGACACTTGTCTTAGATAGATGTGTGATTGTGGTAAAATACGTCTTTTAGAAAAAAGAGCGTATATGAGCGGAAAGTATTAAATACGACTGTTTAGGAAAACCGTGTTCTAATGACCCAAATAAGTTCAAAGTTCGTTTCCTAAGGAGGTATATGTGTGTGAATAATTCGTAATGATTTTGGATTAATATGAGAAAGAAGGGATGATAAATTAGAATGGCGGATACGTTAAAATTACACTACGATGACAAAATTAAAAACCGTAAAAAGTAACAAAATAAAAATTTATTCTAAAAATTCCCAAAAATTTACCAAAAATCAATAAAAATAAACTAAGAGTTTGCAAATGATCAAAACTTTTCCAAACCTTTTAATTAATTAATTATTAATTTTTAAATGCTTATTAAAGCCCTAAAAATCTAAATAATTATTGAAAAGGCCAAATAAAGATTTTTCACTTTGTAAAACTCTAAAATGACTTAATTAGACTAAAAACTATTTTTATGAAATTTTAAACTAAAGAAAACTATTTTTAAATGATTAAAAACTATTAAAATATTATAATAATTCTAAAATATAATAAAATGATGAGAAAATTAATCTAAGAGTTTTAACCTTACTTAATGTATTTGACCTAGGAAAAATGTAAAAGTTGCAAAAATATTAAGAATGAAAATTAATAATAAAATAATATTAAAATAATATTAAAAATCCAAAAATTATAAAAATTTATAAAAACTTGCAAACTAGTTTATTTTAACCTAAATAAACAGAAAATGAAAGATAAATTACCTAAATACCCCTATTGGGTCCCCAAATGGGCTAAAAACTAAAACAGTGTAATGAAATGGGCTTTTTGGCCCAATAAGTTCAAACTTAACCAAATAAGCTGAAAATCACCAGTCTAGCTTAAAATTCAATTCTAAACACAAAAGTCTGAAGGCTCAAAAGCTGAATGTGAGCTTATCACAGCTTAATTGAACAACAACTTATTCTTAATGGGCTTTTTGGCCCATTAAGCTATAAGCCAATGCCATAAGCTCTAATTTGACACACAAGCTTCTTTTGAGATGCCTAAGAGATCTATGAAAAGAAATTTTCAAAAAGCACACTCAATAAGCCAGAAATAAATAAAGTAAAAATTCACTAAAAGACAAAATAGTCGTTTTAGAGATTTAGACCACCTCAGACCTTCATTCAACTTGAAAAAGACTCTAAATGACTTAAATAAGCCTAATCAATCAAGAAAAGACCAATAAGACAAGCCAAATAAGCATAATAAGCTGATAAGCACTTATGTAAAAGTCGAAGTAGTTGGTTTTCTAGTCAAAGCTTAAAGTCAACCACCCAAGTGCTCCAGAATGAACAAATAGGTCAAATGATGATCACCTATTACAAAATTAAAGTTGTTATAGGTTAAAATAGGCTAGAACAGCTTATTGATAAGTTATCCTAAAAATAACACTAGTAGTGGCTAGCAGCAGGGGAAAGGAGTTCCCACTGCTTTGACTATTTTACTTGAAGATTTAGAGAGTTCCAGTTGGATTCAATGGATAACAAGGGCACCCTTACAACCAGTGAGTTGTAAGGAGTCAATATCAAGCAATAAATCACAAATCCACTCATCCAATAAGCACATAATAAGCAAACAGTCACCAGATATGTCCTAGGCTTTAAAAATAAGCAGTTATGAACAAATAAGCAGTTTAAGCATGAATAAGCCAACCAAAATGAACATATGCATACACAAGCTATAATAAACTCCAATAAGAACAAATAAACTTCTTTCAAACAATGATTCAAATATTAGAAGCAGATTCAAGCTTATGCAGATTACTGATGAACAAAGTGATATCCAAAAATCCTTTTGCTGATCTAATTGACCACAGCTCCAATTTCAAACCCTTAAATCCCTTACCCTGGTTCTATTAACTAATATTTAGCACTTGTTAACCCTAGTCTACCCTTAGATCTAGGTGTCCCCAAAATTTTAGCCAAAAGCAACTAGTTAAACAGATTTTATAGCCTTTTGTTGGATTTTGGTTATTCAAACCTCAAAGCTTGCAGATAAACACCAAATAACACTTATGAAACAAGAACAAACAATAAACACCCAAGTACACCTACTAAAATAAACCCAAGACCAGACTATGCAGTTAACCCAAACACCCCTTAATAATCTGATTTAACAGTTTTTCAAAAGATTAGTATGAATCAAACCACAAATCTAGTTCAAATCAACTCATTAACAATAAACAAACCTTAAATCACGAGATTCAACAACAAAAACACAAATTCACAATCAAATACTCATAATCATCAAAAATCATGAAATATTCAGAAAAATGAAAAAGGTTTAGAGATGAGCACCTCCAAAACATACATCCATGCTTTGTGATGTGTAAGCTTAGGTGCTAGCTAAACAAGCACCAACTTCCTTGTACATGCTAAGATTCAACAAAAACAAGAGTGAACCAAGAACAATGGAAATCTGATTTTTGAAAACAAGAGTTTTAAACCATAAAACCTTTCCTCAAAAACCAACAAATAGATTAATGGAACTCAGACTTTAGCTAATCAAACACCAAACTTTTATAAAAACATAAAAGGAAATCATAATTTTCAGAAATTCAAACTTTTATTTGATAAAAAGGAATTACAAGGATTTAGCTAATATCTGGAACAAAGGGACTCTCACATGTTGAGGTCTCCTTTTATAGACTACTTAGGACGATTCTAGAATGCAAAATGCATCAAAACCCTAGCTATGAAATCTTAAATATGCCCTTGAGCTTCTAGACGCGTTTGTTGTTGATGAGTTGTCAAATTTGATCTTGGACGTTCATTTTGTGCTTGGGGACCAAGTAGTAACCTTAAAGCGTTGATCTTGCCACATAGGATTGCTTGGAGAGGAGGGTGTCATTTCATTGTCTAACGAGGTTGAGTGTGGGGTCATTTGGGTAGTGGGATTTGGGAATTTTGGTGTGGGGTGAGTTTTGTTTGAGGTGAATCAAGTGTGGGACTAGGTAATTTCAATTTACCCTTTGTTTAAGTGGAAGGTAATTCTGGGTTTCATACGGTGAATAGTAAAAGGTTTTGATCCGAAATTAGGGGAGAGTAACTTGTTTGGCGAAAATATTGGTTTGAATGTTTGGGTGGTACAACTTTAGTCCTCAGTTTTTGGCCAAAAGTGTATAACATGTTTTCCAGCCTTATCAAACGTTTTCCCTTTGTTAAATAAGTTTCAGAATTCCTATTTTGGCCACAAAATGTTTTCAAAAGGGAATTTAGGGCTTATTCAACTTTGGCATATTTACACATTCAGTACTTTTGTGTTTTAAATCATAAACCAAGGACCCAATGTGTAATATTCTTGAACTTCAAGGGTCTTTATTGGATATTTGACTTCATGAGGAACCAATCTTGACAATTTAGTTTTGTTGAGGGACTAAACTTGCCAATTCTTCAAAGATGAAGGACCTTTTTGTCATTTTGACAAACTTAAGGACCAAACTTGTAATTATGAATATACAAGGGTATTAAGTGTCATTTCTTCATAAATAAGGGATCAATCTTGTACATCTTCAAGGGTTTTTCTTCGATAAATCACAAACTAGGGCCCGGTTCATTGTGCGGCTTCGTTTCTCGTATTCGATTTTCCTTGTTTCTTGTTATCTTTTGTCTTTTTCACGATATCCATACCTAAAATAAACAAGTAAACAAACACAAGCATATATATGGTATTTTTATGACATTTTATGCATTTAAAGCCCGAAAAGAACGATGAGATCATGTATAAATGCCATCTCATCAATGTGTTAACCGATTTTCTGCCTAAGTTGCATAGAATATTCAACTCCTTCAATGCTTACCAATACGTCATCACTAGCACCTTGTTGTGATTGTTCCGATGCTAACTTAAGTAATTGGTCCGCATTCAGCTTCATTCAACTCCATCTTTCCTAAGGACAACTATTTCTAGCTATGGAATGTCCTTGGGTAGATCCCTCTGGTTCTGGTTGGATCATAGGACTTAGTTTCCTATCCTAAACCACCTTTTGACTCCAACGTTCCGTCATGGATAGTAGGTTGTTTTGGGTATAGATAGTAACCATAAAACCATTGAAAACCATTCAAAGTGCTTGATAAAAATCAAAACTTTTAACACTTTGAAAGTTTTACATTTCCAAAAAGCTCCCCTACACACATGCATTGATATACGAAATGGTTTAGCATGTGAAGGAAAGAGTTTCACTTTAGTCTTTAAGATCACATGTTGTAATATATTACATTTTAATCACATTTTCTGCCCCTATCTATAATATAAAAGCATCATATTAGAGATACCAATTGATTAAAATATGACAATTTCTGAAAACCGTTTGGGAGAGAAACATGTGTGCACGTATGAATCATGGAACTTTTTCAGTCGGGTTGCTCCCCTCAACAATATATGTGTGTCTTGAGACAAAAATTTGACAAAATTTCAGAACAACGACACCACAAAATATGTTGAGGTACGAAGTTGAGATGCCTTATCCGATATAATATGTTACATATGACAGATTTAATAACATTTTCGAAATGTGTTGGATACATAAATTATGACGGTATCAAAGATCTACCCAACAACATTAAAGGACTTAATTTAAAATGCTCCCGCTCAAAAATTGTTTAAATGGCATATGACAATTTTAAGATACAAAAAACCACGTTTTGAGGAAGGGAGTGTTGAACACACAATTTTGAAAGATTTAGAAAAACCTTTTGAGAAATTCTTGAAAAATTATGTTCACGGTTTTAAAATAGTGTCCGATTTACATGATCTCAATACTTTGAATGTTTTGTAACTAGCTCATGACCGAGAAAAATTAATTTCCCATTTTGAAGGATAAGTTATCATCCGTGATAAACTTTCCTTAAGGTGAAGTACGAGTTCTAAGATGACATTTACTAAGAAGTCGTTTTTCATGAACTTAAAAACTTTGAATGTTTTTATGAGAAGCTCATGACCGAGAAATATGAATTTCTCGTTGAGAAGGATAAGTTATCGTCCGAGATAAACTTTCCTTAGTTGAGGTCTGATATGTGTGTAAACACACATCTTTTCTACCACTTAATTACAATAATAACCGGACCAAAACGTGTATTTTATGTCTTTTATGTCGGAATTATGCGTGGTTTGTGTTTTTGTTGTGATTTAGGACGAAAATGTGAAAAGTGGAGAAAACACGGATATTCACGGGCATTTACGGGCTTTTATTGAGAAAAAGATGAAAGACGAAGTCAAGAAGTCAAGAGTGCATAAAGAACGGAAGTCCAAGACCAACTCTGAAGATTTATCGAAGAAAAAGTCAAAAGACGGAAGTTTACTTAAAGCCGAGAAACTCAAGTCTAATTTATTGAAGAAATTAAAGACGAGTTCAAAGAAATCCCAAGCCAAAAGTCCTTAAAGTCCAAGTTTAAAGAAGATTAGAAGAATAAAGGACTAATGATGCAATTAATGAAGATTAAAAGAAGGAGGGACTTAATCTCGCAATTAAGAAGAAATGAAGGAGGGGAGGAAGCTTCCTAATCCTCCCCTATATATAGTTTAGTTGTTAATCATTTTTAGTGGTTGGCTAAGTGTGACAATTAGTCTTCCACCATTTACTTACCTTGCACCTTTAATTTCCTTGTCATTTAAATACTTGTCAATTTAAATACCTTGTCTTGCACCTTAAATTCATTTAATTTCAAGTAAGTTTCCATTTAATTCTTGTCAATCTTTATTTTATCTTGTTAATCTCTCATCTACCTTTCTTAATCTTTGATTTTTAAGTTTATGTTTATGTCCATGTTCTTATTTTGATCAAGTGGGTTTTTAATTATTGTGGTTAAATTTGTTTGTTTTGTTGATTTAAATTGTTTGTTTATGTTTAACTGTTGATTTGTTATTAGTTTAGCTTAATCGTTTGCTTGATTTTGGTTAAATCTGTGTTATACTCTTGTTTCTGTTATCCCTTGTTCTTCGGGGCGTTTGTTTCTGTGTTTGATCATTCCCAGGAAACTTCCGAACCAAGAGGGAGGGAGTTCTTTCATTCAGAACTTCAAAGTTCCGGATTAAGAAGATTCATTCGGAACTCAAAAGTTCCGGACCAACTCGAAAGTTCCAGACGAAGGACAAGTTCTGAATCAGCCAGATCTTCCGAACCAAGTTCCGGGTCAGTAAGTTCCGAGTCAAGAGTGTTTCATTCGGAAGAAGTTCCGGATCAACATCTTTTTGTTCATTCGGAACTTAAAAGTTCCGAATCAAGGTCTAAGTTCCGGATCAAGCCAGTTCATTCGGAAGTTTTGAACTTCCGAATCAAGGGTTCTGTAAGGTTCTTTTTAGTTTTTTCTTTTTAAGTTATGTCTTTTATTTTCAAGCTTTATTTTTCCCGCCTTTTATTTAGTTGCACTTTAAATTTGCCTTAGCTTTATTTTTAGACTTGCCTTAGTTTAAGTTTTAGTTGCATTTTAAGATTGCTTTAGTTAGATTTAAGTTTGCGTCATTTACTTTTAGTGCCCTTTAACTTCATTCACGTTTTTAAATACTTGCACTTTATTTTAAGTAGACTTAGATTTAAATTAACGCACTTTTACTTTTAAAGTTTCGCACTTTTAATTTTAAAAACTACAACGACACATTTTTGTTCCACCAAAATAAAACTGAGCCAGATAGAGAACCTAGATCAATTCGATTAGACACACAACAAAGAACTTTAATTTTTATACGGGGTGTCAAAAGCCTTGTATCAAATTGCGCCGCTGCCGGCTCTTTTCGTAAAGATTAACGGTTTTCTGTGAGAGACGCGTTGCTTTTTGGGATCCGTTCACTTGTGAGCGTTATTTTCTTGCATAAAAAAATTCAAAAAATCATAAAAATTAAAAATTGATAAAAAACCATAAAAATTAAAAATTTCAAAAATCCAAAAAGATTTTATCTTTATTGTGTATATATATTATCTTTGTGTTTGGTTTTGTTTTCTTTTGCATTTTCAGGTGTATGCGTACTAGATCTTCTAATTATCAAGAGCCCGAGCCTCAAGAAGATTTAGATATGTCAGGTGTTAACAACAATAATATTCCACCGCACCTTAATAATAACAACAATGTTCTTCCACAGCCCGATCTTCGGACCATGGAGGAGCTTTGTAAACCTACAATGTTTGGACGAGGAGGACCGATTGCGCCGATGCAAATCAACGCTCCTGAGTTTTCGTTGAAGCACCACATGATTCAGCAAGTGCAAACAAACCCATTCCGTGGATTGCCTGATGATGATGCCAACAAACACCTCGACAAGTTCATTACAATCACCCAAAGCATAAAGTTGGCCGGTGCCACAATGGATGAACTTCGCCTACAACTCTTTCCACATACTTTATTACATCATGCCGAGAAATGGTTTGATCGTCTCCCGAAGAATTCCATTCACACTTGGGATGACATGACTCAACGCTTTTTATCGCGCTACTTCCCACCATCCATGGTCACAAGCCTTCGCAATCAAATCAGCGGTTTCATGCAAGACCCTGATGAATCTCTTTTTGATGCTTGGGAGAGATATAATGTCTTGATCGATAGATGTCCAAACCACAACATGCTCCCTGTGACCTTAATAGACACTTTCTACAACGGTTTAACTTTTCGAGATCGTGATACGATAAATGCAGCCGCCGGTGGCAAATTCTTGAAAAGGAGACCCGAGGAGTGTAGAGAGCTAATTGAGAACATGACTACTCACCACAAAAACTGGGATTCCTCTGCTTCTTTTAGGAACAACCCGAGAGTCAATGTTTCCTCCACCTCAAGAAACCCTGATATGACCGAACTCACCCGCATGATGACTGAAATGAGCAAAAGTATTAGGCTTCTCGCTTCAAACCAACAACAACAACAAGTTAAAGCGGTTGCTAATCCTTGTGAAACATGTGGCGGTCCTAACTCATACACCGATTGTCCTTCTACATAAGGAAATCCGGAAAATGTGTATGCAGCTTATGGTAATTATTCACCGGAAAATTACCAAGCTCGACCTCAAGAGGATAGAAATCTGCTGAGTTACCGGTCCAACAATTACCTTTCACCCGGTTTTTCTCCTCAAAACCAAAACCCCGCCAACAACTACAATAGAAGCAACCAAATCCCACCAAGAGCTTCTAATCCTTATAACCCACCCGCCCAACAAAACCCACCCATTAACTCCGATGTTGAAGCCATTATGAGAACTCAAGGTGAGAAAATAAAGAATCTACAAAGCTAAATTATCAATCTTAAAGGAGATATCACGAAGCAAGGAAATGAGATTAGATCCGAGGTTCGCGATAATATTCAATCCTCCTTCAGCACTCAAACGAATGAATTAAAGAATCTATTGGCTAGTTTCTTGCCCGCAGCTCAACCTTCTTCTTCGAGTTCTCTACCTTCAAACACCGTCACCAATCCGCGAGCTAATGTGAGTGCTATTACTACTCGTAGTGGAGTTACCATCGTAGGACCACCAATCCCACCCCCATCATCTACACCTCCTCCACCACCATGTATCCCTACTCCTCCTACACCTAGTATTAGTGCACCATTACCGTCTCCGCCTCGTAATGACGATGTCTCTCGGAAGGACCCTTCAACATCTCAACATTTACCGACTACACCTTCACCTTCCACCTATAAACCCAACATCCCATATCCTTCTCGCTTAGGCAAGACCAACGAGCTAACCAAGAATGACTGCCAAGTGTCGAAATATGTGAAGATGCTTTCTCAAATGAACATCAACATTAGCCTTGTTGAAGCACTTGTCCACATGCCGAAATTTGTCAAAGCATTCAAGGAATTGCTTAGCAAGAAGGAGAAGCTGATTGAACTCGCCAACACACGCTTAAATGAAAATTGCTCTGCAGTTATTCTTAAAGAACTTCCGGAAAAGCTTGGATATCCCGGTCGTTTTGTGTTGCCTTACGTGTTCAACAAAACTGAAGAATTTACTGCCCTTGCTGATCTCGGGGCCAGTATTAATTTGATGCCACTGAGTTTTTGGAAAACACTATCATTACCCGACCTCACTCCAACAAAGATGACTCTTGAACTTGCAAACCGCACTCTCGCTTACCCCGTTGGTATAGCCGAAGACGTGTTCATCTAAGTTGGCACATTCACTTTCCCGGTCGATTTTGTCGTAGTTGATTATGAAATGGACCCTCATATTACTTTAATACTTGGTCGGCCATTTTTGAGGACCGGACGAGCTTTAGTGGATGTGGCCGAAGGTGAGTTAATCTTACGCGTCGCGGATGATTCACAAATTTTTAAAATGGGGAAGCTTACAGGCAAATACTATGGACGAGAATCAGTGAATATGATTAATGTGCATGAGGACTTCGTCGTCTACAACAATCCTCTATTCGAGTCTTGCAATGATAATCCACTCTTTCATGATGATGTGGATGATTCTCGCTCCACTTTGGAACCTTCTCCCATTTATGATTCTCCACCGGTCTTTGATGCTTATGATGATGATGATTCTAGCTCAGATTCGGATGATTTTGATGATTGTACTTCTGAGTATCCCGAGATGCCCACTTTCGATGATTTTGATGAGGCCGATACTCTTTCGAGCGATTCTTCACATGATGAAGATCCTCCACCATCCCTCGATTACTCATTTGAGGAAGACTTCTCTGAATTTCTCAACACTTACTTCCCTCATGAGAGTGATGCTCCTCCTTATGATTTTGAAGATTATCGTCTTGATCCTACTTTGGATTTGAAGCATATTATTTCTAAGGAGAAGAAACCGGTCGACACCGAAATCCGCAGCACGTATGAGTTAACACCTCTTTGTCCCCCTTCTGAGGACGAGGTTGTGCTTCTTCGCGGATCTTCTTCACACTCTGCTGAGCCTGAGTGCTATTTTCCCTTAAAGGAAAAGGTGTTCGACTCCGGTATTGAAGTCTTTAAGCCATCTCAGTATCCACCTGATGAAATAAAAGGAATTATCTTTGGAACTTATGGAAATCTGCTTGCACCACTTCACCCTTGCTTCCACCGTGCTCCATCTTTGCTTAAGGGAACCTTGACTACTCTTATTTGGCTTGCCTTGTTCGCCTTAAGCTTGTGTTATTTGATGGACGAAAACTATGTCTTCGATCCTGGTGGATATGTTTCATGCTTCTTCCGTTGATGATCAAGGTCGAGTCAGGCTAATGACTCGCTTAACAAAAATCAAGCGCTTCTTGGGAGGCAACCCATGCATCTATCTTTTCGCTTTCTTTATCATAAGTGTAGGGGGGAGACCCTTTGGTTTGCTTTCCTCTCCTCCCTTCTTATAATCAGGGATTCGAACTTCAATGATCCACTCTTGATGATTCTTGACGACCCGTGATTCCGTGTCCACTTCTTCCCGGTTCTATCCTAAACTCTTTTTGATTCACTATTTTATATTTTCTCAATATTAAAATAGGAATCTCTTTAGTTGTCTTTCCCTTAGCGAGATTTAAACAACGTGCAAAATTTCCTAAGTGTAGGGGAGCTTACTCCCGCATGCTTAAACATTGAGGACAATGTTTATATTAAGTGTAGGGGGGACTTCTATCGAAGTTAAGTGGTCTTTTCCTTGTATTTGTCCTCATTTTAACCAGAAAATCAATTTTTCGACATTTTTCAAAATTTTTATCTATTTTGGCCTATTAGTTTTTACCTTTGTATAGTTATTTTCTTTCCTTATTAGAATAAATGTTTAATAAAGTGGTTTTAATTTTCAAACGTTGTGAATCTTTTGACTCAACCCGAGTTACTTATCTAAGTTACTCTAGCTAGTATCCTTAACATGTTTAAGTCAAGTTTTGCTAGGCTTTTATATAGGGAGCTATAAAACGCGAAAGTCTTAACTCTCACGGGTTAAGAACAAGAACTTTTCGTAAGTTCCTATAATTGATCCTAGAGAGTCGTTTATCAAGGGAACTTTAAAACGCGAATTCTAAAACTTGAAAAAGTCTAAGAATTTGCAAGATCCTATAGGCGACTCGAAAACCCAAAACTTTGATTTAATAGGCTAAGTATCCACGAGTCTCATTACTTTAGATTTTAAACTGTGGAGAACGAGAAATGATAGAGCCAATTATAAGTTCGGTATTCTTTCGTAATTTATGTGAGTTAATTATAAGCCTATTCTCCCATCGCTTGCTAATAATTTATCTGCTAATAAATAAGGTTGTATGATTTGAAAAGTTACTTAGCTTCTAGCCCAAGATCGTTTAAAAGTTGCTCGGTATGGATTAGAGTTCATAGCCAAGGCATAACTTATTGAAGCGAGACGCGAAGATTGACGAGTCCGAAAAGGCCCTAACAAGGCATGAGGGCTATATTTTGTTGCTAAAGATCCAAAAGTGATGTGAAGAATCATTTATCGAAAATCAATATGAAGGATCGAGACACACGACGAAAAGCAAATACTCCCCAAAATTCATGGAGAAGTGTATCCGAAAAGACCCTAATAAGGTATGAGGATAAATAGATCCAAGTCATAAAAGGAGGCGGATCGTTGTATATCAAAGTCCAAAATAAAGATTGGAGAAAAATGAAGAAGTCGTGGTCCAAGTATGAATCTCTCAAAACTTCAAGTGAAGAAATTCCGATTATGAAGAGAAGGCCATTATTTCATGAACGTCTCTCAAGGTTTGAAGTATGAAGTCGCTGCCAAATATCGGTCCGAGAAAGGTCTCAAATCGCGAAGCGAGTTATGCCAAGATATGAACTTTATGAGGTCCCGAGAAGCAGTTTTAAAAGATTTTGTCCTTTAGATAACTATTGATTAAGTCGTTCACTTTATTTTCAGACTTAATAACTATCAAAATAAGTCAAAAATGCATCCTCGTGATCATTCAAGACAATAATAAAATATAAGAGATACACCTAGGAATAAGGGAGTCTAAGTGAGTAATTGACCCACATGAGTTCGTAATAGTTTACTAACTTATAATAACAATGATCTCGTTTTTAAGCTTGGTTTGGAGAAAGTGAAACTTTGAGGATGATGATTATTCATGACATTTCCAAAACCCAAGGTATGCTTTTGATTTCTTTATTTTGTATGTTTTTAATTTTCTATCTCTTTAATAAAGGCCAACGTGGATTAATTATGATGAAAAGTGTAATCTTGCTTTGTAACTAATGCATTGCATGAGGACATTGCAATGGTCAAGTGTAGGGGATTTGATATGTGTGTAAACACACATCTTTTCTACCACTTAATTACAATAATAACCGGACCAAAACGTGTATTTTATGTCTTTTATGTCAGAATTATGCGTGGTTTGTGTTTTTGTTGTGATTTAGGACGAAATTGTGAAAAGTGGAGAAAACACGGATATTCACGGGCATTTACGGGATTTTATTGAAGAAAAAGATGAAAGACGAAGTCAAGAAGTCAAGAGTGCATAAAGAACGGAAGTCCAAGACCAATTTTGAAGATTTATCTAAGAAAAAGTCAAAAGACGGAAGTTTACTTAAAGCCGAGAAACTCAAGTCTAATTTATTGAAGAAATTAAAGACGAGTTCAAAGAAATCCCAAGCCAAAAGTCCTTAAAGTCCAAGTTTAAAGAAGATAAGAAGAATAAAGGACTAATGATGCAATTAATGAAGATTAAAAGAAGGAGGGACTTAATCTCGCAATTAAGAAGAAATGAAGAAGGGGAGGAAGCTTCCTAATCCTCCCCTATATATAGTTTAGTTGTTAATCATTTTTAGTGGTTGGCTAAGTGTGACAATTAGTCTTCCACCATTTACTTACCTTGCACCTTTAATTTCCTTGTCATTTAAATACTTGTCAATTTAAATACCTTGTCTTGCACCTTAAATTCATTTAATTTCAAGTAAGTTTCCATTTAATTCTTGTCAATCTTTATTTTATCTTGTTAATCTCTCATCTACCTTTCTTAATCTTTGATTTTTAAGTTTATGTTTATGTCCATGTTCTTATTTTGATCAAGTGGATTTTTAATTATTGTGGTTAAATTTGTTTGTTTTGTTGATTTAAATTGTTTGTTTATGTTTAACTGTTGATTTGTTATTAGTTTAGCTTAATCGTTTGCTTGATTTTGGTTAAATCTGTGTTATACTCTTGTTTCTGTTATCCCTTGTTCTTCGGGGCGTTTGTTTCTGTGTTTGATTATTCCCAGGAAACTTCCGAACCAAGAGGGAGGGAGTTCTTTCATTCGGAACTTCAAAGTTCTGGATCAAGAAGATTCATTCGGAACTCAAAAGTTCCGGACCAACTCGAAAGTTCCGGACGAAGGACAAGTTCCGAATCAGCCAGATCTTCTGAACAAAGTTCCGGGTCAATAAGTTCCGAGTCAAGAGTGTTCCATTCGGAAGAAGTTCCGGATCAACATCTTTTTGTTCATTCGGAACTTAAAAGTTCCGAATCAAGGTCTAAGTTCCGAATCAAGGTCTAAGTTCTGGATCAAGCCAGTTCATTCGGAAGTTTTGAACTTCCGAATCAAGGGTTCTGTAAGGTTCTTTTTAGTTTTTTCTTTTTAAGTTATGTCTTTTATTTTCAAGCTTTATTTTTCCCGCCTTTTATTTAGTTGCACTTTAAATTTGCCTTAGCTTTATTTTTAGACTTGCCTTAGTTTAAGTTTTAGTTGCATTTTAAGATTGCTTTAGTTAGATTTAAGTTTGCGTCATTTACTTTTAGTGCCCTTTAACTTCAGTCACGTTTTTAAATACTTGCACTTTATTTTAAGTAGACTTAGATTTAAATTAACGCACTTTTACTTTTAAAGTTTCGCACTTTTAATTTTAAAAACTACAACGACACATTTTTGTTCCACCAAAATAAAACTGAGCCACATAGAGAACCTAGATCAATTCGATTAGACACACGACAAAGAACTTTAATTTTTATACGGGGTGTCAAAAGCCTTGTATCAAATTGCGCCGCTGCCGGCTCTTTTCGTAAAGATTAACGGTTTTCTGTGAGAGACGCGTTGCTTTTTGGGATCCGTTCACTTGTGAGCGTTATTTTCTTGCATAAAAAAATTCAAAAAACCATAAAAATTAAAAATTTCAAAAATCCAAAAAGATTTTATCTTTATTGTGTATATATATTGTCTTTGTGTTTGGTTTTGTTTTCTTTTGCATTTTCAGGTGTATGCGTACTAGATCTTCTAATTATCAAGAGCCCGAGCCTCAAGAAGATTTAGATATGTCAGGTGTTAACAACAATAATATTCCACCGCACCTTAATAATAACAACAATGTTCTTCCACAGCCCGATCTTCGGACCATGGAGGAGCTTTGTCAACCTACAATGTTTGGACGAGGAGGACCGATTGCGCCGATGCAAATCAACGCTCCTGAGTTTTCGTTGAAGCACCACATGATTCAGCAAGTGCAAACAAACCCATTCCGTGGATTGCCTGATGATGATGCCAACAAACACCTCGACAAGTTCATTACAATCACCCAAAGCATGAAGTTGGCCGGTGCCACAATGGATGAACTTCGCCTACAACTCTTTCCACATACTTTATTACATCATGCCGAGAAATGGTTTGATCGTCTCCCGAAGAATTCCATTCACACTTGGGATGACATGACTCAACGCTTTTTATCGCGCTACTTCCCACCATCCATGGTCACAAGCCTTCGCAATCAAATCAGCGGTTTCATGCAAGACCCTGATGAATCTCTTTTTGATGCTTGGGAGAGATATAATGTCTTGATCGATAGATGTCCAAACCACAACATGCTCCCTGTGACCTTAATAGACACTTTCTACAACGGTTTAACTTTTCGAGATCGTGATACGATAAATGCAGCCGCCGGTGGCAAATTCATGAAAAGGAGACCCGAGGAGTGTAGAGAGCTAATTGAGAACATGACTACTCACCACAAAAACTGGGATTCCTCTGCTTCTTCTAGGAACAACCCGAGAGTCAATGTTTCCTCCACCTCAGCAAACCCTGATATGACCGAACTCACCCGCATGATGACTGAAATGAGCAAAAGTATTAGGCTTCTCGCTTCAAACCAACAACAACAACAAGTTAAAGCGGTTGCTAATCCTTGTGAAACATGTGGCGGTCCTCACTCATACACCGATTGTCCTTCTACATAAGGAAATCCGGAAAATGTGTATGCAGCTTATGGTAATTATTCACCGGAAAATTACCAAGCTCGACCTCAAGAGGATAGAAATCTACTGAGTTACCGGTCCAACAATTACCTTTCACCCGGTTTTTCTCCTCAAAACCAAAACCCCGCCAACAACTACAATAGAAGCAACCAAATCCCACCAAGAGCTTCTAATCCTTATAACCCACCCGCCCAACAAAACCCACCCATTAACTCCGATGTTGAAGCCATTATGAGAACTCAAGGTGAGCAAATCAAGAATCTGCAAAGCCAAATTATCAATCTTAAAGGAGATATCACGAAGCAAGGAAATGAGATTAGATCCGAGGTTCGCGATAATATTCAATCCTCCTTTAGCACTCAAGCGAATGAATTAAAGAATCTATTGGCTAGTTTCTTGCCCGCAGCTCAACCTTCTTCTTCGAGTTCTCTACCTTCAAACACCGTCACCAATCCGCGAGCTAATGTGAGTGCTATTACTACTCGTAGTAGAGTTACCATCGTAGGACCACCAATCCCACCCCCATCATCTACACCTCCTCCACCACCATGTATCCCTACTCCTCCTACACCTAGTATTAGTGCACCATTACCGTCTCCGCCTCGTAATGACGATGTCTCTCGGAAGGACCCTTCAACATCTCAACCTTTACTGACTACACCTTCACCTTCCACCTATAAACCCAACATCCCATATCCTTCTCGCTTAGGCAAGACCAACGAGCTAACCAAGAATGACTGCCAAGTGTCGAAATATGTGAAGATGCTTTCTCAAATGAACATCAACATTAGCCTTGTTGAAGCACTTGTCCACATGCCGAAATTTGTCAAAGCATTCAAGGAATTGCTTAGAAAGAAGGAGAAACTGATTGAACTCGCCAACACACGCTTAAATGAAAACTGCTCTGCAGTTATTTTTAAAGAACTTACGGAAAAGCTTGGAGATCCCGGTCGTTTTGTGTTGCCTTGCGTGTTCAACAAAACAGAAGAATTTACTGCCCTTGCTGATCTCGGGGCCAATATTAATTTGATGCCACTGAGTGTTTGGAAAACACTATCATTACCCGACCTCACTCCAACAAAGATGACTCTTAAACTTACAAACCGCACTCTCGCTTACCCCGTTGGTATAGCCGAAGACGTGTTCATCAAAGTTGGCACATTCACTTTCCCGGTTGATTTTGGCGTAGTTGATTATGAAATGGACCCTCGTATTCCTTTAATACTTGGTCGGCCATTTTTGAGGACCGGACGAGCTTTAGTGGATGTGGTCGAAGGTGAGTTAATCTTACGCGTCGGGGATGATTCACAAATTTGTAAAATGGGGAAGCTTACAGGCAAATACTGTGGACGAGAATCAGTGAATATGATTAATGAGCATGAGGACTTTGTCGTCTACAACAATCCTCTATTCGAGTCTTGCAATGATAATCCACTCTTTCATTATGATGTGGATGATTCTCGCTCCACTTTGGAACCATCTCCCATTTATGATTCTCCACCGGTCTTTGATGCTTATGATGATGATGATTCTAGCTCAGATTCGGATGATTTTGATGATTGTACTTCTGAGTATCCCGAGATGCCCACTTTCGATGATTTTGATGAGGCCGATACTCTTTCGAGCGATTCTTCACATGATGAAGATCCTCCACCATCCCTCGATTACTCATTTGAGGAAGACTTCTCTGAATTTCTCAACACTTACTTCCCTCATGAGAGTGATGCTCCTCCTTATGATTTTGAAGATTATCGTCTTGATCCTACTTTGGATTTGAAGCACATTCTTTCTAAGGAGAAGAAACCGGTCGACACCGAAATCCGCAACACGTATGAGTTAACACCTCTTTGTCCCCCTTCTAAGGACGAGGTTGTGCTTCTTCGCGGATCTTCTTCACACTCTGCTGAGCCTGAGTGCTATTTTCCCTTAAAGGAAAAGGTGTTCGACTCCGGTATTGAAGTCTTTAAGCCATCTCAGTATCCACCTGATGAAATAAAAGGAATTATCTTTGGAACTTATGGAAATCTGCTTGCACCACTTCACCCTTGCTTCCATCGTGCTCCATCTTTGCTTAAGGGAACCTTGCCTACTCTTATTTGGCTTGCCTTGTTCGCCTTAAGCTTGTGTTATTTGATGGACGAAAACTATGTCATCGATCCTGGTGGATATGTTTCATGCTTCTTCCGTTGATGATCAAGGTCGAGTCAGGCTAATGACTCGGTTAACAAAAATCAAGCGCTTCTTGGGAGGCAACCCATGCATCTATCTTTACGTTTTCTTTATCATAAGTGTAGGGGGGAGACCCTTTGGTTTGCTTTCCTCTCCTCCCTTCTTATAATCAGGGATTCGAACTTCAATGATCCACTCTTGATGATTCTTGACGACCCGTGATTCCGTGTCCACTTCTTCCCGGTTCTATCCTAAACTCTTTTCGATTCACTATTTTATATTTTCTCAATATTAAAATAGGAATCTCTTTAGTTGTCTTTCCCTTAGCGAGATTTAAACAACGTGCACAATGTCCTAAGTGTAGGGGAGCTTACTCCCACATGCTTAAACATTGAGGACAATGTTTATATTAAGTGTAGGGGGGACTTCTATCGAAGTTAAGTGGTCTTTTCCTTGTATTTGTCCTCATTTTAACCGGAAAATCAATTTTTCGACATTTTTCAAAATTTTTGATCTATTTTGGCCTATTAGTTTTTACCTTTGTATAGTTATTTTCTTTCCTTATTAGAATAAATGTTTAATAAAGTGGTTTTAATTTTCAAACGTTGTGAATCTTTTGACTCAACCCGAGTTACTTATCTAAGTTACTCTAGCTAGTATCCTTAACATGTTTAAGTCAAGTTTTGCTAGGCTTTTATATAGGGAGCTATAAAACGCGAAAGTCTTAACTCTCACGGGTTAAGAACAAGAACTTTTCGTAAGTTCCTATAATTGATCCTAGAGAGTCGTTTATCAAGGGAACTTTAAAACGCGAATTCTAAAACTTGAAAAAGTCTAAGAATTTGCAAGATCCTATAGGCGACTCGAAAACCCAAAACTTTGATTTAATAGGCTAAGTATCCACGAGTCTCATTACTTGAGATTTTAAACTGTGGAGAACGAGAAATGATAGAGCCAATTATAAGTTCGGTATTCTTTCGTGAATTTATGTGAGTTAATTATAAGCCTATTCTCCCATCACTTGCTAATAATTTATCTGCTAATAAATAAGGTTGTACGATTTGAAAAGTTACTTAGCTTCTAGCCCAAGATCGTTTAAAAGTTGCTCGGTATGGATTAGAGTTCATAGCCAAGGCATAACTTATTGAAGCGAGACGCGAAGATTGGCGAGTCCGAAAAGGCCCTAACAAGGCATGAGGGCTATATTTTGTTGCTAAAGATCCAAAAGTGATGTGAAGAATCATTTATCAAAAATCAATATGAAGGATCAAGACACACGACGAAAAGCAAATACTCCCCAAAAGTCATGGAGAAGTGTATCCGAAAAGACCCTAACAAGGTATGAGGATAAATAGATCCAAGTCATAAAAGGAGGCGGATCGTTGTATATCAAAGTCCAAAATAAAGATTGGAGAAAAATGAAGAAGTCGTGGTCCAAGTATGAATCTCTCAAAACTTCAAGTGAAGAAATTCCTATTATGAAGAGAAGGCCATTATTTCATGAACGTCTCTCAAGGTTTGAAGTATGAAGTCGCTGCCAAATATCGGTCCGAGAAAGGTCTCAAATCGCGAAGCGAGTTATGCCAAGATATGAACTTTATGAGGTCCCGAGAAGCAGTTTTAAAAGATTTGTCCTTTAGCTAACTATTGATTAAATCGTTTACTTTATTTTCAGACTTAATAACTATCGAAATAAGTCAAAAATGCATCCTCGTGATCATTCAAGACAATAATAAAATATAAGAGATACACCTAGGAATAAGGGAGTCTAAGTGAGTAATTGACCCACATGAGTTCGTGATAGTTTACTAACTTATAATAACAATGATCTCGTTTTTAAGCTTGGTTTGGAGAAAGTGAAACTTTGAGGATGATGATTATTTATGACATTTCCAAAACCCAAGGTATGCTTTTGATTTCTTTATTTTGTATGTTTTTAATTTTCTATCTCTTTAATAAAGGCCAACGTGGATTAATTATGATGAAAAGTGTAATCTTGCTTTGTAACTAATGCATTGCATGAGGACATTGCAATGGTCAAGTGTAGGGGATTTGATATGTGTGTAAACACACATCTTTTCTACCACTTAATTACAATAATAACCGGACCAAAACGTGTATTTTATGTCTTTTATGTCGGAATTATGCGTGGTTTGTGTTTTTGTTGTGATTTAGGACGAAATTGTGAAAAGTGGAGAAAACACGGATATTCACGGGCATTTACGGGATTTTATTGAAGAAAAAGATGAAAGACGAAGTCAAGAAGTCAAGAGTGCATAAAGAACGGAAGTCCAAGACCAATTTTGAAGATTTATCGAAGAAAAAGTCAAAAGACGGAAGTTTACTTAAAGCCGAGAAACTCAAGTCTAATTTATTGAAGAAATTAAAGACGAGTTCAAAGAAATCCCAAGCCAAAAGTCCTTAAAGTCCAAGTTTAAAGAAGATTAGAAGAATAAAGGACTAATGATGCAATTAATGAAGATTAAAAGAAGGAGGGACTTAATCTCCCAATTAAGAAGAAATGAAGGAGGGGAGGAAGCTTCCTAATCCTCCCCTATATATAGTTTAGTTGTTAATCATTTTTAGTGGTTGGCTAAGTGTGACAATTAGTCTTCCACCATTTACTTACCTTGCACCTTTAATTTCCTTGTCATTTAAATACTTGTCAATTTAAATACCTTGTCTTGCACCTTAAATTCATTTAATTTCAAGTAAGTTTTCATTTAATTCTTGTCAATCTTTATTTTATCTTGTTAATCTCTCATCTACCTTTCTTAATCTTTGATTTTTAAGTTTATGTTTATGTCCATGTTCTTATTTTGATCAAGTGGGTTTTTAATTATTGTGGTTAAATTTGTTTGTTTTGTTGATTTAAATTGTTTGTTTATGTTTAACTGTTGATTTGTTATTAGTTTAGCTTAATCGTTTGCTTGATTTTGGTTAAATATGTGTTATACTATTGTTTATGTTATCCCTTGTTCTTCGGGGCGTTTGTTTCTGTGTTTGATCATTCCCAGGAAACTTCCGAACCAAGAGGGAGGGAGTTCTTTCATTCGGAACTTCAAAGTTCCGGATCAAGAAGATTCATTCGGAACTCAAAAGTTCCGGACCAACTCGAAAGTTCCGGACGAAGGACAAGTTCCGAATCAGCCAGATCTTCCGAACCAAGTTCCGGGTCAATAAGTTCCGAGTCAAGAGTGTTTCATTCGGAAGAAGTTCCGGATCAACATCTTTTTGTTCATTCGGAACTTAAAAGTTCCGAATCAAGGTGTAAGTTCCGAATCAAGGTCTAAGTTCCGGATCAAGCCAGTTCATTCGGAAGTTTTGAACTTCCGAATCAAGGGTTCTGTAAGGTTCTTTTTAGTTTTTTCTTTTTAAGTTATGTCTTTTATTTTCAAGCTTTATTTTTCCCGCCTTTTATTTAGTTGCACTTTAAATTTGCCATAGCTTTATTTTTAGACTTGCCTTAGTTTAAGTTTTAGTTGCATTTTAAGATTGCTTTAGTTAGATTTAAGTTTGCGTCATTTACTTTTAGTGCCCTTTAACTTCATTCACGTTTTTAAATACTTGCACTTTATTTTAAGTAGACTTAGATTTAAATTAACGCACTTTTACTTTTAAAGTTTCGCACTTTTAATTTTAAAAACTACAACGACACATTTTTGTTCCACCAAAATAAACTGAGCCACATAGAGAACCTAGATCAATTCGATTAGACACACGACAAAGAACTTTAATTTTTATACGGGGTGTCAAAAGCCTTGTATCAAGGTCTGAGTTCTAAGCTATGATGCGCTTAGAAGTCATATACACGAGCTTAAAACTTTCGAATAGTTTTATTGTAAGCTCGTGTCCGAGAAAATCAAATTTCTCGTTTTGAGGATAAGTCATACTCGGGATGAACTTTCCTGTTTTTGAAGTACGAGTTACAGTCTGACATGTGACTGTAAGTCTTTGTACATGAGCTTAAAAACTTTGAATGTTTTTACTGATAACTCATGTCTGAGAAAATTTAATTTCTCGTTGTGAGGATAAGTCATCATCGGGATGAACTTTCCTGTCTTGTGAGTCCGGGTTATAATCTGTAATTTGAGTATAAGCCATTACACGAGCTTCAAACTTTGGAATAGTTTGAATGTAAGCTTGTTTCCGAGAAATATGAATTTCTCGTTTTGAGGGTAAGTTATCATTGAAGAGATAAAGTTCCCTTTCTTTGACATTCGAGTTATAGTCTGATATGAAGTCATTTTGAATCTTACTTGTGAAACCCCTGAGACACGTATTTCTCTAATATCTGCTTCTTTAGCAACCAAACTCTGAGAGTGTCTTTTGTTGAACAGTATAAATATGCAAAACCTTTGTGTTCTTGTTGAACCTTTACTTTGTTACCTACACTTTTATCAATAGTTTGTATGCTTGCTTGTGGGTTAGTGATATCTTTATGAGAACCGTGTTGGGGTTCACCTTGAACCTTTTTTGTGCTAGAGGGAAATATCTTTCCAGTAGGAACCCACCTAAGACCAATTGTTTTAAAGGTTCTACCCGTTGGTATCCACCTAACACAGGGTCTAGGAGTCATAGATTTCTCATGCACAACGGAAGACTTAGTTGGAGAAAACCTATTTCCTGTAGGGTTCTGTCTTTGAGATGCTCTAGCTTTGTGGTTCACCTTGTTCAGGACTTGCGTTATACAATCATCATGAATGGCATTAAACACGCATTTGTTACATTTCTTGCAAACAAAGTGCTTAGCATTTGAGAAGGCTCTAGAGTTCCTAGGGTTGGCAGAATTGTGCACATCATAGAAGGGTTTAGAATTCCTAGATGTGTGAACAACGCTCCTAGGTTGTGGTTTGGTCCTATCTCTTCCTTGTGTCTTGTTGTTAGCATCCTCTACATAGCTTTTGTGACCCATGTCATTTGAACTACGCCTAGGCATGTTCTTGGAGCTATTTCTAGAGTTGCTTGAAGCATTCATGTGATCGGGCTTTGCAGAAGCGGATTTTCTTAAGGAGGGTCTAGATTGTGGAGTGACTGGTTTAGGAAAATTGCTACGCACGTCAACATGGGATGCAAACCTCGGATTCGACGTTTTGAGTCGTTCAGATTTAAACGCATTCGGTTGTCTAGCAACTGAGCGGTTTCTGACTAGTTGAGAAGGAGTTTTCCCCAAGACGGATTGTTTTGCTAACTTAGTATCCACACTATTTCCTTTTAGTTTCTTTAATTCATTTTTTTACCGTTGTCAGTGCAAAAACCTTTTCCTGAATCTGAGCCTTTAATTGCTCATTTTGTAGAAGTAATTGAGCGACACATTGTTCTAACTTAATGTTCATATTGTCAAATATGTCGTTCTTAGAATTCGTGTCATTACTGTCTACAGTGTCGATAGGTTACACAGATAATTCAGTTAATGAAGCAGGTGGAGGACTTGGATTTTGAGAAGCCAACTTTGATTCTAACAAATTTATTTGTTTCACAAAATGTTCTTTTTCCGCGTTAAAATCTTGAATCTTACGATCTAATTTTTGTTCAAGAACAACATTTGCTTTTTCAAGTTTTTCAAAGTAAGCCTCAAATTTGTAATTTTTCTTTGAAAAGTCGAGTTTGGCATCCTCAAAATCTTTAGTCTTCTGAGCTAACAGAATTTAAAGATCGTGAATCATAGAATCAACATCCTGAGAAGTCTCTCCTCCATTAGTACTCGTATCTGATGAATCAGGTATGGTATTGCTATCAACCTTTTCCACTAGATACGTCTCAAGAATGGGTTCAGATTGCTCAGTATGTTGAGGAACATCGTATTCAGCATTTAAATGTACCATAGCCATTGGCTGATCATCATAAATGGGTCTGATATCCGCATCATTGGTTGTTTGATCATTCCCTGAGCTGGTACTGATATGCTGTGTTTTTTATTCTGTCCCGCTGCTCTCTGTATCAACCGAAGAAGCATCCAATGCTTGATCTATATCGACAATGCTCTCTTTCGTCTGCATCAGTGTTTGATTCACCCTTCTTTAAAATTGCCTTTGATGGCGTGTTCTTTCAGCAATTAACTTCTTTATATTATTCATATGTTGAAGAAGTGTCTCTTTGAACGCTTGAAGATCTACGAGAGTATATTTGGTAAAGTATGTGCTTATGAACTCTCGATCGTTTTTGGATAAGCCACTTGAGTCAATGAATTGCCGGAACTGATTGTTGAGAGCTAAAAGGACCTCCATGGATATAATCTCGTGAAAATCATCTCAGTCAAGTTCTTGTTGAAGATGGTCCACATTAAGTAGCATCGTTCGGATGAATGTCTCAACATCTTGACCAAATAGTAGAAAGAATACCCGTTTGAATCCAATTTCAAGACGAGTGCCTTTTAGGTCTTCTCTTGAAAGAACCTGAAGGTGTGACTGAAGCAACTTGTATTTGATGTAAACATCTTTCTTTTGCTTTTGACATCTTGTATTTGTTTGCATGAACGGTTTTGGTGGTAGAATCCTTGTTAGAAGGTTTACTGATTGGAGTCTCAGTATTCGTCTGAACCTCTAGATTCTGCATCTTCTCTTTATTCATCTCAGTCATGGACGTTGTTGGTGTTGAATCCACGAAGATGTCCGTTGAACGGATGTATCGAAGATGATATGATGTATATGGATCACGGATCTTAGTGGATTTGTTGTGATTTGATTGTGTTTGAAATTCCGAAAAATCCGATTTTTTCTCAGTCCGACAATAAATTCCTCAGTCCGACAAAACGTAAGCCGAAAAAATTTTGAATCACTAAAATTTGAAATTGAGTTAGAAATAGCCAATAACTAGTAGGGAAAAATTTTAAAAAATAAAAATTTTAATGGAAAATAAAACCTAAATTTTTTTAAATTTGGCTTAAAAATTTGAATTTTGGTCCGAAAATTTGAATTTTTGGTCGAAAAATTCTTCGCATCGCCAAAATTTGAAATCGAAGCTTAAATGTCTACGAATGGTCTAGGAAAAAATAAATTTTACTATGGTTTTCCCATCAGAATGTTCTATCGGAATACCTGTCGAAATGTTCTATCGGAATACCTGTCGGAATGTCTGTTGGAAAGTTCTATAGGAATACCTGTCGGAAAGTACTATCGGAATATCTTTCAGAAAGTACTATCGAAATACCTATCGGAAAGTACTATCGGAATACCTATCGGAATGTCTGTCGGAAAGTACTATCGGAATCCGTGTCGGAAAGACCGTCGGAATAACTGATCACCAAACCTATCGGAATACTGATCGGAATAATGACCGGGATATGTAAACCCTTTTCCGATGCAAGATATCAGAATATCTATCGGAAAGTAAAACCCTTTTCTGATGAAAACTTGTTGGAATACTACCAAATTCCCACTTTTCTCGGACCTAACCCAACCAGTTAGAGATTTTAAGCCAAAAAATGATCAAAACACCAAAAAAATTTGTGTTTTTAGCCAAAGTAAATATACCAAATCTCTACCACAACCATGTAGAAGATTTATATCAAGAAAAAACCATAAAAACATAAAATAAAAATTGGTTCGAATGATTTGGATCAAAATAGCCACGAAAATCAAGAACACAAACACGAATCTTCAATCACCTATCCACTATAGGCTCTTGATACCAAATGTTATTCCTACTCAATCCATAACACAAGATTTAGAAGAGATATTTAGAGAGAGAAAGAGAAGAAAACACGAATCTTTAATCACCTATCCACTATAGGCTCTTGATACCAAATATTATTCCTACTCAATCCACACATGGAAGAGGGTATATATACCCACGAACCACATGGGCTTTCCATAGGCCGTGGGTTTGTTTCCATGGGCCGGGCTTGGCTTGTCTTGGGCTTAGAGCCCCTAACTTATACAATATTAGCTTAAAGTCCAAGCCCGGTTTTCTCGACTAACCTATTACAATACAAGACCATTTACGACTAAGATGGCCTATTACATTCTAGTTCGACTATATAAAATATAGGTCTAACATAGTATATGTTGGAAGAAGGAATTTCTAAGTAAGTATCTTTGGTTCTATGTTTTATATAATTATGATTGATTAGTGTGTATAAGGGGTGTTTGGAATTGCTTATTTTGTACTCCATACTGCTTATCTGTGTTAAGAACAATCAGGTAACAAGCTGCTCGTTTACTCCAAACTTAGCAGATAAATAATTACTTCCATCTAACAATAACTTTTTTCTACTGCCCAAGTGGTTCTTTTGCTCATTTATGTATTAATTCGCACATTATCAGATTTTGCCAAACACTAACAACTGATTACTCCATACTCTGGATTGTGTACCGTTGTTGTTGTTGTTGTGACTCTAACAACAGATTAACTAATGAGTATACGTGCAAACAATAAAATTGGAACCAAAGGTTGTCTCCTATAGCGTGTTTCATATAAATGATTATCTGGACGTACTTATCTAAAATGATTTTTAAAAATGTGACTAATTCTTCCAATATTCACATTTTCTTTTAATTACTTCTAATTCTTACCATGAATTCCCATTTGCCAGTTTTGTTCATTTATATGCAGATATGCCAATGAACCGACAATCATGATGTACATCAAGATTGCTGCTACATTGCGTGATAAGACTGTTTGTGATGTTTCCCTGAGGTGTCAATGTATGATAGTGAGCTTATCAAAATTTTTGTATAATTTGTTTGTTTCCTTTCTTTAGTTGAATGTGGCAGTTTAATGATTAAGAAGGACAAATTGCTTTTGCACTTTATACAAATGTTCAATATTTATAGTTTTTGAGGAGATGGGTAAATGACATAGTGCCTTTAGATGCGTAAGTGCCATGTTTGAACTATATGTGGTCTCAGAGGAGAGCCATATCGACCAACAGTAAGGTAGCTTTAAACTATGCTCCTTTTGCGTAATCTGTTTGTTAGCCTTAAAATGTGTGCGACTAACATAATTAAATTAGTTTCATAGTCGGGACTTGTAGGGACTAATATTGTCATATGTAATAGTCCAAGTCCCGTGCTATATATACCCCTCCATACTTCCATGGAGGGATGAGGTTGTTCATTTCTTTCATTACTTTCTCTCTCTAATAAACACACTTTATTAGAGCAACTCTCTCTCTCTCTTGTTTCTCTCACTAACCATGGCTAAACATCCCTTCTGCCCTCCCCGACCTCCGGATCGAACCCATGTTCTTAGTGAATCCAAGTTAACAATTGGCATCAGAGCTAACCGGGGGTGTTTCGTGTTTTTGATTCGTGGTTATGTTCGTGTTTGTGTTTGATTCGTTCATGGTTTGATTTCTTTTTCATTCTATAAATCTTTCAAATATTGTGTCTTTTGTCCTATCTGTTTTTTCATATATTTGTTATCCGTTGAATTTGTTAAAGTCACGAAATTTTTGTCAAATCCATTTTTATTCATCTTTTTGATATCCGCCCCTTGATATTTTTTTCTGTCCATATATGTCCTTTGTCCCATCATTCCCTTCAAAAAGTTTTAATTTTTTTATATATTTATGGGTTTTGGTGACTGTCTATGAAGAAGAACAAACCCAAAAAAAGGTGACCAGATCTAGAATTTTTCGGGGATTCCAAAGAACATGTCAAAACCCTCTTGCGATGCAACATTGCGATGGGGTATTTTTGATATATTTCGGTGGCCTCTTTTGACTCATTGCGACGAGATCACAGATACATTCCGATGGCATCCTAATAAGGCTTATTCCGATGGGAGACACTTATACATTGCGATGGGTTCGACTGACTCATTGCGACGGGACTCATTGCGATGGGTGGTTTGACTCATTGTGATGGTGAGTTACGATAACATTACGCTTTCTGTCTGACTCATTGCGATGGGTAAGTGGTACCATTGCGATGGGATGTATCAAATATTGCGATGGGATGCATCAAATATTGCGATGGAGTGCTTTGTACATTGCGATGACTTTCTAAAAACAGTGCGATGGCTTTTTTTTGAAAAACATTGCGATGACTCTCTTAAACCAAAACACTTACAACATCACACCGTGTCAACTCGGTCTTTACCGACCTGACCGAGTCAAACCGAATCAATTCACTGAGTTTTGAACTACAAATCACAACCTTATCACTCCCATCAACACCAAAAATATCCTAACCCATCGTCTCCTATAACCCCATCTAGACTCAAAACAAACAGAAAAATACAAAATTCTCATATTCCGTCGGTTGAAAACGATAATCAAGATCTAGTAACGATCTATACAACCGAATATATCATCACTGATATGTAAGAGTTTAAAACTCTACTCAATTTTCGATAACCAAATAGGATTTATAACATGCATGTTATAATCCTTTGATTAGTTTTGATTGGAACAACAATAAACGAATTAACCACCTACCCGAGATCACATTTGATCTTGAAGCACTCTTTGACACTAAGATAATCTCGACTCATATTAGGAAGACGAATTGGTCTGGGTACTTTGGTTATTCGTTCTTGATTCAGTCTAATAGATGGGTTAGTAATGATTAATGATCTGGGATTGATGTTATTTTTTTTGGTTGAACAATATTGAGATTATGGCAGATTGAGATGGGAGCAGTTTCTAGTTTTGAGATGATAAGAAGAAATGGGGGTGGAGGTTTTTGAGAATAGGTTTAGGGAAATATAATGCGAATATAATTAGGTATCCAAACTCTTATATTCCTAATCTCTTCTATGGACCGGGTATTCTAAGGAAATGGTTCAGGCCCATCAGGCGCAATCATGGGTCGTAGAAATCTTCAAGATTGTGTCACATTTTTTGTTTTCTATACAATGCTTGGATATTGATTGTGTGGACCAGCCTTAAAAAGTAATTGGTTGTGCCATTACTTTGTCAATGAGACTTATGTCATATGGAGTTGGACGCATGATTTGGATTTTAAGACATAAGTTAAGGCCGGGCATGGGGTCGAGTATAATATGTCGTTAAATGGGTATGATGTTTACTGACTCATTACTGACTCATTTCAAGTATAATATGTCATTAAATGGGTATGAGGTCGATCCACGCATTAGTTGGGTGTATGATTAATTTTGGGCTTCTAAGTAAAGTTAGCTAGACAACCTTGACGGCTTCTCATTCTCTAGTCATCGTTGGTTTTTCAGATAACTACACTCAAACATACACAACAAACACGAAATATACAACAAACACGACAAAAACAAATAAACACCAAAACGATCCTTTAAGATTCACTAAAATTGACAAAACGGCTAGTATTCGAGCAAAGTAATTTCAAGTGATTACGAAGTGGATTTGGTATTTATTATTTGAAGGTGAAGTGGAATATCACGAAGGCGTCTGCTCAATTCATCATCGAGCCTCTTTCACCCCCATTCTATCGATTAATGATTCGCTTTAGCATTTATGATTGAGACTTGATTTATCTAGTTTCCAATGTCAAGGGTATATGGTCGAAGACATGTACAACTATCACTTAAGGAGTTACGTTGTAGTGCTCAGTGTTACACTTATCGGGAGTTGTGGATACTTCAAGAGGTGTTCTACATCTTATACCTCTCTCTTTATGTATAAGATTCTAAGAGACGTTTCTCTGCACCGTTCGTCAGTCAACACAAGGGCTAAGCGTAAGTAACAAATTTGGGGGATTGTACTTCAGTTTCAATTTTGGAATATCAGGTTTACTTCACCAGTGGTCACTACAGATAGCCGAAAGAATACGAGGTTGGTAAGTTTAGCCAGAGAGTACAAGAGTAGAGATGTGATCAACAAACAATTCTCATGAGCAACTTGAGCTACAAAATGTCAACAAAGATTTCTTCTTCAGACACGAACATCTCGCGATTCTGATTGTACTTGTCAGATGATTCTCCCGAGTGTTCTTAACCACCATACTCTTGACAAGAACATCTCACGATTCTGAGCGTACACGTCAGATGATGCTTCCGAGTGTTCTTAACCATCTTACTTCTGATAAGAACATCTCGCTATTCTGAGCGTACACGTCAGATGATGCTTCTGAGTGTTCGTAACCACCATACTTTGACAAGAACATCTCGCGATTTTGATCATACACGTCAGATGATGTTTCCGAGAGTTCGTCACCATCATGGGGAAGAACGTGTATTTTGGGGTACTTAGTTCAACTTCCAGGGGGAAGTATTCTACAAGTGTGAGAAGATTTGTTGCTGATTTCTTATATGTTCCCCCAAACACATAATCATAAAGACTAAAAATGTCATAGTAGCAGTTACTTGGTGTGGTTTGCTTCTTCTTCTACAAAATTTTGAGATTGAAGATCTCAAGCACTCAAAGTCAAATGACAAAGGCTCTAGATAAAGATCACAAAAGCATGAAGGAACAAAGCCGTTACAAACAAGATCAAGACCAAGATACAAGACCAAAGCAGAAAGATCTCCTCTACAAGAATGTATTCACTCAATCATCTTATGCTTTTTAATCTTTTTAAGATTACCGATACATTGGGGGATATTGTTAGCCCTATATTTTATATAGTCGAACAAGAATGTAATAGGTCATCTTAGTCGTAAATGGTCTTGTATTGTAATAGGTTTGTCAGGAAAACCGGGCTTGGACTTAAGCTAATATTGTTTAAGTTAGGGGCGTAAGCCCAACTGTAAGCCAAGCCCAGCCCAAGTCACAAAGCCTACGGCCCAACAAGCCAAGGGTATATATACCCTTTTCCATGTGTGGAAGAGGGTGTTGGTTACTATTTTACTTTCTCTCTCTAAAGTGTTTAACCTTCCAAATTCTCTCTTGTTTCTCTCTCTACTTTTCTTCTACTTCTCTTTCTAGAATCTTGTGTTATGGATTAATATGGGAATAACATTTGGTATCAAGAGACTATAGTGGATGGGTGATTGAAGATTCGTGTGTGGTGTTCTTGATTTTTCGTGCCTATCTTGCTCTAAAAGTCTCGTACCAATTTTTTTTGGTGTTTTTATGGTTTATTCTTGATGCAAAATCATCTACTTACTATTGGTAGTGATTTGGTATTGTTGTTTTGGTTAATAACAAAAAAATTTAGGGTGCTTGATTCATTTTTAGGCTAAAAATCTCGAATTTGTTGTGTTCTAGTACTATCCGAGAAAAGGGGTATTTTTAATTCCTTGGTACGATCTGTATATTGCGATCGCATAAACCTGGGGTTTCTACTTGCGATCCAATATCACGATCACTAGTTACGATCCAGAGTGCGATCACTCAATGCGGTCCAAGGAGTGCAATCACTAACTACGATCCAGAATGCGATCACTCACTGCGATCCAAGGAGTGCGATCACTCACTACGATCCAGAGTGCGATAACTCACTGCGATCCAAGGAGTGCGATCACTCACTACGATCCAGAGTGCGATCACTCACTACGATCCAAGGAGTGCGATCACTCACTACTATCTGGAGTGCGATCACTCACTGCGATCCAAGGAGTGCAATCACTCACTACGATCCAGAGTGCGATCACTCACTGCGATCCAAGGAGTGCGATCACTCACTAAGATCTGGAGTGCGATCATTCACTGTGATCCAAGGAGTGCGATCACTCACTACGATCCAAAGTTGCGATCACCCACCACGCTCAAGAGTTACGATGGGTATTGCGATGGACATCTAAATTTTTTTTGAGTACTAATTAGACTTAGCCACCATCTAGACTAGTCTCGGAACATAGTTTACACGAAGATCTTAAAAAAAAGATTTTTTGGGCGGGAAAACCATAGAAAATTTTATTTTTCCTAGGCCATTTTTAGGCCATTTAAGCTTCGATTTTAAATTTTGGCGATGCGAAAAATTTTTCGTCCAAAAATTCAAATTTTCGGACGAAAATTCAAATTTTTAGGCCAAATTTAAAATTTTTAGGTTTTATTTTTCATTAAAATTTTCATTTTTCAAAACTTTTCCCTACAAGTTATTGGCTATTTCTAACTCGATTTCAAAATTTAGTGATTCAAAATTTTTCGGCTTACCGTTTTGTCGGACTGAGGATTTTATTGTCGGACTGAGAAAAAAAATCGGATTTTTCGGAATTCCAACGACAATCAAATCACAACACATCCACTAAGATCCGTAATCCATACACATCATATCCTCTTCGAGACATCCGTTCAATGGACATCTTCGTGGATTCAACACCAACAACGTCCATGACTGAGATGAATAAAGAGAAGATGCAAAATCCAGAGGTTCAGACAAATACTGAGACTCCAATCAGTAAACCTTCTAAAAAGGATTCTACCACCAAAACCGTTCATGCAATCAAATAAAAGATGCCGAAAGCAAAAGAAAGATGCATGGAACATATAAAGTTGCTTCAGTCACACCTTCAGGTTCTTTCAAGAGAAGACCTAACAGGCACTCGTCTTGAAATTGGATTCAAACGGGTATTCTTTCTAATATTTGGTCAAGATGTTGAGACATTCACCAGAACGATGCTACTTAATGTGGACCATCTTCAACAAGAACTTGACAGAGATTATTTTCACGAGATTATATCCATGGAGGTCCTTTTAGCTCTCAACAAACAGTTCCAGCAATTCATTGACTCAAGTGGCTTATCCAAAAACGATCGAGAGTTCACAAGCACATACTTTACCAAATATACTCTCGTAGATCTTCAAGCGTTCAAAGAGACACTTCTTCAACATATGAGTAATATAAGGAAGCCAATTGCTGAAAGAACACGCCATCAAAGGCAATTTCAAAGAAGGGTGAATCAAAGACTGATGTAGACAAAAGAGAGAACTGTCGATAAAGATCAAGTATTGGATGCTTCTTCGATTGATACAGAGAGCAGCGACACAAAATCAGAAACAAAGCATATCATTACCAACTCAGGGAATGATCAAACAAACAATGATGCAGATATCAGACCCATTTATGATGATCAGCCAATGGCTATGGTACATTTAAATGCTGAATACGATGTTCCTCAACATACTGAGCAATCTAAACCCATTTTTGACACGTATCTAGTGGAAAAGGTTGATAGCAATACCACACCCAATTTATCAGATACAAGTATTAATGGAGGAGAGAGTGCCCAGGATGTTGATTCTAAGATTTACGAGCTTGAAATTCTGTTAGCTCAGAAGACAAAAGATTTTGAGGATGCCAAACTCGATTTTTCAAAGAAAAATAACAAATTTGAAGCTTATTTTGAAAAACTTGAAAAAGCAAATATTGTTCTTGAACAAAAATTGGATCATAAGATTCAAGATTTCAATGCGAAAAAGAACATTTTGTGAAATAAATAAATTTGTTAGAATCAAAGTTGGCTTCTCAAAATCAAAGTCCTCCGCCTGCTTCATTAAGTGAAATATCTATGCAACCTATCGACATTGTAGATAGTAATGATGCGAATGCTAATAACGCCATATTTGATAATATGAACATTAAGTTAGAACAACGTGTCGCTCAATTACTTCTACAAAATGAGCAATTAAAGGCTCAGATTCAGGAAAAGGTTTTTGCACTGACAGCGGTGAAAAACGAATTAAGGAAGATAAAAGGAAATAGTGTGGATAATAAGTTACCAAAACAGTCAGTCTTGGGGAAACCTCCCTCTCAACCATTCAGAAACCGCTTAGTTGCTAGACAACCGAATGCGTTTAAATCTGAACGACCTAAAATGTCGAATCCAAGGTTTGCATCCCAAGTTGACGTGCGTAGAAATTTGCCTAAACCAGTTACTCCACAACATGCCTAGGCGTAGATCAAATGACACGGGTCATAAAAGCTATCTAGAGGATGCTCAGAAAAATACACAAGCAATAGATAGGACCAAACCACAACCTAGGAGCGTTGTTCACACATCTAGGAATTCTAGACCCTTCTATGATGTGCACAATTCTGCCAACCCTAGGAACTCTAGAGCCTTCTTAAATGCTAAGCACTTTGTTTGCTAGGAATGTACCAAATACGTGTTTAATGCCATTCATGATGATTGTATTACTAAAGTCCTTAACAAGGTGAACCAAAAAGCTAGAGCACCTCAAAGATGGAACCCTAATGGTAATATGTTTTCACCAACTAAGTCTTCCGCTGTGCATGAGAAAACTATGACTCCTAGACACTATCTTAGGTGGACACCAACGGGTAGAACCTGTTGGGAATCTAAACTTGTTAGATTCCCTGATCATAGATGTAAACATAATTAGGCTGTTAGATAGTCTCTTGCCTGTGCCTAGGAGGCAGGCAATTTTCGCAAGACTCACAGAGATCCAAGTCTCTGTGAGCAACCTCAGAGGAGTCCATGTCAGAGACATTGTCAAGGAAGTAAAAGATTACTTGAAGACATACTCATTGGCTGTGATGGATAAAAGCCAAGATGTATCAGGGACTCTGAGGGGTTGAGGGTTAACAGGGGTGGCAATACCCTGTTAACACTCAGCACACTTTGGACATGCCATTTGTGTGTTCGAGACTATGAATAAAAAGGAAACTGTTTTGACAACTGTTTCCTTAAAGCATAATGGAAGACTACCAAGAATAGAAGAACATCATGTGACTGATGTGGGAACTTGTAAAAGCTTGTGTAGTCACCATCAAGTACTATTTAGGTCAACCTCGTAACACTATAAATAGGATGTGTATCCATGCATTAATGTTTAACACTTTGAGTAATATTCATAACATTATTGCATAGAACTTAGTGAATCAAACAGCTACGACTGTATCCATAAGTTAGGGTTTATAGTTGTTCTAAGTGTGCACAACACATTGTCATCAAACGGTGTTATTCATAACACTTGTAATTCTTTATTATACAATAATAAGATTACGTTTGAAAAGTAATTCCTTGTGTTGATTAAGTTAAGATTAGGGTTTCTTGCATTGATTAGGGACTTTCAATTGGTATCAGAGCGGTGTTTGATATTAAAACCTTCAAGAAACATCGTTCTCAGTTTTATAATCAAGATCCACCATGCTAGAAACTTCTAACCCACCACAATCACCTTCCACAAATCCATCTTCACCAAGACTCAACCCTCCTGCCAATGACGATGATCTACCCCAACTTCTTGACTCAAGAGGTGGATCACATGTCACAAGTGTACCAGTCTTTGATGAAGAAGATTTTGCCAGTTGGAAGAGTCAATTTCTTGTGTATCTCGATGGACTTGAACTTTTTCTTCTAGAAATTTTAGAAAATGGTCCTTATATTCCCATGGCACTTACATCCACTGAAGAAAGCCCTCTTCCCAAACCTCTCAAACAATAGACTCCAGCTGATAGAAAATTGGCAAACCAAGATAAACGTCTCAAAAGCATCATAATATCATGTCTTCCCAAACATATCATGAAGTCTGTCATTCAGTGTCCCACAGCCAAACAAATATGGACATACCTCATCCTTGGCCATGAAGGACCCTCTGAAACAAGAGAGACAAAGATTCAGGCACTCAGACTTCAGTTCAATGCCTTCAAGTCACTTGAAGGTGAAAAGGTTCAGCAAACCTATACAAGGCTGAAGATTCTTCTCAATGACCTAGCAATGAATGATGTCACTATTGGTCAAGCTAAGATCAATGCCACATGTGTCAACAGCCTTCCAAGAAAGTGGCTGAGTATGAATCAGACTCAGAGAGCTAACAACTCAATCAAAAATGACACCCTTGCTCAGCTTTATGGAAAGTACAATTATGAAGAAGGGCGGATTGATAGTATTTACAAGTCAAAGACTGAAAGATTTGTAGTACAAGGAGCATCTTCTAAAGCCTTGATCTCTACAGTACATCCTCATGACAGCGATTCTGATGTTGAAGAAGACACCCGCAGCAGCCAATAGTTCTTGGCAGACCTTAATGCAGAGTTTCATGAAAGAGCCTTGCTAGCCAACCATAGAAGATTCTTCAAAAGATCAGGAAGAATAGGATCAGCTAGCAAACCAACTGACAGGTCAAAAGAAACTTGCTTTGCCTGTGGACAGCTTGGACATTTCCAAAAAGACCGTCCTTCCACCAAGACATCCTCACCCTCTTATCCATCATCTTCATCCAAACCTTACAAGTTCAAACAACATAACAACTCATCTCATCAATCCAATTCATCAGACACTGAGAAGAAGGATTACAAAAACAAGTACAAGGCACTTAAAGCTGAGTTAGAACAAATGAACTTGAAGCTTGAAGCTCTGTCCAAGAAGAAGGGTGGTGATAAAAAGACAGAGAAAGGGTTGGTTGCTGAAGCTTATGATTGGAATGATGAGCCACTGACTTCAGATGAAGAAGATACCACCAGAGTCAGGGCTTTCATGGCGATAGCTGAGGATGAACCAGCTGTTAGAAAAGGTAATGCAAGATCTGGACAATGGGTTGACATCACAATGAAAAAGGTACACAGGCTTTTGTCTATGTCTGATAGTGATGAACGTAAGCATGTCCTTGATTACACCATTGTTGATTTACACTTTGTTGAGGAACAAGAAAGAACCTACTTGATAAGTTTCACTTTGTTAAATCTGAATTACTAAATGCTAAATCTGAATGTGAAACTCTCAGGCGGGTTAATTTAGAGAAAATATCCCTGCAAAATGAAGTAGCTAGATTAACCTTGAAAAACATTGCTTTAAATGATCAAGTCTCTGAATTAAACAAGGTTATAGAAAAATGGTTGTGTGCTAGGTTCACTATAGATCAATTACTTAATGATGAAGTGCCTGCTGACATTAAAAGGGATATATCTGCTAAGAAAAATAAGCTGAGAATTCTCACCAAACCCAAAGACATTGTCTTCAAATCTATAGAGACAATTCATATGTCAGATACCACTTTGACTAATGACCCTGTCTTTGAAGATGTGGCTGAGTTACCACCTTTGACCAAACTCTCTGGAGTTGAACCTAGCAGTTCCTCTCGAGCTGCTAAGGGTGAACTTAGAACAGATATTGAGAAACCTCCAACTAAAGTTTTTCATGTGCCTGCTAAAATAACTGGTAAACAAGTAGCTTTTAAGCCTGTTGCTACTAAAGCTGTGAATAAGGTTGACCCTACCACTGAAGATCGCCTGTTGTCTCTAATGAAAGAAGTAGAACTCTTGAAACAACACATTAAGCCTTCTGCTGAATGCTCTACTTCACATGAACCTAAGTCAGTCCTGGGTGAACCCAAAGGGGAAAGGTTAATCAAACCTTATTGCAATGTATGTAAAAACTCTCACCATATGACTTTAGATCATGACAGACACATGGCAGCTAAAAGAGCTCAGACACCCTCTAGGGATAGACCACAAAGTTCCAAAAGACAACAGGGAAATTACAAACCTTATCCTCCCTGTAAATTCTGTGGGTTCACAAACCATCACTCAGACGAGTGTGGTGACTTCCCTGGGTGTGATATCTGTGGAAGTTACAACCATGAAACAGTGAACTGTCCCTCCCAACGCTAAAAGTTCTTCAGGAATACAAGAGTTGCTAATAAGCAATTCAGGGAACCCACTGGAAAGTGGGTTCACCATAGGAACTAACCTATTTCTATGTATCTGTGCAGAAATATCTCAAGGAATCGGTATGGTATCTAGATAGTGGCTGTTCTAGACACATGACAGGGATTCAACAATACCTGCACAGATACTCAAAGGAGCCTGGTCCTAAAGTGGTGTTTGGAGATAAATATTCAGGTGACACAGAAGGATATGGCTCAGTGAATTGCAATGGGATTACATTTACCAGGGTTGCATATGTGAATGGTCTTAAACACAATCTTATTAGCATCAGCCAATTGTGTGATGCTGACTATAAGGTTTTGTTTACTAAGACTCAGGGAACCATATTCAACAAAAATAATGATGTTGTGCTTATTGCACCTAGAAGAAGATATGTTTATGTCATCAACATGGCTGTTTGCTCTGAAGACAGCTCAAATTGTTTTCTTGCTAAAGCCTTTGAAAGTGTCAATTGGCTGTGGCACAAAAGACTGTCTCATCTCAACTTTAAGAACATCAACAAGATAGCCACTCAAAACCTGGTTGCTGGTCTACCTTCAGTAATGTTTTCTAAAGACAAGACTTGTTGTGCCTGTGTCAAAGGAAAGCATCACAGGTCTTCATTCAAGACTAGGCAATCATTCTCTATTGACAAGTGCTTACATCTCCTTCACATGGATTTGTTTGGGCCTGTCAAACCTCAGACCATTAATCACAACAAATACACCTTGGTTATAGTTGATGTATTTTCAAGGTACACATGGGTGTTCTTCCTCAGAAGGAAAAGGGATGCAGCTAAAACCATCATGTCCTTTATCAGACAGGTTGAAAATATTAATGATGTTAGAGTTAAAGCTCTAAGAAGTGATAATGGTACTGAATTCAAGAATCATCAACTTGAATCTTTTTGTGATGAAAAAGGGATTTCACAGAACTTCTCTTCAGCTGGCACTCCTGAACAAAATGGTGTGGCTGAAAGAAGAAACAGGACTTTGATTGAAGCAGCCAGAACTATGTTGAATGGTGCAGCCTTACCAAAGCAATTTTGGGGAGAAGCTGTTCACACTGCCTGCTACACACAAAACAGATCAATCATTGTCAAAAGACATGGTAAAACTTCCTATGAAGTTTTCAGAAAATGATCTCCAGATGTCAGCTATTTTCATGTGTTTAGATGCCATGTGTTCATTTATAACTACAGGGATAAACTTGGAAAGTTTGATGAAAAAGCTGATGATGGTTTCTTCTTGGGATACTCTCCAACAACCAAAGCCTTCAGAGTATTCAACATCAGAAGACAAGAAGTAGAAGAAACCTTCCGTGTTAGATTCAATGGAGATGATGAAGTCATACAGAGAACAGGAATATAGGGTGATGAAATTGATTTTAATGAAAATGTATCTTTCCCAAGTGATGAGTTCACAGAACCAAGACCTACCAGTAATCATCACTCCAATACTCTCACTCCATATGTCCCTGCCTTTGACCCTCTGTCTACTCACAACATAGAAGTTCCTACCTCTCAGGAACTTGATGAAGAAGAACCACAAACCTCTGGTAGTCCTTCTCCTTCTAATGTTATTGATGACTCACCAATTCTTCAAATCCCTGAAGACTCTCCTGCTGATAATGAAGTTGTACCTCTTGATATGGCTGAAGAAGACTCTGACACTGAAGTAGTCTTTGAAGAAAGCCCTCCTAGTCAGCAAGATGAAACTCAAATTGTACCAGCTGTGCCCACAAGTGTTCCTGTCCTTGAGTCCCTAGCTCCTCAAAATAAGTGGTCAAGAGATCAACACATTCTTCTTGTCAACATTATTGGGGAACCTAATGCAGGGGTCACAACTAGACAGCGAATCCAAGACTCAGAGTCTGCCTCAGCCAATGAATGTCTCTTTGCTGAATTTCTCTCACAAATTGAACCTAAAAGAGTAGCTGAGGCTCTGGTAGAAGAAGGATGGGTATCTTCTATGCAAGAAGAAATCAATCAGTTCAAAAGGAACAAAGTATGGACACTAGTGCCAGCTCCACCTGGAAAGAATATCACAGGCACTAGATGGATCTATAGAAATAAGATGGATGAAATTGGGAACATCATCAGAAACAAGGCCAGACTGGTGGCACAGGGGTTTTCTCAGACTGAAGGAATTGATTATGATGAAACATTTTCTCCTGTTGCAAGACTTGAAGCCATCAGAATCTTCCTTGCTTATGCTGCCTATATGAACATCACTGTGTATCAGATGGATGTAAATAGTGCATTCCTCAATGGTGATTTGGCTGAAGAAGTGTATGTTGCACAACCTGAAGGATTTGAGAACAGCGAGTTTCCCAACCATGTGTACAGACTACACAAAGCCATGTATGGGCTGAAACAAGCTCCAAGAGCATGGTATGAAACTCTTTTTAACTTCTTAACTGAGAATAAATTTGTCAGGGGTTCTATTGATAAAACACTCTTTACCTTCAAGGATAAGAGTGATTTCATCATTGTGCAGATTTATGTGGATGATATCATCTTTGGGTTAACAAATGTCAATCTTAGTAAACGTTTTGCTAAATTAATGACCAAGAAATATGAGATGAGTATGATGGGTGAATTAACTTACTTTTTGGTTTTTCAAATTAAACAATGTCCTAAGGGAATTTCGATTTGTCAAGAAAAGTATGTTAAGGATTTACTTAAAAAATATGACTTAGCTGATTGTGCATCAGTGAAATGCCCCATGCTTCCACCCAACAACTTGGGCCCTGATGAGTCAGGGGTCTCTGTTAATGAGACTTTATACAGAGGCATGATTGGGTCACTCATGTATCTGACAGCTAGTCGTCCTAATATCCAATTCTCCACATGTCTCTGTGCAAGATACCAAGCTAACCCAAAAGAATCCCATCTAGTGGCTGTTAAGAAAATTTTCAGGTATCTCAAAGGAACACCATCCCAAGGACTATGGTATCCAAAGGAATCAGGCTTTGATCTCAAGGCCTATTCAGATTCAGATTATGCTGGATGATGTATTGACAGGAAAAGCACTTCAGGTAGCTGTCAAATCCTAGGAGGAAAATTGGTTAGATGGAGTGCTAAGAAGCAAAACTCTGTGGCTATGTCTTCAGCTGAAGCAGAACATGTCGCTGCTGCCAGCTGTTGTGCTCAGGTGCTCTGGATGAAAAGTCAATTGGCTGACTATGAAATTTTATATGACAAAGTGCCAATCTTTTGTGACAACACCAACGCCATTGCCATATCCAACAACCCTGTTCTTCACTCTCGTACCAAACACATTGATATCAGGTATCATTTTATCAGGGATCATATAATGAAGGGAGATATTGAGCTGCATTTTGTTCCCACAGAGCTGCAACTAGCTGATATCTTTACAAAGCCTTTGGCTGAACCTTCGTTCAACAGGCTAGTTGCTGAGCTAGGGATGGTCAATATCTCAAAGCCTGTGGCTTGATATTAAATGTGTTCATTAAATGATTGATTCTATATTAAATGTTTTTCACATGAAACTAGGTAGTTACTTTCCAAGTAAATGCAAAAAACATTCTAAAATATTTAATCATTTATTTTTCGAATAACGAGGAGACAAATAAGTTTTGAAAGGTCAAGGGGACCCACTTGAGCAGTCATTTTCGTACCTTGCATTTAATGCGGTTGAATAACTCTTTACTTTGTTTGAATATATATATTGTCTCTCTTCTCTTCTCACCCACCACCATTCTCATTTCTCAAATCTTTTCTCTCTCTAAGTCTTCTCTCTCTTAACCCATCCTGCATTTTCTTTCACCTTCGACCTCAAATCCATGGCGTTTTCAGTTCCCAAAGCAGCAAATGTTAACTTCGAGATCAACGAAAGCATCCTCGCCTCCAACAACGCCATTGGATGGATAAAGGCTCCCAATAGCACCTACTCAGATCTGGTTAGTTTCATGCAAAATTGTGACCTAAGTGAAGCCTTCACCAAATCCCCATCCACCTTTTACCAAGAATACCTTAGGGAATTTTGGTATTCTGTTGAAGTTGTGGATGACACTATAACTTTTAGCCTTTCATGCAATGAACACCCATTCGCTTTCTCCCTTAAAGATTTCTCGAGTGTGGCAGGATTAAAACATGGAGATGAATGTCTTAAGGTCGTTGATAAAAAGGCTGTCAAAGAAGCCCTGGCCACACTCAAACCCTGTCATGATGTAAACCCTGCCCTTACACCAGCTGAGGTCCTCTCCAAATCTCCTTTGAAGATTAAGTATTTCACTCCCATGTGGCGTGTCCTCTTTACCCACATTGTTAAATCCCTGGATCCCAAGATCAGATGTCCTTTAACCATCAAGCTATTGCATATGGGCTGATCTGGGGAGCTGATGTTGATTTTGGAAGCATTCTCTTCTCCAACCTTGTAGAATAGCTGAAGGGAAGAAATCAAGTCAGGGAAAAGAATATCTGCTATGTTCGCTTCCTATCTCTGATATTTGAAAGTCTGTTGGGAGACAACTACCACAACACTGCGTTGACTGCTCTGAAGCCCTACCGTATCACAGGTGCCATCTACAAAGAAATAGGAGCTGAAGATGTCCCTGTCACCTCTCATATGATGAATGTGGCCAACAAACTACCAACAGCTGAGAAGCCCTTGCTCCCTTCTTCTGAGAAGGTGAATACTTCTAGTGTGTCTGGCAAGTCTAAGTCTTTGACCTCTGGGCAACACACTACCAAGTCCAAGGCTTCTTCTGGCCAACAACCTAAGAAGAAGAAAATCCCCTCTTCTTCCCACACCAAAGCTGTTACTAAGGCCAAGGGAAAGAAGACTGACACCTCCTCTGTTCCAGATACTCATGTGGAATCAGATACATTTGCTGACCAACAACAGGAGTCTAGTGTCTCAAAGTCAGCTGAGACGACAGGAAACCAGCCTAATCTAGCTGATATCTCACAGGTAATCAGTGTAAATTTTTAGAGGTTCACAAGCAGCCACTCTCATTTGTCTGTAGGAGAGAGTGGTGAAGTTAGGGTAATCCTCGACCCATATAATTCTGTCCATGCACTTAGAACTCTTTAAGACTTCTGTACACCCTGTCTTTGCACCAGGGAATGATTCATTTGTGTTTATAAAGCACCCCGATGACCCTGCACCCTCTAGACAGTATTCAGGCTAACAACAACCTGAATACCCTTATGTCTCAACCTTGATCAACTGTACTTCACACACCCTCTTGGTTCCCTCTTTAAAAGAATACCAAAGGATTTATCCTTTTCAGGGGGAGCTGAATCATCACCCTCAGCTTTCCTAGGGGCAGCGTAACAAGCGACCTTTAACCACATATGTTTCACTCTTAAAAGAGTCCCAAAGGTTTCTTAACCTTTTGGGGGGCTGAATGATCACCCTCAGCTTTCCTAGGGGCAGCGAATGGCGATCCATAAACAACATATGTTTCACAATCAAAAGAGTCCCAAAGGTTTTAACCTTTTGGGGGGGCTGAATAATCACACTCAGCTTTCCTATGGGCAGCGAATGGCGATCATTAACCATATTCTTTTTTCACACTTAAAAGAATCCCAAGGATTTATCCTTTGGAGTGGCTGAGTAATCACCCTCAGCCTCTCTGGGACAGCGAAATGGCGACCATTCCCCTTATCTTTTTCCCTGTTACTAATTAAAACAATTTGCAGGCTGAAATTGTACAGCCAGTCACTGAATCTCAGGTACAACAAGAGAAGGAGGCTGATACAATGACTCAAGATCAACCTCATAATGATGAGCCTCTGCTTAATACTGATGAAGAAATGCTATCATTAGAGGATGATGTCTCTGATCTAGAGTCAATGCCTGAAGATGAAATCCCTGAAGGGATGTTTGAGGAGGAGGATGAAGAAGATGAGGAAGATCAGCTATCTGTCTCTCCTCCCAAATAATAGCTGTTTCCACACCAGCTGGTGATAAGACTCCTCCTCCCAAGGACGCTGTTGTTACTCCAAACTCTGCTACCTCAACAACAACAGTTTTATAACGCCCAACCTATGATCCAACAGCGGAGTTTCTCTTGTTTGATCATCCTGCCCAAACTAACTTTGATCTTTTACCAAGGGGGGATGATTATGCTCAACAAAGCCTCAACATCAAGAATCTTCAGCCTGTTCATCACCAATATGACATTAAACGCTTATCAAGGAAGCTGGATGTGATCAAGTCTGAAATGCACAACTTCACTGTTACATTCCCTGGAATCATACAAAAGGCTGTGGCTGAGGCGGTTACTGAACCAATCAAGGATGGTTCCAGGAAAGGTGTAGCCCAAGCACTCAGTCACCTTTCCACAAGAATGAAGGATGTCATTGACTCAGAGGTCCCTGCCATGTTTCATGAACATGAGCTAACTATGCACAGGCAATTTGATGCTGTTCGCAACAGGCAATACCGTCATGCAAACTTTATTGTCAGTCGCGTTCAGGTAAATACTAATGCAAATGGCAACCTCCAGCTGAAGATTGCCAGGGCTTCAAGGAAAAGGCAACGTGCTATGGCTGCCTCTGTTGAACAGATTGCAAGGCATTTTCAGACACGCTCATCCAAACGTATGCGTAACCAGGATGAACGTGAGGGGGAAAAAGAACCAACACTTAACCTTGCATCTGCCAAACAAGGCTCATCATCAGCTGACCAGACCATCACACCTGTTCCTCTCCAAGTCATCACTCCTATCACCATACCTGATGATGAGGATAACACTCAGGGGGAGCAACAAACTCAAGATGGAGCTGACTCATCAAAGTCCCTGGTTTTGGTTAACACCAGCGAGTCTGGGGATGATGATGAACCAGCTGCCAAGAAGCTAAAGTTCACTGTTAGCTCCCTTCCCAAAGCAATACAAACTCCAGCTCAGACAGCATTTATCAGAAGAGCTGAGGTTTTGAAAAAAATAAGTGTGGAGTCCTCTGTCTCGAAGAAAGGAAAGGAGATAGTTTTGGTTGACACAGACACCAAACTCAAGAAGATAGCTGCGATGCTAGAGACAGGAGGATCCACCACAGACCTTTCCCAATTCTCAACCTTTACACCTTCCAATGAGATTCCTTTAACCCCTGAACAAATAGAGAAACAGGCTGAGGAATTCAAGAGATTAAATGAACTCAAGACAGCCAAAGAATTGAATGAAGCTACTCTAAGGAAGATGACTCCACCTGAAAGAGAAAAGCAAAAACAAAGGTTGAGGGAAATGGAATCAAAACGCGCTGAGGCACTAAGGAAAGTCAAAGCTGACTATGATGCCTGCGTTAACAACAGATATGCCCCTGGCAAGATAACCAAGTTCAAATACACCATTCATAAATCCACAAACACCCCACAGATGATCTTATGGAGGGATAACCAACAGGGAAATATGAATGTGTTTGACAACTTCAGGCTAAAGACACTTGGGTTATCAGAATGGTTCGAACTTGAAGCCTTAGCTGCCAAAAGAACTAGACAGGCCAATTTTCTTCTGCTTAAGACTATTAAGGCCAAATTTACCTGGATCAAAGAAACAGCTGCCAAACTCAAGATTGATCCCCCACCACAGCTTTTTGAACAAGAACCCCAAAGACTGGCAACAAAAGAAGAAGAATTTCTCAACTTGTTAAAGAAACATTATGTTACAGATGATGTTCTAGTGGATGGCATGCACAGGGATTTGATCATACCCAATGGTATAGTTGGCCCTGTTGATGGTCAGACATACACAGAGCCTGAAAGAGGAATGGCATTCATGAACAGGGCTTGCCAGTATGCATTTCAAAGAGAAGATGAACTGTGCTTAGCTTCAACAATTCAGCTACTTTGTCACAAGAAGTCACTCAAGATCAACACAGAGTATTCCAAGAAGTTTGCAAAGACTTTGTAGGAAGAATTAGATAACAGATTGGACTTGGCTGAAGCTGAAGAAAGGATAAAAAATGATGACTATTGAAGATGTTCACAGCCCAATTTTACCTTTACCTTTTATTTTACTTATGTAATGTAATTGTAATTTCCTTTAAGTATTAATAAAATCATGAGGTATGTTTGTTTAGATCTGTTATGAGTAAGAAGAAGCTGTTAACTCACTTACCTTAACTTAGTTAGATCTAGCATTATTTATGTTTAATTAGGGGGAGATTGTTGGGAATCTAAACTTGTTAGATTCCCTGATCATAGATGTAAACATAATTAGGGTGTTAGATAGTCCCTTGCCTGTGCCTAGGAGGCAGGCAAGTTTCACAAGACTCACAGAGATCCAAGTCTCTGTGAGCAACCTCAGAGGAGTACATGTCAGAGACATTGTCAAGGAAGTCAAAGATTACTTGAAGACATACTCAGTGGCTGTGATGGATAACAGCCAAGATGTATCAAGGACTCTGGGGGGTTGAGGGTTAATAGGGGTGGCAATACCCTGTTAACACTCAACACACTTTGGACATGCCATTTGTGTGTTCGAGACTATGAAGAAAAAGGAAACTGTTTTGACAACTGTTTCCTTAAAGCATAATGGAAGACTACCAAGAATAGAAGAACATCATGTGACTGATGTGGGAACCTGTAAAAGCTTGTGTAGTCACCATCAAGTACTATTTAGGTCAACCTCGTAACACTATAAATAGGATGTGTATCCATGCATTAATGTTTAACACTTTGAGTAATATTCATAACATTATTGCATAGAACTTAGTGAATCAAACAGCTACGACTGTATTCATAAGTTAGGGTTTATAGTTGTTCAAAGTGTGCACAACACATTGTCATCAAACGGTGTTATCCATAACACTTGTAATTCTTTATTATACAATAATAAGATTACGTTTGAAAAGTAATACCTTGTGTTGATTAAGTTAAGATTAGGGTTTCTTGCATTGATTAGGGACTTTCAGAACCTTCAAAACAATAGGTCTTAGGTGGGTTCCTACTTGAAAGATATTTCCCTTTAGCACAAAAAGGTTCAAGGTGAACCCCAACATGGTTCTCACAAGGATATCACTAACCCACATGCAAGCATACAAACTACTGATGAAAGTGCAGGTAATAAAGTAAAGGTTCAACAAGAACACCAAGGTTTTCCATATTCATACCGCTCAACAAAAGACACTCTCAGAGTTTGGTTGCTCAAGAAGCAGATATCAGAGAAATACGTGTCTCAGGGGTTTCACAAGTAAAACTTCACAATAACTTACAATCACATATCAGACTGTAACTCGAACATCAAAGAAAGGGAAATTTATCTCTTCAAGGATAAGTTACCCTCAAAACGAGAAAATATAATATTTCTCGGACACGAGCTTCTCTTAAAACTATTCAAAAGTTTTAAGCTCGTGTAATGGCTTATAGTCAAATTACAGACTGTGACCCGGGCTCACAAGCCTGGAAAGTTCATCCCGGGTATGACTCATCCTCAAAACGAGAAATTCGATTTTCTCGGACACGAGCTTCTATTAAAACTTTTTGAAAGTTTTAAGCTCGTGTAAATGACTTCTAAGCGCATCACAACTTAGGACTCGAACCTCAAATAAGGAAAGTTTATCACGGACGATAACTTATCCTTCTTAACGAGAAATTCATATTTCTCGGTCATGAGCTTGTCATAAAAACATTCTAAGTTTTTAAGTTCATGAAAAACGACTTCTAAGTAAATGTCAGCTTAGAACTCGAACTTTAACTTAAGGAAAGTTTATCACGGTTGATAACTTATCCTTCACAACGAGAAATTTATTTTTCTCGGTCATGAGCTAGTCACAAAACAATCAACATTTTAAGCTCAAGAAAATCAGACCCGAAAGGGAAGTGTACGTTTCAGTGCGCTTTCTCTAAGCAATAGAAGAGAAGTCTTCTAACCTGATTATTTTAAAACCGTTGAACATAATTGTGACAACCGTGGTTTTGGGTTTGTCACTTGGTCTTACTTTTAGGTTATTTTATGTGTGACTACTTGATTTTTGTGCTTACGTGTTTATTTTGTGTGAACGAGGTTGGTGTGATTATCGTTTATGAGTATAGAGTACTCATAAGTAAATCGATGAACGGTTAATTCATGTTCATGAAATCACAATTAGTGACTATGAAATGAAATGGTGATATTTTGGTGGTTATGTATACGTATAAGTATTATAGTAATAGTGTATTTATTTAGGATTAACGGTTTAGCATTTAGAGGTCTCGAATGAGGTAATTAGTCAAATGAATATTTTTCGGGATGGTTTTAGGTCATTTAGGACTTAATTATAAAGTTTATTTCAAAATTTGAGATTTTTTATAAAAGTGTATATTTTACGTCTTTTACGGTAAAACGCGTAAATTTGACTAGTTTTACGGTTTTGAGGTTTTGGGAGTTTTAGGAGCTGAAAAAAATTAAGGTAAATTAAGGTAATATTAATAAGATATTAATTAACAATAAAAAGAAAAAAAATAAAGAAAAAAACGAAATTAGGGGTGTTTGGGTCGGTTTAGAAGAGAAAAAAAAGGAAAAAAGGAAAAGATTTATGGTAAGTGGTAATTGGGTTGGACAAGGATTGTTTGGCTATATAAGGAACCCCCAACACTAAATCAAACGCATTTTTTTCTTTCCCTGGAGTTATAGTCGACTAAAAGAAAAGGAGAATTAGGGTTCTTCATAAAAATTAGGTGTTTTTCATATTCCATTGAATTAAAGGTAAAAACCTTCATTAACCTTTTTGATTTAATTGTTTGTGTTTAATTAATCATTCTTATGATGGATTAGGTTTAGGGTTTTTATAAAATCAGTAAAATAATGATGTGATAATCATAATATGATGATCATATAATCTAGGGCTTGTATTAGATGGGGTTAAGGGTAATTAATTTGTTCAATTTGTTTAAACCCGTTTTTAAAAACTGGGCAGATTTTTGAGTCAATTGTTTTGATCATATCGGGAGTTCTATAAACTCTTATTTTACGATACAAGTACCCCTGGAAAGATATTTTAAGTGGCTTTCCAATGCAAGAAACTAGAACTAAATTGGAGGTCGGGAAGTGGGTCAAAAACAGGTTACAACAGTCGGAGGTCAAAACAGTTTTGAATTCAGCCTGTTTTCTTTTTAAGTTTTGGGTTATTTGGGGTACTTAGGGTTGCATTGGGATCTTCTCACGAACGTGAGAGATGGTTTATATATTTTAGTAAGTATCTGCACTTGGGATAAGGTTGTGGTTTAGGGTAAGACCCCTTAATGGTAACAAACTTTTAGTACGTTTAAAATCAGGAAATCTGGAATGACAAAAGTAGATATATGTATATCGGGGCCTTAACAGTAGCTTTAAGGTTAGGTCAAGTGGGAAGTGTTAGCCAACATACGTAAGGGTATAAATATTCCTTTTACAGAAACCATGGGTATGTTTAAGTGGATGTTTGACTTAATGTTTTGAGACCTAAAAACTGGGACTGTTTTGGGTAAAATATGAACGGGTTAGTTATTAAACTTAACCAAGTTAAGGACTTGTTAAGGAAGGGTAATGGGGTGATTAGAGCTTGTCAATGAGGTAAATATGTGGGAATAGGCTAGATGCCCATCATAGGTTAATGAGCCATCTTAGTGATTGGTTCGTGTATTGATTTCATGTTTTTGGTTTGTTAGCTTGTTGCTAGTGCGAGGACTTGTGAAGAAGCTATCAGGTGAGTTTCATTGTCCCATGTTTACTTTTGATTTTGACTTCCAGATGGGATGGAAGAGACACTGTGTTGAATTATTTTCTAAATTAATGCTGTGAATGTTTTAAGGTTTGAGATGGACTTGTGTGTACATTTATGTGATTAACTGCTATGTGATTCTTGTTTGTGTGTTATCTGGATTGGAAAGGTACATAGGTGTATGGGCGCTTATGGGACCTATGGTTAATGGTAAGGCATGATTCCTTGGAATTGTGATTGTTGGTAAGGCGTGATGCCTTGGATTTGTGATGATTGATTGAACTTGAATGCTAGTTGTTAGTACATAATTGTAGCGCATTGTCCATATGTTTATTGGTTTATGGTATTCACAGCTTATGACTTGTCTTGTGTTGCAGTCTAAACCTATGACTCTCACCAACTTTATGTTGACGTGTTTTAGTGTCTCTTTCAGGTGGTACTATGGTTAAGCATGAGAACATAAGTGGCTAGGATTGGAGAAGCTTAGGAATGCATATAGAAGGAGAATTCCCGTTCCCTTCTTAGTTTTATTTGATTGTTCATTTTAATAAGTGATACTGTTGGCACCTATATGTTTGTTTGTTTGTGTTATTTGTTTGTCTTGGGTAAGAGGTAGGACTGTTACCTACTTACCTAGACTCCTGCATTGTTGAGATATTGTCATGACATTTGTGTCACCATTTTGTGATATTTCTTATATCATTTAGTTATCTCTATAGACACGCTATTGTTGTGATGATATCCATACGTCGTGCCCCATATTCCACCATGGTGGCGTGTGACAGAATGGTATCAGAGCCAATGGTTATAGAGAATTAGGTTGCCTAGTCGTGTAGCCTAGTCTATAGCTTAAGGGTCCCTGCATATAGGCGTCATAGGAGTATGTGTGCATTTTATAGTAATTGATGTGTTTAAATATTATTTTCGCAGTATTTGTTAGGTTATGAACTACTATGGTTCATACTTAACTACATGTTATTTTCTTTACGAGTTTTGATTAGTGTGGGTGGAACCATGGTTGTATACGCTAGTCATTGTTGGATTTCGCTTAATTATGTTTTCATGTTCTTTATACATTTTGAATTTTGTCTACGCTGGTTCAGCTGGACTATGAGTTTATGTGTTTCGTGCATTGGCTATGTTATTTTAATAGATGGAGTTTTGGACCTTATTTTGTGTAGTTATGTGCTTGTGAGTTGGTGGATTATGTGTTATGCGTAGTATTAATTTCTTATAAGTGTCATCATAGGAGGGAGTACATTGGTGAAAGGGAACATGTATAATTATGGAGACCTACATAATTATATATGTGCCACAACACCACTAGACTTTCAAGTATGATTGCATGAAAGAGAGTTAATACATGCTTGTATAGTATATGTTGGATGGATTTGAGTGTATGTACGCTTGTGTCTATATATGTAAAATTATTTTCTACTTACCGGTTGTATTCTTGGGATGGTTGCTAGCTCGTTTCTCTTTGAGATGTTCAACTTCTGTAGTAGCGCATTTCTCGGGTCCTCATTTCACGTGTTTGTTTGTACGGTACTTTTGGCGTGAAGGATTTTGAGATGGTGGAGATTTCTTTTTGGGGTAACGATGTCTTTTGTTTCGAGTTATACATGGTAAAAAAATAGAACTTGCAAATTGACAAAAAAATAGTTGTTGGTAGTCGATGAAATAAGGAAGTGTCGGGATCATGTTTCAAATAAGGTGGAATATAAATTCTTTAACATATAAGCATGGCTCGGTTATTTTAAAATATTTTGGTCTTGATCACCTAAAGTTATTGTTCTTAAGTTAAAAATTTTGTTCTTATTTAGTGAAATATGTTAAAATCATGTAATTAATAGAGTTTTAATTTTCTGGAATTAAAATAAATTAGGTTCTAGTTTTGGTAATTAATGGGGGGTTTTAGGGTTTAAAAATCGTTTTTTTTTTGGTATAAATCGGAGTAGGCAGAAACTGTCGCTAAACTGTCAAAATATGTCGCTAACTGTCAGAAACTGTCGCTAATGCCTAGGTAGATTTTGAGAAAAATCGTTTTGGTCATAACTTTTTCATTTTTAAAGGTTTTTGGGTGATTCAAAAGCCTAAAATTATGTACTCGGAACATACTTTTCAAATATTCAGAAAGTTTCGTAATTGGAAGTCAGTAGCTTGGTCGAATTAATTGTACAAGTGTTGAGTTCAAGGTTTATTTTCGGACAACATGGTTTAAACTCGTGTTTTGGGTATTTTGCGGTAATGAACACTTGGAGGGTTAACATAGAGATGAGTTGGGAAGGAATTTGAGATTCCTTTAGACCTTATTATACGTGGTTATATTTTGATGAGTTTTGATTTATGGTATTTATGAGTAAGACTGAAATCGGGGTGACAGTTTTAAACCCGTTGAGTTATGTGACGACTCCTAACTTGGTTTCAAGACAGTTCTTGTTTGATGACTTGCGAGATTTAGTTAGGTTGGTTACATAACTTTATGGTTTTGATAAGTTTCCTCGCGGACGGTTAAGGCTCATGTGTTGTTGGTTGAGATTATTTTCGTGTAAACTGAGTTCATGTTTGAACGTGAAGGTTTTATCAGGGATATGCATCCTCGTTTGTTTGCTGAGAATAAGTTTGTGTTTGGGAGTGAATCTCGGGACGAGATTTCTATTAGGAGGGAGTGATGTGACAACCGTGGTTTTGGGTTTGTTACTTGGTCTTACTTTTAGGTTATTTTATGTGTGACTACTTGATTTTTGTGCTTACGTGTTTATTTTGTGTGAACGAGGTTTGTGTGATTATCGTTTATGAGTATAGAGTACTCATAAGTAAATCGAGAAACGGTTAATTCATGTTCATGAAATCACAATTAGTGATTATGAAATGAAATGGTGATATTTTGGTGGTTACGCATACGTATAAGTATTATAGTAATAGTGTATTTTTTTAGGATTTACGGTTTAGCATTTAGAGGTCTCGAATGAGGTAATTAGTCAAATGAATATTTTTCGGGATGGTTTTAGGTCATTTAGGACTTAATTATAAAGTTTATTTCAAAATTTGAGATTTTTTTATAAAAGTGTATATTTTACGTCTTTTACGGTAAAACGCGTAAATTTGACTAGTTTTACGGTTTTGAGGTTTTGGGAGTTTTAGGAGCTGAAATAAATTAAGGTAATATTAATAAGATATTAATTAACAATAAAAAGAAAATAAATAAAGAAAAAAACGAAATTAGGGGTGTTTGGGTCGGTTTAGAAGAGAAAAAAAAGGAAAAAAGGAAAAGATTTATGGTAAGTGGTAGTTGGGTTGGACAAGGATTGTTTTGGCTATATAAGGAACCCCCAACACTAAATCAAACGCATTTTTTTTCTTTCCCTGGAGTTATAGTCGACTAAAAGAAGAGGAGAATTAGGGTTCTTCATAAAAATTAGGTGTTTTTCATCTTCCATTGAATTAAAGGTAAAAACCTTCATTAACCTTTTTGATTTAATTGTTTGTGTTTAATTAATCATTCTTATGATGGATTAGGGTTAGGGTTTTTATAAAATCAGTAAAATAATGATGTGATAATCATAATATGATGATCATATAATCTAGGGCTTGTATTAGATGGGGTTATGGGTAATTAATTTGTTCAATTTGTTTAAACCCGTTTTTAAAAACTGGGCAGATTTTTGAGTCAATTGTTTTGATCATATCGGGAGTTCTATAAACTCTTATTTTACGATCGAAGTACCCCTGGAAAGATATTTGAAGTGGTTTTCCAATGCAAGAAACGAGAACTAAATTGGAGGTAGGGAAGTGGGTCAAAAACAGGTTACAACAGTCGGAGGTCAAAACAGTTTTGAATTCAGCCTGTTTTCTTTTTAAGTTTTGGGTTGTTTGGGGTACTTAGGGTTGCATTGGGATCTTCTCATGAACGTGAGAGATGGTTTATATATTGTAATAAGTATCTGCACTTGGGCTAAGGTTGTGGTTTAGGGTAAGACCCCTTAATGGTAACAAACATTTAGTACGTTTAAAATCAGGAAATCTGGAATGACAAAAGTAGATATATATATATATATCGGGGCCTTAACAGTAGGTTTAAGGTTAGGTCAAGTGGGAAGTGTTAGCCAACATACGTAAGGGTATGAATATTCCTTTTAAAGAAACCACAGGTATGTTTAAGTGGACGTTTGATTTAAAGTTTTGAGACCTAAAAACTGGGACTGTTTTGGGTAAAATATGAACAGGTTAGTTATTAAACTTAACCAAGTTAAGGACTTGTTAAGGAAGGGTAATGGGGTGATTAGAGCTTGTCAATGAGGTAAATATGTGGGAATAGGCTAGATGTCCATCATAGGTTAATGAGCCATCTTAGTGATTGGTTCGTGTATTGATTTCGTGTTTTTGGTTTGTTAGCTTGTTGCTAGTGCGAGGACTTGTGAAGAAGCTATCAGGTGAGTTTCATAGTCCCATGTTTACTTTTGATTTTGACTTCCAGATGGGATGGAAGAGACACTGTGTTGAATTATTTTCTAAATTAATGCTGTGAATGTTTTAAGGCTTGAGATGGACTTGTGTGTACATTTATGTGATTAACTGCTATGTGATTCTTGTTTGTGTGTGATCTGGATTGGAAAGGTACATAGGTGTATGGGCGCCTATGGGACCTACGGTTAATGGTAAGGCATGATGTCTTGGAAATGTGATTGTTGGTAAGGCGTGATGCCTTGGATTTGTGATGATTGATTGAACTTGAATGCTAGTTGTTAGTACATAATTGTAGCGCATTGTCCATATGTTTATTGGTTTATGGTATTCACAGCTTATGACTTGTCTTGTGTTGGAGTCTAAACCTATGACTCTCACCAACTTTATGTTGACGTGTTTTAGTGTCTCTTTCAGGTGGTACTATGGTTAAGCATGAGAACATAAGTGGCTAGGATTGGAGAAGCTTAGGAATGCATATAGAAGGAGAATTCCCGTTCCCTTCTTAGTTTTATTTGATTGTTCATTTTAATAAGTGATACTGTTGGCACCTATATGTTTGTTTGTTTGTGTTATTTGTTTGTCTTGGGTAAGAGGTAGGTCTGTTACCTACTTACCTAGACTCCTGCATTGTTGAGATATTGTCATGACATTTGTGTCACCATTTTATGATATTTCTTATATCATTTAGTTATCTCTATAGACACGCTATTGTTGTGATGATATCCATACGTCGTGCCCCATATTCCACCATGGTGGGGTGTGACAATAATTTTTCAAGAATTTCTCAAAAAGATTTTTCTAAATCTTTCAAAATTATGTGTTCAACACTCTCTTCCTCATATGTGGTTTTTATATGTCCAAATTTTCATATGTTATTTTCATCAATTTTTGAGGGGGAGCGTTTTAAAATCAAGCCTTTAATGTTGTTGGGTACATCTCAAAGTTGTCATATTTTATGTATCCAACACATTCCGAAAGTGATATTAAATTGTCAAATGTAATATATTATATCGGGTAAGGCATCTTAACTCCGTACCTCAACATATTTTTTGGTGTTGTTTTTCTAAAATATTGTCAAATTTTGTTTTAAGACACATATATATTGTTGAGGGGGAGCGACCCGACTAAAAAAGTTCCATGATTCATGCGTGCAAACATGTTTCTCTCCCGTCGATTTTTAGAAAATTGTCATATTTTAATCAATTGGTATCCCTAATATTATATTTTTAGATTAGAGATAGGGGGAGAAAATGTGATTAAAATGTAATATATCACAACATGTGATCTTAAAGACTCTAGTGCAACTCTTTCCTTCACATGCTAAACTATTTCATATATCGATGCATGTGTGTAGGGGGAGCATTACGGAAATGTAAAACTTTCAAGTGTTAAAAGTTTTGATTTTTTATCAAGCACTTTGAATGGTTTTCAATGGTTTTATGGTTATGATCATTACCCTAAACAACCTACTATCCACGACGGGACGTTGGAGTCAAAAGGTGGTTTAGGATAGGTAACTAAGTCCTATGATTCAACCAGAACCGGAGGGATCTACCCAAGGACATTCCATAGCTAGAAATAGTTGTCCTTAGGAAAGATGGAGTTGAATGAAGCTGAATGCAGACCAATTACTTAAGTTAGCACTGGAACAATCACAACAAGGTGCTAGTGATGACGTATTGGTAAGCATTGAAGGAGTTGAATATTCTATTCAACTTAGGCAGAAACCGGGTTAACACATCTTTTGAAGACAAGTGTCATGGACCCAGTGATGCGATGCACAACTCTTCATCAGCCATTCGAGTTTCTCTCAAAAGAAACTTGTCTCATTCTCACAGAGATCAACACATATCTATTGACTTTCTCACTCCGAGTTAGTTAATATTGAAAAGGCGGCAGTCTGCTCCAGCCTCCGATAACCAAAAATGCACTTATTGAGTCTAGAGCCAAACGAGATCTATCTATCATCTCATTAGGACACAATCGAGTCCTACGCATTATCCTTGTGATATTGCCAGAACATCTGAGTGATACGATTCACAATGAAGATGGAAATCCTGCTTGAGCCAGCATCAAACAAGCTCATGGTAGGTAACTTGTGTGATTCTACACAAATCAAACTTGTGAGAACTAGAAAGCTACTAAGTTTGAATTCTTAACTGATTCAAACTTGATTCCAGGTTTCATCGCAAAATCAGTGTGATCTTGCCAGAACATTCACAGTCACACTCATTAGTGTTCAAAGTGACGAATGGAAATCCTTCCAGTGTCAACATCAAACAGCACTACGGTAGGTGACTCGCAAGATTCTCTATGAATCAAGCTTGTGACAAACTAGAAAGCAACAATGGTGTGAGAGAATCAAACTTGTTCTAGTAAATCTGAATTGACGACTCTAATCAGACGGATAATTTATCCTTATGATTCACTCTTTATGTTCGCAGTTTGCTTTGAGACTGTCGAGTAAAGAGAACTGGCTACTACCGCCGGGAAACCCTGTCAAGGAGATTCTTAATCGAATCTACCCGATCACAGGTACGGTATCTAATAACGTCTAAACGGTCTTCACCGACCGGAGGTAAAACGCTACCGAGTTAGGATGAAATGTTTAAAGCCATTTTATCCGTGTCTATATATGTTGTTGCATATCAAGAAGGTGGCGTAGCTGTGTAACCGATGTCGATTCAGAAGTCACAAGAGCACAAGATGGCGATAATCAAGATACTTAAGAATGTAAGAATGTAATAGGTCATCTTGTCACAAGAGCTCAAGATGAATACCATCAAGAATAGATTGAAGATCTCAAGCACTCAAAGTCAAATGACAAAGGCTCAAGATAAATATCACAAAAGCATGAAGGAACAAAGCCGTTACAAACAAGATCAAGACCAAGATACAAGACCAAAGCAGGAAGATCTCCTCTACAAGAATGTATTCACTCAATCATCTTATGCTTTTTAAGCTTTTTAAGATGACCGATACATTGGGGGAGATTGTTAGCCCTATATTTTATATAGTCGAACAAGAATGTAATAGGTCATCTTAGTCGTAAATGGTCTTGTATTGTAATAGGTTAGTCGAGAAAACCGGGCTTGGACTTTAAGCTAATATTGTTTAAGTTAGGGTCGTAAGCCCGACTGTAAGCCAAGCCTAGAACAAGTCACAAAGCCCATGGCCCAACAAGCCAAGGGTATATATACCCTCTTCCATGTGTGGAAGAGGGTGTTGGTTACCATTTTACTTTCTCTCTCTAAAGTGTTTAATCTTCCAAATTCTCTCTTGTTTCTCTCTCTACTTTTCTTCTACTTCTCTCTCTATAATCTTGTGTTATGGATTGATATGGGAATAACACTGTTTGCTACACCCATACAACACATTGGCTTTAATGATAACATTATAGAGTGGCTATCATCACTAATTGGCATGACACAAGTGCTTTGGTTTACACATTAGCCCTTATATGATCTGTGGCTCTTCTAATATAAATCATGATTAACAAGTATTGTAGAAAAATGGCTAGGAAAGAAAGTTCTTTCTCAGATTTTTGTGCCTCTTAATCTAGGTTGGTGAATAACTTAATTATAAACCCCATATAATGTAAAGTAGATTCAACTATCTGTAAATCGTATATCCCCCTGTTTTTGTTGCTTTTCTGTAATTTAGATCGGGAGTGTAGCTCATATGGTAGAGCGCTCGCTTTGCATGCGAGAGGCACGGGGTTCGAATCCCCGCACTTCAATTTTTTAACTACGACTTTCATAAGTGATCAACTCTTTAAGTGATCAACTTTTTTTGCAAAAGTGCTAAACTGATCTTCAAAAGTGATCAACTTTTTAACGTAAGTGAAAAACATTTGTACAAAAGTGCTAAATTGTTCTTCAAAAGTGATCAACTTTTTAATTTTTTAGTTAAAATACGTTTTTCTTAAAACCATTAGTTTTCATCCTTTTTTTAGCTTTAATCTTTTCCAGGTTGAAGTTTTTTTAAAAGTGTATATATGTTATGTTTATATCTACGCATAATTTTTAGCCCATACATGCTTTTATTCTTAAAATGGTAAATTGTACTTTCTAGTGTACATTATTTTCAATAAATAAAAACAAAAAACATAAACAAATACATGTCTTCTTTAAATTTCTAAAAAAAAGCATAAATATAATACAAAAAATTAATATCAATCAGAATACATTTAGATACAACTGCTAAATACAAATATATAAAGATATTCAAAAACACGTTTGCACTCTCCCAAGAATAAACATGCACGACTTTGACAACAAGTGGGCACAACTTCGAGAAACATATATGTACGTCTTCGAAAACATCTATGTACGGCCGCGAAAACATATATGTACGGCTTTGAAAACATCCCACTTTGAAAACACATATGTACCACTTCGTAAAAAAAATGCACGGCTACAAGAACACATAACTTCACTCTTCCAAGAACAAGCATGCACGGCTTCGAGAACAAGTGGGAACATCTTCGAAAACATATATGTACGTGTAGTAACCTGAACTTTAAAATCAACATTTAGGACGAGTTCTAATACTATTTATAATATCCGGAAAAATATTTATTAATTGACTTTTATTTGTCAAGATCATTTTTGTGAATAATATTGAAAATTATTGACTAACCGACAAGGTTAAGGCTTTAACGTATCGAATACATGTCAATTATTATTTATTTACAAGTCTATGTCCATCATAGATCGAAAATATTTTGTTTATGACATAGAAATATTTTTTATTGTCGGCATTTTAATGTATCGCTTTACGAGCATTCTTTATAATTTACGTTAAGCCTTTAGGCGTCATTCGTTTATGGGACGCGTTAACGTTTATTAATTAATAAGCCTTCATTTATTTATTAAAATATCAACGTTCTCCGAATGTCGACGTTTTTATATTATATTGAGCGTTTATTTTTCGGGTTTTATGTGTATCTTTTAAATCGTGTAACTTTTAAAATATTGGATTTTGATAATACCCGTTTTATCATAACGTTAAAAAAAGGTTTAAACAAATTATTTAACTCACCGCCTCATCAAGAGGTGGCGTGTAACAGCACCAAACTCAAACACTTGTATCATTTTTAAAATGGCATGTGTGTATTAGATATAAAATAATATAATTGATACTTTCACTTAACATTTAGCTAACAAACAAGCACACACAACTTTCTTTGCCTTGATCATTTCGTCAATATTACAACTCCAAATCAATATTTCAACTGTCAATCCAAGTAAAATTATTATAATAATAATGAAGACTTATATTACTAGTTATGATGATTGGTTATTTGTTTATTATACAACCATCATCATCAAGACTTTTTGAAGAAACTGAGGCTGAAGTAAAAAGATCCTTGCATGTATATACATAAGGCTTGGTAAATCAATTTTTGGATGATTTATATGGTGGGTTTAAAGCAAGGCTGTCGTTGTCGATTTGTTTACGGTGAACATTCATTTTGCAAGGTTTATGATATTTTATTTATGTACTTATTGTTTCATGTTATATATATATATATATATATATATATATATATATATATATTATTTTGATACTGTAAGATATCATTTCATCTATGAGATTAATAATATAATAGTTTATTTTGGTTATTTGGACATTGTATATGAGTTTTTGACACTAAAACCAAGTTAGAATAAACCTTAAGAAAGTTGTGATAACTTTGATTGTAGATCAGTGGAAAAAACGTGCTATATGGTCAAGCTCAATAGGTTTTGTTCCTTGAATAATTATACAGGGTGATAGGCCTTTGTTTTGTAGCGATTTGGTCGGGTCACACGTCTCGTGACGATACCCGAAGAATTAGATATGGCAGTTATAACTAAATTTTTAGTTAGGAAAAGTTTGTTCGTTGTTCTGGTCTAATCGAATTGATCCTGGTTAACTATGCGACTCAGTTGTCTTTAGTGAAACAAATAGTTGTGTCGTTGTAGTAATTAAAAAGTGCAAGACGTAAATGAAAATAACGATAATTTAAATCTAACTCTAACCTAAAATAAATGACGGGAATTTAAAAGCGAGACGAGAAATTAAAAGGCACTTAAAGAAAATAACGCAAACTTAAAACTATCTAAAGGGAAACTTAAAACGCAACTAAAACTTAAACTAAGGCAAGGCTAAAATAAATCTAAGGCAAGTAAAATTAAAGTGCGAATAAGTAAAAAGGCGGGAAAAGTAAAGCTTGAAAATTAAAAATTAAAAACAGAAACTAAAAGGAACCTGAAAACAGCTCATCCAGAATAAACCTTCGTTCGGAATAATCACTCATCCGGAATGTCACCTTCGTTCGGAATGATTCTTCTTCACTCGGAATATTAGCCAAAACCCTTGATCCGGAATAAATTCTTTATTCGGAATATGTCACTTATCCGGAATAAATCCTTCACTCAGAATATAAAGCCTTGGTTCGGAATGTTTTGCTGACCCGGAATAAAGTCTTGACTCGGAATAAATTCCGAATGAACTCAAACTCCTTGATTCGGAAAAGGTTCCGAGTGAACACACCTTGATTCGGAACTTTGAATCTTCCGAATGACGGTGTTGATCCGGAATGATAAAAGCTTCACTCGGAATAAATCCTACCTTCGCTCGGAATGTTCCAAATGAGTCCTTGATTCGGAATAAATTAATTATTCCGAATAAACTTCCCTTGATCCGGAATAAATGATGTTCCGGATGAACAAAACTCTGATTCGGAACTTTCTGCAATCTGCTTGATCCGGAATAACTGGAACAACCCTTCTTCACTCGGAATGTTCCCTTGATTCGGAACTTCCACTGGTTCGGAATGTTCCGAATAAGCTTCTTCACTCGGAATATTCCGAATGAGTTCTTTTTATTCGGAATACAATTATTTCGAATGAATGCCTTTGCTTTGGAATGTTCCGAATGAACTTGCTTGATTCAGAACAAACAGCTGATCCGGAATATTCAACAAACACCTTCACTCGGAATAATCTGTGCTTGATCCGGAATAAACCTGGAAACAGAAAACGAAGAACACGGGGCAAACAAAGAGCTATGAATCTACCAAAACTAATCAGAATCAACCACAAGATTAAATCAAACTAATCAATAAACATATACTAATCATAAACAAACAATCCAAAACAATCAAACTAACAATAATAATCAAAATAATCAAAATCCACTTTAATCAAATCAATAAAAACATCAAAAACATGAACATGAACAATAAAGCATAAAGATTAAGATCAAACAAGAAAGGAAGATAGGAGATTGACAATAAAAGTAAAGATTGACAAGAATTAAAAGGAAACTTACTTGAAATTAAAGGTATTTAAGGTGCAAGACAAGTATTTAAATTGACATGAAAATTAAATGTGCACAAAATTAAAGATGAAAGAACTAGTGTCACTCTAGCCAACAAAAACTAATGAAATGAAAATGAATCCTATTTATAGGAGATTAGGGAGGTGCTTAGGAAGCTTACTCCCTTCTTTCTTCTTTCTTTAATTGCATCATTAAGTCCTTAATATTCTTAGTGCTTCAACTTTAATGACTTTGTCTCGTGATTTCTTTAAACTCGTCTTTGAATTTTCTTCATAAATAAGACTTGAGTTCTTCGGCTTTAAGTAAACTTCCGTCTTTTGACTTTTTCTTCAATAAATCTTCAGAATTGATCTTGGACTTCCGTTCTTTTTGCACTCTTGATTTCTTGACTTCGTCTTTCGTCTTTTTCTTCGATAAAAGCCCGTGAATGCCCGTGTTTTCTCCACTTTTCACCTTTTCGTCCTAAATCACAACAAAAACACAAACCACGCATAATTCCGACATTTAAGACATAAAATACACGTTTTGGCTCGGTTATTATTGTAGTTAAGTGGTAAAAAGGATGGGTGTTTACACACCTATCAAATCCCCTACACTTGACCATTGCAATGTCCTCATGCAATGCATTAGTTACCAAGCACGTTTACACTTTTCATCACAATCAATCCACCTTGGCCTTTATTAAAGAGATAGAAAATTATAAACATTCAAAGTAAAGGAAACAAAAACATACCTTCGGGTTTTGAAAATGTCATGAATGATCATCATCCTCAAGTTTTCACTTTCTCCAAACCAAGCTTAAAAACGAGATCATTGTTATTATAAGTTAGCAAACCAACACGAACTCATGTAGGCCAATTATTCACTTAGACTCCCTTATTCCTAGGTGTATCTCTTATATTTTATTGTTGTCTTGAATGATCACGAGGATGCATTGTTGACTTATTTCGATAGTTATTAAGGCTGAAAATAAAGTGGGACGATTTAATCAATAGTTAGCTAAAGGACAAAATATTTTAAAACTGCTTCTCAGGACCTCATAAAGTTCATATCTTGGCATAACTCGCTTCGCGATTTGAGACCTTTCTCGGACCGATATTTGGCAGCGACTTCATACTTCAAATCTTGAGAGACGTTCATGAAATAATGGTCTTCTCTTCATAATAGGAATTTCTTCACTTGAAGTTTTTGAGAGATTCTTCATATCTGGACCACGACTTCTTCATTTTTCTCCAATCTTTATTTTGGACTTTGATATACAACGATCCGCCTCCTTTTTGGACTTGGATCTATTTATCCTCATACCTTGTTAGGGCCTTTTTGGATAGACTTCTCCATGATCTTTTGGGGAGTACTTGCTTTTCGTCGTGTGTCTCGATCCTTCATATTGATCTTTGATAAATGATTCTTCACATCACTTTTGGATCTTTAGCAACAAAATATAGCCCTCATGTCTTGTTAGGGCCTTTTCGGACTCGCCAATCTTCGCATCCCGCTTCAATAAGTTATGCCTTGGCTATGAACTCTAATCCATACCGAGCAACTTTTAAACGATCTTGGGCTAGAAGCTAAGTAACTTTTCAAATCGTACAACCTTATTTATTGCAGATAAATTTATTAACAAGCGATGGGAGAATAGGCTTATAATTAACTCACATAAATTCACGAAAGAATACCAAACTTATAATTGACTCTATCATCTCTCGTACTCCACAGTTTAAAATCTCAAGGAATGAGACTCGTAGATGCTTAGCCTATTAAATCACAGTTTTGGGTTTTCGAGTCGCCTGTAGGATCTTGCAAGTTCTTAGACTTTTTCAAGTTTAGAAATCGCATTTTAAAGTTCCCTTGATAAACGACTCTCTAGGATCAATTATAGGAACTTGCGAAAAGTTCTTGTTCTTAACCCGTGAGAGTTAAGACTTTCGCGTTTTATAGCTCCCTATATAAAAGCCTAGCAAAACTTGACTTAAACACGTTAAGGATACTAGCTAGAGTAAACTTAGATAAGTAAACTCGGGTTGAGTCAAAAGATTCACAACGTTTGAAAATTAAAACCACTTTATTAAAATTTATTCTAGCAAAGAAGGAAAAATAACTATACAAAGGAAAAACTAATAGGCCAAAAATAGATCAAAAATTTTGAAAAACGTCGTAAAATTGATTTTCCGGTTAAAATGAGGACACATACAAGGAAAAGACCACTTAACTTCGATAGAAGTCCCCCTACACTTAATATAAACATTGTCCTCAATGTTTAAGCATGTGGGAGTAAACTCCCCTACACTTAGGACATTGTGCACTTTGTTTAAATCTCACTAAGGAAAAGACGACTAAAGAGATTCCTATTTTAATATTGAGAAATTATAAAATAGTGAATCGAAAAGAGTTTAGGATAGAACCGGGAAGACGGAAACATGGAATCACGGGTCGTCAAAAATCATCAAGAGTGGATCATTGAGCGCTCGAATCCCTGAATATGAGAAAAGAGGAAATAGCAAACACCAACGGGTCTCCCCTACACTTAGGATATAGATAGCTAAAAGATAGAAACATGGGTTGCCTCCCAAAAAGCGCTTGATTTTTGTTAACCGAGTCGTGAGCCTGACTCGACCTTGATTATCATAGGAAGAAGCATGAAACATATCCACCGGGATCAAAGACATAGTTTTCGTCCATCAAGTAGCACAAGCTTAAGGCGAACAAGGCAAGCCAAAGAAGAGTAGGCAAGGTTCCCTTAAGCAATCATGGAGCACGGTGGGAGCAAGGGTGAAGAGGTGCAAGCATATCTTCATAAGTTCCAAAGATTTTTCCTTTTATTTCATCAGATGGATACTAAGATGGCTGAAGAATATCAATACCGGGGTCGAACACCTTTTCCTTTAGGGGAAAATAGCACTCAGGCTCAGCAGAATTTGAAGAAGATCCGCGAAGAAAATGCACAACCTCGTCCTCAGAAGGTGGACAAAGAGGTGTTAAATCATACGTGCTGCGGATGTTGGTGTCGTCCGGTTGCTTCTCCTTTGAAAGAATTTTCTTCAAATCCGAAGTAGGATCAAGACCATAATCATCAAAGTCCAAAGGAGGAGCATCACTCTCATGAGGGAAGTATGTATTAAGAAAAGTAGAAAAGTCTTCCTCAAATGAGTAGTCATCCAAAGTAGGATTAAGCATGGATGGCGGAGGATCTTCATCATGAGAAGAATCACTCGAAAGAGTATCAGCCTCATCAAAATCATCATAAGTGGGCATGTCGGGATACTCGGAAGTAAAATCATCATAATCATCCGAATCTGAGCTAGAATCATCATCATAAGCATCAAAGATCGGTGGAGAATCATATATGGGTGAAGGTTCCAAATAGGATAGAGAATCATCCACATCATCTTGAAATAGTGGATTATCATGGCAAGAATCGAATAGCAGATTGTTGTAGACGACAAAATCATCAAGCACATTAATCATATTCGCTGATTCTCGTCCTCCAAAGGATTTGCTTGTAAGCTTACCCATTTCAAAAACTTGTGCATCATCCCCGACCCTTAAAATTAATTCACCTTCGGCAACATCAACTAAAGCTCGTCCGGTTCTCAAGAATGGCCGACCAAGTATTAAAGGAATACGAGGGTTCATTTCATAATCAACAACAACAAAGTCGATCGGAAAAGTGAAGGTGCCAACTTTAATGAACACATCTTCGGCAATACCAACGGGGTAAGCGAGAGTGCGATTTACAAGCTCAAGGGTCATCTTTGTTGGAGTAAGGTCGGGTAATGATAGTGCTTGCCAAACACTTAAAGGCATCAGATTAATACTGGCCCCGAGATCAGCTAGGGTAGTAAATTCTTCGGTTTTGTTAAAAATGCAAGGCAACACAAAACGAACGGGATCTCCAAGTTTTTCCAGAAGTTCTTTAAGAATAACTGCAGAACAGGTTTCATTTAAGCGTGTGTTGGCGAGCTCAATCAGCTTCTCCTTCTTGTTAAGTAATTCCTTGAATGCTTTGACAAATTTCGGCATGTGGACAAGTGCTTCAACAAGGCTAATGTTGAAATTCATTTGAGAGATCATCTTCAAATAATTCGACACTTGAATGTCATCCTTGGTGTGCAGTTTGGCCTTGCCTAAGCGAGATGGATAAGGAATATTGGGTTTGGGTGGTTGAGGTGTAGGTGTAGCAGGTAAAGGTTGAGATGTTGAAGGTGGGGTTGGTGGAGGAGTCGTAGTGGGTGCTTCTTCACGACGAGGCGGAGACGGTAATGGTGTACTAATACTAGGTGTGGGAGTAGTAGGGATAAATGGTGGTGGAGGAGGTGTAGATGATGGGGGCGGGATAGGTGGTCCTACTAAAGTAACTCCACTACGGGTAGTAATAGCACTAACATTTGCTCGCGGATTGGTGACGGTGTTTGAAGGTAGAGAACTCGAAGTAGAAGGTTGAGTGGTGGGCAAGAAACTAGCCAGCATATTCTTCAAATCATTCGTTTGATTGCTGAAGGAGGATTGAATATTATCTCGAAGCTCGGATCTAATGTCATTCCCTTGCTTGGTGATATCCCCTTTCAGATTGATAATTTGGCTCTGTAGATTCTTAATTTGCTCACCTTGGGTTCTCATTATGGCTTCAACATCTTGATTGATGGGTGGGGCTTGTTGAGCGGGTGGGTGATAAGGATTAGAAGCTCTAGGTGGGATTTGGTTGCTTCTATTGTAATTGTTGTTAGGGTTTTGGTTTTGAGGAGAAAAACCGGGTGAAAGGTAGTTGTTTGATCGGTAACTCAGCAAATTTCGATCCCCTTGAGGTCGGGCTTGGTAATTTTCCGGTGAATAATTACCATAAGATGCATACACGTTTTCCATATTTCCTTGAGTAGAAGGAAAATCAGTGTATGAGTGTGGACCGCCGCACGTTTCATAAGAATTGGCTACTGCTTTAACTTGTTGTTGGTTTGTAGCGAGAAGCAAGATATTTTTGTTCATTTCTGCCATCATGCGGGTGAATTCGGTCATGTCGGGGTTTGCTGAAGTAGAAGAAACATTGACTCTCGGGTTGTTCCTTGAAGAAGCGGAGGAATCCCAGTTTTTGTGATGAGTAGTCATGTTCTCAATAAGCTCTCTACACTCCTCGGGTCTTCTTTTCATAAATGTGCCACCGACGGCTGCATTAATCGTATCACGATCACGAAAAGTCAAACCGTTGTAGAAAGTATCAATTAAGGTCATAGGGAGCATGTTGTGGTTTGGGCAACGATCGATTAAGACATTATATCTTTCCCAAGCATCAAAGAGAGATTCATCGAGTTCTTGCATGAAACCGCTGATTTGATTTCGAATGCTCGTGACCATGGATGGTGGAAAGTAGCGCGACAAAAAGCGTTGAGTCATGTCATCCCAAGTATGAATAGAATTCTTCGGAGACGATCAAACCATTTCTCGGCATGATGTGATAAATTATGTGGAAAGAGTTGAAGGCGAAGAACATCCATTGTGGCACCGGGCAACTTCATGCTTTGAGTGACTGTAATGAATTTGTCGAGGTGTTTGTTGGCATCATCATCAGGCATTCCTCGAAAAGGATTTGTTTGCACTTGCTGGACCATGTGATGCTTCAACGAAAACTCCGGAGCCGTGATTTGCATCGGCGCAATCGGTCCTCCTCGTCCAAACATGGTAGGTTGACAAAGCTCCTCCATTGTCCGAAGGTCGGGTTGTGGAAGAACATTGTTGTTGTTATTATTGAGGTGCGATGGATTGTTATTGTTGTTCACACCTGCCATAGCTAAATCTTCAGGAGTCTCGGGCTCTTGATAAGTAGAAGATCTAGTACGCATACACCTACAAAGGCAAAAGAAAAAGAAACCAAACACAAAGAGAATATATATACACTATAAAGATAAAAATAAAATCTTTTTAGATTTTTGAAATTTTTAATTATTATGGATTTTTTGAAATTTTTAAGCAAGAAAAATAACGCTCACAAGTGAACGGGTCCCAAAAAGCAACGCGTCTTTCACAGAAAACCGTTAATCTTTACGAAAAGAGCCGGCAGCGGCGCCATTTGATACATGGATTTTACTCAGTTAAAAAGTTCGTTGTCGTATGTTTAATCGAATTGATCCTGGTTAACTATGCGACTCAGTTGTTCTTTGGTGGAAACAAAAGTTGTGTCGTTGTAGTATATAAAAAAGTGCAAAACTTTAAAGTAAAGAGCAGGTAAATTTAAATCTAACTCTAATTTAAAATAAATGACGGGAATTTAAAAGCGAGACGAGAAATTAAAAGGCACTTAAAGTAAATAATGCAAACTTAAAACTATCTAAAGGCAAACTTAAAACGCAACTAAAACTTAAACTAAGGCAAGGCTAAAATAAATCTAAGGCAAGTAAACTTAAAGTGCGAATAAGTAAAAAGGCGGGAAAAGTAAAGCTTGAAAATTAAAAATTAAAAATTAAAAACAGAAACTAAAAAGAACCTGCAAACAGCTCATCCAGAATAAACCTTCGTTCGGAATAATCACTCATCCGGAATGTCACCTTCGTTCGGAATGATTCTTCTTCACTCGTAATATTAGCCAAAACCCTTGATCCGGAATAAATTCTTTATTCGGAATATGTCACTTATCCGGAATAAATCCTTCACTCAGAATATAAGGCTTGGTTCGGAATGTTTTGCTGACCCGGAATAAAGTCTTGACTCGGAATAAATTCCGAATGAACTCAAACTCCTTGATTCGGAAAAGGTTCCGAATGAACACACCTTGATTCGAAACTTTGAATCTTCCGAATGATGGTGTTGATCCGGAATGATAAAAGCTTCACTCGGAATAAATCCTACCTTCGTTCGGAATGTTCCCAATGAGTCCTTGATTCGGAATAAATTAATTATTCCGAATAAACTTCCCTTGATCCGGAATAAATGATGTTCCGGATGAACAAAACTCTAATTCGGAACTTTCTGCAATCTGCTTGATCCGGAATAACTGGAACAACCCTTCTTCACTCGGAATGTTCCCTTGATTCGGAACTTCCACTGGTTCGGAATGTTCCGAATAAGCTTCTTCACTCGGAATATTCCGAATGAGTTCTTTTTATTCGGAATACAATTATTTCGAATGAATGCCTTTGCTTTGGAATGTTCCGAATGAACTTGCTTGATTCAGAACAAACAGCTGATCCGGAATATTCAACAAACACCTTCACTCGGAATAATCTGGGCTTGATCCGGAATAAACCTGGAAACAGAAAACGAAGAACACGGGGCAAACAAAGAGCTACGAATCTACCAAAACTAATCAAAATCAACCACAAGATTAAATCAAACTAATCAATAAACATATACTAATCATAAACAAACAATCCAAAACAATCAAACTAACAATAATAATCAAAATAATCGAAACCCACTTTAATCAAATCAATAAAAACATCAAAAACATGAACATGAACAATAAAGCATAAAGATAAAGATCAAACAAGAAAGGAAGATATGAGATTGACAATAAAAGTAAAGATTGACAAGAATTAAAAGGAAACTTACTTGAAATTAAAGGTATTTAAGGAGCAAGACAAGTATTTAAATTGACATGAAAATTAAATGTGCACAAAATTAAAGATGGAAGAACTAGTGTCACTCTAGCCAACAAAAACTAATGAAAAGAAAATGAATCCTATTTATAGGAGATTAGGGAGGTGCTTAGGAAGCTTCCTCCCTTCTTTCTTCTTTCTTTAATTGCATCATTAAGACCTTAATCTTCTTAGTGCTTCAACTTTAATGACTTTGTCTCGGGATTTCTTTAAACTCGTCTTTGAATTTTCTTCATAAATAAGACTTGAGTTCTTCGGCTTTAAGTAAACTTCCGTCTTTTGACTTTTTCTTCGATAAATCTTCAGAATTGGTCTTGGACTTCCGTTCTTTTTGCACTCTTGATTTCTTGACTTCGTCTTTCGTCTTTTTCTTCGATAAAAGCCCGTGAATGCCCATGTTTTCTCCACTTTTCACCTTTTCGTCCTAAATCACAACAAAAACACAAACCACGCATAATTCCGACATTTAAGACATAAAATACACGTTTTGGCTCGATTATTATTGTAGTTAAGTGGTAAAAAGGATGGGTGTTTACACACCTATCAGGCCGAAATGATAAAAAGTGTCGATTCTGAACATGCTGAATGAACCGAATGAGAAATCATTATAGAAACCAGAACCATTAAAAAAGGTAAGACTATGGGTTGTAGCTAAACTTATGTAGAACACACACGAATCGGATGGTTTTCTACGGATAAACGGTTTGGAAAGGGCGGGCAAAATGGTGAAACTGAAGTTGGCTGCGAAAAACAGCCAACTCTTCTAAGTGATAGAATGGGTAAATGAGCTATGATAAGTATAAATTAGGGGTAATTGGACTTATAATAAGTAAACTACATAAGTTAAGAATGATTTTGGTAAAAATAACTCATGTATATTATTTATGGTTTAAGATAAATGATTTAATCTACGAGGAATGTCAACAAATTATAAGAATTTGATCATATTAAATTAATGTAAAACGCGTTGATTTTTATAAAAACCGAAGTGGTATGACCCACTTATCGGGAAGTATGGACTCATTTATATACTGATGATTATGTGACCGGACACTCGACCATCGAACAATATTAAGCTGATATCGTTTTGAGGAGTTTTAGAACCCTAATGCATTGAAAGTAAAATTGGGCCATAAAAGCCCAACGTACACTTATAATGGACTATAATGGGATTAATTTACAAAATGAGATAATAGATGACAAATTGTTATCAAAATTCCTATGAAAAGTTTTATGAAACTTATACAATGTCCAAACTTACTAAAGTGAACTATTTACATATATGTATGGCTTACGTATAGACTCGAGCCTAAGACGCGTCTCGTCATTATAGGTCTCGTTCGGTCATATGTCGACCACTGGGCATCTCATTCTTGATCAATGAGCGATTGATATCTCGTGAAGTCGTGTATCGACTATTGGATGTTTGTTCCTCGATAAACGTTGATAGCTATATCAGGTGAGTTCATAGCCTCGCTTTTACTGCTTTATATGTGTTTATAAACCCACGAGGGGGAATACATGTTCTTGATATAAAATATATGGTGTTTATATATATATGGTTTTGAGAGAATACATGTTTATGAATAAACATGTGGTTTGCTATATGCTTTGAACGAATACATGTTGTTGTAAATGAATGTAAGTTGGTGATTAAATGCTTTTGAAAGATGAACACAAGCGTTGATTGTGAACCGCTATTTGCTAAGTGCTGTATTGCCAAAATTTGGAAAGTCCCTATAAATCCATGAACCGTTAACTACCTATGATGGGTAGGCGTTGGTACAGACGGGTGGATCCATTGGGGATGGCCCCCACCTGGGCAGGTCGCACCTGTGGGTTGGAGGCTCAACCAGGTGTGTTGTATTAGAAGTAAGGGGGTATTCGGCAAAATACCTGACTAGGGCATTATTATACTTAAGGCTTCGGTGTCATGGCTTAGTAGAATAGCTTGGACTTTGGGTATTGCATGTTTTGCACTATCGACAGTGGATGAGATACTTGTGTTCAAAAGCTCTATGGTTTATTTCAAACCCCATTATTGTTTATTTAAAAACCTATGAATTCACTCAACTGTTGTGTTGACATGTTAGCATGTATTCTCAGGTGTGTAGGTTTAAGAGCAGCTGGAGCATGGAGCCGCGCAAGATAAAGTAAAGGCAAAACAAACAATTTCCATTCGATACATTTGACAAATCTTTGTTATTTCTTAAGGTTTTTATAAATTGGCGTGACCTCTTTTTTAGTTAACTCTGATTTAATAAAATTATCGAATGGTTTATTTTATAAAACATCTCTTTTGAGGTCGTTTTCTATGACTGTGTGTGATGTGCTATGAAGTAACGCCCAATGTTGATATTCCGCTGCCTTGTGAAATTGGGGGTGTTACAGATTGGTATCAGAGCACTAGTTATAAAGAACTAGGTCGTTTTTCAAAACCTAGACTATAACTGCTCTTTCATAAAATTGTTTGGTTGCCTTACAAAGTATCCGCGCGCTCGTGCCTCCTAGAAACCAATGCTTGGTTTTGATTGTTTGATCCTATGTGTATATAGGAATGATTGTATGTAAATATATGTATATTCTTTGGTATTTTCAGGCATTGCATGTGAAGCAATGGACCTTGCGTGATTATCGTAAATTTTATGATATAGTTTTATACAGAGTTTGGCCTCGCCGCCAATCACCGATCTCGATAATTAATTTATTATCCGTATATGAGTATGAAACTCATTTGATTCTTTGGGTACATATATATTGTTTCGTAATCTATCTCATATCGACTAATTTAAGCTCGATTGTTGTCATCGCATCGTGAAGTGCCATTTTAGGACATCTCCTTTTGAAACGTAATTGATAAACATATTATTTTATTTATGTACTTCTTATAATTTTGAAGAATCATTTCTTCAAGGAGACAACTTCTATGTAATGTAACGTTTAGTTTGATTGTGTATGATTATGTTTTATTGGCGAAAAGGAGGATGCCTGTGTTGGACCTAAAATATCTTTATTTCCTAATATATGAAAATCTTTTTGAATGACAAACCCCCCATGTCTGACGTCATATTGTACGTCATAAATAAATCCCACACGTTTCTTATCTTATCCACCATCTTCTCTATCTATCTACATACACACATAAAACTGCCTCTCCGTCTTTTCTGGCTGCAAAAAACGTACGATGCATCCAAATCCCCTCACAATCAACCGCTTCTGCTTATAAATCTCCGAAATATATCCTTGTAAGTTGCAAGTCTGGTTATCTTTAATTATCGGTAAATAATATTTGTATTAATTTTTTTGTTTTAAATCTTTGGATAAATTTCAGTTTAATTATTTAATTATCGGTACATAATCTTTGGATAATTTTTTTGATTATCCGATTTTGAAGTGATATTTCAAATTTTGAATCACGAACCCTAAATCCCAGATCCCTATTTAAGATTCAACTAACCTGGAGTTCCAATCACACTTTCAGCTTTTCTTTTCTTTTTCCATAATAAAAAAATATGGATTCGAAAATAACCAAGGTTTCTGATCTTACTCCTTTTAGAGATGATTGGAAAATCAAGGTTCGGGTAATCCGATTGTGGAAACTCCCTGATTTTAAAAACCCGCTCCTAACTTACTCCATTGACATGGTTCTCATGGATGAAGAGGTAATAGCTACTGGTAAAAAAATTTCATAACAATTTCCACCTATTTGAAAACGTAATTGAATACATACACATTCATTTTTTGTAGGGTACTAAAATACATGCTACTGTAAAAAAAGGCTTGGTGAAGCAGTTTGATTCTCAACTGGAATAAGGGAAATGCTACTTCTTATCTGATTTTCAAATTAATGAGAGACATGGAAACCACCATGTCGTTGCTCACCAATATCGTCTTCAATTTTACGATATACAAAATCTCTAAATGTGATGATAGTGGTGGATCAGTATACGGATTTATTTTTAGGCCTTTTGACTCTGTTCTCAGCTAAAAGAAAAACTCTACTGTTGCTTATGGTTAGTATTTCTAAAAGTTTTTCTGTACAAATAATTTTTTATTAGATACAAATGTTTTCTATCAACCGTTTTTGATAATATATCGTAGCTAATCATGGGTTAATAGAATACATATGTTAGATTGAAAACCTATGATGAATGTAAATAAGTAGACAATCATTAATGGGTGAAATAAAGTTTACATAACTGTTGTAGCCAGTAACTTACTAATTGTTGGACATAAATGGTGTGACAGTATATAAAATGAAGCATTAACACATAAGACAGATTGTTTTAACAAAAATTTGACATATCATATCTTTAAGAATGTATATATCGCAAAACCATAGATCAGTCATATACTTAATAAATAAGTAACTGGTGCATTGGTTTGTGTTTTATATGCTGCCCGTTAAATGGTTTTTCTTGAAAATCGGGTTCATTGCTTTGTATCTTAATTTTTATCGTTTAAACTTTAGTTTGACATATATACTCCTTCATGAGACATAATATATTTTAAGAATATCGTTTAAAAATTAACAAATCTAACTGTATTCCAAAATCACCCATTTGCACTCCCACTCGAGACATAAAAAGGGACAATAGTCTAATGTTTACTTATTTGTTTCCAGATGTCATAGGCGAAGTCGTTTCATGTGGACCTCTTGATTATCCTTTAATTGATGGAAAACCGGTTAAGCAGCTTCGTTTTGAGCTACAAGATACTATGTAAACAACTCATATTCTTAAATTACTTATTTATAACACATTGTCAGCATTTCTATTCATTTATACATATCCGACTTTTGTTAACAGGGGACTTAGGCTGTCAATTACCTTGTGGGGTCACTATGCGGAACAAGTTGATGCTGCTTTGGGAGATAGGACTAAGATGAGTATTCTCATAATGCAATTTGCGAAACACAAGATATATAGAGGTTGTTATTTTACACCATTTTGTACTTAATTCATTCATATTATATGCACCTTACGCTGTATTATTGTGCCTAATTCGTAGGGAAGCCTTCATTGTCAAACTGCCATAACTGTACCAGGTTTTTTATTAACTAAGATATAGGTTTTTTATTAACGAAGATATTCCTGACATAATCAATTTCAGACAAAGGTATCCCCATGCTAATGTAAATAATAACATCATTCGTACATTTTTAGCTTCACTTCTGTATAACTAAAAAATACATATGTAGTGTTGTTGCAATTATTGGTACGGAAGCACCAGAAAATCGTATTTCTCCATTGGTGATCTACAAAAAAGTGCCTGTCCGTGACGAATTCTTGAACTATTTGGGAAAGGTTAATCTGTGTGACATCCGGGACATAATAAAGGTTATTCTAACAAATTCTTATATTAACAAAAACTCAACTGTTTTAATAAAGTATAAAAATAACGTTACCATTCTCATTATATACATTTAGGTCATGTCATGTGTCGTTGTTGGCACAATCAAATGTGTTGAGCGTGAGACCAAGTGGTACTATTTAGGATGTCGTAAGTGCAACTTTGGGTTTGATCCAAAGATAGAGGAATATACAGATGAGGAGTCTGGTCTGGTTAAACATAAGACAGTTGGTTATACTTGTAAGAGCAAAACATGTGGTGAGGTGTCTGATGTTCTGTACAAGTTTCTTCTTTAATATTACCTAAATATTCAAATAACATATACATATCTTATAGCATTTCATACTTATTAAACATTGCAGGTTTAAGATTCAGATTCGAGTGTTGGATAACACGGGGTCTGTTTCTTTGACACTCTTTGATCGCCAAGCGAATACTTTAATACCCAAAGATGCTAACGAATTAGTTGAACAACAGCAAAAGGTAACATATTCTTAAACTCTTACCAGATTTATCAACCTACTAACTACTACCATTTTCTACAATGCTAACTTTACTATTGTTATACTAAAAATAGAAAGGAGCCCTTGACGTTTTGCCTGAAGATTTTCCATGCTTGCTTGAAAAGAAATTTGCATTCAAAGTGGACATCACAGACTATAACTTATCCAACAACAAATATGTCTATGGAATATCTCAAATATGTGAAGAACCTGATGTCATTGAAGAATTGGAACAAAAAGTTTCAACTCTTGAGGTATAATCTTTTTATTAACTTTTATTCATTTTCTATAAATTCAAAATTGAACTGTAAATCACCAACGTTTACATAAATTAAACATGTCACTATGAGCAGCTCTTTAACACCGTCATTAGGCTTCATCACACCACCATCTCGCCTAACATATCAGGTATTGTTATTAGACTATCGATGTACTCAATTTTTTCTTATTTATAGTATGTATAGATGTCGTAAATTTTTTAACTATTTTTTTAAAAATGATGTAGGATAGCGCATCTGCTTCTGGAAATGCAAAATCCTTAATTGAATCTTTGAAGGATACGGGAACAAGCCCTACTAAGAGAAACTTGGAAGAGGTTATTGACATTGACGGATTGTCCAATACATCATCTTCTAAGAAGAGACTTCTTCAACCAAAGATTGAGAAAGATTGATTATTGATATTTGTTTGAATCAAATCATCCTTTGTTTTGTTTAAACATATTCGTATTCTGGATATTTTCCATTGTTTCCTGGTTTTTTAGGTTTCTTCCGTTTTGAATTATGGATTTTTAGAATAATTGCTGTCTCATTAGTTTAAGATTTTTTTTACTATTTTGCCATTGTGTTATGAACAGTACAATACTTAATCAACTATTGCTTCATTTCACAAATGTAGAGTTATTTTTTGGAGATATTATTGGCACTACAGGAACTACATCGTATGTGTTGCATTGAGCCTCTAATAGACATTTATGGGAATATATGAAAATATCAGGTATGAATACTCACTAAACTTTAGTTGTGTATTGAACTTTACGTACTTGTGTATACTTAATTTATTTACCTCAAGTGCAAACCCCCTTTTCTTATTCAAGTTTTATGTTTCATGGTTTAACAACTGCACAGAAAGCGAGAGGGTAAATGAACATCTTGCACCTGAAGCTAATGCCACGATTTTCAACAAGGATGCTCACGTTGATGTTACTGTAGTTGATAATAGTGTTGATGAATCCAAAAATATAGATTCTTTAGTAAGCAGACTAAAAAGACCTGCAACGAGTGTTAATGATTCTATTTCTGTGAATGAACGAAAATGCAAGGATGAATTTGGTGATGCGAGGAAAGTGCAATGGATGGATGTTTTTGGGGGAGACCTATATGAAATTCGTGAATTTGAACCTAGGTACAGATACTTCATCTTTAGAAACGATATAAATATATGTAAATGTATGGCGGATGTTTGGGAATGGGATGTTTGGGAATATGCTTATTTAAACTGCTTATCTGCTCTGAACTTGCATCAACCTACTTATTTTGAAGGGGTCAATTTTTTTAAAATAAGCAGGTAAAGCGGCTTTCAGTAGAGTGTTTAGGATTGCTTTTCTGTTTTTAATCAATGCTTTAAGCAAATAAACCCTTCAATAACCAGTCCCAAACACCCGCTAAAGGGTGAAATTTGTTTATCTTAAGAGTTCAAATATTGCTCGAACAATAAGTAGGTTTTGCAAATTTTTATTCATTTATACATATCTGACTTTTGTTACTTTTGTTAACAGGGGTTCAGCAGTTCATACGATAATCAGAAACTATCGGTAAAGCATCTAACCTCCTTACCTAACATGTCTATAATTAAAACCTTACAAGGTAATCACTATTTGCGGCAGGCTAAGGAAAAGGGTCGCAAACAGCCATAAGGATACCTCAGTCCAGGTTAGCCGAACATGCTAGATTTGTGTTTATCCATCTAAGCTTTTTGTAATTATGAAATTATTATTAATTAATGCCTTTTTTAATACAGGCTGATAACTATGAAAAATATGTACCTTAAATGAATCCAAACAACGTCCATGGACTTTCCATTGGGTTTATTCTTGGACATTTGCAATTAGTCGGCTCTGATTTCGTCAAGAACATCACTGTAGGTTTTGTGTTCCGAAGGAATGATTTTATCAGTGAGAGGACTTTATGTTCAAAAAAGAAGATAAATGGAGCTTGAATCAATGCAAGTTTTTTTGTCCATCAGGTTGGTCATATACTTTTTTTAGTAGATTCTTTAGTAAGAAGCCAAAAAAGACCTGCAGCGAGTGTTAATGATTCTATTTCTGTGAATGAAGGAAAATGCAAGGATGAATTTGGTGATACGAGGAAAGTGCAACGGATGGATGTTTTTGGGGGAGACCCATATGAAATTCGTGAATTTGAACCTAGGTACAGATACTTCATCTTTTGAAACGATATAAATATATGTAAATGTATGGCGGATGTTTGGGAATGGGATGTTTGGGAATATGCTTATTTAAACTGCTTATCTGCTCTGAACTTGCATCAACCTACTTATTTTGAAGGGGTCATTTCTTTTAAAATAACCAGGTAAAGCGGCTTTCAGTAGAGTGTTTAGGATTACTTTTCTGTTTTTAATCAATGCTTTAAGCAAATAAACCCTTCAATAACCAGTCCCAAACACCCGCTAAAGGGTAAATTTTGTTTATATTAAGAGTTCAAATATTGCTCGAACAGTAACTAGGTTTTGTAATTCATTTATACATATCTGACTTTTGTTACTTTTGTTAACAGGGGTTCAGCAGTTCATACGATAATCAGAAACTATCGGTAAAGCATTTAACCTCCTTACCTAACATGTATGTAATTAAAACCTTACAAGGTAATCACTATTTGCGGCAGGCTAAGGAAAAGGGTCGCAAACAGCCATAAGGATACCTCAATCCAGGTTAGCCGAACATGCTAGATTAGTGTTTGTCCATCTAAGTTTTTTGTAATTATGAAATTATTATTAAATAATGCCTTTTTTAATACAGGCTGAGAACTATGAAAAATATGTACCTTAAATGAAGCCAAACAACGTCCATGGACTTTCCATTGGATGTCTTCTTGGACATTTGCAATTAGTCGGCTCTGATTTCGTCAAGAACATCACTCTCTAAACATAAGGTAAAAAACATGCATCAAGGACTTCCTGGACAAACACTCAGTCGTCGTTGCTAACTATTGAATACAAGATGTTTCCGCCTACTGAATGTATGTTGTTCTCCCACCTGCTGCTGCTGGCCTTGATACCAATAATGGAGCAATGATTAGTAAATGATTAGTAAATGGTTGGTCAAGTTTTTTAGGACCTGGTGTAATGAAACATTAATTGTTTTGATTATGTAATTCTAGATTTTTATGGGATAAGCAACTACAAAAATAGCATATACATTTGTAAAATGTAAAAATATTCTCTTTTTTATTATGAATAAGAATCTTATTTTTTTATATCATGTGGTGAGGTATCTGATGTTATGTACAAGTAAGTTTCCTCTTACTATTACCTACATATTCAAATAACATATACATATCTGATAGCATTTCACCCTTATTAAACATTGCAGGTTTAATATTGAGATTCAAGTGTTGGATTAGACGGGGTCTGTTTCTTTGACACTCTTTTACATTCTGTAAGATATTTAAAAAAACTCATTTTCTGCATTTAAAAAAACTCTGACCTTTGCTAAACAAAGTAAATCACTTTTGACAACATACATTCCAAATTATTACAACCTGTGGCAATTTATCACATACACGTAATTATCAAAATTCATATGGTAAGAAAAAATCTTAAACTATGAAACACATCTAAATATTTTTGGACTTACAAATATTTGATAGAAATAACAGTTATTTTATGTCCACCATTTAAGGAAATCAATAACTGTATGTTTTTCTTACAAACTTTTTAAAAAAATTTATAACACATAAAAATATTTTCTACCATCAGCTAAATTTTATCAAATTCAACAAGTGCAGTTCATATATCAATAACCTCAAATGAGAAGACCAAAAAAGGATATGTTGGAGGAGAATAATCATAGGCCTAATATAACATATAACACCACTAAAAATAATGGTGCACGCGATCCAATTCAGGTTAAAAAAGCGCGGAAGACCTCCTTTATATGACATCTCCAATTGTAAGTTTTTACTCATCCCTACAGTTTTAGTTTCCTATTTTATGAAAAATGAATTTGATCAGTCAAAGGAATAGTGCAATTTAGTTAGTCAATAAGGGTACAAATATATTTTCAGTTTGGGTTGAGTAGGAGTTAAATTTTCTAATCATTAGCCTTCACAACAGTAACTTTAGGTGACTGTAATTAAGAGATTTAAGTTCACTAGATTTACCTTTAGATCTGTTTCTATTGCATTTATTTCATTTCTTATTTGCTCATCTTATAGCGTTTTTGGGATTTGGAATCGGATTTGATTGTCATGTCTGTATTGATTGGTTATTTTTTCTAAGATTATGACTCCGATGTAAAATCTGTTAACACATAATATATGTAGAGTATCAATTTTTGAAGGCAAAACCCGCTCTATTTCGTCAAGATCAGACATAATTCTCCTATTTATGAAAAATAGTATCCTATTTTTCATAAAATGAATTTACTGTTTTTTTCGAATGTGTTAAATTAGTGTCCTCGCCCGGTGATATTGGAGATAGTCCAGCCTCTGGTTTAACCGATATACCCAACACGTTTTCTAATACAACATCAAACCGCAATGAAATTTATGTTGGAAGCAATTCTTATTCCTTTTTGTTGAAACTTGGAAGGCCTCCTAAATATGACATCTCTAATTGTAAGTTTATTTCCACTTTATAATTGAAACTTTATCAATTTCACCTATTCACTTGCGTTTTGTTTATATGTATGTATTATTGGCGTATGGTCGTACTATAGGAGATAATGGAAATCATTATTTTAGTCAAGTATCTAACAAGTCATCGGTCACACCAAATAGACAACCATCAGGGAATTTCTCTTCAACATATTATTCTCAGTTTATCAATTTATCATAATGACTATCTTTTAATTCATGTGTTATTAGTTGCCTTGCGTGGTAGTATAGGGGATACTCCAAATCTTAGTTATACTACTCAAGTACCTAATGAGTCGCATGTCAAACAATTAGGACAACCATCATGTAATTTTGAATTAACAACATTGACATTTCAAGTTATATTAATCTATTATACTCCTTTGAATATTTAATGATTATGTGTTTCATATATTTGATCAACTTTAAAAACTATTGTTTTCAGGTCTATCAACTCATTTAATACGCCAGTCTAAGTCTAAAGGCAAAAGGAAAGTAACTGATGATGGAAGTTCGATTGGTATTAGCAACAAGACTCCAGCTATATCCAAAACATTTGGTAAGTCACTACATGTTAAATGTCATTTTGGTAACATGTAATGTAACATTTAATTTCAAATATTAAACTAAATTCATACAATCCCTGTTATAAATACTTAAATGTTACTGGCCAATCGTTTCATAATTCAACATCAATGTCAAATATTTCAAAGGACACTACTGCTACGTCCTCCAGAAAGCATCAATTGCGAAACAAAATACCTTTACTATCTGACATACCTGTACTTGATTTTGATGCTGAAGAAGATGAGCTCGACCTAAAAAATAATTGTGTAGGTGTCTCATAAGGTACGTGTATTTGTTAATTATTAAATTAATTGAAGGTTAAAAAGCATTACGTCCATTATAACATTATTTTATAAGTGACATATATTTATACAGAATATCTTGACCATGGTGATCCTACAATCATTTGTGGAGCCTGTAATGCTGTTTTATGGGATGTTGAGGCTAGATTAAAAAGACCTTACAAAGGAAAATGTTGTTACTCTATATGTTGTTTCTACGGTAAGGTTGAACTTCCACAAGTAAAAGAACCACCACCAATGTTGCTAGATCTTTTTAGCGGAAATGGTTCATCAAGTAAACATTTCCTAAAAAATATAAGAGCATACAACATGATGTATTCATTTACTTCAATGGGCGGAAAGGTCGACCATTCTGTAAATACCGGACGTGGACCGTATTGTTTTCGTTTACATGGACAGAACTATCATAGACTCGGAAGTTTGTTGCCTGCAAATAATGCGAAACTAAAGTTTTCGCAATTGTATATCTATGACACCGATAACGAAGATCAAAACAGAATTGATGCTTTAAGGTATTAAGTCTACTTTTTATAGTATTTATATAAGCAATAACCAGCCGTTATTATTAAAACACTTTTTTTGTTAAAAACTCATTATCATTTTCACATATAGGTCGGGCTCAAGTAGTCGAAACAGCGGTGGGGATTCTCTTGATCCACATATTACACAGTCTTTACGTGCAATTTTGGACGAAAACAACGAGCTGGTTAAATCATACCGGATGGTAAGAGATTGTTACCAGTCACAAGAAAACCAACTGGATAATGTTAAATTAAGATTAATTGGGAGGAGAACGTCTGATGGTAGGACACATAATCTCCCATCAGCTACTGAAATTGCTATTTTGATTGTTGGAGATATTGAACAAGCTCTTGACGAAAGAGACATTGTTGTTGAATCACAAACCGGTGATATTCAACAAATAAATGTCTTGCATCCCAAGTTTCTATCACTTCAGTATCCTTTATTATTTCCTTTTAGGGAGGATGGTTATCACACAGAGATTCTACATAGAGATGTTGTTGATCCCAATATAAAACAACATGTTCGATTAACGATGCGTGAATTTATGGCTTATATCATACAAGAAAGGTCATATAAGTTTTCCCTCATTCATAACTCCAGAAGGTTGTTTCAGCAATTCTTGGTGGATATTTTTACGATGATTGAAACTAAAAGATTGTATTTTTGTCGTAAACAACAAAAATTACTAAGATGTGCATCATACGAGAACTTATGTAATCAACTCGACAATGGAAATCGAGATGCATCTAAACTTGGGAAAAGTATTTTCATTCCTTCATCGTTTACTGGTGGTGCAAGGTACATGAGGCAAAATTACTTAGATGCAATATCACTTTGTAAATGGTTTGGGAACCCTGATTTTTTCATTACATTCACATGCAATCCAAAGTGGCCCGAGATTTCTAGGTTTGTGCGTAGAAGGGGACTGAGACCAGAAGATAGGCCTGAAATTTTGTGCAAGATGTCTAAGTTTAAACTTGATCATTTGATTAAAAACTTGAAGGATAATCAGATATTCGGTCGTGTTCAAGCAGTTATCCACAATAATATGCTATATATGTTTTTAATCATATCTTATTTACATGTCAATACAGTTCAAAAATCTAATAATTTGGTTTCTTTTGCAGTTGTATATACTATCGAATTTCAGAAGCGTGGACTTCCTCACAGTCATATATGTTTATTCCTACACAAAGATGACAAATTGTTGAATCCTGAAAGAATTGATGACTTCATATCAGCTGAAATTCCAGATAAAGACTTGGATCCAGAATTATACACTCTCGTGACAGAACACATGATGCATGGTCCGTGTGGAGCGGACAACTTAAGTTGTCCATGTACTGTTAAGGGAGTATGCACAAAAAAATTTCCAAAGAAGTATTCTAATCGTACTTCTAATGACTCGAAAGGTTATCCTGTTTATAAGCGTAGGGAAGATGGTAATTATGTTGAAAAGAATCGTGTCCGTCTTGATAATCGTTTTGCTGTTCCATACAATAGTTATTTGTTGAAGAAGTATCAAGCGCATATCAATGTTGAATGGTGCAATCAGGATGGTTCCATTAAGTATTTGTTCAAGTACATTAACAAAGGACCGGATAGAGTTACAGCTAAGATTCAAGTAGGGGAACTTGACAATGATGAAGTTGTTGACGAGATTAAAGATTATTATGATTGTAGATATCTATCAGCTTGTGAATCTTCATGGCGTATTCTAAAATATGAAGTTGTTTATCGTACACCTGCAGTGGAAAGGCTACCGTTCCATTTACCTGTTCAACAACAAGTGATTTATGACGAAGATGATGACATTGACGATATTCTTAATAAACCTTCAGTCGCGGCTACAGAATTTATTGCATGGATGGAATGTAATAAAACAAATGATCTTGCCAAAACATTGACTTACGCTCAATTCCCAACAAAGTGTGTGTGGGTTGCACAAAAAAGAATTTGGCAAGAGAGAAAAAAAGGTTTTGCAGTTGGAAGAGTTCATAATGTTCCTCGATCGGCTGGTGAGGCTTATTACTTAAGGATTCTTTTAAACAAGGTAAAAGTACCACCTGAATGGAAAAAGCTTTATGAGTACCCTGATGGTACAATTCACAATTCATTCAGGGGTGCATGTTTTGCTCGTGGATTACTTGATGATGACAAAGAATATATTTTAGGTCTTGAAGAGATATATGGTTGGGAATTAGGTAACAAAGTGTGCCGCTCATTTGTACAACTACTTATGTCGAATAGTATGTCAAGACCTGATCATGTTTGGAATGAAACGTGGAAGTTTATGAAGGATGATATTGAGTACCGTCAACGTGAACTATTGAACAATCCAGGTACAACTGTGTTCAATTAACAAAAACAACTCTTTACAAAAAAAATTATGTATTATAAATTCCATACATATACAACACATTAATTATAGATTATCGTATATACAATTTCAATCTTCAATGTATACGAATGACTTTACTTACATAACATACTATATCCATTGTATTAAACCTAACCATTTTCCATATCATCCTAACAATATCTACATATACTCATGCAAATTTGGAGATGCGTGAACGTCACATCAAAAACCTTATATTATAAGATATAGATGCACTTCTTCGTAAAAATGGAAGTTTCCTCAATAACTTTTCATCAATGCCGTTACCAGATTTAGAGTTCTTGCAAAATCATATAAATACCCTTATTCATGATGAGTTGTGCTATAACAGAGGTGAATTGAAAATGGAGCATGAAAATCTTTTTGCAAGTTTAACAACAGAGCAAAAGAGTGTATATGGCAAGGTTATTTCGGCAGTTGAAAAGAATGAAGGTGGTGTCTTTTTCCTATATGGATATGGTGGGACGGGAAAAACATACATATGGAAAACACTATCCGCAGCTATTAGATGCAAAGGAGAGTTTGTATTAAATGTCGCATCAAGTGGTATAGCTTCATTGTTATTACCTGGTGGTCGTACTGCTCATTCTTGATTTGGGATTCCAATCAACATTGATGAAACGCCCGTTTGTTCAGTTACTCATGGTTCAGATCTTGCATCTTTATTAAGTAATACTAAACTGATCATTTGGGATGAAGCTCCTATGATGAACAAGCATTGTTTTGAAGCTTTGGACAAATCATTAAGAGATATTCTTCGTGTCTCAAATATCCTTTTTGGCGGTAAGGTCATTGTTTTTGGAGGAGACTTTAGACAAATTCTTCCTGTTATAACTGGTGGAACAAGGCAAGACATTGTCAACGCATCTCTTAATTCATCTTACTTATGGAGAAATACGAATGTATTAAGGTTAACCAAAAATATGAGGTTGACAAATGGTATTGGTTTTTCCAACACGGACGATATTAAAGAATTTGCAGATTGGATATTAAAAGTCGGTGATGGTCGCTTGGGTGGTCCTAACGATGGCGAGGCTATGATGGATATACCAGAAGATATATTGATAAAAGATTGTGCTGACCCGGTTGATGCATTGGTTAGTTTTGTCTATCCTTCTATTAATTCTAACTTGAAGAATACTAGATATTTTCAAGAAAGAGACATTTTAGCTCCAACACATGAAGTCGTTGAATTTATCAATGATCATTTGCTTTCATTGCTTCCTGGTGAAGAAAACGTCTACCTCAGTTCAGATAGCATATGTGAATCTGAATGTTTGAACGACAACTATAATGAGTTGTTATATCCCCCGACGTGTTGAACGGTATGAAGTTGGCTGGCCTACCAAATCGAAAGTTAGTGTTGAAAGTTGGGGCACCGGTTATGTTGCTTCGTAACATGGATCAGAGTTTAGGGTTATGTAATGGGACTAGATTGCGTATTAAGGAACTTGGAGATCGTGCTATCAGAGAAGAGATTTTGACTGGAACAAGAGTTGTAGAAACAGTTTCATTGCAAAGATTCAAGTGGACTCCTTCAGACAAAAGATTACCTTTGCAAATTAATAGACGACAATTTCCAATATCTTTATGCTTTGCAATGACAATCAACAAAAGCCAAGGCCAATCACTTTCAAAGGTGGGAATATACTTGCCTAAACCTGTCTTCACACATGGTCAACTGTATGTCGCGGTATCATGAGTTACAAGTCGAAAAGGTCTCAAGATTTTGATACACGATAAAGATGGCAATGTTTCGAGCGAAACTATGAATGTTGTTTATCCCGAAGTTCTTCAAAAAGTGTAGCACGCTACAACCATGTTTTAATAATCAATAATTGTATTGGCTATGTTTATCATAAATTTATCTTTTTTTTATGGACAACTTGCAAAGGTTGCATAGGACTATTTTGCCATGGTTGTTTCATGAGTACAATACTTATCAAATATTGTTTGTAACAAATGTAGAAATATTTTTGTAGATATTATTGTAACTGCAGGAACTACAACAAATATTATTTCATGGTTTAACAACTGCACAGAAAGTGAGGGTAAATGGATAGCTTGCCACGGTTTTCTCTTATGTCTCCTATCGTCTTGAGGTATGTGTGTCATCAATGTTGTTGTTGATAATCTGCAGATTTTATGTTTTGCAAACCCCCTTTCTTATTTATGTTTCATGTTTCATGGTTTCACAACTGCACAAACCCCCCTTTGCGAGCACTGCTATGTGTCTGCGTTCTGGTTCTGGGTGATTTCAGCTATTCCATTTTATTTGGCAACTTGGGAACAGTAAGTAGTTCAAATATTGCTCGAACAGTAAGTAGGTTTTGCAAATTTTTATTCATTTATACATATCTGACTTTTGTTACTTTTGTTAACAGGGTTCAGCAGTTCATACGACAATCAGAATGCAGTTTAGCAGATCAGCCGTTCAGCAGTTCATACGATAATCAGAATGCTGCAAATATGATACATAAAGTTCCAGCTGTAAAGGCATTGGATCATGAAGGCGGCTTTCCAAATGTTATACCAAATGCAAGCAACGCAGCAGTTCAGGTAGGGCTAAATAATCACTTCCTCTTGTTTTTTCTGCGTTATAAGATGCTACATTTTGGATGGTAAGATACTATGTAATCAGTAGTAGATCCTATGCTTTCCTTTCATAATCCAAAACAAACACCCCGTTTATCAAATACCCATTTATTCCTTTTTGATCATGGGTGCTTAAATCATAAGATTCTTTACTTTGACTTTTATTGACTTCTAAAACAAGCTTAGAATTTGATTTCTTATGAAGTTAGACTAAATGCATGTATTTTGTTACTTGACTTTTATGATCTGGTTGTTTCGGTTTTCTTGAGATATACATAGTGGTTGTGTTCAGATGAGTAGAATTGATGTTGGTAGTCGATAACATGAAATAAATCCATGACCCTTGACCTCCAGCTGGCTTCTAGAAAGAAAAGTTTTGTCCGCGGCTGCGCTTCCTTTATTTGCTTTGGTCGCGCTGCCACAGGACTCGACACCTCTTCTCATTTAAAAGTAGGCACTACCGAGCATCAGCAGCCTCACGACGATGATGATGATGCTAAACGTTCTCTTGATTCGGAGAAAGTCAACAAGGATGCTCACGTTGATGTTACTGTAGTTGATAATAGTGTTGATGAATCCAAATATGTAGATTCTTTAGTAAGCAGCCTAAAAAGACCTGCAGCGAGTGTTACTGATTCTGTTTCTGTGAATGACTGAAAATACAAGGATGAATTTGGTGATACGATGAAAGTGCAATGGATGGATGTTTTTGGGGGAGACCTATATGAAATTCGTGAATTTGAACCTAGGTACTGATACTTCATCTTTAGAAACGATATAAATATATGTAAATGTATGGCGGATGTTTGGGAATGGGATGTTTGGGAATATGCTTATTTAAACTGCTTATCTCCTCTAAACTTGCATCAACCTACTTATTTTGAAGGGGTCATTTCTATTAAAATAAGCAGGTAAATCGCCTTTCAGTGAAGTGTTTAGGATTGCTTTTCTGTTTTTAATCAATGCTTTAACCAAATAAACCCTTCAATAAGCAGTCCCAAACACCCGCTAAAGGGTAAAATGTGTTTATCTTTAGAGCTCAGCATGAGAAAAACTGCAAGATTATGTTGCGGTGGTTAAATTTTTATACCGTATCGTTTTTCCTTTATGTTCTTGTCATTCTCATGCTTTCCACTCGTAAAGTAGCGAACACAATTGCTCGGATGATGACTTTGAGTATGGGAAAGGAAGTATATGCTCATGCAACATAATGTAGCTTGTGTTCCTGTGATATTATCAAGACTTCCTAATGGTCGCTCTTTTTCTTACCTGAAGTTATTGACACCTTCTTCACCAACTCTGTTGCGTTTCCATCGTGTATGTCTATATAATCCATTATTTTTGGATCTCAGTTTTGTCTATCTCAGGGTTCTACGTTTTAAAATACATGCAAACCCCCTTTCTTATTTAAGTTTCATGTTTCATGGTTTCACAACTTTACAAACCCCCCTTTGCGAGCACTGATATGTGTCTGCGTTCTGGTTCTGGGTGATTTCTGCTATTCCATTTTATTTCGCAACTTGGGAACCGTAAGTAGTTCAAATATTTCTCGAACAGTAAGTAGGTTTTGCAAATTTTTATTCATTTATACATATCTGACATTTGTTACTTTTGTTAACAGGGGTTCAGCAGTTCATACGATAATCAGAATGTAGTTCAGCAGATCAGCAGTTCAGCAGTTCATACAATAATCAGAATGCTGCAAATATGACATAAAGTTCCAGTTGGAAAGGCATTAGATCATGAAGGCGGCTTTCTAAATGTTATACCAAATGCAAGCAACGCAGCAGTTCAGGTAGGGCTAAATAATCACTTCCTCATGTTTTTTCTGCGTTATAAGATGCTACATTTTGGATGGTAAGATACTATGTAATCAGTAGTAGATCCTATGCTTTCCTTTGTTCCAAGGTATAATTTCTTGATCATCCAGGCTTTTGCTAAATAGTTTATACCCACATAACTGTATTTTCATTTTAATTTCTCTTTGAGATATTATTTTATAACTTCTGCATTTTGTTATACTTTCATGTCAGGAAATATAAAAAAAAATGAAGCCGTATCAGTAATCCGACATGTTGAAAATGCACTTTCCAATGGCGCCAAGCCATTATCTCAGAAGCTATTCCCAGCACAATATTTGTCAAATAGGATCATCAAGGTGTAAATTATTGCTATACCAAAGAGGGTATGTTTTGACCCTTAACATGCAACCTGACATATTTCACATGTTGTAAACATGTGAAATATCATGGTGACTAATATTATTGCAGTGTATTTATGTGTTTTTAACCCACCAGCTGTAACTTTCACTACTTCAATTATAATATTAAATATAAATTTTTTTTATTGCCACCCGCGAAACCCGCGGGTCTATAGTCTAGTATACATATACCCAATAAACTATATATAATTAGGGTGCTGGCAATGACAACACAAAAACAAATTTGCTATATCATGATGCCAATATCACCACATCCTTACCGGAACCAACTAACACTGTGGTTAACGACGATGCTCATGCAACTCTCATTCCAGGAACTCAACTTCAAAGTAAGTCTACTTCCGACTTTGATGATGTTATGAAATATCTTAATCTTGAAGGGGAGGGCGTCGAGGTCACAAATACTGATCCATCGATAAATGAAAATATGGTGGATGTTCCTATAACTTCTGTTAGATCAACTACCATTCTACCACTAACCCCCCGGTCATCACTAATGTCATCACACCAACTCTCACACCAGTATCTGTTGAACAACCTGTATCAACTACCGCCCTAACGATTGAATCTACACCGTCATCAATCGTTGAACAACCTGTATCAACTACCGCCCCAACGACTGATCTACATCGTCATCAATCCTTGAACAACATGTATCAACTACCACCCTAATGACTGAACCTACACCATCACCTATCCTTGAACAATCTCTATCATCCACAACCTCTCTAACATTCGTGGTTACACCTCCACCATCAATACAACAAGTATCATCCACCTCCAACCCAATCCTCACAGTCAGTGATCCACTGATTCAGACTCTTCAACAATAGCTGGAGGCTCAAGCTAAACAAATAGCAGCACTAAATGAAAGAATCACCAATCTTGAAGCACAAACCCTCAAGGAACCGCAACCTGACGAGCCTACACTTATGAAAATATCCGACAGTGTTTCTAAACTTAAAAGACAACATAAAACATTTCTTGGAGAGAAGAAAACTCGTGACAAAGAGAATGCTGCCTTTCTTGGGTCAATTAATGATACTATGACCAACATCATTAGACGTGAAGTGAAGTCATATGTTGATCAGGAGCTACCAACTCTTTTTAGTACTGGTTTATCTACCGTTCAACTAATGAAATTGTTGCAAACACGACTGAAAGATATGGGGCCTCGTAAATCGAAAAATAAACGAAAAGTTCTGCAATATCTCAACAAAGCAATCATTAAAGATACACCTGCAGATACCGAATACTCTGAGTCTGAAGATGAAGACGAGCTAGAGGAGGCAGATAACGAAGGTAACGGTGATGAGGATGATGGTGATGATGATCAAAATGAGGAAGTGGATGAAGAAGAACAGGATAAGGATAAGGATGAAGATGAAGAAGAGAACGAGGAAGAAGAGGATAAGGATAACAGAGAAGACGAGGACAAGGATACAGATGGGGATGATGATGATGATGATGATAATGATAATGACGGGAATGGAACCAAAAAGGGTGATAAGAATGACAAAACGGGTACGAATGGCGACGAGTCAAATAAGGGTGAAGGTGATAAGGAAACTGAGAAAGGTATTGAGGAAGCTGAAGAAAGCGTTGCTAAAACTGCAGAAAAGACGCTATTGTGCCAGAATCTCAGCATACTGACACAGGTATGTCTACTGAACCAATTTCTACTATTGCTTCTCACAATGAAACTATAGAACCTATGCAAGAAGACGAAATTCCAGTGTCTACGCATGAAGATGAACCCACAGGGTCGATGCTAGAAGACAAAATTCCAGTCTCTATGCCAGAAGATGATATACCGGTGTCAGAAGAACAACATTTCCACACCTTCTGAAGATCAGCACAATTCTGATATAGAAGTCAAAGACTTAAATGTACCAGAACCGACTTTTGCTGAATCTCTTATCATCGATGGCATGGTACACGAGCAACTCTGGCTTACAAATGCAGCACCACAACATCCTTTCACCACAGCAACAGAAATGGAGCTCACTCAATACCTAAACAATCCAATCGATTTCTCAGCCTTTCTAAGGTATCATCATGGAAAACCAACAATGACTCCGGATCTTATCAAAATGGCAGCCGCAGATGTGGATTTCTTTGATACTTTGAAGATCAGCCATATTGAGGCTGAATATCACTTAAATGAGCTTACAAAGGCCATGAGAGCGACGACTACGGGAATTCAGACTCTAGTGTTACGACCTCTTACACCCACAATCATCGCCGGTTCTACAATGATTCCAATAGAATTCTTCGTATCTCATGATCTCGAGTATCTTGAAAATGGCGCGAAGAAATATGATACATCACTTACTATGATCAAGGCTATAAATCTGGAGCACGTACCGTGGATTGAAGATAAAGTACCTGATGCGTTATGAAGAAAGAAGTTGCTCATGTTTTATGATACTTATGCATCACTTGGCATCTCTCACTGGAATGCAAAGAAAAGGTTAGCTTACAATCACTTTCATCGTCTAAAAAGAGGTTCTTCTATTGTTACAGATCGTAGAATTAAAAGCATACAAGGAGCAACTACTCAGACTCATTCTGTTATGATTACTTGAATGTAATCGTGTTCAAACGTACTGATGAAAAAGAATACATAATTGACGAAAGTGATCTCCAGTACCTTCGCCTTGAAGACATTGAAGATCTTCTGTTGTTATTGGCTCAGGAAAAGGTCGACCATTTACCACCTGAGATAGTCATTGCGTTGAGCTCCAACCTTCGTCAATATGCTCGAAAGATCGTTATCAAACACCAGGTGGAAGATTTTCAACTTGGAGTGGAGATTTTTCAAAAGCAGCTAAACTTGCCACGTCCCCACACAACTCCGCTCAGTAATTTCCACAAGGACAAAAAGCCTTACATGGGGACTACGACACCGGAAGCAGGGATATTTTATCTGAACGAGACTGGCGTCATGCAGTTCATGCGATTATCCGAACTGCATAAATTCAGTGATGGTACGCTCAAACATGTTCGTGATGATCTGACTGTTCTCAATGTCGGTCAATCGCTTCCAGCAGTCAAGTACAACTGGACGGCCCAATGCAAAAGAGGAGCTAAGTACGCGATTAAAAAGATCAACGAAAATTTAAGGGAGCGCCGGTTGCTAAGAAGTTTGGAAGGATTCGTAGGTGGAAGACCATATGGTGCTCACCATAGGTTCACAGTATTATCTATTTAATTATGGATCGTCTTCTATCAGGTCAACTCCATATGTCTATTACTGTGAATATGTCAATTTATATATAATCGGCTTTTGTGGTATGTTGTAGTGTGAAAGTATGATATTTTTCAAGAATTTCTCTCGAGATTCTAAATCTTCCAAACATATCGTACTCGAGCACTATAACTAACCCTCATTAATTTGAGGGGGAGCATTGATATGTTCTATGGCCAACAACTAATTTTATTTTGTTACCGAAAGACCGGTTAATCCATTAATATCCAAAATATTGATGGTTAACATTTTGAATAAGGGGAGAAAATGGGATTAAGGAGACTTGATAATATATTTGGCTAAACATGAAAAAGACTTCAAGTATCAAGAAACTTAATATGTGTGTTACACATGTTAAGGGGGAGCATTTATGAACAAAAAACACTTAAAGATACAAATCTTTGTTATTTATATCACAAGTATCTTAAGTGAGTTTTAAAGGATTTTTCATGGTGACAAGTACTTACCCAAAACATACTTAATTTACGACGGATGTGGTGACCAAAGGGTGGTAATATTAGGTGCTAGTCCAATGATTCTTCCAGAACCAGAGGAATCTTCCCAAGGACAATTCCATAGTTAGAAAATATAAGGCCTTAGGAAATATGAAGAATGGACTGTGAACGTAGTTGAATGTCGACCAAGTACTGATGCTAGCAATGGAACACTCACAACAAGGTGCTAGTGATGATGTATTGGTAAGCATTGAAGGGGTTTAAGAATGAAAAAGAAATTTAAAGATAAAGGGTGTAAAGAAAGAAGCCCTCCTTACAACTTAGGCAGAAATCGGGTCAACTCATCTTGAAGACAAAGTATCATGGACCCAGTGATGCGATGCACAACCCCTCCCAGCCAACTCAAATATCTCTCAAAAGATATTTGTTTTAATGTCACGGAGTTCAGCACGTTATCTATCAGTTTATTAACTCCGAATAAATTGATATTGCAAAGGTGGCAATCCTCTCCAGCCTTCGCTCACCAAAACAAAAATGCACTATTGAGTCTAGAGCCACGAGATCATCAAACGTCTCATTAGGACACAATTTTTTTTAAAAAAAACAAGAAAGATTTTTATGAGTCCTACGCAATATTCTTGTAATATTGCCAGAACATCTGAGTAATGCGAAAGTATTACAATGAAGATGGAAATCCTACTTGAGCCAACATCAAACAAGATCATGGTAGGTGACATGTGCGGTTCTTTAAGAACTAATATTGTGATAACTGGAAAGAAACGATGGTTTAACCCTTAATTGAGATTAAACTTGTTCCATGGCCTCTACGCATTATCCAAGTGATCTTGCCAGAACACTCAAAGTGGCACTCTTTAGTGTTCACAATGAAGAGTGGAAATCCTTCCAGTGTTAACATCAAACAACACTACGGTAGGTGACAAGCAAGATTCTATTTGAATCAAGCTCGTGACAACTGGAAAGCAACGATGGTGAAAATCTTAATTGAAATTCACTTGTTCCAGGATTCATGAATTGACGGCTTCAATCATAAGGATAATTAATATCCAAGTGATTCACTCTTTATGTTCGCAGTCAGCTTTGGACGGTCGAATAAAGAGGACGGGTTTACCCGCGAAATCTTGTCAAGGAGATCTTTAATTAGAGCTACCTGTCATAAGTACGATATTTAATATCGTCCAACGGTCTTCACCGACCGGAGGTAAAATGCTACCGAATCAGAATAAAATGTCAAAGCCATTTTATTCGTGTCTTATTATGTTGCTGCATTTTTAGACGGTGGCGTTGCGGTGTACCTGTTGAAGTCGTCCTCACATACTTATTCCTTCTGCATCAAATATTTTAGCAAATTCAAGAAAGTATGACCTAAAATTCTTCCGCTTTATCGACTCTGAAACTTTCAAGAATTCAACAAAGGATAGGTATGTGGGACATGAAGTCACGAAGAGGCGAATATCACAAGAAGACAAAGATTGCACGTGAAAGGCCAAAAGAACATGTTCCAAGCAAAAGCCTGATGTTATTCAACACATATTCACAAAAAGAAGAAAAGTTCAAGAAGAAAAGAGAAAGTGGACTACGAGCTCAAGAACGAAGATCTAACATGCTAGATTAGGACTATGTAAATTTAGAGTGACCTCCTTTTGGTGGAGATTGTTGGAAATATATTTTTCGTATTAAGAAAGTCTCGGTCACTCCAACAATATAGTTATAGGCTCGTAGTATATGTTTAATTGTTATTTACATTAGCCCGACCCATGAGCATGTTCATCGGCCGGAAGCCCAAGTCCACTAAGGGACTTGGTATATAAACCCCTTTCCACCATGGAAAGGGGTTTGGTTGTTTCATTTTTACAAGGAATACACATAGTTTTTCTCTCACTTCTCTCTCTACTTTCTATCACTAGAAACAACAACCCTCTTGAAATATCAAAGATTATCACTTTTCTACATATTCCTTTGAACCAAATCTCCATACCCGAGTATCGTGCAAACTGATCATTTCCAAACCGCACCATACCCAGAAACTTCTCCACGAAGTTAATGAGAAGCTTGAGATTGCCCGTCATGTGCTTTGTGCACCCGAAGTCCATTATGAATAGGATGATTTCGATGAGCTGCAGAAGAATTAGAAGACAATGTAGCATTTAAAAAATGGGAGCCCTTGATAGAAACGGGTTCCAAAATAGTAGTGGGCCTAGATGCAAAGTCTAGAGGTAAGCTGATATTCATAGACCCAATCACTAAAGTGGTTAACTTAGGTACCAATTTGTATATGGGTGGTGTAAATATCGAATACCCCCGTTTACATGTCCTAATCATGTTCTCATATAGCTTCTTTAATTTGTTTTGTCTACGTAGAGTAGTGGAGTCTAACGCACTTAGTTTCTAAGTGGCTGATCAGTGGATTGGTTCAAAGTTCTTGTGGGTTTTCTAGTACTAGTGGGCACAAGAATAGGCTTCCTAGTTCTAGTATTCACGCCATTATGATTAAGAGCACAAGCATCATGATTGAAGTATGAACACATTTTCAACATTCAACACAACAAATTCAACATTCGAGGTCTTAGCATTTAAACCCTCATTACATGCAGTTATAGACGTTTTATTCTTAGAAAACTTAAAGTTCCTACGGTGGTCTTCTACTTCCATCTTCTTCGATTGACTATTGTTAAGCATGACTATGTCTTGAATTCTAGTACTCTTAAGCTGTGGTCTGCTAACGCTAGTAGTGGGAATTACTCCTGTAGAAGAAAACACACGTTGATTAGTTTTCCTAGTATTCTGAGATAACCGCGATGTTCCAGTTTGAGTGGACCTAGTGTTCATCTTATACATTCCAGGTGCTATCACATTTGTGCTCTTATCAGTTCCTAGCTTAGGCAAAGTCTGTGGGGGTTTGCCCAAAATAGATGATTTAGGGCATTTAACCGCATTCGATTGACGAACGGTGGATGGTTTACTCAATTTAGACTTTCCTTTCATTTTCTCAATGAGTTTTTGTAGCTCACTGATTGCTATGTCCCTTTCTTGTAGCTGATCTTTCAAATCATTTATTTCGAAACCGTTTTCATTTAGTTGACGAACCGAAGAAACTGCCATTTCTTGACACTTTTTATGATTATGAGATTTTCACCTTTTTGTAAAGCAATTTCAAGAGAAATGGAGTGTTTCTCAAGTTGGGATTTTTTTTTAAAGTTTGGTATATGGCTGAATTTGTTTCGAAAGCTAAACTTCAAGATTGTGACATTTCTCGTCCGTTTCTGACACAAGACATGCTACATGACAATATTGATCAAGATCGGTATACACACCAAGTATAGCATTCATATGGTCAGCATAAAAGTATTCCTTCGAAAGTCGATCAATTTAGTTAGAAAGTTGGTGTTCTTGTGTCTTTAATTTAGTTTGAAGAAAATCAACTTCATCTTCAAGAGATTTAACATAAATCAGTTAACATTTCCTCAGTAAGAGCGTTATAAAACATTTCCACATTTTTTGAAAGATCATCAATGGTTGGAACAATGCATTGTTGAATGACGACTTCTACTTGTGGGTTAGGTTTAATGTTCCAAACAGTATCCCTAGAAACTTTTTCATAGTCGACGACACCTTTGTACAAATTTAAAACCCCTTGTTTTATAAACTCAAATTGCTGAAAACTTTTACTTTTCTCATCCCATTTACGCTTTTCATCCAAAATTCACTTTTGTAACAAAATTGATTGTTTTTTGAAACTCCTTTTTAAAGAAACTTTCTTTTGCGGTTCATCACTTGGTGGTGGAACACTATTATACATCTTTTGTTCTTTTTAAAGTTCTTTTTGAAGGACAAACTTAATATGATTGTTAGAATCAGAAAGGTTTATCAAATCACTTAAGTTCGATCGACTTTCTTCTTGATGACGAATGTTTTCGTCGCAGTCAGGTGAAAGCATAAGAGCAAGATTATCAACATAACAACCGATATCATAAAGACCAGGCTTTATAGATTGAACGTTCTTGAGATATTCAGGCTTAACAAAACTCGTTTTCATATTTCTATTAAGCATATTCATAGTTTGAATAGACTAACCCATTTTGTAGCCAATGTTGTTTAACGTTTCGACTCTCTTTTCCAAATCAAGAATTTTTTCAATGTCCTTTTCTTCACGAGTTTTATAAAGCTCAATTTGTTCTTTGTTAACCGACTCTAACTTAGTAATCTGGAGTTTATGTAGCATCTGTTGTTCTTCAAGTTCTGATATCTTTTGTTTTGACATATGAATTTCGTGTGTTACTTCAGAACAATATTGTTCGTTGAGCACCTTACGTTCATATACCAAACCATTAGCTATTGCAACTCGTCGATCAGCTCTTTTACATAATCACACACTTTAAGCCTGTCTATCTCCTCGGCTAAGGATGTGTTTGCTTGCTTCAGACGTTTATTAGCCTCTTTGTTTTCATAACCTTCACGTTTTAAAGAATCAATAATAGACTCAAGCAAATCACTGTCCTCTTCCGAGTCAGTATCCTGAGCAGCATTTCCGTCATCATTACACATATGTTGTGAATCCGTAGAGATATTGTTATCCTCCGTGTCCATTACATATGTGTCATTGATGCTTTCGGGTTGCTCAGGATGTCGTCGTTCATTAGCAAACACATTATAGTTATCATTTAATGGTACCTTTTGGCTCAGTATCAAAGATAGGTCCAGAATTGTCAGCAGTCTCGAGAATCACTTCTTGAATATTTGCCACGTACACATAATGTGCCTCCAACTCTTGATCATCGGCTTTTTCATCAGTGTCATCAGGCCAGTCAACTTCATCTGCTGTGAGTGGAATCCCTGCTTCTTCTTTCTTACATAACAGCATCTTTTCCTTGTGATATCTCAAATCCTTAACCCGTTTTGGTTTCTTACATTCCCTAGCCATGTGCCCAAATCCCTTGCAGTTGAAGCATTGAATCCCAGTCTTCTACACAACCTGAGTGCCTACAGTATCTCTAGCCCCAACTTGATTCGGCATCCTCTGATTATCATACATAGTATCACGATCATACCTAGGTGCATGATCAACTTCCTTATATCTAGCATTGGATGATGATCTGAGGTTGTTGTTGGTAGGTTTGTAGATCTTCTTATAAGTTGTGGTGAGTAAAGACATGAGTTCATCAATCTTCTTGTCCCTTGAAGTTTGTTCATCATCACTGTCTCCATCTGACTCGGTATCATACTTTGGAGGTAGAGTGGGGACAATTGCTTTTGCTTTGTTTCTAGAAGTAGCTAGAGGTTTGGTGGATGAGATTGATGACCTTGAGGAATGTGCAGGTGGTTGTTGACGGGGAACGAATTTTGTTGAAGTAGCAGCTACAAAAGTACTAGAGTTTGCAGATCGTTCTGCCTTTTTAGCCCTAAGTTCATTCACGTCATTCTGATGTTGTTTCAATATATCATAAAGTTTGTGGTATGATATAGTCTTGATATCCTCCCTTTGTTTGACCAAAGTCACAAACCTTTGCCATTTCGGTTTGAGCTGAAGTAGAAACTGAACATTGGCATGATGATTGGAGATGGTGCACTGATTTCTGACAAGCTCATTCATCAATTTGTAGAATCTCGAGTAATATGAGTCAATGGATTCACCATCTTCGGATGTGAATTTCCCAAACTCCCAAAGTAGATTAGTCTCGAGATCTTGAACATTTATCGACTCACCTTGCTTCAATCGATGAATTGCATTCCACATTTCCATAGCATTAGGACATGAATCAACCGTGGAATAGATATCGTTATAAATCCCAGTGAGTATGTAGTTAACAACATCGGCTTCAGCTTGGAGGAGTTTCTTTTTCTCAGCAGGACATGTGTCGAAATCCTCCATAGCTCGTGTAGTTGATGAAGTACCATCTTCTGCTTGTGTGGTAATGGGTCTGAATTCAAAAACTGGCGGTGGGTTCTCAAGGTAACGACTAAGAGTGGTTTGGTTCTCTTTTTCATCTAGAAATCTCAGGAAACGAGATCTTCACTGAACGTATTTGATTAGTAGTCGCAATGTCGATGTTGTTGTTAGACATGGTGAATACTTGTGAATGGGTGAGGATCTTAGTGGATGTGTTATGATTGTTGTTGAAGATGAAATTCAGAAAATTCCATTTTTTTTCTCAGTCCGACAAAACGGTAAGCCGAAAAATTTTGTATCGCCAAATTTTGAAATTGAGTTAGAAATAGCCAAAAACTAATAGGGAAAAAATTTGATTTTACTTGACCTTAATTTTTTTAACTCTTTTTGTTTTAATCTTTGTGTAAACTATGTTCCGGGACTAGTCTAGATAGTGGCTAAGTCTAAAAAATACTCAAACAAAGATTAACCAAACAGATCGGAATAACCATCGGAATGTCCATCGAAATGTCCATCGGAATGTATGATCAGAATGTATGATCGGAATGTATGATCAGAATGTATGATCGGAATGTATGATCGGAATGTATGATCGGAATGTGTGATCGGAATGTGTGATCGGTGTGATCAGAATGTGTGACCGGAATGTATGATCGGAATGTGTGATCGAAATGTGTGATCGGAATGTGTGATCGGAATGTGTGATCGCAATATAGCTATCAGATTGTGTCCTTATAGCAATGTGGCTACCGGAATATCGATCGCAACATGGATCGGAATGCTGAAAACCCTATCGCAATGCTGGATCGGAATATGAAAATCCTATCGCAATGTCCACTTTTCTCAGATATAACACAACCAATTCGAGATTTTGAGCCAAAAAATGATCCAAACACCCAACATATTTGTGTTTTTAACCAAAGTAACAATACCAAATCACTACCACAACTATGTAGATGATTTTATCAAGAATAAATCATTAGAAACACAAAAAAAATTGGATCGAATTATTTTGAATCAAAATAGACACAAAGATCAAGAACACAAACACGAACCTTCAATCACCTATCCACTATAGGATCTTGATACCAAATGTTAATCCCACTTCAATCCATAACACAATATTTAGAGAGAGAAAGAGAAGAAAAGTAGAGAGAGAAACTAGAAATATGGTGGAAGATTTTTACTATTAGAGAGAGAAAGTAAATTTAACCATCCTCTTCCACACATGGAAGAGGGTATTTATATACCACGCCACATGGGCTTTGGAGGACTTATTCATGGGCCAGGATTGGCTTTGCTTGGGCTTACGCCCCTAACTTATACAATATTAGCTTAAAGTCCAAGCCCGGTTAACCCGACTAACCTATTACAATACAAGACCTTTAATGACTAAGATAACCTATTACATTCTTGTTCGACTATATCAAAAATAGGGCTAACAGAAGGTGAGCCAGAGGTTCTTCAGAGGGAGGGACATCTCTTTCCCGCCCCTCAGTGCGAACACTATGGCAGAGGGTACATTAGTAATAGAAGTAAATATCAGTAATCATAGCATTCACTGCATGTAAGTCGATGGAGGCTCATCAGCGGAAATCATGTATGAGCATTGCTTCTTAAAACTAAGCCCAGAGATAAGGAACCAAATGGTACATGCGACTTCACCACTCATTGCCTTTAGAAGAGAAGTAGTATGGCCTCTGGGTCAGCTAAAGCTAATAGTGAAGGTGGGGAATGACGAGCATTTGACGAAAGTCTTAATGAATTTCATTATAATACGATCACCATCACAGTACAATGGAATCATTGGGCGGCCCGCTATCTTAGCAATGCGAGTAGTGCCCTCCACAGCCCACGGCATGATGAAATTCCCAGTGGAAGGAGGAATTGTAACGATCTTCAACACATCCGTACCATTTGCAAAGTGCAACATAATACAGAACCTCCTCGAGTAACGGCAGAGCCAAAAGTAAATTCACCACCAAACCTAAAGGTAGCAATTCACCTAGAATATCCGGATCAAGAGATAACATTTAACACCCCCAATTTACATTGCGCAGCGGAAATACACAATTGGGTGCTAAATACAAACATCGTTATACAAGACACTTTGAACAATCTCAAAATGATACATTTGAAGTATAAAAGGATATAATTTAACCATTATCTAAAACTTTCGATCCCAAGTAAAACAATTTTAGAAATGTCAGAGTTATACTTAGGTCCCCAAAGACTTTATCAAATCAACAACAATTTACCAAAGTACTTGACCATACATTATTATTTTTATGACAAAAGGGAAGGAAATCCGTTTTAAACCAATTACCACAAAAGTAATCCTGCAATCCTTCTCCAGCAAGCTCCGCAATTCCTCAACTTCAATCACCTGAAATACATGTTTAAAATCATCAACACAACGGTTGAGCAAGTCTATAGGTTTTCCAAATCAACATTTGAACACAAGAGAAAAATCAATCAAGATCATTTAATAGAATTGTCGTGCACACAACCTATTAGTCAGGCATTCTGGTATATAGCAATAGCTATTGAATTGTATTAAGCTCATGACACCGACCCCTTAACTTAGTCACCCACGCCTAAAGCCGGCATGACTAGATGAAATTCCAGTGCCCCTACTAGTGTATCATTTGCAAAAATACCAATTCTCATTCTCGTAAAATTATCCTTCCCAGCGGGTTACTCAGCGTAAAGCCCTGGTCTCAGATAGGGTCGTCAGCCCAATAGTACTATTATTAGAATAAGCGGCTATTCCCAACTCACAACATCAAGTCAGAAGATAGTTAACGGCTCATGAATTTAGGGACTTTTGCAAATTAGGTACTTATACAATTCAAATCAACAAAGGCAACATCTGGGTCCAAACAATCAATCATGACTTGTGTTCATTTTACTTTCAAATAGCATGTATCCCCCTCGCGGGTTTTAAAATCATTCAAAACAAATACAAAAGCGAGGCTATAGACTCACCTGAAGTAATAGCAGTAGTAAGACGATCTTCGACGATAGTTGATGCCCGATAAACACAAAAACCGCAACCTATCAAATAAGGCGCGTTCATCAATAAAAACTCGAGTAAAATCCATACTTACTAACATCAAACTCAAAATCATGAAATCAACAAACCCAAAATAAAAACAATACATGTGACCTTTTACTTCATTCTATATGTTTACTTTATTAGTTAATTCTTTCGATAAAAATCTGCCGGTACACACCAAATGTACGAGCTCATTTACCCCACTTAAACACCTCAAATATTTATGATACTAATCAGAAATGTCACTTAGTATATATAGAAAGACCTGTTAAAAGCCCATCAAAAGATTTTTCTTCTAAAGTTCCCTGCCCGACACATCTTTGAACTACAAAAACCGGACAGTTTTACGTCAACAACTCTTATAGTCTTTTAAACCATTTATTTTTCTCCGTTTATAAAACCGACACTCAACATTGAAAATAACTCAACATCATCATACTTATCATTCAATATCTGTCCATGACTCACTTTAAAAATCCATTTTATAGTCCCTGAGATTCGATCCAAATATCGACAACAATTATATATCGTGCCGATACTCGTCTCCCGGTACACGAATAATCAAACTAACGTAACTTCACGTTCGTTTGGAGCAAGAAGCTCTATCTTATATCAAATCGAAGCTAAAAGAATTATCTACAACAATATCTAGTTAGTTCATCTCAAACTCAAACTCCTAATTTCAGAAAATTAAGTTTAATAGTCTGTTTAAAAAAATACTTTTAAAAATCCATCAAAATAAATTTTTCACCACATTTTAATCATTCTCATATGCCTAATATCACCCTAATATCATTACTAACAACATAACTAACCCATAACACATTTAAATGATCATACAAAAATTTACCCACTCAAAATTTCCAACATGCAATAGTTAATATATATATAAAACACTACTAACAACATACCCACACAACAAAAATAAATCAAACAAGCATGGATCATATCAAAAAAACAAAAGTTCTTGCATGTGTATAAAAATTATACCATTAGGTGCACAATTGAATTTCCAAGATGGGACTTGTGTTGTTTTTAGATTAATCTTGCTAAATTTTGATGAAAATTGATTGAAGTGGCTAGGGGGGGGGGGGGGGGGGTGGACGGCAAACAAGAACAAGAGAGAGCGAGATTGTGTTTTTGTGTTAATATGAATTTTATATTAAAGTGTGGTAGTGGAAAAATCTTATATAGTAGGGTGGAGGGGTAGAATTTGCCAATTTGTGATAGTTTTGGTCCAAAATGCAAGTAAATAGTTTACAAGGTTGAAAATGTAAATTGTCAATTTTGAAAATTTTTACGAGGCTCGGGTTCCGTAAAAATACTTTTCAAAAGTTAAAACGCACTCAAAATATGATGATAATATGATCCCGGTTCGACTTAATACGAACTTAAAATAAAAACATCAAAAATATAAACATCGAGGCAACAAATGATAAAACATTAAATCTCGGGCATCCGTCGATATCGTGGTCACTAATAATCCTCGCTATTAGTAAAAAGATAAAAAATAACACCTCCAACGTCGGTTTTAAATAAAACCATCAATCGTCATTTCTTTCAACTCATCAAAAATTTCAAAATTATTCGTAAAAATAATATTATATAATACTAAATAAATGACCTCGGGTTTGGGTTGTCACATCCTACCCTCCTAAAAGAGAGCGATGCCTCGGCGCTCCGCCCTTCTTATACTCACATCCCATACCTCCAGAACAAATGAGAACTTCTTAAATAAATCCTCATGCTTCTTTCACAATTTCAAATTCCACTTCTGGAATACTTGTATCTTCACAATATAATCCTTACTATGTTTCGAACTCATAAGAACTCTTCACAGTTCTTTCTTATAAAAAGCAACTTATCTTCAAGTTGAATTATTTCCTTGTTGTTCTCAAAACCAATTTCACTCGTCATAACGACACCTTATACATAACCACGTTTCCCAATTTCAAACTCCATCGATTTCTTCGAATACCAACATAACTCTTCTGATGATCCCACGTTAACTATGGATAATCCTTAATCCATACAATCTTATCAATAGTTACCAACATCAATTCTAGTTCAATCATTCAATTCCACCTACATTTCTGCCATACATCGATAACCTAACTTACGTCCACAATTCACATTCTTTAACCTTCACAAATGGAAGTTCTTTATGTACCATCAATGGTATAGCCTCATTACTAGCATGACAATCATCGTCATATAAAAGTTCCAACAATTTCTATGTCAATCACACACGTACAAGCATGCCATTCAATGTTCGAATCGTCCTTTCACTCTATCCATCAGTCTCTATATAACACAAAGTACTCAACTCAACTTTCATCTTTATCCAAACCAAATCGTATCGATTACTTGACTTGTGAGATTCCTTCATCACTAAGTCTCACTCTCTCAACTTAGGTATGTTAGGAGTGCTCAATATATCAGGTCTCACTTGACCTTACAATGAAATCCTTTCCATAATTTCGATAACATGTTGAAATTACTTATCTTGACCTCCTTCTCAAATCAGACAACTAACTTAAAATTTCATATCCTTTCTATAAAGCCCACACTTCTTGTCATTAGCAAAACTCAAATCTTAAAAGATTTTCCCCTTTTTATCCCTGATAAGTGCATTAGCTACCGCATTCGCCTATCCCGGATGGTCGCGAATCTCGTAGTCATGATCACTCACAGTCATAATCATCAACATACTCAAATACTCGAAATATATAACTAGTAATCCTCTACTCATTTCTTTTATCATCCCAAGAAATTAATTATGGAGCAACTTCTATGATCCTTTATCACTACACACTTGATTCCATACAAGTAATATTTCTACCATCTCAAAACAAACACCACAACTACATAACCCTTACGAAACACATCGCAACAAACTACAACTATGAATACCTTAGATCCTTTCAAAAATGACAACATCGGTGAAGAACAAAACTTACCCTTCAGTGTTCAGAATACAGCTTCCTCATCGGATGGGGATCAGATTTCGAAACTTACAATTGAGATGCATAAGTGGGACTCACACATCCGATTCTTCTTAGTCAGCTTAATCAATGGTTTAACAATCAGTGAAAACCCTTCGATAAACCTCCGATTATTCCCAGCTTAAACCAATGAATTAATAGATTTGTGTCGGCGTCTTGGTACCGACCAATCCTTAATCGTTTCAATCTTGGCAAGATCTTCACGAATACCTTTGTTGTCAATCAACTGCCGTAGAAAACGCAAATATTTCAACTAACATTCACACATAGGAAACTTTACATACAGTTTCTCTTTTTCCAACCATCCCAAAATTTATCCTCATAGACTACTTATGTTCCTCCTTTCCTCTTGGAATAATATAAAATATCTTCAATAGATACAATTACTAACTCATCCTAGCACACCTTACACACAAAATTCACCTAGTCGATGAATATGGCAGACGCGTACGTCAATCCAAAAACATCACTTGAAACTTAAAGTACCTACATCAAGTACGAAAAACAGCTATAGGAACCTCTTGCTTCCTAATCTCTCAGTTAATGATAACCAGGACTCAAAGCAATCTTTGAGTACACACAGGATCCAGACAAGTTGTAAGGATCAAACGAATCATCAATCCTCGGTAATGGATACCGATTCTTGGCTGTCAATTGTTAAGCTCTCGATAATCAATACACACCCGAAACAATCCATCCTTCTTTGACAAACAACACAGACGATCATCACTGTAACGAAACTTAATCTAATACATCCTTTATCCATCACTTCTCACAGTTGACTGGATAACTCATTCCATTCTGACGGTGCCAAATGATAAGGCAAACAAATTCTACTCAACAGAATGCAACAACACTACACAACGAAACGCAGAAGCACTGCACCTATCGCTTACAACACTCAATCGAAACGAATTCCATTTCATGAGGCGGCAGCAACTCTGCAAAACTTCAGGAAAACTTCCTAATACTCTCGAATCATTAACAGATCTCCAAACTTCTCCTTAACCACCCTATCCCTAATTACATGAGCTAGGAATACATAATATCCCTCTTCTACATACTTCCTTGTTTCCAAACAAGACACACTTCCCAAATGGAAAGTTCACTCATCACCTTCCACAGTCAACACTCAGCTTCGCAACAAAATCTAAACCAGCAGCTATCAATCTATGTGAAGATTAGCTCAATCTTAAGCATCAGCACTTCGCACCACTAACCAATTCATACCAATAATCTACATCCAAAGATTTCAACTCTTTGAGCATCAAGTCGATACTAAACACCTACCTTCCTAAATTCTAGGAACACGCTCTTAGTGTAAAACTAACACTAGCAACCTTTCCATCGGTTAACTCCACATCACAGTTAATTGTCATTCTTACTATTTCTCCATTGATAAAACAACAAATCTTTACATTTCTACAGTTTCCATCTGATCTATAGTCAAACAACATACTGACATAAAGAATCTCAAGTAAGAATATACCATTTACAATGTTTGGACCTTAATGTTTGTCAGCATCATTCAAACATAAACCAGAGCGAAAGCATTCCTATCTTCTCAATTTCCTTTCCTTGGACAATTCCTTTGTTTGTATTCTTTCTCACCACAGCTAAAACATATCACTACTCCAGGGGTACTAATTACAATGACTAATCCTCTTGTTCTGCACTTAGCAGCTTTATGACCAGATTGTCCTAACTCTAGTCGCATTTGTGGAAAATTACCTACATGGTATAGAGTACAGCAACACACTCGAGATTTATCTTGTCACTTCTAGATACAGTGGCAGCACGAATCCCATCATTCCTTCCAGGGTTTAAATACTGATTTCGGTTCTGTCTTTGGTTATTGTTATTACTCTAGTCCCTACGATTCTAACCTTGATTCGGGTTGGACTGAGCAGATTCCCACTTTCTCTTATTGTTTTCAACAATACTATCTTTCCTATCTAGCACTTTCTCATCAATTAAATCATGCGCCATCTGAACAGCTTCATCGAAAGATTAAGGTCTTAAAGAAATAACCTCATCCTTGATATTACTAGACAATCCTCTAATGTACTGCTTCGTTGTTTTACGGTCATTCACAAAAGTATCAAGACATAGAAAATATAGCTCAGAAAATTTCCCAGTAAGCAGTAATATCATCGTCCCTTAGCACTAATTGCTTTAATTCGGGTTCCAACTGTCCTAGTTCCTTCTCGGGACAAATCCTAGCAATCAATAGTCCTTTCATCACGGTCCATGCCTTACTATTAGTCACAACCAATCCTAAAGTAGTCACTTGGTATTCCACCATCTTAGTGCACCATCCTGAAATATAGCAGCAGTAAATTTCACCTTATTAATTTCTGAACACCCAATAATCTCAAAGTACTCTCTATCTTATCAACCCAACTATGCAATTCTAATGCACTACTAATACCACCAAACAGCGCAGAACCACACTTCTGAAAACTAACATATATATATTCTTTCGAACTTGTAGAATAGCAGCAACACTATTATCTGGATCAGCAGCATCCTCATCATTGTTAGCAGCATCGCCATTATTTTCAGCAGCATCATCATTATACTCAGCAGCATCATCTTTATTCTCAGTAGCATCATCACTTTTCTCAGCAGCATCTACTACAGCACCATTATCTCCAACACACTTAACCCCAACATCTTTTAATTCCTGGCAGCACGATCAGCTCCAAATGCTCTAGCAACGACTTGTTCGATCATAGTGTTCACAGTAGCAGTCGTTAGTTTTGGCAACATATTTCAAGAAACTTAGTCACGTAGCGATCTACTAATGACAGAAATATGATTCCCATACTCCTTCTTCCATCATCATGGAAGAAAGAAACATGATAAGTATACATATCAAGAATAATGAAGGAATTCTTTATCAGGATGTCTCATGAATACTACATGCGCGAACAATACAAACTACAATGGTTCATCAACTAAAACTCAAAAGAGTTAATAAAGGCACATCATAGATCATGAGGGTACTTCAGATTGCGTTGAGGATTCAACAAGGCAGTGGCAATGTCTGTCACTACAATCATCTACCGAACAAACTTAAAAGATAATAAGTTCCATCACAATGCTACGACACAAGGTTTAAATAAGTCCAATCACAAAAAGAAAATAAGATACAAAGAAATCCATTACGAGATTAGTTCCTTAGACAGCAGCTCCTCATCCTCCTTAACATTGTTGTCAGCTTCTTCACACTCGTCTATTTCCTCGTTCGCTCTTCAAAGTCGAATCCCTAACATGATGGCATCTCACTCTCAAGATCCAAATACTCACTGCTACACGGCAGATTAATCACCATGCAAATCTCAGTACGACTTTCAACATTCCTAAACTTCCAAGCGTGACTCAAAATCAATCTCACATGAGACTCCCACTCACTTATCCTTTCAAAGCTTACCTACTTCTCTTTAAACCATTCAATTCAAGCATACAAATGCATCACAATCGACCTAAGGCTAGCAATCTCATCCATCTTCCAAGTCCTCACAAACTCAATTCTTCACATACCAAATACAACCTTTTAAAACCACTTTTCTTTCACATCAACCTTCTAATCACACCAATTCAACCACATATCTATCATACATCAACTAATCAAACTTCCTCATACCCGATACAAGTCGCAAGAATTCAGTTGTAAAATCGTTCATCATCTGGTCTATTGTCCTAGACCCTCGGCAGTATATGGGGTCATTATTTAAAATTATATACATATGCATTACATAAAGAAAATTACGATAACAAGTACTCAACGTACTTTCAACAACATCAATACATCATCAATACATCATCAATACATTATTATATATCATCATAGAATTTACTTAATAAATACTCTAAAAATCATTCCAATTTTAAGGGATAGATCAATTATAAAACAATACAAAACAAATAATCTTACCGGAGCCTTGCGGAGAAGTTACGTTTCTTTTGTAAAATATTTTCAACACCAAAGTTATAGTTTAGGACATTTTTCAGAAATCTACCTAATTCGCTATAACTAAAAAGCTCTGACTACCAATCTTTAACACCCCCAATTTACATTGCGCAGCGGAAATACACAATTGGGTGCTAAATACAAACATCGTTATACAAGACACTTTGAAGAATCTCAAAATGATACATTTGAAGTATAAAAGGATATAATTTAACCATTGTCTAAAACTTTCGATCCCAAGTAAAACAATTTTAGAAATGTCAGAGTTATATTTAGGTCCCCAAAGAATTTATCAAATCAACAACAATTTACCAAAGTAATTGACCATACATTATTATTTTTATGACAAAAGGGAAAGAAATCCGTTTTAGACCAATCACCACAAAAGCAATCCCTCAATCCTTCTCCAGCAAGCTCCGCAATTCCTCAACTTCAATCACCTGAAATACATGCTTAAAATCATCAACACAACGGTTGAGCGAGTCTATAGGTTTTCCAAATCAACATTTGAACACAAGAGAAAAATCAATCAAGATCATTTAATAGAATTGTCGTGCACACAACCTATTAGTCAGGCATTCTGGTATATAGCAATAGCTATTGAATTGTATTAAGCTCATGACACCGACCCCTTAAATTAATCACCCACGCCTAAGGCGGCATGACTAGATGAAATTCCAGTGCCACTACTAGGGTATCATTTGCAAAAATACCAATTCTCATTCTCGTAAAATTATCCATCCCAGCGGGTTACTCAATGTTATGCCCTGGTCTCAGATAGGGTCGTCAGCGCAATAGTACTATTATTAGAATAAGCGGCTATCCCCAACTCACAACATCAAGTCAGAAGATAGTTAACGGCTCACGAATTTAGGGACTTTTGGAAATTAGGTACTTATACAATTCAAATCAACAAAGGCAACATTAGGGTCCAAACAATCAATCATGACTTGTGTTCATTTTACTTTCAAATAGCATGTATCCCCCTCACGGGTTTTAAAATCATTCAAAACAAATACAAAAGCGAGGCTATAGACTCACCTGGAGTAATAGTAGTAGTAAGACGATCTTCGACGATAGTTGATGCCCGATAAACACAAAAACCGCAACCTATCAAATAAGGCGCGTTCATCAATAATAAACTCGAGTAAAATCCATACTTACTAACATCAAACTCAAAATCATGAAATCACAACAAACCCAAAATAAAAACAATACATATGACCTTTTACTTCATTCTATATGTTTACTTTATTAGTTAATTCTTTCGATAAAAATCTGTCGGTACACACCAAATGTACGAGCTCATTTACCCCACTTAAACACCTCAAATATTTATGATACTAATCAGAAATGTCACTTACTATATATAGAAAGACCTGTTAAAAGCCCATCAAAAGATTTTACTTCTAAAGTTCCCTGCCCGACACATCTTTGAACTACAAAAACCGGACAGTTTTACGTCAACAGCTCTTATAGTCTTTTAAACCATTTATTTTTCTCCGTTTATAAAACCGACACTCAACTTTGAAAATAACTCAACATCATCATACTTATCATTCAATATCAGTCCATGACTCACTTTAAAAATCTATTTTATAGTCCCTGATGAGACTGCTTTTATACACAGTCTCATCGTCTAAATTGGGCTTAAAATGCATTAAATATCATTAAAAATACCAAATATATGCTTGTGTTTGTTGCTTGTGTATTTTAGGTACGGATATTGAGGAAAGGACAAAAGATCACAAGAATCAATCAAATACGAACACGGAAAACGAAGCCGCACAAAGAACCCGACCCGAATCATGATTTTCAAAAAAGACCCTTGAAGAATTGAAGAATGTCAAGTTTGGTCCCTTAACTTATGAAGATTGCCACTTTATACCCCTCATCTATCACAAATTACTTTGGGGTCCCTAAAGTTTGAAGAAGTACCAAGAATAGTCCTCCAAATTTGAAGAATACATAACTTAAGCCCTTAAACCAAACAATGCTAACAAAGGACTAAGTTTGTAATGGCAAAGGACTGTTGATGAAATGGCATAGGGAAGGATGGTGCATGTCAAATGGACTTAACTTGCAAAGTTATCAAAAGGAGAAGTTAACCAGGGGGACTAATGTTGCCAACTACCCTAAACTATTTAACCACCCAACCCATTAAACCTAACCTACCCCGACAACCTTAACCCACCCTCCTATCCCTGCTCTCCACGTCACCCACCAAATACCTCTCTACCAATCCCCTTACACCCTCACTCCACGTCATAACTCCACCCACCATTAATTAATATAACTGATTAAATCAGTTATATTTTTCCTACTAAAGACCCAATTCAAATTAATTAACCCCCAAAATAGATTAAAACCCCCTTCACTCCCCATAAACCCTAGACTAATCCCAGTTCAAATTGGAATCAAAAGAAAGGGGAATTTTGTTAAACTCTCCAGATCCTTAATTAAGGGGTTTCTGAACCCAAACCCACCCCAAGATTCCCTATCACTTTCGCCCATGTGAAGAACCCAGCCTCCCCTAGCCCACGTTTTGCTCCAAGACAAGATTGCACCAGGCATTTGACGGCTAGGATCCTTTGGCGTGCTCCCTACTCACCAATGAACGGTTTAGATGAAGTCTTCACAGCCTGGCAACACTTCAAGATCACATGCTCCTATTTTTGACCAAAGACAGATTTAAACAAGAGGGTGTTCTTGGAAAATCGTCAGCTAGGGTTTGTCACTTATTATTTTTTATTCTTGTTCTAGAATGATCAGTAGTGTAGTATAAAAGGAGTCCTTGGCTTGTAAGTGACCCTTTGTTCCAGAATTTACATTTCTTTTGTAATTACTTTTTGTTTTAAATAAAAGTTGGTATTTTATCAAAATTGTAATCCCTTTTTATTATCAAAAGTTGGTGTTTATTAATGCAAAGTTCTGAGTTCCATAAGTCATCTATTGATTTTTAGGTTCAAGTTTTTAAAAATTATAATTCGTTTTTCATATGGTTGAAAAGTGGTATCTCTTTAAAACTTGTACTTATAATCTGGTTTCAAGAGTAGTTGAACTTGATTGAGTTTCTTATATCAAAAGATTTTTGATATATTAAGTTGTGTAAGTTTCTGTTTTTCAAGATTGAGTAAGAAATTTTTGGTCACTTTTGGTTATTAACACCTAAAAGTCATAAGCTCATCAATAAGCTCATTGACACTAAGCTTATTGATCAAACTATTTCTTCTTTTTTTTCTTGGTCTTGTGGTGTTTTGTGCAGGTGTGAAAGATCAACAAGTCCATCTTATCTCATCATTTTATTTCACTTTTTCCATTTGAAGAAATTTGAAGATATTATTGGCCTAGGGTCCTTCTTGGATTCCTGCAACATGCTCTCTCTACACTCTTGTGGGTTCTTAACTAGTGACAAAAGATGGCATTCAGCTAACCAAGGTTGTGCTTGATCCTTTTTGCAATAGTTTTTTTGAATTTTTTTGAGTTTGTGGATGATTTGCTCTAGTTGACTGTTACGTGTTAGTTTTTTGATTAGTTTATGCTCATATAGGTTTTATATGCATGCTAGAAGTAGATTGAATTAACTTGGTTAAGTTTTGATCTCATTTGGTTTGAAAAAATTGATTTCTGAAAAATATAAGGGTGTTTGGGTCTGTGTTTTAAGTTAAAATTGTGCTAAGTTTTTGGCTTAAAAACTAGCTAGACACACTTGTATTGGTAACATAGGGTTGTTTGCAGCCTTGGTTTTTAGTTTGGATAGGATTAGAGTAATATGCATGTTTTTCTTAGTGAACATCAAGTAGAAATTAATAGGACCATGGTTCTGTCTGTTTTAATGCAATTGATGCCCTTAAATCTTTTTAAATGTTAGATAATAGGTCGAGTTAGGCCTTGAAACTAGTCAGTAGTTGGTTGGTAGTTTATTGAGTATGATTGGAAGCTTTGAAATCTGTTTGTGTGCCAATTGTATCAGAAAAAGTTCCTTAGACCCCTAGGCTATATCAGTGACTAACCTTGGCCATTTGTGCTTGATTTTTGTGTGCTAAGTGAATTTTTGTTGTGAATCTTGACTCCCCACAACCCAACTGGTTGTGGGGGTGCCCCATTGTCCATCAAACTTAGTAATCAACACTCAAAAGACCACATTTGGTCATTCTTTTCACTTGTGAAGAAACGTTTTTTTTGTGTTCATCAGTCACTATAGCAAGTTGTTCATCTGGGCACGTTTTCTCCTTGTTCTGCTCTAATCTAGGTTAAGTTAAGTTTACATTTGTGTTTTTGTGATTAGTTGGGTACTGGTTTTAAGTTTTATAAAAAGAAAGTAAAAAAAAAAGTTTTTTAAAAAAAGACTGGCCATGACTCGAACCTGCGCCATCTCTCCCACACACCAACGTGATAACCAGTTGCCCTAGGGTCTTTGACTGGTTATCACTTGGTTTCCTTAATACTTAAGGTGTTTGTGGTTTTAGCTTATTCAAACCAACAGCTTAGTAATAAGCTGATTTTTGCTTATTCGTTTTAGCTTTTCACCATTTTACATTTTTCCTTTGTTCTTTGTTAGGTTTAAGATTTTTTTGGCATAAAAAGTTTATTTTTCACGTGTGTAGTTAATTTATTAGGATTATTTTAAGTTTTAATTTTAGAAAGTAAATAAAAAATAGGAAAAAATGTTTTAAAAATCTAAAAAAATAGTTTTTAAGTTTTTAATAGTATTTTTGAGGTTTACAGCAACTAAAGTTTTCAAATTAACTTATTTTTGATTTTATATAATTTTAGGGTTTTTTATTAACTTTAAAAATTAATATAAATTATTAAAAAGGTTTTCGAAACTTTTGTTTGCATTTGTGTTTTAGTTACATTTATCTTGATTTTTTGTAATTTTTTAGATTTTCTTTATAAACTTTGGATTTTTATTATTATTTTATTATTAAAAATTAAAAGTTAGTTTTTTCTAGTTTTTTCATTTTTTCCTAGTTCAAATACATAAAGTTAGGAGTTTTACAACTTTTAGAATATTTTTAGGATGTTTTAATTATTTTCTAAAATTATTTTAAGTTTTTATAGTTTTTATAGTTTTTAATTGTTTTTAATTGTTTAAAAATAGTTTTTAGTGGTTTTAAAATTTTCAAAAATAGTTTTAAGTTAAGTTTGGTTGTTTTAGAGGTTTACAAAGTGAAAAATCTCATTTTGGGCTTTTTGTTAATTAAATTGATTTTTAGGGCTTTAATTAGCATTAAAAAATCATTATTTAATTAAATAAAAGGTTTGGGTGATTTTTGATTTTTTGTAAACTCTAATTACATTATTTAGGATTTATTGCAATTTTCTAGGAATTTTTAGGTTAAAATTTTTAAATTTTGGTGCTTTTACGGTTTTACGTGTACGACCTTTTCGTTTTAGTGTAATCCGTCATCGTAACCGTCATTCTCTTCTAACCCCATTTCTATTTTTTTTTCTCATCATAATCATATAATCACATCACTTATCATCTCATTACACACACACCAAGCCTCCTTGAGAACGATCCCCAATTTGGGTCATTTGTGCACGGTTTTCCTAAATCGTCGTACTTACCCTAATTTGCCCTCTTTTCCTAAAGAGTGGTAAAAATACAACCATAATTTTGGCGCCGCTGCCGGGGAGGCGTGTTGTGTTTTGATTTGGCAATTGTTGTTTTTATATATAGCCATAATAGTATTTGTATTAGTAGCACTCTACTAATACGTATTATCGGTTTTCGTTTTTTGTGTGAATACTATTACTATATTGTATACGTAGAACAATAAATACACAAGTACTCCAAAAGTGAGAAATCACAACCTTGACTTGGGAGGTCATTACCCAATCATTGTATTCGAATCTCAAACCAAAGAAAAAGGCAAAAATAGATAAATACTTTCGTGAAACTCAATTTTGAAAAATACAAACTATAAGGTGGGTATAAGGCGGGTATTATAAAATATACCCTAAGGAAAAAGGCTCTTAAGCGCTTCGCGCCGCCTCGTTTCCCCGCTTGCTTGTGAGTATTTGATTTTTGAGAGCTAATCGAGGGTTTTGCCGCCCAAAGTATTATTAAGTATCATATATACTTTCTTGGTTTCATTTGATTAAACACTCTTGAACGTTTTGATGTTCCACCAACGTTCTAAAGTCATCGAAGGCGTTCACTTCACGTGATCGTTTTCATTCCTTGAGGCTTCTTTAATCAAGAGATTTGAATAAGGAGGAGATTTGTAGATTTTGGTCTACTTAATACAATCACAAAATCCAAAAAAAGTAAAAACAATCAAAAACCGCAAAAAAATTGAAAAATACAAAACACCAAAAAGAATCTTCTTTGCTCGTCCCCTCGTTGTACGTGACGTTTATGCTAACTCGTAATCAAGCAAGACGTGCACGTAAACGAAAGAACAAAACTCCTACTCTTAATCTTTCTAGTGAGGAGTCTCCTATTGACGAACCCATTGTAAGAGAAGAACCAACCATGGCGAATCGTACTATGATGAAGTTACTTCAAGCACCCACCGAGGTTTATGGAGAGTCTATTGTGATTCCCGCTATACTTGCGGAGAAATTTGAGGTGAAAACGGGTTTGTTGTCGATGATCCAAAACAACAAATTCCGTGGTGATGAGAAGGACAATCCACACAACCATATCCGCCAATCCAATCGTCTTACCGCCACTTGCAAGTTTAAGGATGTTGCTAATGACTCGATTAAGATGATGCTTTTTCCGTATTCCTTAGAAGGGCCCGCAAAAATTTGGTTAGAGAAAGAGCCACCTAATTCTATATTAACGTGGAAGGATCTCGTGTCTAAGTTTGTGAACCAATTTTTTCCGCCCTCTAAGACTACGCATTTGAAAAACAAGATTTCAAAACTTTCACAAGAATTTAATGAAAGTTTTTCAACGACTTGGAATAGGTTTAAGGAAATGTTACATGAGTGTCCTCATCACGGTTTTTCTGACTTGCATAAAATTGACACGTTTTACAATGGACTTAATGATCATGAAATGGATTATCTTAATGCCGCCGCGGTGGTAATTTTTTGTGTAAAGCGGTTGAGGAAGCATTGGTAATAATTGAGAATAGGTCTAAAGTTTATAGCCCTCGTAACACACAGAGTGTTGCCACTATGGGTTCATCGTCGTCTCATAACATGATTGCCTTGCAAGATGAAGCAAATGAGGAGAATCGATTTTTCGATAGGTTTTCGACTCTTATGACTCATTGGAAAGCACAAGATGCTTTGAATTCCGCATCGGTTAAGGCGGTTGCCAAGAGTTGTATTTCGTGTGGTGGAGCTCATAATTTTTCCGAGTGCATTACCGCGGATGGTAACACTTCAAATGCTTATGTAGCCCCGGGAACTTATAACCAAAACGGTCAAGGTTCCCGCCAAAATCAAGCTCCACAAAATCAAAATGCTAACAACTATCAAAACAACAATCAAAGTGGTGCTTACCAAGGGAATCAACGTAACTACAACAAGGGTAATTATCAAAGTGGAAATGGGCAAATTTCAAACCAAAACCAAAACCGTGATTTTCAAACTACCACACAAGGTTTTCAAAATGATCACACCAAAAATCTTCAAGGAGAATTTTTGAATTATGCTAAAGCAAACGATGCTAAGTTTGATAATATGCAACGTGAAATGGTTAGCTTAAGATCCGAGTTGAAAAACGAGCTTAAAAACGAACTTGCTAATGAACTTAAGGCTCATGCTAATAAAATGGAAGGAAATGTTCAATGTCTCCAACAAAATCAACAAAAAATGGAGCAAGGTCAACATGAGATTAAGCAAGAATTGTTAAAAGCGGATGCTAGGCAATATAAGTTTGAAGACCAAATGGGAAATTTTTTTGAAGCTATCATGTGTAAACCTTCTTCTTCGGGTGGTCTTCTTAGTGATACCATCGTAAACCCAAAAGGAGAATTGAAGGGTATTACTACTCGTAGTGGTAAAACTTTCAAAGAATAGTTGAACTTGATTGAGTATCTTATATCAAATGATTTTTGATATATTAAGTTGTGTAAGTTTCTGTTTTTCAAGATTGAGTAAGAAATTTTTGGTCACTTTTGGTTATTAACACCTTAAAGTCATAAGCTCATCAATAAGCTCATTGACACTGAGCTTATTGAACAACTTATTGCTTCTTTTTCTTCTTGGTCTTGTGGTGTTTTGTGCAGGTGTGAAAGATTAACAAGTCCATCTTATCTCATCATTTTATTTCACTTTTTCCATTTAAAGAAATTTGAAGATATTATTGGCCTAGGGTCCTTCTTGGATTCCTGCAACAGGCTCTCTCTACACTCTTGTGGGTTCTTAACTAGTGACAAAGGATGGCATTCAGCTATCCAAGGTTGTGCTTGATCCTTTTTGCAATAGTTTTTTTGAATTTTTCTGAGTTTGTCGATGATTTGCTCTAGTTGACTGTTAAGTGTTAGTTTGTTGATTAGTTTATGCTCATTTAGGTATAATATGCATGCTAGAAGTATATTGAATCAACTTGGTTAAGTTTTGATCTCATTTGGTTTGAAATAATTGATTTCTGAAGAATATAGGGGTGTTTGGGTCTGTGTTTTAAGTTAAAATTGTGCTAAGTTTTTGGCTTAAAAACTAGCTAGACACACTTGTATTGGTAACATAGGGTTGTTTGCAGCCTTGGTTTTCAGTTTGGATAGGATTAAAGTAATATGCATGTTTTTCTTGGTGAACATCAAGTAGAAATTAATAGGACCATGGTTCTGTCTGTTTTAATGCAATTGATGCCCTCAAATATTTTTAAATGTTAGATAATAGGTCTAGTTAGGCCTTGAAACTAGTCAGTAGTTGGTTGGTAGTTTATTGAGTAAGATTGGAAGCTTTGAAATCTGTTTGTGTGCCAATTGTATCAGAAAAAGTTCCTCAGACCCCTAGGCTATGTCAGTGACTGACCTTGGCCATTTGTGCTTGATTTTTGTGTGCTAAGTGAATTTTTGTTGTGAATCTTGACTCCCCACAACCCAATTGGTTGTGGGGGTGCCCCATTGTCCATCAAACTTAGTAATCAACACTCAAAAGACCACATTTGGTCATTCATTTCACTTGTGAAGAAATGTTTTTTTGTGTTCATCAGTCACTATAGCAAGCTGTTCATCTGGGCACGTTTTCTCATTGTCCTGCTCTAATCTAGGTTAAGTTAAGTTTACATTTGTGTTTTTGTGATTAGTTGGGTACTGGTTTTAAGTTTTATAAAAGAAAAAATTTCACGTTTGGTCCCTATCGTTTACCCCAAATATCAAGTTTGGTCCCTATCTCAAACTAAGTGCACAGATCATCCCTATCGTTTACACTTTGGATCAAGAATGGTCCCTATTTTGGATGGGGGTTAACTTTGGCTGTTAAGTCTTGAGAGAGGAGGGGCATTTCGGTCATTTACTTGTTATATTTTTATATACTTCAAAATCACAATTTTCTTTTCTTTTATATCTCATCTCTCTCTCTCTCTCTCTCTCACATCTCCATCTCCATCTCTCTCTCTCCTACCCTGCTATACCATCATGATAAAGAATCAACCAAATGTGAATCAACCTCACTTGTAAAGTCATTAACCTTACTCATTACTTTTTTCCCTCTCTCTCTCTCTTTCTCCAACCGCCTATAGTCAAGTTTCTTCATCTCCCAAAAAAACATTCTACTTTATCTCTCAAAAAAAAAAATCATAATCTGGATATGCGTCATCACTTCCATTTTTCATTTTCAGTTATGGATCTGCTTCATCACACCCACTTTCTTTTTTATCTTCTCTCCACCACCACCTGGTAGCCCACCCACCATACCTTCATCACCTACACCATCTCTTATTTCACCTACCCTCTTTCCACCACCGGCCAACCCACCCACTATACCTTCATCACCTCCACCATCTGCCCCTATCACCCATCAATCCACCCGGCATGGCATGTTGAAAACTTTGTCTGAAGGAAAGCAATCAGTTTTAGATTTAGACAAGGATCTGCTTCTTTGTCTATCAAGGAGTTTAAATGTGCTGGAAAGATCATTAACCTGCTGCTATTTGGACTAGGGATTATTTCCTGAAGATAAGAAGATCACGGCTTCAATACGAATGGATATGTGGGTCCATTTATTCAAGCATGATGAAGAGGGTTTGGATACCATACACCAACTCTGGAAGCTCTCCTACAACAATCAAGCTACCCTTTTGTCAATAAGGTACTTGGGTTCTTATGTGCCCACTGGTGAAACTGCTACACCATCGTCTTGAAAAGCAGAAGAGGGATAAGATGAAGAAGAAGCACCACCCATGATGGGAGATTGAGCAGATGGGCCTGTTAAGCGTTGGAATAAAGTCATGAAATCGTTAGGGTTTGTATGGATGACTTTTGGTGAGACGGTATAGATGATGACTGGTGGTCTGTGTTGCTGCTGCTGTTGTTGGTGGTGGTATTGTTGAAGGTGGTGGTGTTGTTGTTGTGGGAGTCTTTGTGGACTCTTAAAGGTGTCGGACGGGGACCTTGGAGTGACCAGGGAGATTTTCCGATGGAGAAATCCGGTGAATCCATTGAGATTTGGAGAAAAAAATAGAGTCAAGGTGGGTGGGTGGGTAGTAAGGTGTAGGTGTAGTGATATTCAATTGGAGTAAGTGACATGAAGAATCTATAAGTGAGGTTGATGAGAGTTTGAGTTTGAGTGGATGAGAGTTTGAGTGGATGAGAGTAATCGGAAATCCTATATCAGGTTTTTGTTTTGTTCGAGTCTGATGGTGTAATGAGTCGAGTCAGGCGTTGGGTCTGTGTAGGTTTGAGTCTGATGGATTTGGTGTCAGATCGGTGGTTGTGTGTGAGAAAATGATATAGATTTGGAGAGGATGGACTTTGGAATGGATGATTGTGAAGATGAGATAGGTGAGAGAAGGAAGGTAGAGGTAAGTGACAGAAGTGGTGTAGAAGATGATTTGGGTTTTGATGAGAGAGAGAGAGAGAGAAGTGGTGTAGAAGATGATTAAAAACAAGTAAATGTCCAAAATACCCCTCTCTCCATTGAACTTAACGGAGAAAACTAACGCTCATCCAAGATAGGGACCAATTTTGATCCAAAATGTAAACGATAGGGACGATCTGTGCACTTAGTTTGAGATAGGGACCAAACTTGATGTTTGGGGTAAACGATAGGGACCAATCTTGAAATTTTTTCTTTATAAAAAGAAAGTAAAAAAAAAGTTTTTTAAAAAGAGACTGGCCAGGACTCGAACCTGCGCCATCTCTCCCACACACCAACGTGATAACCAGTTGCCTTAGGGTCTTTGACTGGTTATCACTTGGTTTCCTTAATACTTAAGATGTTTGTGGTTTTAGCTTATTCAAACCAACAGCTTAGTAATAAGCTGATTTTAGCTTATTCGTTTTAGCTTTTAACCATTTTACATTTTTCCTTTGTTCTTTGTTAGGTTTAAGATTTTTTTGGCATAAAAAGTTTATTTTTCACGTGTGTAGTTAATTTATTAGGATTATTTTAAGTTTTAATTTTAGAAAGTAAATAAAAAATAGGAAAAAATGTTTTATAAATCTAAAAAAATAGTTTTAAAGTTTTTAATAGTATTTTTGAGGTTTACAGCAACTAAAGTTTTCAAATCAACTTATTTTTGATTATATATAATTTTAGGGTTTTTTTATTAACTTTAAAAATTAATATAAAATTATTAAAAAGGTTTTGGAAACTTTTGTTTGCATTTGTGTTTTAGTTACATTTATCTTGATTTTTGGTAATTTTTTAGAATTTTTTAATAAACTTTGGATTTTTATTATTATTTTGTTATTAAAAATTAAAAGTTAGTTTTTTTTCTAGTTTTTTCATTTTTCCTAGTTCATATACATAAAGTTAGGAGTTTTACAACTTTTAAAATATTTTTAGGGTCTTTTAATTATTTTCTAGAATTATTTTAAGTTTTTATAGTTTTTAATTGTTTAAAAATAGTTTTTAGTGGTTTTAAAATTTTCAAAAATAGTTTTAAATTAAGTTAGGTTGTTTTAGAGGTTTACAAAGTGAAAAATCTCATTTTGGGCTTTTTGTTAATTAAATTGATTTTTAGGGCTTTGATTAGCATTAAAAGATCATTATTTAATTAAATAAAAGGTTTGGGTGATTTTTGATTTTTTGTAAACTCTAATTACCTTATTTAGGATTTATTGCAAATTTCTAGGAATTTTTATGTTAAAATTTTTAAATTTTGGTGCTTTTACGGTTTTACGTGTACGAACTTTTCGTTTTAGTGTAATCCGTCATCGTAACCGTCATTCTCTTCTTATCCCATTTCTATTTTCTTTTCTCATCATAATCATATAATCACATCACTTATCATCTCATTACACACACACCAAGCTTCCTTGAGAACGATCCCCACTTTGGGTCATTTGTGCACGGTTTTCCTAAATCGTCGTACTTACCCTAATTTGCCCTCTTTTCCTAAAGAGTGGTAAAAATACAACCATCAGTCCCCGAGATTCGATCCAAATATCGACAACAATTATATATCGTGCCGATACTCGTCTCCCGGTACACGAATAATCAAACTAACGTAACTTCGCGCTCGTTTTGAGCTAGAAGCTCTATCTTATATCAAATCGAAGCTAAAAGAATTCTCTACAACAATATCTAGTTAGTTAATCTCAAATTCAAACTCATATTTTCAGAAAAGTAAGTTTAATAATCTGTTTAAAAATATACTTTTAAAAATCCATCAAAATTAATTTTTCACCACATTTTAATCATTCTCATATGCCTAATATCACCCTAATAGCATTACTAACAACATAACTAACCCATAACACATTTAAATGATCATACAAAAATTTACCCACTCAAAATTTCCAACATGCAATAGTTAATATATATATAAAACACTACTAACAACATACCCACACAACAAAAATAAATCAAACAAGCATGGATCATATCAAAAAAATAAAAGTTCTTGCATGTGTATAAAAATTATACCATTAGATGCACAATTGAATTTCCAAGATGGGACTTGTGTTGTTTTTGGATTGATCTTGCTAAATTTTGATGAAAATTGATTGAAGTGGTTAGGGGGGGTGGACGGCAAACAAGAACAAGAGAAAGAGAGATTGTGTTTTTGTGTTAAAATGAATTTTATATTAAAGTGTGGTAGTGGAAAAATCTTATATAGTGGGGTGGAGGGGTTGAATTTGCCAATTTGTGATAGTTTTGGTCCAAAATGCAAGTAAATAGTTTACAAGGTTGAAAATGTTAATTGTCAATTTTGAAAATTTTTACGAGGCTCGGGTTCCGTAAAAATACTTTTCAAAAGTTAAAACACACTTAAAATATGATGATAATATGATCCTGGTTCGACTTAATAAGAACTTAAAATAAAAACGTCAAAAATATAAACATCGAGGCAACAAATGATAAAACATTAAATCTCGGGCATCCGTCGATATCGTGGTCACTAATAATCCTCGTTGTTAGTAAAAAGATAAGAAAATAAGACCTCTAACGTCGGTTTTAAATAAAACCATCAATCGTCATTTCTTTCAACTCATCAAAAATTTCAAAATTATTCGTAAAAATAATATTATATAATATTAAATAAATGACCTCGGGTTTTGGTTGTCACATAACCATTAGTACATTATCCGACAAAGGAAAGTCAGACATGTGTCAACTTTTAAAGAACAATTTCGATATTTTCGCATGGGAACCAAAGGATATGACCGGTGTACCGCGATCAATAGCCAAGCACAGATTACAAATCCGCAAGGGACATACGCCAGTCAGACAAAAGAAAAGGGGAAGGCTCCATAATGCAGTAAGGCAATACTAGATGAAGTGAAAAAACTGATAGACGCAAGAATCATGCGAGAGGTCTACTACCATGACTGGCTTTCCAATCCAATTATGGTCAAAAAGCACGATGGCAACTGGCGCATGTGTGTTGATTTTACAGATCTCAATAAGGTATATCCTCAGGACTGCTATCCGCTTCAGAAGATAGACTGGAAAGTCGAATCACTGTGCGAGTATCCTTTTAAATGCTTCATGGAAGCATACGAAGGATACCACCAGATACAAATGGCAGAACAAGATGAAGAAAAGACAACATTCCATACTACCCAGAGTGTATACTGCTACACAAAAATGTCATTTGGACTCAAGAACGCAGGAGCTACATAACAACGACTATTGGAAAAGGCGTTTGACAATCAAATCGGGCATTAAACCTTGCCCAGAGAAGACAGACGCATTCATACAACTCCAAAGGCCGAAAACAAAGAAGGAAGTACAATCGCTAAATGGAAAACTAGTAGGGCTGAACAAATTTCTGTCTAAATCCGCAGAGAAATCAATCCCTTTATTCAAAACACTCAAGAAGTGCATAAAGAAGGGAGACTTAAATTGGACAAAAGAAGTAGAAGAAGCCTTCGAGGAACTGAAAATGCATTTAGCATCACTCCCTATGTTGGTCGCACCTCGGCCAAAAGAGGAATTGATAATATACCTTTCGGCTACACACAGAGCAATTAGTGCGGTGCTAATGACGGATAGAGAAAACGTACATACACCAGTATACTTCATAAGCAGAGCCTTACAAAGCTTAGAGTTGAGTTATACGCCAATCGAGAAATTGGTACTAGCACTGGTATTCGCAGCAACGAGGCTACGACGATACTTTCAAGTAAATCCCATAGCGGTAATTACAGACCAGCCAATAAAGCAGATAATATCAAAGCCAGATGTTGAAGGAAGATTACAGAAATGGAGCGTTCAACTTGGAGAACACAACATTACGTACAGACCACGCAACGCCGTCAAAGGACAGATTCTGACAGACTTCATTATTGAAAAGCCAGAGGAGCACGAAAAGAGATCTACATAGGAGGAAGGTGACCAAGACCCATGAGTCTTATTCACTGATGGATCATCCTACACAGACGTATCTGGCGCAGGCCTTATTCTCACTAACTCCGAATGTATGGAGTACACGTATACATTATGCTTTGAATTCACAGCTACAAACAATGAAGCAGAATAGGAAGCGCTCATAGCAGGTCTACGGATCGCATCCCATATGGGCGTACGCAATCTCGAAGCAAATGTGGACTCTCGCTTAGTGGTAAATCATATACTAGGCTAATACGAAGCAAAGGAGGAAAATATGATACAGTACTTGCAAAAAACCAAGTCACTAATCGAAGGCTTTAACAAGTTTCTAATACGTCAAGTACCAAGAAGAGAGAACAAAAAGGCTAACGCCCTCAGTAAGATAGCATCCACTAGCATCGCACACTTATCCAAGCAAATTCTGGTAGAGATCCTCAAAGAAAAATCCATAATAGAAGAGGAAATTGCAGCGGTCATAGAAGAAGAAGGTCCTACGTAGATGACACCGATCATTGAATACTTAACTAGAGAATCACTCCCAATAGATGAAACTGAGGCGCGGCGAGTACGAAGACGCTCGAGACAGTTTGAGGTTAGAGATGTGATCCTTTATAAGCGATCATTCCTTCAACCATGGTTGCGATGTGTAGGACCGCAACATGCGCAATACATCATCAGCGAGATACATGAGGGATCTTGCGGCATGCATGGAGGGCCTAGGTAAGTGGTGGAAAAAGCACTGCGCGGTGGAAGTTACTGGCCAACCATGCACTCAGATGCGCGAACACTCATCTCAAAGTGCAATGATTGCCAAGTGCACAGACCAGTGCCGCGCCAACCCCAGCAAGAGCTAACACCTATTACTTCTCCTTGGCTAATTTACAAGTGGGGGATCGATATCGCAGTACCGTTTCCTGTAGCATCCGGAGGGATTAAGTTCCTAATAGTCGCGATGGATTACTTCACGAGATGGATTGAGGTCAAAGAGGTAGTAACAATCACAGGCAACCAAGTAAAAAGGTTCGTTTAGGATAACATAGTATGCCGCTTTGTGCTACCGGTAAAAATCGTCTCCGACAATGGAAAACAATTCCCAAAGAACCCATTCAAGGACTGGTGCGTGAAAAAAACATCAAGCAGCGATTCGCATCAGTAGCCCACCCACAATCCAATGGACTCGTTGAAATACCAAATAAGAGCCTAGGAGACGGCATAAAGGCACGATTGAGGGAGGAGAACAAGAAATGGGTTGACAAATTATCGCACGTGTTATGGGCGTATCGCACCATGATAAAGACCGCAACAGGAGATACCCCTTCGCCTTAACATACGAGACGGAGGCAGTCATTCCAGCAGAAATCGGACTGCCAACACTCCGCACAGCGGAAGTCGACATGATTATGAATGACGATGAATTAAGGTTGAATTTGGACATAATCGATGAAAGACGAGAGTTGGCATTGATCAATGAAGCTAGAGCAAAATCCAAAATGAAGGGTTACTGTCACACCCCACCATGGCGGAATATGAGGCGCGACGTATGGATATCATCACAACATGGCGTGTCTATAGAGATAACTAGATGAAATAAGAAATGTCATAAAATGGTGACACAAAAGTCATGACAATATCTCAACAAAGCAGGAGTCCAGGTAAGTAGGTAGCAGTCCTACTACTTACCCGAGACAAACAATAAACATAAACAAGGCAAACATATAGGTGTCAACAGTATCACTTATTAAACAATAAAAAGAAACTAAGAAGGAATGGGGATCTCCTTCTAAAATGCATTCCTAATGCCTCCAAAACTAGCCACTTCTATTCTCTAGCTTAACCACATTCTCACCTGAAAGAGACACTAAAACACGTCAACATAAAGTTGGTGAGAGCCATAGGTTTAGACTCAAACGCCAAGATCAAACCATAAGCTGTGAATAATAACCAAATTTAAGAACATATGGACAAGGCGATACAAACATGCATTAACAACTAACATCCAAGATATAACAAACCAAACCAAAATCCAAGGCACCCAACCTTACCAAACACCATGGTCCCATAGGCGCCCACACACCTATGAACCAATCCCAAGGCCCCGCCTTGTCATCGTCCCCTTGGTACCAAGTCAAAACATAAAACAATCTAGAATCATCTAGCAGTTAATCACGTAAGTAAGCACAAGTCCATCACCAAACACAAAACATTCACAGCATAATTTATAAAAACAAGATAGTGTCTCTTCCATCCCATCTGCAAGTCAAAATCATTAGTAGACATGGGACTATGAAACTCACCTGATTTAGCTTCTCCAAAATTCCGCGCACTAGCAAAAAGCTAACAAGCCAAAAACACATAATCAAAACATGAACCAAACACTAAAATGGCTCATCAACCTATGATGGACATCTAACCTTCTCCGATATATATATACCTCATTAATATGCTTTAAACACCCCATTACCCTTCCCTAACAAGTCCTTAACTTGTTTAAGTTTGATATCTATCCCGTTCATATTTTACACAAAACAGTCCCAACTTTTAGGTCTCCAAACTATAAGCCAAAAGCCCACCTAAACATACCCATTACCTTTGTAAAGGAAACCCTATGCCCTTACATATGTTAGCTAACTCCTCTCACTTGCCCCAACCTTAAAGCTACTGTTAAGGCCCTGATATATATATCTATACTTTTGTCTATCCAGATTTTACCGATTCCAAACATATGAAAAGTTTGTTATGATTAAGGGGTCTTACCCTAACCCATAATCTTAGCCCCAATGCAGATACTTTCTATAATATATAAACCAACTCCCATGTTCGTTTGAAAGTCCCAATGCAACCCTAAGTACCCCAAACAACCCAAAACTTAAAAAGAAAACAGGCTGATTTCAAAACTGTTTTGACCTCCGACTGTTGTAACCTGTTTTTGACCCACTTCCCACCTCCAACTTAGTTCTCGTTTCTTGCATTTGAAAGCCACTTCAATTACCTTTCCATGGATACTTAGATCGCAAAATAAGAGTTTGTAGAACTCCCTATTTGATCAAAACAATGACACAAAAATTCTGCCCAGTTTTTAAAAACTAATTTAACCTAATTAACCTAATTAATTACCTATAACTCCACTAATTACAAGCCCTAATCTATTTAATCATTATAATATCATTAATATATCATTAATATACTGTTTTTAATTCAAACCCTAACCTAAATCTATCATAAGATGATTAAAGAAAACATTAAAACAATTTAATTAAAAAGGGTTATGAAGGTTTTACCTTAAGATTAATGGAAGATGAAAAAAAACAACGAAACCCTAAAAACACTCCCAAAACCGTCGACCTTTATTTTTTTCTCCAGGGATTTATGAAAGCTTTGATCTACTTAAAATCCTTATACAGTTTTTCCAAGAATCCTAGCCCTTTACAACCCACTTTCCTTTTCTCTTTTTCCCTTTTTTTCTCTTCTTAATCGGCCCTAAACCGACCAACACCCCCTAATTTCGTTTTATTTTATTTTATTGTTAATTAATATTTTATTAATATTACCTTAATTTACCTTAATTTATTTCAGCTCCTAAAACCTCCAAAACCTCAAAACCGTAAAACTAGTCAAATTTACGCGTTTACCGTAAAAGACGTAAAATATACAGTTTAAAAAAAATCTTAAATTTTGAAATAAACTTTATAACTAAGTCCTAAATGAATTAAAACCATCCCGAAAAATACTCCCGTGACCAAATACCTCTTTCGAGACCCCTAAATGCAAAACCCTAAATCGTAAAAACACTATTTTCTATAATACATATACGTATACGTAAAACCACTAAATAACACCATCTCATTTCATAGTCACTACATTGTGAGCTCATGAACATGAAATAACCGTTCCTCGATTTACTTATGAGTACTTTATACCCATATACGATATCCACACCAACCTCGTTTAGGCAAAATAAACATGTAAACACACAAATCAAATAGTCACACATAAATTAACCTAAAAATAGGACCAAGTGACGAACCTCAAAACCACGGTTGTCACATCACTCCCTCCTAATAGAAATCTCGTCCCGAGATTTACTCCTTAGGATCGTCATTATCAAACAGCTGAGGATACTTATTCCTCATAAACTCTTCCCGTTCCCACGTGAACTCCGGTCCACGTTTTGAATTCCACCTAACCTTAACTAACGGTATCTTACTTCTTTTCAATGTTTTAACTTCACGGTCCATAATTTCTATCGGCTCCTCAATAAAATGAAGACTCGCATCTATACTAATATCGTCCACCGACACTTGCAAGTCAGTTCTTGCCAAGCATTTCCTCAAGTTTGATACATGAAACACATCATGTACACTACTCAACTCTTCCGGTAACCTCAACCTATACGCCACTAGCCCAATCCTTTCAAGGATTTCGAATAGACCCACAAATCTAGGTGCTAACTTCCCTTTCTTCCCAAGCCGCATCACCCCTTTCCATGGTGAAACCTTTAGCATAACCTTGTCCCCCACCTCAAATTCCAACGGCTTACGCCTCTTGTCCGCGTAACTCTTCTGTCGATCCCTAGCCGTCTTTAATTTCTCCTTAAGCACAGTTATCGCATCCGTAGTCTCCTGTACCATCTCCGGTCCAATTAGTTGACTACTTCCCACTTCGGCCCATAGCAACGGTGATCTATACTTCCTACCATAAAGTGCTTCAAACGGTGCACACTCTATACTAGCATGGTAACTATTATTGTATGAAAATTCTGCCAACGCCAAGTGATTCTCCCAACTTCCTTCAAAGTCTATCACACACGCCCTCAACATATCCTCTAGTGTTTGTATAGTCCTCTCAGTCTGACCATCCGTCTGCGGATGATAAGCTGTACTCATATCCAGCCTTCTACCCAAGGCTTTCTGCAATAGTCCCCAAAACCTAGACGTAAACCTGCTATCCCTATCCGATATGATCGACACCGGCACCCCATGTTTTGCTACCACATGTTCCATGTATTTCTTGGCAAACCTTTCCGTCTTATCATCCTCCTTCATTGCCACAAAATGTGCAGACTTAGTCAGTCTGTCCACTATTACCCATATCATGTCATTACCACTGTTAGACCTTGGCAGTTTTGTAATGAAGTCCATGGCAATATTCTCCCACTTCCACTGAGGAACCTCTGGTTGTTGCAGTAATCCTGATGGTCTTTGATGTTCAGCCTTCACCTTGGCGCAAGTCAAACACTCACTAACGTACAAAGCTACATCATTCTTCATTCCTGGCCACCAATACATATCCCTCATGTCCTGATACATCTTATCAGCTCCTGGGTGTATCGAATACCTCGACGTATGAGCTTCATCCAATATAACATTCCTTGTATCGCCAAACAACGGAACCCAGATTCTATCCAAGTAATACTTGCAACCATCTCCTCTTTCTTCCATGTACTGATCCATAGTATGTAGATTTTCTTCAACCATCCTCTCCTCCTTAATGGCCTCTACTTATGCTGCTTGAATCCTATCCTTAAGAGTTGTCTGAATAGTTATGCTCATTGCCCTTACTCTTTTAGGTTTTAGCCTCTCCTTCCTACTTAGAGCATCCGCCACCACATTGGCCTTTCCAGGGTGATACTTGATCTCACAATCATAATTACTAAATAACTCCAACCATCGCCTCTGCCTCATGTTCAAATCTTTCTGATCAAAGATGTGCTGCAAGCTTTTGTGGTCCGTAAAGATCACACTTTTCGTCCCATACAAGTAATGTCTCCATATCTTGAGAGCAAAGACTACAGCCCCTAATTCCAAGTCATGTGTGGTGTAATTCTTCTCAGGATTTTTCAATTGTCGTGATGCATAAGCTATGACTTTATCTCGCTGCATAAGAACACATCCTAACCCCTGATTGGACGCATCACAATAAACCACAAAATCTTCCACCCCTTCTGGTAAGGACAAGATCGGTGCATTACACAACCTATCCTTTAGTGTCTGAAACGCCTGATCTTGCTCTTCGCCCCATTCATACTCCTGATTCTTTTGGGTCAACATTGTCAAAGGCTTTGATATTTCAGAGAAATTTTCTATAAATCTCCTGTAATATCCTGCCAAACCTAAGAATGACCTTATTTCTGACGGTGTAGTAGGTGCCTTCCAATCCTTCACAGTTTCAATCTTCTTTGTGTCTACATGTATGCCATCATTGTCGATTACATGCCCTAGAAATTGTACTTCTTGCAGCTAAAATTCACACTAGAGAACTTCCCATAAAGTTTCTCCTTCCTGAGCAGCTCCAACACCGACCTTAAATGATTGTTGTGTTCCTCCTCCGTCTAGAGTAGATAAGTATGTCATCAATGAAGACTATGACAAACTTATCCAGATATGGCTTGCACACTCGGTTCATTAGATCCATGAACACTGCTGGCGCGTTTGTCAACCCAAATGGCATAACGGTGAATTCAAAGTGTCCATACCTCGTTCTGAACGCGGTCTTTTGTATGTCCTCCTCACAGACCCTTAGTTGGTGATAACCGGACCTAAGGTCAATTTTTGAGAAGTATCTTGCTCCTTGCAGCTGATCAAATAAATCATCAATCCTTGGAAGAGGATAATGGTTCTTAATGGTCAGCTTGTTCAGCTCCCGATAATCGATACACATCCGGAATGATCCATCCTTCTTCTTAACGAATAGCACCAGTGCTCCCCATGGAGAAGAACTTGGTCGAATGAAACCCTTATCCTAAAACTCCTTGAGTTGCTCAGCTAATTCTTGCATCTCCGACGGTGCTAGACGATATGGTGACTTCGCTACAGGTGTTGCCCCGGGTACTAAGTCAATCTTAAACTCTACTTGTCTCACCGGTGGTAATCCCATCAAGTCATCCGGGAATACATCGATGAACTCTCTTACTACTCAAATCTTATTTATTTGTGGCTCATCATCCTTGGCATTCATAAGGGACCTGGTCTTCTTCTCCTTCCTTTCTCCGTACACGTATAACACCTTATTATCACCTATGGGGATCTTAACAATCTTTTCAGGACACATTAGCTCAGCCCTATGCTTCGATAACCAATCCATCCCAATAATCACATCAAAACTCCCATGTCCTAGAGGGATTAAATCTATGGGGAACTTAAATTCTCCCAACTCTAATTTGCAGTTTAAAAATATCTCATCTACCTTTTCTTGCTTACCAATAGCTATCTTAATCACATACCCCGGTTTCACTACACTAGGATTCATATTTAACAAAGGCACGAATTGAGAAGACACAAAACTAAAATTTGCCCTAGAGTCAAAAAGAATAGTAGCGAAGTGATTGTTAACAGAAAACGTACCCGTTACTACATTTGGGTCCTGAACCACTTCTACTGCATTTGCAAGGTAAACCCTGCCTCCATTCTGATTTCCCTTATTCTGATTTCCTTCGTTCATGTTCCAGTTCCGATTACCAGTGTTTTCATTGTTGCGGTTGGCATTGTTCCGATTGCCACCGCCCTGGTTTCCTCGATTTCCTTCCAAAGCTAGATGCCCTCTGCCCTGATTGGTTGCTCCAACCAATATAGGACACTCCCTCTTGAAATGCCCGGGTTGTCCACACTCAAAGCATTTTCCCCCGGTGACATTCATCCTCACAGACTGGATGGGTGTTGCGTTCCTGTTAGGTGCTCCATAATCCCTAGCAAAGTGTCCTGGTTTCTGGCAATTGAAGCATACCTGGCATGGTGTACCCCTTGGATGGAACCTAGAGCAGGTTCAGCAAGCTGCATTGTTGTTGTTTGAATTTCCAGAACCTTGAGGTACTCTCATGGCAAAATTTCTTCCATCTTTTGCCTTCTTAACATTTTTCCAGTTGGTGTCAGGAGATTTCGCGGCTTCTGGCTCCTTTCTTTTATCCCCCGCCTTTACCAAGGTTCCACTAGATACCGCCTCCTCAGTAAGTATTCCTGCTGTAAGTATAGCTTGCTGTATCGTGTTAGGTTGGGTAGCCTTGATCATCCCCCTAATCTGAGTAGGCAATCCAGCAATGTACCGCTTGATTTTGTTTGCCTCATGGGTAACCAAATGGGGAACCAACTTTGCCAATTCATGGAAACGATCCGTGTAATCTGCATGAGCCGCTCCAACCATAGCATCTCCCCAAAACTCATTTTCCAGCTTCTCCATCTCATTGCTTGGACAAAACTCCGTGGTCATAAGAGCCTTGAAGTCGGCCCAAGCCATAGCATTTGCAGCAACTCTCCCTCTCGCTTGGACTTGAGTATTCCACCAAGTTAAAGCCTTCCCTACCAGTGAACCAGTTACATACATGACCCTTTGATTGGGTAAACAACCACTCATCTGGATCACATTTTCCATCTTCTCAATCCATTGGGTAAGTACTACCGCGCCACCTTTCCCATCATACTCTCTTGCACCACAAGACGTGAATACCTTATAGCTACAACCATTGTTTCCACCTCCTCCTTGACCATTGTTGTTTTTGTTGTTGTTGTTGTTCAGGTTATTAGTCACCTGCTGAACAATGGTTGGTATTATGTTGGCCATTTGAGCATCAATCAAAGCAGCCAAATCGGGATTTCCGTCACCACCACTTCCTCCAGCACCATTTCGCGTATTCACCATGCTATAGTAAAAACATGACACCCGTTAACAACTACCAAAATACTCCATATAGTATACTTACCACCATACACACACCTATCATAACCATACGTACTACCAACATATACTATACATGCATGTATCAATCCTATTTCATGTAACCATACTTAGGAATCCATTGAATTTGTGGTACTTGTATAACCATGTTGGCCACCATGCTTATACACTTACCCTTTCTCCAATGCACTCCCTCCTATGATGACACTTATAAGAATTTATACATCACATAACACATAAATCCATCAACTCACAAGCACATAACCACACAAAATAAAATCCAAAACTCCATTTATTATAATAACATAGTCAAATACTTGAAACATCCCAAATCCATGGTCTAGCAAAACTAGCATAGACATAATCCAAACGAAAACATAAATAATTCTAAGGCATGCCGCCCATAAGAGTCGGAAAAGATTAAACTTTTTTTTAAACAAATAACTATTGGATGCAGTGGATTCGGTATCGGATTCTCCTCCTCCATTATTGTTACTATCTGGGTAAACTGGTCTAGTCTTGACATTCCTCAATAGTACTTCCTTATTCCCTTACTTAGCCGTTATCGTTAGGACAGTCTTATAGACCCACACATTGTTCACTTTCACCTTAGACATGCGTTCTATCGCCTCACATAGATACCACTCCTCTGGAATTTTCCTCCTATAGTTTGTACGTCTGTGGCATCCTAACCTTGTATTTCCAGTGGCTTGCACCACCACTACTTGTCTCTTAGGGGGCATGACTTAAACATCAGAAGAAAATATTACTCATCAGATACATAGAATAACATAACAAAAGACATATGCTATCATGCACCAAATTATGTACTATAATATACATTTCTAGCAAAGTACAAAAATGACTAGCGTGGACGATGGTAGTTAAACCCGCATTAGTCAAAACCCGAAAAGGAAAATAATATGTGGCTAAGTATCAACTTTTTGTGGTTCAATTCATACTAGTCAAAACATCGCAATAAATAACACCCAAACACATCAATTATTATAAAATGCACACATACTCCTATGACGCCTATATGAAGGGACCCTTAAGCTATAGACTAGGCTACGCGACTAGGCAACCTAGTTCTCTATAACCATTGTCTCTGATACCATTCTGTCACACCCTACCATGCCGGAATATGGGGCGCGACGTATGGATATCATCACAACATGGCGTGTCTATAGAGATAACTAAATGAAATAAGAAATGTCATAAAATGGTGACAAAAAAGTCATGACAATATCTCAACAATGCAGGAGTCTAGGTAAGTAGGTAACAGTCCTGCCACTTACCCGAGACAAACAATAAACATAAACAAGGCAAACATATAGTTGTCAACAGTATCACTTAATAAACAATCAAAAGAAACTAAGAAGGAACGGGGATCTCCTTCTAAAATGCATTCCTAATGCCTCCAAAACTAGCCACTTCTATTCTCTAGCTTAACCACATTCTCACCTGAAAGAGACACTAAAACACGTCAACATAAAGTTGGTGAGAGTCATAGGTTTAGACTCAAACGCCAAAATCAAACCATAAGCTGTGAATAATAACCAAATTTAAGAACATACGTACAAGGCGATACACACATGCATTAACAACTAACATCCAAGATATAACAAACCAAACCAAAATCCAAGGGACCCAGCGTTACCAAACACCATGGTCCCATAGGCGCCCACACACCTATGAACCAATCCTAAGGCCCCGCCTTGTCATCGTCCCCTTGGTACCAAGTCAAAACATAAAACAATCTAGAATCATCTAGCAGTTAATCACGTAAGTAAGCACAAGTCCATCACCAAACACAAAACATTCACAGCATAATTTATAAAAACAAGACAGTGTCACTTCCATCCCATCTGGAAGTCAAAATCATTAGTAGACATGGGACTATGAAACTCACCTGATTTAGCTTCTCCAAAAGTCCGCGCACTAGCAAAAAGCTAACAAGCCAAAAACACATAATCAAAACATGAACCAAACACTAAAACGGCTCATCAACCAATGATGGACATCTAACCTTCTCCCATATATATACCTCATTAATATGCTTTAAACACCCCATTATCCTTTCCTAACAAGTCCTTAACTTGTTTAAGTTTGATATCTATCCCGTTCATATTTTACACAAAACAATCCCAACTTTTAGGTCTCCAAACTATAAGCCAAACGCCCACCTAAACATACCCATGACCTTTGTAAAGGAAACCCTATGCCCTTACATATGTTAGCTAACTCCTCCCACTTTCCCCAACCTTAAAGCTACTGTTAAGGCCCCGATATATATATATATATATATATATATATATATATATATATATATATATATATATATATATATATATATATATATATATATATATATATATATATATATATATATATATATATATATATATATATATATATATATATATATATATATATATATATATATATATATATATATATATATATATATATATATATATATATATATATATATATATATATATATATATATATATATATATATATATATATATATATATATATATATATATATATATATATATATATATATATATATATATATATATATATATGTATATATATATATATATATATATGTATATATATATATGTATATATATATATATATATATATATATATATATATATATATATATATATATATATATATATATATATATATATATATATATATATATAATTTTGTCTATCCAGATTTTACCGATTCCAAAGATATGAAAAGTTTGTTATGATTAAGGGGTCTTACCCTAACCCATAATCTTAGCCCCAATGAGATACTTCCTATAATATATAAACCAACTCCCATGTTCGTTTGAAAGTCCCAATGCAACCCTAAGTACCCCAAACAACCCAAAACTTAAAAAGAAAACAGGCTGATTTCAAAACTGTTTTGGCCTTCGACTGTTGTAACCTGTTTTTGACCCACTTCATGACCTCCAATTTATTTCTCGTTTCTTGAATTTGAAAGCCACTTCAATTACATTTCCAGGGATACTTGGATCGTAAAATAAGAGTTTGTAAAACTCCCTATATGATCAAAACAATGACACAAAAACTCTGCCCAGTTTTTAAAAACGAATTTAACCTAATTAACCTAATTAATTACCTATAACTCCACTAATTATAAGCCCTAATCTATTTAATCATTATAATATCATTAATATATCATTAATATACTGTTTTTAATTTAAACGCTAACCTAAATCCATCATAAGATGATTAAAGAAAACATTAAAACAATTTAAATAAAAAGGGTTATGAAGGTTTTACCTTAAGATTAATGGAAGATGAAAAAAAACAATGAAACCCTAAAAACACTCCCAAAACCGTAAAACTAGTCAAATTTACGCGTTTACCGTAAAAGACGTAAAATATACAGTTTTAAAAAAAATCTTAAATTTTGAAATAAACTTTATAACTAAGTCCTAAATGACTTAAAACCATCCCGAAAAATACTCCCGTGACCAAATACCTCTTCCGAGACCCCTAAATGCAAAACCCTAAATCGTAAAAACACGATTTTCTATAATACATATACGTATACGTAAAACCACTAAATAACACCATCTCATTTCATAGTCACTACATTGTGAGCTCATGAACATGAAATAACCGTTCCTCGATTTACTTATGAGTACTTTATACCCATATACGATATCCACACCAACCACGTTCACATAAAATAAACATGTAAACACACAAATCAAATAGTCACACATAAATTAACCTAAAAATAAGACCAAGTGACGAATCTCAAAACCACGGTTGTCACAGTTACTACGACGCTAGGGTGCGAAAAACTTCTTTCATACCGGGATACTTCGTATATCACGTGAACGCGGCTAGCCGCGTAGAAAATACGGGGAAACTTGTACCCAAGTGGGAAGGACCCTATATGGTAACGAAAGCTTTAGGAGATGGTGTGTATAAGCTACACGACATGGACGGTCGCGAATTGCGCAGGACTTGGAATATCCTCCATCTGAAAAAGTGCTACCTTTAGCGGTGCCGACCTTGAAACAAGAATCACCAACTGCGTTTAGTTTCAGTAAATCTATGTATTATTTTTCTTTTTTCATATCATGTACTTAAAATCTTGCAAGTATTAATAAAATGTCGTGGTCCCTAGCTAGTTCCACGACGCATTCTCAAACATTTTTTGCATATATTCTTCATATATCATATCATGCCTACTGGCGTACGCGTACATAACGTTTCCAAGAGAAATAAGAGGAATGGGTCTAACCTACTAATTAGACTCGTCATGTAATAGGGATGCAACCCCATCGGCTACGGACCACGTACCCTTGTTAGGCCCTTGCTATTTATGACATCGTAGCAAGTTCTTACAGTCAGTACATTCTATGTTGGGCCTGGAAAAAAAGATACAATCGTGCACACCTAACAATGGGCTAGCCTCTCCGGGTCGTCCCTATGGTAGTAGCGGTATATCACACGTAATGAGCCTGCCTCACCCATAGGGACCAGATATGCAATTACATCGATTCATAGAACAAACTAATACCGCGTCGAAAATTTAAACATGGAAAAGATAATATCATAACACAAAAATACTTCAACTATTACAAACTAGGTGCGAACACTCGCACCTACAAAATAAAGTAATACATTATTCACAGGTTACAACAAGTGTTTGATAGTAAGTCAGAGTCAGAAGAAGACCTCTTGAGCTTCATGGCAAGAGGATGATAGGAGGATGCTCGGTGCTCCTTTAAGCCTTTCTCCATCACATCTAACAACCGCGCGTCCCTCTCTAGCAAAGACGATGGAAGCACATGAACTGTAGAAACAAGGTGGACGGCACAAGCAAATGAAGAGGCTTCTAAACCCATCACGACTCTCTTGGCTGCGGCACAGCTAGCGTACGTCGGAAGTACCTTCGATAGCGAAACCTCCCTCACAATATGGAATGGGTTAAGCACATCGCGAGGATGGGAAAAAACCGGTACCATCAGCTGCTCCTTGGAGGGCTTAAGATGGAAGTCTGTTTGAGTGTCAGCTCCTTCAATCTTGTGGCGCGCTAAGGTTAAGCCCTCCATAACAACCTCCAAGGGAAGCTCCTGATCATCACTACCAAGATCAAATGAAGGCACGGGACATACCTTCATCGTTTCCATGGCTGCAGTCATTTTGGACTTCATGGAGGGATCATAGAAAGACACATCCTTCAGCTCCTTCTTCAATAAATCTGCCCCATGTGCCTTCTCCAAGCCTACAGATGTACCTTCATTGATAGCATCTATCACAGACTAGGAAAAGGTTGCCCGCGGGTTTAGATCTTCAAGGGCACCCATATCCGCCAAGCGCAACCCACGACGCACTAACCAACGCTTCTCAGCGACCTCACGCATTAGGCGTTGGTACAAATCTTCATCATATTCAACGTTAAGGCGCTTGAGCTGGTCAGCAAGGTCAGCTATATTCCCTTTCACCTGTGCACCTAAGGAGTCCACAACGGCGAACAGTTGGTCTCTGCCATGCTCGAACAAATTCATCACATCTTGATTGGAAGCTTTGAGCTGGTCCAATTAGGCGCGCTCGTCAGACAGAGCGACAGCAAGGTCATTTCTCTCCTCGGTCAGCATACGTATGGTTGCAGCATCCTGGTTTCCTCTCTCCACCTCATTAGAAATTTTTTCTTGTAAATCTTGAAGAACCTTAGACTTCTCCTCGGTATCCTGGGCGAGTCTTTCTTCTGCAGATTGAACTTGCGCGGATAACTCCATGAATCTTCTCCTAACGCGCGACAGTAGTGTCATGTTCTGAGAAGATATATAACTAACTTTGTCCGCTAGAGTAGCATCACTAAACTCATTCAGCACACTCGCCCGACCAGGAGGCACGATGTGGTACAGATAGCTGCCACAATCAAACGCATTAGACAAATTAGAGGACCTGGGAATGTTCCATTCAGGACCGAACACTGGATCTTCCACAAAAGCGCTTCCCCCTGCTACAATAGTATCCTTGGGGGGGGAGATGCCAGCATCGGCAGGATATGGATTCTCCTGGTTATGGTTGTAAATAGATATACGATGAATCATCAATATATAAAAAAAATCTATAAAGGAATACATTTGTAGGTGCGCACCTTAGATTGATGATAGAAGGGGGGTCCTTGGAGGAGTTTCGACAAAGTTGTTCCTATTATCTTCCTCTATGGGGTGCTCGAAGGAGGTTTCTTCTTGGTGCCCATGTGCGGCTGCAAAGGATGGTCCGGTTTCCACGCGAGTGGACTTCCGAGAGGTGGTGGGTGAACTTCTCTGTCTTTTTCGAGACAAGCTAATAGAAACTTCTTCTTCCTTTTCAAACCGATGGGCAGCGATTTCAGCATTTTCATAGAGGTTAAACTCTGACAATGTATGGCTTCTCTCTGGGTGTTGTTGTTGCTCTGGTTGTTGTTGCTACTCTGGTTGTTGTTGCTGTTGTTGTTGTTGTTGATGTTCTGCATCCATGTTTTCTTGCGCATGGGACGAGGATGTTTCCCCAACCTCTAGGTCCACGGTGTTTCTCTCATCTCGGACATTCAGTGGCTCCTCATTCTCCTTAAGAGGGCGCGAGAAAACAATCAGATCTTCAGGGAAGGCGTTGTGAATAAGGTCGAGGTATCCATTACTGTACAACAAAATAGAACAAAACAACAGTCTCGTTAGATGATAAGAGAGGCAAAATACTTACAAAATGGTACGAAGAACGTTGAGAGGACCACTAACCCTGGCCACTTTAATCACGGAAGTAGGAAACTTCGCGCTCGCCACAAATTATTGCGCGACTGAGTCCCAAATTACACAACAGGGCTTCAGGATAGGCCTGAATAGGAATGTCATTGTTGTTCAATATATATGCGTCTGCAGCGCTATATGTGGTAGGGCCAGGAACGGGGTCCTTCCTCAACGTTCCGGATGTCAGAAAAGGGTAATGAAATGGGTGGGCAACGTCGTCAATCCAAAAGAAAGAATCATTCCAATTCCTTAAAGAATCTACTTTCTCCTCATAGCATTGGAAACCTCCTTTTCGTTTGGCAAACGATACCCACCCATTGGATAGAAGGCGCTGGTAGAAGACACAAAATAGGTCTATAGTTGGTTCTATAGCGAGCGTGCGGCAGTTGATTTCGAAATTAGAAATCTTACAATGAAACTATGAAACATAGATTTCATAATGAGCCAATACACTTATGAGAAAGCGCGACATAGGGATTTGGTGATTCGCAAAATCAAAAAACCAGGTATACATGCCCACTTTACCCTCGGGCACCTGTCTAATGTCACGCCAAGGTTTCGGTACTTCGGGGTGCAAAAAATCGGGGATATAGTAATCCGTCATGATTCAGTCAAGTTCCTCGACGGTGATAGTAGAGGTAACTTTAGATAATTGTTTGACCATGGTCGTACTAACGTGTAAAGATTATAGTGATTCACAGAAGATTACATCAATAATGTCTTGCTTCGGATGGAGAAAAAGGCGCGTTAATGGAATTTTTTTAACTGAAGAAAGTGAGCAGTGAAAAGCGGCGTTAGGGTTATAAATAGTCCTCCGAATTACTGTTCAAAAAACTCGGATCTATACCACTTGTACTCCACTAGCCTAATCTAACGGTGGAATATGAATGGTTGGGATGACGTGGCAGACGTTTTTCCTGGTTTTCGAGGGAATTAGGTAAAATGGAGGATGTATGTTGTCCCGGCGGGATAATTTGAAACCTTCTAGGATACTCATTGTTGCGATTGTCTACAGTACATATTTTGTTGGCAACTTCGCATGTTATAGTCTAGTAGCCGTGGAACGGACCTGCGACCACCAGACTGGGGGGACATGATGACGTATAGTCCCTATTCGGGTTAAATAAACCAACCCATGGGTACTACCCATATCCATTGAGTATAGACCATTACTTCACAGCGTGCGCACGACCTAGGAGGCCTGGTAAGCCGATGTCGCACAATGGTTTATTATTTAGCCATGTCCTCCTCGCACCACGACAGGATCAGGCATAATATAATCTGTCTTGTGGTTATATTCGCCTAAGGGAAAGAGATATACACTTACCTTAGTTATGCGATAAGGATCAAACAATTTTCGGTGCATTATCTCTTCCTTAGGCCGCAAGAGTAGGAGAGCCCAACCAGGACTCTCTCGGGTATAAAAGGAACCCTCGAGGTGCCACAAAGGTACTATACATAATACTCTAAAACCCTCACATATACTCAAACCGATTACTTACTGTCACACCAGAGTCTAATCGTGGGACACACACGGTAAGCCTAATGGTTTCTATTATTTAGTGTGCAGGGTCTTCAAACAAGATTCACTGGGTTCAAGAGCCGGAGTCCACAGGACCCCGAAGTAAGCCTAATTCGGGTCAAGCACGGTCCATCTAAATTTTGTATCAACAGGTTAAATCCTTGGAAAAGCATCTCAAGAGGTATAAGAAGCGTGTTGTGGTGTCCAATTCTAACGATGATGCGGGTGTGCAGGAAGAGGATGGATTGTCTGTTCTTGCTCGGGCGGCATTTCCCGCAAAGCCTACTAAGGGGGTTCCCATTCCTCCTAGTCCTTATGCGGTTCCTCATCATACACCTACACAAATGCCTCATACCACACCAGGTTCTACAAGTGCTCCTACTGCTGCTGCTGATAAGGGCAAAGCCTTAAGGTTGATGACTTCCCTCCTGCTCCCAAGCGTTCTTGAAGACAAATGGAAAAAGGATAGGTTAGGAGCTGAGGCTGCTCAACGGATGCATGAAGAACAGTTAGCTATAGATGAGGAGCTTCACCGCAAGAGGCAAGAACAGGTCCGCCATGATGTCATGCACTTGCGTGATGGAGATTGGCTTGATGTAATCATCATCCTCAGTTCCAATGTGTCTCAGTTCAAGGATGTGTTGTGTGAGGATGTTACCGAAAACAATTGTGCACGTAGGATTACTTCATTGATTCAAAGGCAACGGGGACAACTTGTTGCTCAGCTTAAGAAGATTCGTAGGAATAGGCCTCTATCCAGCTACAAGGCAAAAGTTGATCATGCGTCGGTATGTGAAGAATCAAAGTGGTGCTTATTCACTACTGGATGGACCATGGAGAGATTCAAGGTGTTGTCTGATGATGCGCTTAAGAAGTTGTTTGAGCAAATGCAGAGGTTGAAGAATCATGATGTTATGATGCCTGCAAATTCTAAACATACAAGGGCTAATTTTCAAGCGTCTAAGGCTACTACTCAGCCTCCTAATTCATGTGTTTCTACTCCATCGGTTTCACCTTCTATACCAGAGGCTCCCAGGGTAGCTACTTCTACTTCTGCTTCAACATATGCTACTTTTGCTCCATCTTTGGATGATGCTTCTCAAGCTCCTACTAGAAATGTGTCTGCTCCTGGTGATGTTGGAACCACCCCTATGATTGATCCCTTACCACACCCTACTACGGTTGGTGATGCTACTCAAGAACCAGCAGGTCCGATCACTACTTCTCCTCCCCCTAGTGGTTCTTCTATCAAACCTCGTAGGTCCATCAGAAAGAAGATTGGTCGCAGAAGTCCATCTATTCCCTTGGAACAAAGTGTTGGGTCCACTAGATGTGGATCTTACATCCTGTTAGGAACGGTGAACGACTTCTATAATCACAATTCATAGAGAGACTCTATATAAATCACACAGTATAAGTGCGGAATACAAATACTATGAACAAGAAGAACAGAATAACTATAACGACGTGATCCTTTACTAAGGATTTCTAATATTAATATGAACTAGAATTATATTTGATGAAGGTGTATTGAACCCTTCTGCCTAAGGTTTTTTTATACTACAAGGAAACCCTAATACATCATTAAACCAAAACATGTAAAACTGATATGCATATCCTTTCCTAACATATCTCATGCATATCCTAACAGAATAATCTTTAAATAATAAAGTTTGACTTTCTATAAGACCAGGAGCACGGCTTGCTCCTACTACTACTAGGACCAGGAGGAACTACATACCTCCTAGTCTACCTATTAAAAATAACTATTCCAAAGGTCCTAACAATCCTCCCCTAAACTTGAATTTGACCTGTTGAGTTCAAGTTTCTTGGTAAATCGTGCAACATAGCTTGAGGATTGTAACAGAAAAAGAAACAGCAGCATCACAACCATCAGCATAAAGAACATAAGGACTGGTGCAACAAAGAACACCTAGAAGCTTCTTGAAAGCTTGAAACAAATCTGCATCTTGTTGAATCTTCACAGCAACATGAGCAGATTTTATGAGCTTTTACCAAGTAGTTGCTCGCTCTTCGGCTAGCCAGTCTTTATGGTGGAATAAGCATCACCTTGGGAGACCAGAACCCAGCCCAACTCTTAGAACGTGAATCAATGGTGAGTGGGGGTACACTGATGATTTTAGGCAAACCATCACAGCCGACAACAGATTTGATATGTCTTTACCAGAAGCCGTACCCTTCTGGACTCGCCAACTCTTAGCAATGAAGTATCGGTGAGCTGAAAACTAGCTTTAAGCAAGCTATTATAGTTATCAACAGATTTGATAAAATCTTTACCAAGAGCCGTACCCCCTTGGATAAGCCACTTTTGAGTCTAGGACCATGGCAAGTGAAAACCATCCAGTTTTGGGTAACCTGGAAACCATCAACGGATTTGACTATCACACCAGAGCCGTACCCTCATGGTGAATAAACTCTTTCTTGTCTGTGAGACATGGTGAGTTGAGCATCATTTGTTGTGTGGACCAGGTCCAACACCAGATGTAAATCCAAACCAGCACAAGTGTGAAACAGTCAAATGAAACCCAATGTATGATGGAAAAGTATAAGCAGATATTATATTATGTACAAGTGTGAAATCCATCATTTGTTTAAAGTATAAGCAGATATTATATAAAAAGTATTTTTTTTCTCCTGTTTTTTTAACTATAATGTAAGTCACCAATCACTGTACAGGTTGGTGAAACGAATGTCAGTATAAACACAAAAACAGAAAAACATACCCATCACATACCAGACGCTGCCACCTTATCAGCTTGTAACCAAGCCTGGATCCCTTCCACCAAAGTAGTAGCCATGGAAGTCTCATTCACTGAAGGGGCATTGGAGATCTGCAAATGACACTCTAGCATGGCATCCATAGTAGCAATTGTTAACGGATAGTCCATATCCGTAAGCATGAACACTATGGCACCAGACTCCAACTCCAATATATGAACCCCACAACCAGCATAAAGCTTCCATCTCTTAATCACCCAGCGTGGCTGGTCTTTCCAGACACTAGAATGTGGAGCATTAGGAGGAGAGTCAAGCATCATCTTCAAGTCACCCCATATTGTCAGACCAGGCCAGTTGGCCAACTCACTAGGAGATTTAGGAATACCAGCATCCACAAACCCATACAACGACATAAGATCCCGACAATCCGTCCAAGTCAAAACACCTTGCAGACCCGAGACATAACGAACATAACCATCACTAATGGAAATCCTATGGGTGAATGTACCAGCAACACTCGTGGATGGCTTAACCGTCCAAGCAGTAATAAAACCCGTACCCATTGGTAACTCTGTGTCACTGTCCGAAGCTGCATCAATAAGGTTTTCAGGAGCACGCTTCTCAAAAGGAACAGACTTACCACGTCTAGCCTTCTTCTTTTGAACGGAACGACGAGTTGTAGGAACACCAGAAGAAGATTGAACCTTTACCTTCCTAGTAGCAGTAGTATCAGCATGAGTAGAAGCACAACCTTGACCAACCAAAGGATCAAAGGCGGCTGCACCTGTAGAAGCGGTAGGGTGTGGTTCAGTCATTGGTGGTGAGGATTGTTCCATAGCAGGGTTGGTAGTAGTAGCATGGGTGGTGGTAGTAGGAACCGAAGATGAAGTAGGATGAGCAACCGAAGGTGTGGGTGTAGAACCAGCAGTAGAAGTATCAACAACAGATGGTATACCAGTAGAAACAGGAGGAACACCAGATGAAGAACCAGGAGCAACAGCAGGTTGAGAAGTGGAAACCACTCGTGGAGGAGGACGATAAATGAAGCGCTCAGGAACCGGTGTGTTTTGACGCTTTATCATCCTCTGGTATAGATCCTTAAGATCGTCAAAAGACAATCCCTTGACCCGATCCCATGTCCAACCAACAGTAAAGTGAGCACCCGACTGATATTTGACATACCGCTGCATTAACTTCCTCTCCTCGGTTCTTGACAAAGGTCTGTTCTGACGCTTTTCATACAGTTGAGCAGCAAGAGACAATTGTTGTTTGCGCATTAAGGCCATTGCCCGTGGGATACAATTTTGTTCATTCACATCAGCACCCAAAAGATCAGTAAACTGCGCGTAATCAGATGTAAGAATAGTAAGCACCCGCATCCAATCATTATCATCCCAATGCATGGCATCATGCTGCAACTATTCACGCCTCTGCTGTTGAAGAGCTTCTTCCTCAGCCCTAGCAGCTTGATCAATCTCCGCCTGCAATCGCTGTGCAGCCTCTTCCTCCAACCTGTCTTCCTCAAGTTATCTGCGAGTACGCTTCCTAGGGGGTGAGGGTGCATCAGTCATAGGGGCTTTCCCCTTAAGATCATGAGACGGCCCAGAAGATGGACCAGCAGTAGTGCCAGCAGAAGCACCAGCAAGATCCTCCATTGTTCTAGGACTAGCAGAAGCAGTAGGGATGCTTGATGGACTAGGAGGAACAGGTAAATCAGCATACGGCTTATCAGCAAATGCAGCCTTCGCCAACAAAGTCAACCCATCCTCCGCAAGATCCTCAACATCTGTATTAGAATCAGAATGAACAACATGCTTATTTCTCCTCCTCTGCTGTGTCTCCAACGCCTTAATCCGATCCGCCATTGGAAGAACAAATTCCCTGGTAAGCTTGCGATGCTGATTCAGATCTGTCTCCAAAGAAACAATCCGTGCATGAGCTCAAGCAAGGAAGTTAGTGTAGCAGGTTCCTCCGCTTCCCCACCAAGAGAACTTGGATCAGGGAAAGCTTCATTGGAACCAGAAGCAATAAAGGGGTCAGCATTATGAGCACGAGAACTAGAGGGCTTCTCAGCAGAATGAGGTGCTGGACTAGAAGGGGGAGTATCCACAAACGGGGACTTATGTGGCAGAGAAGAGGGGGCAGCCTTGGAAGTGGATGACATTTCAACCACCACTTCTTTAGCTGGCTCTTCCACCACCACATGAGGCTCACCACCAGCAGGATGCTCCTCCTCCTTAGGATCATCTTCTAATGGAAGTTCCTCCTCGGCTTCAGCAGCTGGAGGAATAACATAAGGAGGACCTTGGGCAAGGCCCATCATAGCATCAGTAAGAGGCCTCCAAGCCCCCTTAAACCCAAGTGCCGTATTGGAATAAACTTTAGAACTAAGCTTGGGGGTCTCATACTCCTCCCTATCACGAGGTATACACATAAGAATCTGCTGCAAGAACCATCCCATCAAACAAGTAGCGAGAAAAATTAAACACACGACCCTGTGCTATGCATATCAAACCAGTAGCCAAAGGAATGGGAAATGCATCCCGACTCCCAAACTTTGGGCTTAAGCAGTGAATTAAAAAGTGCACTAGAAGCTTCCATTGGGGGGTAAACCTATTCTTTTTGAAGTTAAACTTCCCCAATGATTATAACCAAGATCAACCATCCTATCCAATACCTCAGAATTGGGGATGGAAACAACACCACCCTCATCTTGAAGATGAAGTGCACTCCTAATAGAATCTTCAGACATCACATAAGAACGTCCATCTATGGTAGCATGAAGTTCAAGTGGGCGTCCCAAAACATCCACAAGATGGGCAGTGGCCCAAAACTGGCGAATGACACTATCATCGACAGTCGGGCAAACAGTAAAAGCATACCTGAGGTTAGAAGCCTCAATGAACTCGATGATGTCTATGAACTCGTCACGTTTAGGACCATCTCCCAGATAATCCACCTTATTGTGATCAGGTTTGCATAGCAGAGCAGCCATGGATGATGATTGGACGTGATGGAAGGTGATTGATTAGAGATTGAGAGAGTAGGAGCGTGTGTGTGTGTTATGGTTGGGATGAATGAGTCAAGGGGGGGGGGGGTTATTTGACCATAAATAATGGTCTTGTAACTGTTCATTGACCCCTAATAATGTGGGTTGCCCTTTCAAATTAGGCAGTTAATGCAAAAGTAACCACTTGCCCTTATTATCTTTATTTGTGAATCCCAGTTACCAAAGTAAAATAATATCATATATACCAGAAGTAACTTGCGTTGACTAAAAGTCAAAACGCATAAGGGTCAATACTAGAAGCATAATGTGGTCAATGAAAGTCAACGAAGTGAACAGTGACCCAAACAAAGACTAGAAGCCAACCATCAATGACAAGGAAGGATTTTTATCCACTAGAAGTTGAAGACTACCACCAGAAGTGACCAAAATCCTCCACTAGAAGTAGCACACACCGCAAATACCCATAAAATCTGTTGTTAAAAACTACCAAAATGTTAATTTGTGCAAGTAAATATGTACATTAAGCCTCCCCTTAGGCTTAGCCTCCCCTCAATCCTAGGTCTCAGGGATTGACCATTCCAATATGGACCACCAAGTGGTTGAACCAAGGACCATCAAAGGCTTTAGTCAATAAATCAGCAACATTATCATCCGTATGAACCTTAAGAACCTGTATCAACTTCTTCTCATTGGCATCCCTGATAAAATGGTGCCGAATTTCAATATGTTTTGTACGTTGATGAAAAACAGGATTCTTCACAATGCAGATAGTGCTTTGATTGTCAATGAAAATTTTGGTGTTCATAAAGTTGAACCCATAATCAAGCATTTGATTTTGTATCCACAAGACTTGTCCACAACAACTAGCAGCAGCTACATATTCATCTTCTGTTGAAGAAGTAGCTACTATCGTCTGTTTCTTACATTGCCATGAGATAAGTCTTCAACCCAAAAACTGACAACCACCAGTAGTAGACTTTTTGTCATTATTAGCACCTACATAGTCACTGTCACTATATGCTTCAAGAACAAAAGGTGATTCTCTTGGATACCACAAGCCTAGCTTGGGTTGAGCCTTGATGTACTTGAAAATCTTCTTGACTGCATTCAAGTTAGAAACAGTTGGAGCCACCTGATGTCTAGAACAATCACTTACTACAAACATAATATCCGGACGTGATGCAGTCAAATACATGAGTGAGCCAATCATGGACCTATACATGTGAACATTTACCGGAGGATCTGGCTCATTCTTGAGTTTGACCTTAGTAACTTCATAAGGTGTTGCTGCTGGTCTAAGAGGATCCATATCAAACTTCTGAAGGATCTCATGAACATATTTGTCTTGACTTATGAAGATTCCATCCGACTGTTTCTTGACTTGAAGACCAAGGAAAAATGTAAGCTCTCCCATAACACTCATCTGAAATTCGCCCTTCATCAGTTGTTCAAACTCATCACACCATTCCCTCTTAGTAGACCCAAAGATAATGTCGTCCACATATACCTGAACTAGGATAATGTCCTTGGTATTCCTCTTAAGAAATAGTGTCTTGTCAATTGTGCCTCTTTTATAACCATATTTCAACAAGAAAGTGGAAAGACGCTCATACCAAGCTCTAGGAGCCTGATGAAGTCCATAGAGAGATTTGACCACCTTGTAAACTTTCTTGGGATGAAGTGGATCCACAAAGCCCTTAGGTTGAGTGACATAAACTTCCTCATCAATCTTGCCATAGAGAAATGCACTCTTGACATCCATCTGAAAAATCATAAAGCCCACATAAGAAGCAAAAGCCAAAAACAAACGAATGGCCTCAATCCTAGCAACAGGAGCAAAAACTTCAGTGTAGTCAATGCCTTCAATTTGTGTGTGACCTTGTGCAACCAACCTTGCCTTATTTCTCACCACAATACCCCTTGCATATTTCTTGTTTTTGAGAATACATTTGGTACCAATTGATGTCTTTCCATCTGGCAAGTCAACTAGGATCCAAACATTCTGAAACAAGAACTGTTGCATCTCCTCCTGCATAGCCTCCACCCAACTTTGATCCTCAAGAGCATGAGAGACTGATCTAGGTTCTACCTGTGAAAGAAAACAAGCAAACAAACAGTGTTGAAAGTTTGTATGATTATTACGCTTTTGGTCCTCAATATAGCTCACAAGAGCATGATGATCAGACGTTTCTTTCTTATGCATTCTGCGAGTCTTGACAGTAGAACCAGGATCTCCAATGATTTGAGTAGTAGGATGGTCTTTGTGTGACTGTAGAACCTGATTGGAAGCTACTTCCACTTCTGGTGCCAAGTTGTTAAGATCCCCAACAAAGTCATCATCATATGAAGCAGAGTCGAAAATGCCATCTATTGGTTGCTTATGATTATCATCCAGCCTAGTAGAAGACTTCTTTTGATAGTTTCCCAGGTCAGAAGGACCAGAGAATCTAGTAGAGGAAGTGGGATCACTAGCCGGACTACCAATAGGTGTTAAACTAGCACTAGGAGTAACAGTAGGAGTACTAGGAGTAGCTTTGTCAGCAGATATATTCAAAGGAAACTCAAAGCCACCTTTAGCAGCTGTTGTAGTAGCATCTAGTTGTTGCTTGAGAAATGTGTCAAGAGCTCCTTGTGAGTCCAAAATGTCTGATGGAGTAGCATCACTAGGAGTAGTATTGGCAGTTGGAGAGACTATGGTGGAATAGGATGGAACAACAAAACTATCATCCTCTTCATCTGAGTCTGAAAAACTAGAATGAGCACCTACACTAGAAGTTGCAAACACTTGTGGACCTGCATCATGGTTAGTTTTGAAACGAAAATATCCCAATGAATCACTAAGATAATCAAGATTAAAATACCATTCAGGACTCTTGCCTTGTATGTTTGACTTCTCCTCAAAATACCTGAGATTAATAGTTTCAATTAATCGCTTGGCTTGGATATTGTAGACACGATAAGCCCGAGAGTGAGCTGAATATCCCACAATGTATCCTTCATCTGCCTTGCCATCAAATTTACCCAAATAGTCACTAGTATTCGGAATGGTGACAGGACACCCAAATGGCTTCAAATGAGCAATGTTTGGTACTTTAGCTGTGAGTAGCTCATAGGGAGTCTTCTTGTGAGGATTAGTAATAGAAACTCTATTCAAGACATAACTTGCAGTATTGATAGCTTCTGTCCAGAACATGGTTGGGAGCTTGGAATTGGCAAGCATTGCTCTCGCAGCTTCTATTAGAGTACTGTTCTTTCTTTCCGCCACGCCATTCTGTTGAGGAGTTCTTGCTGCACTATAATCTCTTTTGATACCTTTAGAATTACAAAGTGCTATGAGGTCTGCATTTTTGAATTCTGTTCCATTATCACATCGGATACCTTTAACCTTCTTGGACAACTGATTCTCAATAAGTGTAATAAAGTCCTTAAGAATTGAGTAGGTCTCACTCTTGGCAGCCATGAAGAAAACCCACGTGAACTTGCTATACCCATCAGTTACCACAAGGCATAATTGTTTTTTATCAATGCTCCTAATAGAGGTAGGACCAAATAAATCCATGTGTAGTAGCTGTAATGGTTCAGTTATAAGGCTGAGAGCAGTAATGGCCTTGAAGGATTCTTTATGTTGTTTGCCTTTGCTGCATGCAAGGCAATTGATATCATTTCTGAAAGTTTTGGGAGGTAAACTAGAGACCAAGTTCAGATTTGCTAATTTGTGAATGGTCTTGAAGTTCACATGTCCCATCCTTCTGTGCCATTTAGTGGCTTCATCTTTTGAGGATTTAGCAACCAAACATGCTAGTTGACCAGTAGGATTGACTTCATTCAGCTTGATACTATAGAGGTTGTGTCTTCTAGGGATTCTGAGTAGAACATGTGAGTCATCCAGGAGTTTAAAGTCTTTGGATAACACTAGTGCATCAGTATCCGTAAAGAGGACAAACTGCTTCTTGTCATAAATCTGAGAGACAGAGATAAAGTTTAAGTGTTGAAGTGCTTCCACATAGTAGACCTGCTTAGAGTTAAGATTAGGCGTCTGAATCGTTCCTTTGCCAGTGATCCTTCCTTCACCTCCTCCAAGATATACCTTTCCGCCTTGAAATGGTACAAAGTTAGATAGAAGACTTTTATTTCCTATCATGCTCCTAGAGCATCCACTATCAAAAATTCTAAGAGTAGGATCTTGGTATGGAGTAACCTACAACAACAAGAAAAGATATATGCAAAAGTTAGTGTCTTAAGGGGACCCAAACCTTTTCAGGTTTGAGCCTGCCTTGTGGATCTTTAGTAGATAGCCAAGAAGATCGAAGAGATCCACTGTTGTTCTTAGGTTGCCTATTCATCATACGGGTTTTATTATTTGACCAAGAACAACCTGCTGAGGGCTTAACAGCAGTACCCAGATTTCCCAACCCAAAATACATTTGGTTAGGATTAAATGCATAATTTGGATTAAAGTTCTGAAAATAGTTGTTGGTTGGTCTATTTGGTAATAATTCAGTGTTTCTCTAATGATCAGAAGCTAATGGAGAGGTCCTTCTAGAAGAAGAAAAAGATTGGGCACATGAGTTTAGTCTTCTAGAAGAATATGGAGCAACTCCTGGTGGACCAGGAGCAGGAAATGCTTGATAAACAGAAGGATGTTGGTCATAATAATCACAATCTTTAATCAAATGAAATGCACTCCCACAAACAAAACATGTTTTAAACGACCTTTTATTAGAATGACATGGCTTCATACTGCTAACTTTATTACACATAATTCTAGGAGAAACATTATTCCTAGGACTCAATAAACCAGAACTAGAGACAGCTGAAGTAGAAGCAACTCTTTCTTCACTCTTCCTAGCACTAGTAGCAGCATGGTCATTTGACTTGGAGCTTGTAGGTCTCGACTCTTCACTTGAACCACATGATGCAGAGTCACTGGCTTTGTCACTGAAAGTACAAGAGATAAAGTCATTAGTATTAGTAGAACTTTTTGGGGACTCATGAATCTGTGATCAATCCAAGTCATTTTACCTAGTAATGGGCATGAAAGTTTCTGTAAGAGGTGGAGGGACAACATGCATTGCTGCAGCTGGTTTAAACCTATTGTAGCTAGGTGTTCCCTCTTCCTCCTTGTCAGGATCAAAGACACTTGAAAAAGATAAATCAAACACATCTTGTGAATCAATATATTTATCAAATCCTAACCCTCTTTTAGTCCTACCAGACATACTACTATCAATTAATTTTGAAAGATTCTTAGGTGCCTTTTGCCATTTTTCAAATCTTAAAAGTGTAGCATCTAATTTTTCCTTCATGTCTTGTTTATCTTTGATACTGTCATCTTTTACCTTTTCAGTGTATTTAAGCATATTTGTTGTGTTTTCTAAATCAATGTTCAGAATTCTAATTTTATCCTCATACTCTCGTTGAGTATCTTGAAGCCTCCTCTTTTGTTGTTCCAATGTTTTTAAAGAAGTCTTATATGCTTGAACCTCTAAAAAATACTTATCATTCTGATCATTTAAGTCATTATATTGAGACAACAATTCTGAATATTTATCATGACAACCAATAGGACAATGTTGTACCTGAGGTGAGATGCCCATAAGAGCAAACTCTTCTACTTCCTCGGCATCAGACAGATTCCCAACAATCATTGCAAACACGTCAGTAGAAGGTTCAGCTGTTTCCAGGGCAGCATTCTGATGATCATTCCAGTTGACCATAGAGTCAACAGACACCAAAGCCTTCTTGTCATCCTTCACCTCCTGAATCTTGAAAGCTGAATACCTGCTCTTCTCCTGGTCATGCTTGTTAGAGGATTCCCTAGAAAAGTGACCTTGCTGCTGGCAATTATAGCATCTAACCTTGCTTCTGTCAAACCTTGCTGGCTCTCTTGGGTTGTAGTTAAATTTTCGACCGGCTTTCTTCTCAAACTTGTGAACCCGAAGAGTGAGCATGGCCATCTGCCATTTGAGATCCATTTCATCCAGGTCAAGTTTATCAACTTGTCTAAAGTCATCAAAAGCAAGTTGTTGTTGAGGACCAACTTCAGCAACAAAAGAGTGAAGAACAGCTTCTACCATGCTACCAGACTTGGCTTTCAGTTCAGGAGTAGAAGTATGCGGAGAAGTATGCTGAGAAGACACACTATAGCTTGGGCTACTAGTATAAGACATGGGACTAGATCTCATGGAACTCACAAAGGCAGAGTTAGCAGGAGTAGGAAAAGAATCACTTGAGTATCCCCTCACATGAGGTCAAAGGTTTTGAGCTTATGAAACAAATCATCAAAATTAAGATAGTCAACCCCACCTTTTGCTTTGAGAGAGATTACCACCTGATTCCATGAGTAGGGTAAGGCTCTAAGAAACCTTGCATTCAAATCACCATTGTCAGGTTTCGACCGGAGTTGATTCAACTGGCTCAGTATCTTTTGGAACCTGTCATACCCTTGATGGATACCTTCAGTTTCTGAGATCTTGAAGTCTGTGAATTCATCTCTCAGCATGGATCTTCGCATTTTCTTTGACTCCTCATTCCCACCAAACCTTACTTTTATTCCATTCCAGATTTCTCTAGCATCGTCCAGATGATAAAAGTCACCCATGTGATCATCAGGAAGAGACTGAAGCAAAATGGTTTTTGCTTTGATCTCCTTCTGAACGGCTGTGATTTCTTCATGAGTTTTAGGGTCAAGAAGAATAATACTACCATTATTGTCTCTTCTAGTCAATTTCTTGTTGTTTCCATTCAGAATAATCTTCCAAAGATCTTGATCAGTGTTGTTGATCCAGCATTCCATCTTCATTGCCCAGCTATCATACTCATCCTTTTTCAGAAGAGGAAACTTACCATTTGTGTTGGAAACCGTAGCAATGATCTGCTGAGGTTGTTGTGTTTTAAGGGTACTATCTTCTCCTGTTTGAGTAGAACTTGAGGCAGACATAATTAAACAAAGATGTTAGTAATAAGAAAAATTGATTCTTCTTGTACAGAGACTCTCCCAGGCTCTGATACCACTTGTTGGGTCCACTAGATGTGGATCTTACAGCCTGTTAGGAACGGTGAACGACTTCTGTAATCACAAGTCTATTCACAGAGAGACTCTATATAAATCACACAGTATAAGTGCGGAATACAAATACTATGAACAAGAAGAACAGAATAACTATAACGACATGATCCTTTACTAAGGATTTCTAATATTAATATGAACTAGAATTATATTTGATGAAGGTGTAATGAACCCTTCTGCCTAAGGTTCCTTTTATACTACAAGGAAACCCTAATACATCATTAAACCAAAACGTGTAAAACTGATATGCATATCCTTTCCTAACATATGTCATGCATATCCTAACAGAATAATCTTTAAATAATAAAGTTTAACTTTCTATAAGACTAGGAGCACGGCTTGCTCCTACTACTACTAGGACCGGGAGGAACTACATACCTCCTAGTCTACCTATTACAAATAACTATTCCAAAGGTCCTAACAATTACATACCTCCTGGTCTACCTATTACAAATAACTATTCCAAAGGTCCTAACACAAAGGTAGGACACTTCTTTGATTGATGAAGACTCGGACAGTGATGATGGGTTTCCACTTGGTGTTGGGCATATTTTTCATTTAGAGACAAAAGCTTCTCCCAATATCACAGGCTCATATACACATATGATTCGCACTCATGATGGTACCCATAGGTATTTCTCTCGCCTGTAGGAGATATTATATTGGGTAGATCGCCAAGATCTTGTGTTTCTATATGGGTTAGTTGATGTTGCTATCCCTGCTTCTCCTGCTACGTGGCACGGGTTAGTTCTATGGGGGGACTTGACAGTGATGCTTGATTACCCTACTGGTACTCCTAGTGCAGCTATATGGGATGACCAAGCGCAGTGGATGGTGAGACGGTGGAACTTGTATGCTGGTTGTGTTGTTCATGTCTTGGAGTTGTGCTTGGATAGACGTATTCCTATGCTGGTGGATTAGACATATCCTATCTCTATTGCTACTATGGAAGGTATACTATAGAGTCGATCGGTGATCTCTAATGCTCCTTCTGGGAATGAGCATTTGATGGCGGTCACTTTGGTAGAGTTTATTCAAACTCAACTTGCTGCTGCTAAGAGTGCAAGTTCTAGTGTCTAACTCTAGTATGCATCTTCTTTTGTTTATCTTTCTTTTTTGTATTATTTTCACTGGATTGTACAGCTTCTATTTATACATACTCTTATCCTTAAAAAAATTACATAACTATCAAGATAATCTTTGTAACTTCTACATGCTTTTGTACATACTACTCTTTTTGGGCTGTTTTATTTGTGAATTTAGTGTTGGGTATCCTCCACACAACAAATGGTGTTCAACTCACCATGTTTAAAAGACAAGAAAGATTTGATTCACCATGAGGGTACGACTCTGGTGCGACTATTAAATCCGTTGATGGTTGCCAATTTACCCAAAATTGGATGGTTTTCACTCACCTTGGTCCTAGACTAAAGAGTGGTCGGTCCACAGGCAAACGGTTTATGGTAAAGACTTTATCAAATCCGTTGACAGTTGTAATAGTTTTCTTAAAACTATAGGGTTTTCACCCATGCTTTATTGCCGAGAGTTGGCTAGTCCAAGAGGGTGCGACTCTTGGTAAAGACATATATCAAATCTGTTGATGGCTGTGATGATTTACCCAAAATCATTAGGGTTCTCCAACTCACCATTAATCCATGTTCCAAGAGTTGGACTGGGTACTAGTCTCCCAGGGTGATGTCATGATTCCACCAACAGATTAGCTAGCCCAAGAGTGAACAGCTACTTGGTAAAGGCTTATCAAATCTGCTCATGTTGTTGTGAAGACTCAACATGTGCAGACGTTTTCAAGCTTTACAGAAGTTCCTAGAGTTTAGAGCAGCTATCTGTGTGTTTCTTCTGGTGTTCTCCACTATGGATGTTGCGGCTATGGTTCTCATTCCAGTCCTCGCGCTTCTTCATGACAGCTCTATCTGGAAACTTAGAACTCAACCAAGTCAAATTCAAGTTTAAGGGAGGATTGTTATGAGTAATGTAATAGTTATTTATTTTATTATTGTAATAGGCTGACTAGGAGGTATGTAGTTCCTCCTGGTCATAGTAGTAGTAGCAGGAGTATAGTAGTTACTCCTGGTCTGTTAGAAAGTCAAACCGTATTATTAGTAGTAGTTTGTTAGGATGTGCATGAGATATCTTAGGAAATGATGTGCATATCATCTATTACACGTTTTGAGTTAATGAGCATTAGAGTTTCCTTGTAATATAAAAGGAACCCACAGATTGCACGGTTAGACACGCCTTCACCATTCTCATTTCACATCAGTAATATCAGAAATCCTTAGAAAGGATCATGTTATTCATTTAGCCTTTGTTTCTTCTTGTTTCTAGTGTTTGTATTCCGCACAAATACTTAGTTTCTCTTAGAATCTTTTTGTAGAAAACTTGTGATTACAGAAGTTGTCTACCATCCTTAACAGGCTAAAAGATCTATCTCTAAAGAACCCAATAGTTTAGGCCCGTCGGTAGTTAGTTATCATATTAAGCTCGAAAAGACACAGGTGAAATAGTATATCCGACATTATTTTCAGAAAGGTTCAAGGTCATATGATAACAAATAACAACGCAACACCTCTATCATGCGTGAAAGCTTTTAACTACAAAGCTTTAACTTTTGTCTCAATATCATATTATTTACTAGCGTGTTATAAATCACAAGAAATACAATATGATGATACAAAAAATTAAACTTTGTATAATACATTGAAACTTAGGAAAATAAAAGGAACTTGCAAACTTATCACTTTTGTATTTTTTTACACCACTTTTTTAAAGAATCATGAATTTGGTGTGCGTAAAGTTTTGCTGGTAATTGCATGTCATTGGCCTAGGCCCAACATTATAACATATGGCCTAATCATTGGCATTCACGCACTTGACTAAAAATGGGGAAAGAGATATGTTTATCAAGGTTTGACAACATGTTTTTATTGGCAAAATGGATCTATGAATTTCTCACAAATTCTTGCACAGCCGAGAAGTCCAAATCGACACCCTTTAAAATTGGTCAAACACATGCAAATACATGTGTCATCTCCTAACCAATTTCTCGCCAAATTTATCTTTGCTAAACAACAAGATTTTGACTATATTTGAAGGAAGGAGTCTATTCTAGTCTATTGAATTCGATATGAAATGGAGTTAAAAAATGAAATGGTATATTAATGAACCCAGTGAATGGAACTGGTTTAGCTCTAGGTCTGCTTATTTGAAGTGCAAGATCTATCACCCCACGATTGCACGAACGTCGCTAACCTTAGAGGTCAGCTACGTAAACCATCAGGTCCATCTAGCTTTTGAAATGTTCCATCACAATTAGGTTCCTTGTGAGGATACAACCCTAGAAGTCAACGACCAATACAGACAAGCTAGTGACTCTTCCACTAGTGAAGGTGTGTAGTTTTAGAGATCATGAATAAAAATGAAATAAAATGAAACAAAGAGATAAACTGTGTGATTATCTCATTTATTGAAGTGGGGAAAATGTAAGAAACTTTTGAATATATACATGAGGGAAAACTATTCTAACAAATTAACAAACTGTTTACAACTTCTGGTCCGTACACTTGTTGCTATATATTAAAACAACCCTTATCTCTTGAACACTCCCTCTCAAGTAGAGAGTTGAAACCTTATAAAACTCCCAACTTCAACAAAATCCTATTGTGTCGATCCAAAGTAACAACTTTGGTGAAAACATCAGCCAATTGTGATTTTGTGTGAACATAAGAAGGTTTAATAGCTCATGCTTTCAGTTGATCCCTCACATAGTGGCAATCAACTTCAATGTACTTAGTTCTGGCATGAAATACTAGATCGGCAACTATGTAAAAAGTTGCTTGATTATCACAAAACAAGTCATCAGGGATTAAATCCCTAATTCCAAGATCTTTGAGTAAACTCACCAACCAAGTAACCTCACAACATGTTAATGTCATAGCCATGTACTCAGCTTCAACAGAAGGTCTAGAAACAACTTGTTTTTAAGACTTCCAACTAACTGGTGAATAACCCAAAAGAATACAATAACGAGTAGTAGACCTTCTGGTCATAGGACAACTTGCTCAATCTGAATCACAATGAGCCTTGAGCTGCACTACTGAATATCTTGCCAACAAAATACCTTGACTAGGAGAATTAAGTAAATATCTCAAAAATGTTTCACAGCTTGCATATGCACAAAAGTTGGAGACTGCATAAATGGACTCAACAATTGCACAATATAAAAAATGTTTGGTTTTGTAACAGTCAAGTAGATCAGCTTTCCAATGAATTTCTTGTACACTTTTAGATCAGGTAAAGGAGAACCTATATCTGCTTGCAGTTTGTGATCTGGATCCATTGAAAGTTTATAAAATTTGTTATTTAGAACTCCCCATTATTTAAGAAGCTCTTTCGTATACTTATGCTGAGAGATAAAAATTCCTTGAGAAGATTTACAAACTTCTAAGCCCAAAAAATAATTCAATTCACCCGAGTCCTTCATGTGAAATACAGAATTCAACTGAGACTTGAGCTTGCTTATCTGAGATGAATCATTCCCAGTGATAAGAAGATCATCTACCTAAACTAACACAACTGTGAGATAAGATCCTTCTTTCTTTACAAACAAAGTGTAATTTTTATTGGACTGAGTATACCCAAAATCAATCAAAGTAGAAGACAATTTAGCAAACCACTATCTAGGTAATTGTATTAGCCCATACAATGACTTCTTCAGTCTACACAACACATTTAACCTAAGCTTTGCATTAACAGAAACACTTTTTTCTTTTCCACTATAACCAAGAAGTGGTTTCATGCATACTTCTTCAATTAAGTCTCCATGAATAAAAGTATTAGAAACATCTATTTGACATGTTTCCTAATCATTCACATCTGCAATACCCAACAAAGATCTTATAGTGACCATTTTCAACATGTGCAAAGGTCTCTTGATAGTCAATACTATCCCTTTGTCTATTACCTTGAATCACCAATCTTGCCTTCCGTCTTTCTACAGTTCCATCAGCCTTGAGTTTAGTCTTATATAACCAATGGGATGCAATAGCGTTTTTTCCTTCTAGCAAGATAACCAGCTCCCAAGTACCATTTTCATCCAAGGATGTGAGCTCCAAATCCATTGCATTACACCAACTCAGGACTATTTTGTTGGAAGTTGCGATTGGTCTAGTAGTTTGATCCTATTTTCCAAATGTCGACATAATTTGTGATTAATAATCACGGTGCTTCCACCACATTTGACTTCGTTTGTTGACAATGAAACAGATAGGTATGTGCCCGAGTATGGAGATACCATCAAAAGGCTTCAAGCACCTGTGAAAAAGAAATTATTCCAATGCCAGGTGCAAAAATGGATGGTCTCGATAGTACCCAATGTTATAACGTCACCCATGGTGTGGGTCCAAATATGTATCAAAATATGTTGATATATATTGTCAGCTCTAACTTGATTCGATTTGGTAATATATGTATCGAAATACTACTAGTAACTAGCATAAACCGTATACGGTTATTATTAGTCTCTAGATCGTATTTCATTTCGTTTAACAAAATTGACATCCATGTTACAGAAGATAAAAAGTAAAAGAAAAGGTTTGATCCAGTCAAACTTACGTGGTGGTTCTTTAAATTTTGTCTATAGCTCTCTTTTTTATAGGGGCCCCTGAAGTACAAAGCCACTCATACATCTACACGTCTTTCATGTTTATTTGTTAATACTTTTCAATCATAGTACAAAATGAAGTTACCAAGGTAGAAACATCAATTCAGTCAAGAGAAGTAGAAAACTAGCAAACAAAAAAAAAGAAAAAGAAAAAGGTTTGATCCAGTCAATCTTACGTGGTTGTTCTTTATATTTTGTTAGGAGCTCTTTTTTTAATAGGTACCCTGTAAAACCCGCATGCTTTTACCATGAACAGTACACTTAGGATCGTACGTACAGGATTAAAACTTTCCTTTTATAACATGAACACGTATCATTAATATTAGTTACAAGTATTACGTACGTGTTATAACACGATAAGTATTTATTACGTATTAACACACGTTAATTATTTCAATAATAATTATAATCACGAACACATGAACATGAAATCATGAACGTAAATTAATCACGAACTAATATTACGTGTGTATATATATTTATTACGAGCACGAATAGATATATTAAGACACGAACGATAACTAATTAAATCACGTAAACACGACACGAGAACACGTAAATAATTAGAACACGGGAAAAACAACGGGTTTTCCCTTCGGGGGCCCACATACCACGAAATTAGGAAGAGGAAGGGCCTAGCCCATTAATTTTTACTAAACTAGGGAAAAGGGAAATACATGTTTCATTATTTACAAAATTTAGAAAACAAGAAAACCCTAATCCCTTTTTCTTCTCCTTCTTTGGCCGCCGGATTCAAGAACACCAAAGGGGTGTTTCGGTTTGATTTTGGGTTTTGATTTATTGCAAGGATCGTAGTGTGTTCATCCCTCTTGATTTCACGTGATCGGTATAAACCCTAACTCCTTTTATTTTATGTTTTGATTTATTTAAATCACATAAAATCATGATGTTTTTAATAAAATAATTAAAAACAAATACAAACTTGCTATAATCATGAGGTTTAAATCAATTTAAGGTTAAGGGGTGTTTGTTTGTTGCGGCCGACGCCTAACCGAGCCAAGGGGGTCTCGGCTTGGGTTTACTCGCACCACCGAGATCACATGGTCTCGGTTTGGTGGTGGTGGTGTCACGGCAGCAGCAAGGGCAAGGGATACCCCGACCTTGGTCGGGGTATGGTGATGGTTACGGGACCGGTTCATGGGTTTTAGTCACGGGTCCGGTTCATGAATCATTTTTTTCAAGGTTTATGATTTTTACAAGTTATGTTATTTTTTTTAGATTTAAGTTAAATTACATAAAAACATGAACATGATTAATTTAATTTACATGACTTAGGTTATTAATTTAATTATTAATTCATGAATTTTAACCTAAGTATTTATCTTTAATTAGACTATATAATCAATTAATTATTAAAACCATGACTTATAATTAATTTATTTACATGACATAGGTTATGTTATTAATAAATAATAATACATGTCTTAACCTAAGTATTTTACCTTTATTTAATTAAAATCATGTTATATTTAAATAAATACTTTAACCTATAGTTTATTTAATTTACATGTAATAATTAATAAACTATACTATATAATCACATGACTTAGAATAATAATCAGAAAACACTTAAGCTTGTGTAATTTGCTTAATTAACCAGCTTATATCTATTTATGGAAACTTTCTATTTTTAGAAACTTATTTATTTAAGGCAGCTAATCTATTTATGGAAACTTTCTAAAATGCTATTTATGGAAACTTTCTATTTTTAGAAACTTATCTATTTTAAGCAGTAATTCTATTTTTGGAAACTTTCTATTTTTGGAAAGTTCTATTTTTGGAAACTTTCTATTTTTGGAAACTTTCTATTTTTGTAACTTTCTATTTTTGGAAACTTTCTATTTTAGGAAACCTGTTATTTTTAGAAAGTTACTTATTATTACACCACGAGTATAATAATACATGAGATACAAGTAATACTTAATCAGAATAGACAGAATATATGATAAACACAGTAAAAAGCTTAAAACAGTAAAACATGACATGAACATATAAAACAAGCTAAGACATGATATAAAACCAGTTACGTACTCAGTAATCAGATACTTATATATGTATGTATTTATGTAACATTAGTGATACTGAAGTAGGACTCTCTTCCGTTCGTCTTCTTCGTTCACTGGACATAAGGTACGGATTCTCCGTCCTTTCAGTATGGATATTCTTTCCTTATTAGGATTCCCCGTATGCAGCCAACTGTTTTCCCTAGTATATGTTTTATATGTTTTGATTGCTTATGTTTAATTAGAATACCTAAAGCCATATACATGCATGACCAGTTTCACCTAGTTATGGAGGTACCATAACCATAACACTATAGGCACTAGTGTTATGACTTCCCCACGGCGGAGTGATTGCTCGTGGCGTCCCTTTCAGCTTTTGGCCATTTATTATATTATCAGGTGGGGTGTATGGGTGCATCCTAGTTACATGTTTTCAGCAGCTTACTCAGTGTGAATGTGGTGTGTGCCTTGCATCCTTCACAAGGAGTTGATCCCTCCTACCCAAAACCAGTATATTAAATTAGAGGCAGCCCCTCTAATTTTCATGACGAGGTCACCCCTCCAAGTATTCATGCACGTTGATAATTCATGACCTATATTGGCTAATGGTAAACATGTTAAACAGTTTTTTTACAATATAAACGTAAGACTTTTTAAACTATAAAACCAGTTTTACTAAGATATAACCAGGTTTTCCAGGACATATACATTTCCGCTGCTATATGTTATTCATGCTTACATTATTCATTTCATGCTTGTATATCCGCACTGAGCGTTATGCTCAGCCGTTACTTTCCTTTCCATGTCCCGAAACGGCAGGTACCCAGGACTCGAGCATTTGGAGGACGTGCATAGGATGGAAGCTGCCATAGACTTCTTCTCCTTTTGCCTTCATATACTTATGCTTGTTTAGTCATTTTTCTTTTCCTTTATTTTATTTATGTTTTGGGCTTATGTTTGGGAACCGATGTTTGATTCCGGTTTTCCCTATGGTCATGTATGTTTTAGTACATATTACCTTGCATGCTTTGATGACACACCATAATCACGCGTGACATTCCATTTATCAAAATGGGGTGTTACAATTATGGTATCAGAGCCCAAGGTTTTGACCTGTAGGCTCTAAAACTCGACCTGTGACTAGTGGGTAGTCACCAGGAGCTTCCTAAGACAACGCTTGTTATTCCACGAATTGATGTTTTCAGCACATTGTTGTTTTAACCATGATGTTTTTAGCACCTTGAGGTTTTAACCTTGATGTTTTTCATCGATATTGTTTTACTAATATGGATGGACAACCGTCATTCATATTTAGTTATGTGTCATGGTTTCATGCATGACGTTCCTCGTGAATTGTGACTATGTGGACTGAACCTCAGTAGTTCATAATTAGTCACATAAAAAATTTTCTGATAAGTTTTGACAGATGAATTTCATTTATTTATGTTTCATGTATCATTGTTGTAGGGATTATGACTAAGTAATGGTTGGTACAGGACTGACCCTATTTAGTCGCATGTGCTTTTATCGGAACTTTTAACTTTGGGACCGACCCATAGGCGTCCCCTCGCCATATCTTTTGTTTTGGGACCGACCCATAGGCGACCCCTCGCGCATATAAAGATTTTTATAAACTGCATCATATATTCATGCATTGTTTTCATGCATAAAATTTTTCTCATGATTTAGTGGCATAAATTTTTTTTATGTCCCCTCATAAGTTAATATGTTTTATGTCAAGTATGTTTTCATACTATCATGGTTAACTTCAGTTTCACGCTGATTGTGTTATATAACTTCAATTTCATCCCTCATGTTAAGTTGTTTCATGTTTCGCCATGATAATTCCGTCTTCATGTTGATTACGTTTTACGTCTCTTTGTTATTTATGCTTTCATGCAAGACATTGTTGGATTTCATTGAATCCTTCTTTCATGATAGTCATGGTTGGTTTTCATTGATCATGCTTTCAAGCAAATCATCGTTAAATTTTGTGTAACCATACTTAACGTTTCTCTGCGCAGCCAAAATGATGTCTATGCTAATATTGCTAGGCTATCATGATGATCAGCCCAGTTTGGTCTTCAAACCATGTAAAATCATGTCAAAACACGCCCATATCGATCATTTCATGTGCATCCCACGTGTACTCCACGTACAGTATTCCACGTACAGTATTCCATGTGTATTACATGTACCATAATCCATGTGTATTTCACTTACGATACTCCATGAGTATTCACTAGTCGATTCTAAATCATCTCATGCGTATTCCATTTGTTGATATTCTACAAGATTGTTGATGCCGCTCATGACTTGGAGATGTTACTAAAAGATGATGATGCTGATGTTCGGAGACACTACGAGATGCTGATGTTCACAACCTGGAGATCGTACAAGACGAAGACAAAGGCGTTAGATCAAAGCGATCGGACGAGAAGATGCTTCACCACCAGACGATTTCCATCAATCATGTCCCAAATTCTTAGTTACATGTCACTCGTCATTCAGTTGTCGTTTCAGTCATATGAGTGTGAACCGGTACTAGCTGGTCACTCAGCTGAATAGTTACATGAATCACAGTCATGAGAATGACCGTCATGGAACTGACAGACAAGACGATAGTAACAACTACTATGACAACAACTATCCTAGCAATCACAACCGAAGCTCCGGCCACGGACGCAATCAGAAATACAAAGGATCAGTAGTCCAACCGATCCGCCAATTCTGGCATAATAACCTAATATTGTGGTTCTATTTGTTTCATATCTCGAGACACATGTCAAGACATCAGTCAAGACACATGTCTCACGTATACTTTCTGAAGACACATGTCAAAACACTAGTCAAGACACATGTCATGCTTAAATTTTCCAAGACACGAGTCAAGACACATGACTCACGTTCAATTATGGAACATTTCTAAGAAATTTAGGGTACCCTCCAAGGGTATATCAATTTTGTTGTGCCATGCATTAATCAGGCCACAAGAATTTCAGTACCATTACAGGCGCATCAGTGAGAACTGACACGTTGCCCGATGACACTTTCATTTCTTGTACCCATATCTCATAGATTCATGACCATGAAGCGCGTCATTCATATTCCCCATGTATACGAAGGTTTTTCCTTCAGCCTAATGATAAGATCCAAGCTGCTAACGCATTTCCTCAGACAGATGCGAGGTGAATTTTATCCTAATTATGGACTACGAACAACACACCATGCTATGATTCATGATTATGTACAGTAATGTTCAGGCTCCTGAATACATTTAGCTTGATTTTCCATCAGGAAAATCTGTACAAATTATCTATGCTTACAAGCACGTGTGTTGTTAGCTATTACTGCTAAAATATTCTAGCTGTCAGTTAAGACACGACCACTTAAGTCCTTTTTTGCCTAGCCAGTTGATTATTCCGAAATCTTCCCCTACATTCCAGAAGAAACTACAAGGAGAAGGACGGTACCAAGAAATAATGTGTCGGCTATCGTCGATTTAAATAAATCACCATTCATAACCATTATTCTCCTCCACGTATTGACAAGATCGGATTCATTTAGGGTGCTAAGCACTTTCCAAGATCGGATTCATGATCATGCTACCAACAGTGACGAGTGAAAGGGCAGGACATGTCCATGACTGCTATTCGTACACGACCCGGTCGTGCTAGATTCATGATTATGTATTAGTCTCATAGGTGCTCCAACAGCATTATGGACTTAATAAATTGAGTTTCCATGAACTCATAAACAAATTCATCAGTGTTTTCATCTATGACAACCTAACTTTCTCTAAAGTCCGGAGAAGAGCAGGAAGACCATATTTTCTCTATGTTGCAAATCCTACGATAGGAGAAATTTCACCCTGAAATTTTTCAACATAAATTATGGTTGATTATAGTGACACGCTGAATCACGTGTATTCTCACGGTTAATCTTACCATGACTCAGCTCATGCATAAAGGAGAGAACCCTACACTACGTTAGGTGTTCTAATAAAATCCTACGCTAAGAGAAGTCTAATTTCGGAGACTTATAGTTCCGCAAATTTCTACGTATCAAGTTTCTACGAAGCAAGATATAGTTACTTCATATCTAAGTACCTGACATACCAACAGGCTAAGATAGAACACCAACTGACTGGGATGTTTATCCACCATCAAAATTGTCACCAGAAACGGGACAAGATCTCCACGGATTTTGGTTACCAGATTAACACAAACTCAGAAGAAACAAGATGCTATCTGGATTATTACCAACAAGTTTGATCAAGTCTACAAAATCCTTACATCCGTACGGATTTCAGAACCAATAGATTGATCGGACACATTCCAAACAAGGCTCATCCGATCACTTGGTAATCCGTCAGCTATCGGGTCAGACAAAGATTCGCATTTGTGCTCCTTATTTACATTCACGTTCTTGTTCTAATTTCGACTTACTTTCCCGCTCACGTTCATGACACTATTCACGTTCATGATCGTATCTTGGCTTACGATTTTACGTTCATCTTCGTTCTGGGAAGTTTTGCAAGAACTGGAGAGACCAGACTCGGGTTTAGTTTACCTCCTATCCGCAAACAAACGTTTCACGTCACATTCCACGTTTCACCTTATAGCGTTTGGCGTTATCGCAGTTGTATTCCATGTTCACGATATGTTTCACATGTCATGTTCATTCCATGTTCCTCATTTCATGTTCACGATATGTTACACGTATCATGGAACACAATATGTTTGCTCATACTACACTCATCATATCTCCACGTATCACGTTCAAAAAAAATTCACGTATCACGTTCAAAAATTTTCACGTACTACGTTTCTATATGTCTCGCGCATCGTTGCTAATTATCAGTTAAGTTAGATTGTTTTGCACCATAACGTTTCAGTTACCCTTGCACGTCAATTCTTTTCCCTCGATCGAATTCAGGGGATCTATCTTACGTAGATGACAATGAACTTTTAGAGTTTTTAAGTCAAGGTCAGGAGGACCAAGATTTAACATGGTGTCAAGATCTTGAGAAGAAACTGTTCCAAGCGGGAGGCCACTTGGAAATGGACAAGTTCATCCGGACTTCTTATCCGTCTTCTCTTATTGATTAGATATGTCCTTTCAGTCACGTCACGTTCCATGTCCTTTCAGTCACGTCACGTTTCATGTCCTTTCAAGACATGTCACGTTCCACGTTCCCTTCTACCATGTCATCTTCATGTCCTTTTATCGTACATACCCTCTCAGTTTGATTCGGGTATGTTCCTCTGTCAATTTACGTTATCTATAATTCGGGGACGAATTATTCTTTTTAGGGGGAAGAGTTGTAAAACCCGCATGCTTTTACCATGAACAGTACACTTAGGATCGTACGTACAGGATTAAAACTTTCCTTTTATAACATGGGCACGTATCATGAATATTAATTACAAGTATTATGTACGTGTTATAACACGATAAGTATTTATTACGTATTAACACACGTTAATTATTTCAATAATAATTATAATCACGAACACACGAACATGAAATCATGAACGTAAATTAATCACGAACTAATATTAGGTATGTATATATATTTATTACGAGCACGAATAAATATATTAAGACACGAACGATAACTAATTAAATCACGTAAACACGACACGAGAACACGTAAATAATTAGAACCCGGGAAAAACAACGGGTTTCCCCTTTGGGGGCCCACATACCATGAAATTAGGAAGAGGAAGGGCCTAGCCCATTAATTTTTGCTAAACTAGGGAAAAAGGGAAAAACATGTTTCATTATTTACAAAATTTAGAAAACAAGACAACCCTAATCCCTTTTTCTTCTCCTTCTTTGGCCACCGTATTCAAGAACACCAAAGGGGTGTTTCGGTTTGATTTTAGGTTTTGATTTATTGCAAGGATCGTAGTGTGTTCATCCCTCTTGATTTCACGTGATCGGTATAAACCCTAACTCCTTTTATTTTATGTTTTGATTAATTTAAATCACATAAAATCATGATGTTTTTAATAAACTAATTAAAAACAAATATAAACATGTTGTAATCATGGGGTTTAAATCAATTTAGGGTTAAGGGGTGTTTGTTTGTTGCGGCCGACGCCTAACCGAGCCAAAGGGGGGTCTCGGCTTGGGTTTACTCGCACCACCGAGACCACATGGTCTCGGTTTGGTGGTGGTGGTGTCATGGCAGCAGCAAGGGAAAGGGAAACCCTGACCTTGGTCGGGTTATGGTGATGGTTACGGGACCGGTTCATGGGTTTTAGTCACGGGTCCGGTTCATAATCATTTTTTTAAGGTTTATGATTTTTACAAGTTATGTTATTTTTTTAGACTTAAGTTAAATTACTTAAAAATATGAACATGATTAATTTAATTTACATGACTTAGTTTATTAATTTAATTATTAATTCATGAATTTTAACCTAAGTATTTATCTCTAATTAGACTATATAATCAACTAATTATTAAAACCATGACTTATAATTAATTAATTTACATGACTTAGGTTATGTTATTAATAGATAATAATACATGTTTTAACCTAAGTATTTTACCTTTATTTAATTAAAATCATGTTATATTTAATTAAATACTTTAACCTATAGTTTATTTAATTTACATGTAATAATTAATAAACTATACTATATAATCACATGACTTAGAATAATAATCAGAAAACACTTAAGCTTATGTAATTAGCTTAATTAACCAGCTTATATCTATTTATGAAAACTTTCTATTTTTAGAAACTTATTTATTTAAGGCAGCTAATCTATTTCTGGAAACTTTCTATTTTTAGAAACTTATCTTTTTTAAGCTGTAATTCTATTTTTGGTAACTTTCTATTTTTGGAAACTTTCTATTTTTGGAAACTTTCTATTTTTGGAAACTTTCTATTTTTGGAAACTTTCTATTTTTAGTAACTTTCTATTTTTGGAAACTTTCTATTTTAGGAAACCTGCTATTTTTAGAAAGTTACTTATTATTACGCCACGAGTATAACAATACATGAGATACAAGTAATACTTAATCAGAATAGACTATATATATGATAAACACAGTAAAAAGCTTAAAACAGTAAAACATGACATGAACATATAAAACAAGCTAAGACATGATATAAAACCAGTTACGTACTCAGTAATCAGATACTTATACACGTATGTATTTGTGTAGGATTAGTGATACCGAAGTAGGACTCTCTTCCGTTCATCTTCTTCGTTCACTGGACATAAGGTACGGATTCTCCGTCCTTTCAGTATGGACATTCTTTCCTAATTAGGATTCCCCTTATGCATCCAACTGTTTTCCCTAGTATATGTTTTATATGTTTTGATTGCTTATGTATAATTAGAATACCTAAAGCCATATACATGCATGACCAGTTTCACCTAGTTATGGAGGTACCATAACCATAACACTAGAGGCACTGGTGTTATGACTTCCCCATGGCGAAGTGATTGCTCGTGGCGTCCCTTTCAGCTTTTGGCCATTTATTATATTATTAGGTGGGGGCGTATGGGTGCATCCTAGTTACATGTTTTAAGTAGATTACTCAGTGTGAATGTGGTGTGTGCCTTGCATCCTTCACAACGAGCTGATCTCTCCTACCCAAAACCAGTATATTAAATTAGAGGCAGCCCCTCTAATTTGCATGACGAGGTCACCCCTCCAAGTATTCATGCACGTTGATATTTCATGACCTATATTGGCTAATGGTAAACATGTTAAACCGTTTTTTTACAAGATAAACGTAAGGCTTTTCAAACTATAAAACCAGTTTTACCAAGATATAACTAGGTTTTTAAGGACATATACATTTCTGTTGCTATATGTTATTCATGCTTACATTATTCATTTCATGCTTGTATATCCGTGCACTGAGCGTTATGCTCAGCCTTTACTTTCCTTTCCATGTCCCAAAACGGCAGGTACCCAGGACTCGAGAATTTGGAGGACGTGCATAGGATGGAAGCTGTCATATACTTCTTCTCCTTTTGCCTTCATATACTTATGCTTGTTTAGTCATTTTTCTTTTCCTTTATTTTATTTATGTTTTGGGCTAATGTTTGGGAACCGATGTTTGATTCTGGTTTTCCCTATGGTCATGTATGTTTTAGTACATATTACTATGCATGCTTTGATGACACGCCATAATCACGCGTGACATTCCATTTATCAAAATGGGGTGTTACATACCCCCTGAAGTAAACAACCTATCATTCATCTACACGTCTTCCATGTTTATTCATTTATACTTTTCAATCATAGTATGAAATGCAGTTAACTAGGTAGAATCATTAATTCAGTCACGAGAAGTAGAAAACTAGCTAAAAAAAAGTTTAATCTAGTCAATCTTACGTGGTGGTCCTTTAAATTTTGTATGTAGCTCTTTTTTAAAGGGATCCCCTGAAGTACACAACCTCTCATACATCTACAGGTCTTCCATGTTTATTCGTTTATACTTTTCTATCATAATTCAAAATGAAGTTACCTAGGTAGAAACATCATTTCAATCACGAGAAGTGGAAAACTAGCAACAAAAAAAAGAAAAAGAAAAAGGTTTGATCCAGTCAAACTTACATGGTGGTCCTTTAAATTTTGTATGTAGCTCCTTTTTTATAGAGACCCCCTCAAGTACATAACCTCTCATACATCTACACGTCTTCCATGTTTGTTCGTTTATAAAATAAAGCTACCTAGATAGAAACATCACTTCAGTTACGAGAAGTGGAAAACTAGCAAAAAAGAAAGAAAAAAAAAGAAATAGAAAAAGTTTGATCCAGTCAATCTTACGTGGTGGTCCTTTAATTTTTTTGTGTAGCTCTCTTTTTAATAAGAACCCCCAGAAAGTACACAATCTCTCATACATCTACACGTCATCCATGTTTATTTGTTTATACTTTCCAATCATAGTACAAAACAAGGACGGATCCAAGGGTGTCCCGTGGGTGCCCGGGACACCTATTGATTTTTTCGATGTAGTGTACATTTAAAAAAAAACCTTGATTTGTCCCAAATATATCTTAAATGCACCCGGTGCATCAAAATGTGTTTCTAGTCTTGTTTAGTTAGTATATTTACAAAAATTAAATGCTACAATATTAAGGTTCAAAAAAATTTGTGCCCCCGATCAAATTTGTTTCTAGCTTGGTTATGCCATTTTGGGCTTTGCTCTAACCGAAGCTATTGCATTGTTTGCCCCAATGACGGCCTTTCGGATCTCGTCCGTATTTTGAACAAAGAATCAATGAAAGAAGGTTTCAGCTTCGTTCATAGTACAAAATGAATTTACCTATGTAGAAGCATCAATTGAGTCACCAGAAGTGGAAAAATAGCAAAAGAAAGAAAAAAAGAAAAAGGTTTGATCCAATCAATCTTACATGGCGGTCCTTTAAATTTTGTATGTAGCTCTTTTTTTTGGAACCCCTGAAGTACACAACCTCTTATACATCTACACGTCTTCCATGTTTATTCGTTTTTACTTTTCAATCATAGTACAAAATGAAGTTACCTGGGTAGAAACATCAATTCAGTCACGAAAAGTGGAAAACTAGCAAAAAAAAAGAAAAAGGTTTGATCAAGTTGTTGAAGCATAGTTTGGCTGGGCCGGTTCGACGACTCTCTTGGGCCGTTCATCGTCTTCCCCGGTCCCGAGTAATGCTGCAAACAATTGAAAACCGGTTAGACGTGGACCCGAGGTCGGAGCCACGGGGTCCACCTCCGACGGTCAAGTTAGTATCGGTGCGATATATTGTAAAAGATGTGTGGTTGTGAGAGATAACCTGATGTAGAATGAGAGCCCTACCACTGTATTTATAGGACTAGGGTTTCTTGATGGGTAATTTAGGTATGTGTAGGCCGCGGGCCTGTCGGGCCGGGCCGACTGCAGACTATACGTCGACATGTCCCCCAGTCTAGTATGATATGGTCCATGATCATGTTATGCTAGACTTATTCATGTATCACGCTTACTAAACAACCGTGTGCGGCTTGTTGCTAGTACATCCTCGTGGGTCATCCGTAACATATTGCTCCACTCGTAATGGGCTTCCTTTGGCAAAAAGATGATGGGTTGGGATTGCGAATAGTGAGCATAGCCACTATACGCCATCATGTCCCCCCAGTCTAGTATGCGAGGTTATCACCGAGGTTACTAGACTTTACACCATATTCTGTAAGCATATCCACGTCGAAAGAAATGGGAAAACACGTATACGTAAGACGGGTGGCTGTGCTCGAATGCTTGGTTTCCCATGATTAGACGGTAAGGACCCCGTAAAAAGAAAGCATGTCCTATAGCCGGGGTAACACTGGCATTGGCAAGGTATCATTCTTATCCATCTTTAACGTGAGGATGATAAGAAGGTTTTGTGAATGTGGAGGTGGAACCCGTATGCTGCATCGTAAACATTTGAAGGTGTACTTCTTATACCCACTAATGATGCAGCATAGTGCGAATATTTCATTCGTCTTAAGGCCAACAGAAGACATACCTCTGTGGTGAGGTGATGCGGATATTACATCCGTCTTGCGGCCACGATATCTAATAATGAATGCCAAAATTTATTATGGTTTTTCCCTAACAAAACTTAGTTGATCAGGCTCCGTCTAATCAGGGTCAAACAATATAAACTTTGGAAAAATCACTCATTGGTGGGGTAAAGTAATTTGTCGCGGAAGGCGTACTTCCGCAAAAAAGATATGAGCCAACGGAAGACGTACCTTCGTGGCGAAAATAATGAGCCAGTGGAAGGAGTAATTCCACGGCGAAGGATAAGGAGCCAACGGAAGAGGTACTTTCGTGGCGAAGAAAGAAGAAGCACGTGGAAGAATACTTCCACGGCGAAAACAATACGCCAGTGGAGGGAATACTTCCACGGCGAAGGATAATGAGCCAACGAAAGAGGTACTTTTGTGGCAGGGAGAATGAGCACGTGGAAGAATACTTCCACGGCAAAAGATAATGAGGCAACGAAAGAGGTACTTTCGTGGCGAAGAAAGAATGAGCACGTGGAAGAATACTTCCACGGCAAAAGATAATGAGCCAACGAAAGAGGTACTTTCGTGGCGAAAATAATGAGGACGTGGAAGAATACTTCCACGGCGAAAAAAATACGCCAATGGAAGCATTACTTCCACGGCGAAGGATAATGCGCATGTGGAAGAGATACTTCCACGGCGAAAGATAATGCGCACGTGGAAGAGATACTTCCACGGCGAAGACAATGAGCCAGTGGAAGAGATACTTCCACGGCGAAGACAATGAGCACGTGGAAGAGATACTTCCACGGCAAAGATAATGCGCACGTGGAAGAGATACTTCCAGGGCGAAGACAATGAGTACGTGGAAGAGATACTTCCACAGTGAAGAAAATGAGTACGTGGAAGAGATACTTCCACGGCGAAAGATAATGCGCACGTGGAAGAGATACTTCCACGGTGAAGACAATGAGCACGTGGAAGAGATACTTCCACGGCGAAGACAATGAGTACGTGGAAGAGATACTTCCACAGCGAAAGATAATGCGCACGTAGAAGAGATACTTCCACGGCGAAGACAATGAGCACGTGGAAGAGATACTTCAACGGATAAATATAATGTGCACGTGGAAGAGATACTTCCACGGCGAAAGATAATGCGTACGTGGAAGAGATACTTCCATGGCGAAGACAATGAGCCAGTGGAAGAGATACTCCCACGACGAAGACAATGAGCACGTGGAAGAGATACTCCCATGGCGAAGACAATGAGCACGTGGAAGAGATACTTCCACGGCGAAAGATAATGCGCACGTGGAAGAGATACTTCCACGGCGAAGACAATGAGCACGTGGAAAAGATACTTCCACGGCTAAAGATAATGTGCGCGTGGAAGAGTTAATTCCACGGCGAAATATAATGCGCACGTGGAAGAGATACTTCCACGGCGAAGACAATGAGCCAGTGGAAGAGATACTCCCACGGCGAAGACAATGAGCACGTGGAAGAGACACTTCCAAGACGAAGATAACGCGCACGTGGAAGAGATACTTCCACGGCGAAGAAAATGAGCATGTGGAAGAGATACTTTCACGGATAGAGATAATGTGCACGTGGAAGAGATACTTCCACGGCGAAAGATAATGTGCACGTGGAAGAGATACTTCCACGGCGAAAGATAATAAGCTCGTGGAAGATTACTTCCACGGCGGAAGATAATGAGCACGTGGAAGAGATACTTCCCCGGCGAAGATAATGAGCATTATTCATGTGCCACGGAAGTATCTCTTCCGTTGGCTTATTCATGTGCCGTGGAAGTATTCTTTCACGTGCTCGTTATCTTTCGTCGTGGAAGTACTCTTCCACGAGCTTATTATCTTTCGCCGTGGAAGTATCTCTTCCACGTGCGCATTATCTTTGTCGTGGAAGTATCTCTTCTATGGCGCATAAATAAGCGCGCGGAAGAGAGTACTTCCGCGTCGAAGGAATAAGCCAATGGAAGAGATACTTCCATGGTGCATAAATACGCGCACGAAAAGAGTACTTCCGCGGCGAGGGGATAAGCCAATGGAAGAGATACTTCCATGGCAAAGGAATAAACCAACAAAAGGCGGACTTTTGCGGCAAAGGAATATATCCAAAGATATTTGCGTGACATGCACAGAAACCGTGGTATTATTATACCCTAGTAGCCCCCAAGTTTAATGGTGCTACACTCGATTAGTAGTATTAAACTTAATCAAGTATTTAAAAAATTACGATCACGTAGACCAGCGTGGATGGACATACCATAGCCGCGTACAGAAGATAGAAATTGGGTTCGAACGTGCGAACCAACGCGGATGGGTCTTGCCATAATCGCGAATTATCACATAGTAAAAGATGTATCTTAACTAACTTATGGGATAAGCTATGTCATTACGTGCGGCGTACCGCTACTACCATAAGGACGGTCAAAGTTTTGACAAAAATGTTGTTAGACGTGCACAGTGTGTCTTTTGCAAGTCCATCATGAGTCATGCGGTTTGCGTAAATTACTACAATGTCTTGATAGAAAGGTGTCTAACAAGGATACATGATCCGTGGTCGTTGAGTTTGCAACCCTCTTACACGACAAGTTAAATTATTAGGTTCACTCAATCCTCTTATTTCGCTTGGGAACGATAAGTACATGTACGCCCGTAGGCTAAAGATATTCGAACGTGCTAACGAACGCGAAAGGATGGACCATAACCGCGGATAGAAAATAAAATAGGAAAATATATTAAAAGATATATGTAATATCTCTTACCAATTTAAAAGATATATAATATCTTTTATAAATAAATGATATCAGAATATAGCATATTTAAATAGAAAAAAGATAAATAAGATCTTGTAATAATCTAAATGATATGTCTAATATCATTTATTAATATAAACAATATACCCGAACATACGGATTAATGATAGAAGAGGCGGCTCATGACCGCAATAAAAAATAAAATATAACCGAACATACAGACGAGCACGACTGGAAATACCATGACCGCGAATAAAAAATAAAATAATTGTGGAACGTGCAGATGAGTACGGATGAACGTGCAGACAAAAAATAAAATATATGTAATATCTTCTTGCCAATTTAAAAGATATATAATATCTTTTATTTACATGAAAAGTATTGATAAAATATTTTATTTATTTTAAAAGATATGGGTAATATCTTGTTACCTATTAAAAGTAAGATACTGAAAATATCTTTAAATAAATTTAAAAGGTCGCGTAATATTTTATTAATACTACGTATAAACAATATCCGAAAGTGCGGATTAACGCGAAAAACACGGCTCATGACCGCAGTTAAAAAATAAAAGATATATGAAGGTTTAAAAAAGAAAAAATATCGCATAGATATAACACATAGATCTATAAAAAAATATCGTTGTGTGAAAATATAGTGCAAGTAATATTATATAAATGTATCATTATGCTACGATATCGATGAATTTATTCGAAGGTCATACAAAAAATACGGCATGATTAATACGCCCAAAGTTAATCAAGATAGATATCGTGTATCAAATTTTTCGCATGAGATATTGGACCAACACTTTCAACTACAGCAAAGTATTATGATATGTATCAAAATAGTGAACAAATAGATGCGAAGGAAACAGACGGACCCCGAAGTTCGAACTTATTGTTCGATGCGTGAAGTAATATGAAACATGCTTTTTTCATACATATCTTGTATAGGAAGTAAGAATTGTTTTATTTAAGGGAAAAATACTTTAACCCGTATGCACATTTAAAGATCCTTCAATTGTACTTTTTAGATGATATTAAAAACGCATGCATGCATTGATTCACGTAATGTTTAATCGAGTAAATCAAGTCGTTTAGATATGGCATAATGTGTAACACAGTAAACGAATTAAAAAGCAACGACAGAAAAGGTTTAGTGTTACCGACTTTTCGTAATAACGTTAGCTTTTCAGTAATATGAGACCACGAAACATAATATGTTCAGGGTCCCACGGATGGCGCCAACTTGTTGAAGCATAGTTTGGCTGGGCCGGTTCGACGACTCTTCTGGCCCGTTCATCGTCTTCCCCGGTCCTGAGTAATGCTGCAAACAATAGAAAACCGGTTAGACGTGGACCCGAGGCCGGAGCCCCGGGTCCACCTCCGACGGTCAAGTTAGTATCGGTGCGATATATTGTAAAGAATGTGTGGTTGTGAGAGATAACCTGGTGTAGAATGAGACCCCTACCATTGTATTTATAGGACTAGGGTTTCTTGATGGGTAAGTTAGGTATGTATGGGCCGCGGGCCTGTCGTGCCGGTCCGACTGCAGACTATACGTCGACACAAGTTAATCTTACATGGTGGTCCTTTAAATTTTTTGGTAGCTCTGTATAAATTTTTATCGGGACCCCTTGGAGTACACAACCTCTCATACATCTACACGTCTTTCATGTATATTCGTTTATACTTTTCAATCATAGTACACAATGAAGTTACCTAGGTAGAAACATCAATTCAGTCACGAGAAATGGAAAACTGGAAAAAAAAGGTTTGATCCAGTCAATCTTACGTGGCGGTCCTTTAAATTTTGCATGTAGCTCTCTTTTTTTATATGGACCTCCTGAAGTACACAACATCTCATACATCTACACGTCGTCAATGTTTATTCGATTATACTTTTCAGTCATAGTACAAAATGAAGTTACCTAGGTTGAATCATCAATTCAGTCACGAGAAGTGGAAAACTAGCAAAAAAAATGATTGATTGAGTCAATCTTACGTGGTGGTCCTTTAAATTTTGTCTGAGCACTTTTTTTATAAGGACCCCCTGAAGTACACAACCTCTCATACTTCTACACGTCTTCCATGTTTATTCGTTTATACTTTTCAATCATAGTACAAAATGAAGTTACCTAGGTAGAAACATCAATTCAGTCACGAGAAATGGAAAACTAGAAAAAAAAAGAATAAGGTTTGATCCAGTCAATGTTACGTGGTGGTCCTTTAAATTTTGTTTATAACTTTTTTTGATAAGGTTCCCCTAAAATACACAACCTCTCATACATCTACACGTCTTCCATGTTTATTCGTTTTTAATTTTTAATCATAGTACAAAATGAAGTTACCTAGGTAGAAGCATCAATTCAGTCACGAGAAATGGAAAAGTAACAAAAAAAGAAAAGAGAAAAAGGTTTGATCCAGTCAATCTTACGTGATGGTCCTTTAAATTTTGTCTTTAGCTGTTTTTTATAGGGACCTCCTGAAGCACGCAACCTTTCATACATCTACACGTCTTCCATGTGTATTCGTTTATACTTTTCAATCATAGTACAAAATGAAGTTACCTATGTAGAAACATCATTCAATCACGAGAAGTGGAAAACTAGCAAAAAAAAAGAAAAAAAAAGTTTGATCCAGTCAATCTTACGTGGTGGTCCTTTAAATTTTGTATGTAGCTCTCTTTTTGTATAGGGACCCCTGAAGTACACAACCGCTCATACATCTACATGTCTTCCATGTTTATTCGTTTATACTTTTCAATCATATTACAAAATGAAGTTACCTAGGTAGAAACATCAATTGAGTCTAGAGAAGTGGAAAACTAGCCAAAAAAATAAAATAAATAAAAAGGTTTGATCCAGGCAATCTTACGTGGCGGTCCTTTAATTTTGTTTGTAGCTCTTTTATTAGGGACCCCCTGAAGTACATAACCTCTCATACATGTAAACGTCTGTTAGTGCAAACATTACGATGTTTAGTCGATATAATCTCTTCGTGTTTTGTTGATGACAAACGTATAATTCGCAATACATTATGTAAAATGTTAAGGTACTCGTAATTACTCAAGAATACATTTGTATACTTCTCTCGACACCTCCAAGATCGAATTCGGCATGAATCCCTCAAGGTATGTACAAACAAGTCATTAACTTTACTAAGTGATCAAGGATTAATATTTTCTTAAAACTCACTTTTAAGGGACAAAGTAATTTTAATTAACTTTATTTTTAAGAAAATGTTTTATTAAATATAAAATGGAAATTTGAATTTGTCACATTCCAAAGAATATTCTCTAAGGTATATTACAAAGAATATTCTTTAATTTGAATTTAGCATATTCCAAATGTCAAAGGAATATCCCTTTTGGGTATAAACTACCCAAGACGGCATTTCCCTACTAAAGGAAAAAAATGCATAGACTCCAAGCCCGAGGTAACTTAAATAGACCCGCGGATCTTTATTGATAAGGATCCATGGAGAAAATTAAGGCACAACGGGTGTTTTCGACCGTTGCACTTTTTCCCTATAAATAGTGGATCATTTCTAGCTTTTCTTTCAACCCTTTTTGCATAGTTTCTTTAATAACATCTTTAAACTCCTTGATTAGTTAGTTTTGATTAAGATTGTTTAAGGTGTGATTCTCTCCTTCAAATCCTCTCATCCACTCAAGTGCAAAGAGAATAACACTTTCATTACCATGAAGTGTTGGGTTCATAACATGATGAAGATCTCTCCTTCTAGATCAAGTCATTATTTTCCTACAATGTAAACATGAAGACCAAGTGATGTGTATACTTAGACTTGATGTATGTGTAGAAGATCCAAGTGTTGGGTTCACTTGGATGTTTTTATAAGGATAATAGATCCAAGATATGGGTATCCTTGGATTAGGTGTAGTTGTCTAATTGTGAAGAGTGGTGTAGTTGTGTAGTTGTGAAGAATGGTGTAGTTGTGTAGTTGGAAAGAGTTGTGTAGTTGTGTAGATCCAAATTGGTGTGTAAATTTGGAAGTTGTGTAATTTGTGTGTAGATTGGTCCTACCTAAGATTAGGACTCGACATCTAGCCTTTTGTCAGAAAATGGTGAAGTAGGCGACGTTGTGTAGATTGGTCCTCGCTAAGATTAGGACTCGACTTTCAGCTTAGAGTCAAAAATTGGATAAGCGACGTTGTGTATGGTTTCTCCAACTTAAGGAGTTTGTTTAATATTGAAGTAACTCTCGAGTTGGGTACTCGAGGAGTGGAGTAGGGCGAAGGGAGCTTCGTGGCTGAACCACTATAAATCATCGTGTCGGTAATTTCCTTTACATTTATGTCTTTACTTCTTAGTCTTTACTTTTATAGTTGCGTACTTGTGTTGTGTGTATTTGTGTGCATCTCATAATCTACACATCTTTGTTGCGGAAAAGCTAAGGTTTAGTACGTGTGTGCTTCATGTTTAGATTATGGTCAAGTGTGCATCCTTTTGTCTAAATATCTTAGTTGCGTAAAAGCTAAGGCTTAGTACGTGTGTGGTTAGTGTTTAGACTATTGCTTGATGTACTCTTGATTTGATGTACTTGTTGTATGTTGTTGTGTGGATCACATAATCTAAACAACTAAGTTGCGGAAAAGCTAAGGCTTTAGTACGTGTGTGCTTCATGTTTAGATTATGGTTAAGTGTGCATCCCTTAGTCTAAATATCTTAGTTTCAAAAAAGCTATGGCTTAGTACGTGTGTGCTTAATGTTTAGACTATTGCTTGATGTACTCTTGATTTGATGTGTTTGTGTGTTTACTTACTTGTTGTTTAATTCTATGACAAACACATCTCATATCTAGTCAAGCTTAATCGAGATTTGATACAAAAGATTGTCAAGCTTTATAATGTATCAATAGTTGGCATCCATTTTCGCCGGTTCTTTATTGAGCCCATGGTTCTTTATTGATAATGAACCACATGGGTATTTAAGGAACCGCGGCCAGAGCATTAAACGAAATGTTTTGAAAATTAACTAGAAACTATTCAAACCCACATTCTAGTTTCTACAATTGGTATCAGAGCGTGGTTATTCAAGATCTTTGAAGTATATTTTACTTTAAAGCTGGGATCGAGCTTTGCTCTCTTTTTCAAAACAAATGGTTTTTAAAAATGAAAACGGTTTTTAAAAATAGAGACGATCTTTGTATCAAATTGTTCATGAAGAGTGATTACTTATGAAATGTGTTTTGTTGTTTCATTTGTACAAGTTTTGGTGTTAAATAAACCTTGTATAATAGCTTGATATTAAATCTTTTCATGTTTGGAAGTATAAAAACCTTTTGTGTCATAATTAACTCTAAAATACGAGTTATATGTGTCTAAAATGATTTTTTAGAGTCCTAAGTCCTTCCAAAAAGCTACCAAATGATTTTGGTCAAAAATCCATTTTTCGTCCACTGTCCACGGTTCCTTAATTGTTCCTCGAGGTTCGTTATCAATAAGGAACAGCGGTCAGCCCGACTTATATTTTTGCAAACTTTGAAAAATCATATAAAATCAACCGTAAGTCCTTAGAAGTCGTGCCACCCGCCATTTCGAACGTAATTGAATTTTCTTTCATTTAAGAGTACTTCTAAACCTTTATTCAAACTTTAAAATTTGGATGTTTTCTAATTTCTATACTTTGTCCAAAGTGTTGAGCATCGGTTTGTCGTAAAACTTGTGTTTTACTCTTTCAGTTAAGTTGAACATCTCTTGTTGGTATATATTTGAAAATTGATATATTTATAAAGTGTCGAACTTAATTAAATTTTTAAATGGGTCTTAAAATATTTTCAAATTAAATCAAGCTATGTATACTTTGTTGTATCTAACACTCAAAACAAAGACGAATGCTTTTGTGTATTTTCTTATGTATTTCGGACATTGTTAAGTGATCATACTATTGGTAGTAGTGTTAGTTGCTTGTCTATTCTTTGTGCATTGCATATAGGATCAACATCCCTTGGTTTACAAATGTTACATAAACATCTTGTATACCTTGTTATGTTTACAATCTTAGGTTTGAAAGCTTTGTGAGCTTGTCAAATCTATTGACGACGGTCGTCTTACTCGATCATTGTGTTGTTAGTTCAAGTAGATTAATGTCTCACTATAAAACATGAAACACTATTTGAAAATCTTAGCTATTTTCTGTTAAGAGAGTGTTAGTGAGAATCAAGAAAGATTTCAAATATATATCAATTCATTATTCAAATTATGATTGATATCATTATCGAATCTAATTGACATGTTTTGAGTGTAGACATGATTGTGGATTCTTAATAATATACATCAGATCATAACTCAAACTTGTGTTGATGATGCTATATTGAATCTACTTGTTCAAAATTATTATACAAATTTGTTTAATAATTGCTTATAATACACAATGGAGTCGGTTTGACAACTTGGATGTTTCATCCAGAATACTCAGGTAATTTACATTGCAATGTAATTTATAAATGTGTCATTTCCGAAAGACTAATCAAGAGTGTTACCTTGTTTTGTGTAAACATTGTTTATACACTTCAATGTTGTTGGCCTCAATTTCTATTAAGGTAAATAACCTTAACTAGACTTATTAGACAAGATATGCAATGGTGCATTCTTAACCCTCATTAGGTTGTGCATTGTGTCATACACTTTTTATCCTTGCTACACTTTATTAGGAAAATGTAGGAATTAAATTTTGTCTAACTTGAGAATGAATACTAGAGAATTTATTACACTAGACATTCAATTCGACCTAGCGGTTGGATTGCTTCGAGGAGAAGTTGGGTTCGTGTATAACCCGTAAAAACGGTCGTGTTTAGCCTTATTTGAGCACCTCTAGTGATAGTCTCATACTCATTCTCTAAATTGACTAAATTGCTCTTCCTAAGTATGACTAATGATATTTTACATCGATGAACTTTGTATGTCATTAGGAGTCTTTTTCTTTTGTAGTCTTTAGGTTTTTCTTAGCTTTCTTCCTACGTGCTAATTGAACCTATGTGTTTTCCTTTGTGTGTGTTCTAGTTTTTTTCTATTTAGCATAACTTTATGATAAGTTAAACTAGAATACTAGGATTTGTTGAATTAGAAAATTCCCTTGTCCACCAAAACACAACCTCTGTGCGCGGATCCTTAATTGTCTGGCGGATCCATATATATGGAACCGCGGGTACAATTATTGAACCACGAGTAGACACCTTCAAAAATGAGTTTTCTAAAACCTACCAATTGTTCCAACACCTTTTGGAATCTTTGTTTTAAACATTTGATCACTCCCAAAATATCTTGTGCTTTCTCTTCTTGACCCTAAGCATTTTTGCATCTCTTTTACACCCAAGCGAAATGTCTTTTTCACCAAATGAAAGCCTTGATTATCCACTATTTTCTCAAATCTCTTTCAAACCAAATTCACCAAAGAACTCACCTAATCAAATCTCTTCTCCTTCTAAGGAACTTGATTTTGGAAACTCTCCTTTTCACCACTTCCCTTTTGTGTTCTTCCTCCATCACATGGTAATGTCATGCATCATGGAACATATTGTCATTGTTGTCAATATCAATATCTTGTCATGTCTTATATCTATGATGAGTTGAATTACAATATTACCACCAAGCCTTCTCCACCAAATTCCGCTACCACTTTGTCTTCTAATTAAGCATGTGTTGCTTGTTAATAAGACATCCAATTTAAGCAAATCTTAGAATTCTAATGTAACTAAGATTTAAATTATGCTTTTGTTTTAGGCTTGTCTTTCATACATATTTGTATGATCCTTATTTTCTTGTATTTCCTTTCGTGTTTTTCAACATGATTTGTATTTGAGTCTTGGATCTCATTATTCTTATGATCCTTCTTTTATTCTTTATTTTCTCACTTAGTTGTCAAGGAAGGTTAGATTTTAATCTAATTCCTCTCCTAGTAAGATTGACAACTTAAATATTTCTTTTGAAATATTCAAGTAATTTTAACTTGCAATTGCAACTGTTAGAATTCATATCTGAAGCATTGATTTTCAATCCATTTAGCAACTTATGTTAAATCATTTGACCAAGTGATTTTCTTTTGAGTCGATAATCGTTTTTGGACACCCACTGTCCACGGTTCCTCAAATAACCTAGCGGCCCATTACTGATAATGAACCGCTGACCTATTTAACGAAACACGGCCAATGAGTCCTTTTGTTCGTTTTTTGTTTATCTCAATCTTTGATGAGTTTTCTTGAAGTTTCATTATTTTCTTCTCTTTTGAGTTTCTTGTCTTGTTTTCTTTCAAGATTTCACTATCACCTATGAGGGTATAGTATTCTTGAATTATTTTGTGAAGTTATCCTTAACTTCTTTGCTGAGTCTCTCTTGATTTCTTTTAATCGTGCCTATATAAGTCGAGTCTCTCTCTTCTATCCTTTCTAAACTAAGTTGAGTCGAGCTTCACCCTTTCCTCGTCATGTAATTGTTCTTTGAACATTCACAACGATTGAGAAGAGCTACGAAACTTTGAGCATGTAGTTTATCGTATGCTAAACACCATCCATCTAGGTTTTTCTCTTCTTTGAATTCTTTGATCTCTTTCTCTATATCATTGAGTCATCTTTTTGGTGCCGACATTCATAAGCATCCTTGCCTATAATGTCTTATATCTAGTATTTTTCTTAAAGCGTCGATTTATCCGCTTTTGATTTTCCTATATTTTTGTACCTTAATTCCCGAATTAAAGCTTTTGGAGCTTTCTAAAGGAATATTTTTTTGGTCAAAAATGTCTATAGGTTGAGATTTCTTATATCCTTCTTTGTTGAGAGTTGATTGCGGTTAAAATTTACAATTGGTATGAATGATTCCATCAATTCTAAGTTTTTTAACACCTTGAAATAATATCTTCAAATTGTTGGATGTTTCTTTTCTACCTCCATTCCAACAATTGTGAATTGATCTCCTTATAATCCTCTCCTTGTTTTTTGGATCGATAGCATCGCGTGCGCGCTTCTTTCTTCAATGCTTGTCATTGTTTGTGCAAACAACTTGTTTATCATCCTCATTTTACTTTTCATCATATTCATTCTTCCTCTCTTTTCGACTAGGTGGAATTGTTTTTATTGTCCATGTCATACTCTCTTTAGTTTGGTATTTTTGCCAACATATTAAAGCGGAGTATGTCCTATCGATAATATTTTCTATTTTTATAAATTGGACATTTCTTTTCTCTCTTTAGTTCTTTTTGTATTTTTGGTGTCACCAAAATAAGTTGGGTTCTCTTTTCTATCTAATAGCCCTCTTATTTTTCTTAACTTGTCATATTTTTTACACTTCTAAAAGTTAAGATTGTATTAGCTTTCTCTTGAGTCCCTCTCGTTGTACTCGAGTTGTTTAAAGCTAAATCTGCTTGGGTGACCCTTGCTATATATGCTCTTATCCACTAACTTTGATTTGTATGACTTTTCTAACCCTTCTTTGTAGCTCGTCACTTTTCTTGCTTTGTTGGTGTCACACCCCACCATGGCGGAATATGGGGTGCGACGTATGGATATCATCACAACAACAGCGTGTCTATAGAGAGAACTAAATGAAATTGAAATATCATAGATGGCGACACAAATGTCGTGACAATATCTCAACAATGCAGGCGTCTAGGTAAGTAGGTAACAGGCCTACCTCTTACCAAAGACATACAAATAAACAAACATCAAACATATAGGTACCACAAAGTTCACTTAATCAAAACACAAAGTAAAATCTAAGAGGAAAAGGGGATTCCTCCGAATGCAATCCTAGCAGCCTCTATACTCTAGCCACTTCTAACATCATCTTGCACAACTACCTCACCTGAAAATGACACTAAAATCTGTCTACATAAAGTTGGTGAGAACATAGGTTTAAGTTATCTAGAACATCATAAGAAACCTTGACATCCGCTGTAAATAAGTTGAAGAAAAACAATTTATAGTAATGGACCATAATGTGATAATCATGCTACATGCATCCACAACAAAACTCAAGCCAAGTACCAATCACATCTACAATTCACAAAGCACATTATAACAATCAAGAAGTATCCCGTCACACGCACAAGAACACACACCACACTATCCGGATCTTTCCCACACCACCTGTGGAAGATGAACTATATCCCCGTCGAGATATCTTGCCTCCGAAGAGACGATGCACAAGTACTCAGGACGGATCGTGCCCCACGCTCCACACACATCACAACTGGTCCCATAGACGCCCATACATCTATGTACCAAAGCCAATCACAATCCAAACAAGATTCACATAGCAGAACACGTACCAAAGCACATATGAGAACACATAAGCACCCAAGTCACACAATAACACATTTATGTCCACACATTTTATAACATAGTACTAAATCATGTTAAAGAACATTACAAGTGTCATCTCCATCCCATACTGGAAAAAAACATTTAAAAACGTAGTAAAATGGGACTATGAACTCACCTGATTGCTTCTCCAAAGTCCTTGCTCTAGCCCCAAGCTAATAATCCAAAAACACATAAATCAATACATGAACCAACCTCTAAAATGGTTCATCAACCTATGATGGACATCTAAACTCCTCTCATATAAATACCCCATTTATAACTCTAAACACCCCATTACCCTTCCCTAACAAGTCCTTAACTTGGTTAAGTTTAATAACTATCCCGTTCATATTTTACACAAAACAGTCCCAGTTTTTAGGTCTCAAAACATTAAGTCAAACGTCCACTTAAACATACCCATGGTTTCTGTAAAAGGAATATTCATACCCTTACATATGTTGGCTAACACCTCCCACTTTCCCTAACCTTAAAGCTACTGTTAAGGCCCAGATATACATATATCTACTTTTGTCATTCCAGATTTCCTGATTTTAAACATACTAAAAGTTTGTTACCATTAAGGAGTCTTACCCTAAACCACAACCTTAGCCCAAGTGCAGATACTTACTACAATATATAAACCATCTCTCACATTCGTGATAAGATCCCAATGCAACCCTAAGTACCCCAAACAACCCAAAACTTAAAAAGAAAACAGGCTGAATTCAAAACTGTTTTGACCTCCGACTGTTGTAACCTGTTTTTGACCAACTTCCCGACCTCCAATTTAGTTCTAGTTTCTTGCATTGGAAAGCCACTTCAAATACCTTTTCAGGGGTATGTGGATCGTAAGATAAAAGTTTGTAGAGCTCCCTATATGATCAAAACAATGACCCAAAATTCTGCCCAGTTTTTAAAAACGGGTTTAACAAAATAAACCTCATTAATTAACCCTACTTCCTCAAATTACAAGCCCTAACCCATGTAATCATTATATTATGATTATTACAACATTAATTTACTGTTTTTATATTAAACCCTAACCCTAATCCATCAATAGATAATTAAATAAACATAAAAACAATTTAATTAAAAAGGGATTTGAAGATTTACCTTGGATTTATGAAAACCCCCAAATTTTATTAAGAACCCTAATTTTTTATAAGACTCACGAATTTCCTTCATCTCCAGGAGAAAAATAATGAATTTGGTTTAGTATATACATTATATAGGGTATGGGTGAATCCTAGTCCAACCCAAAGCCCACTTTCCTTAAATATTTTCCTTTTTTCCCTTTTTTTTCTCTTCTAAACCGACCTATACCCATCAAAATTCGTTTTTTATTTCTTTTTATTATTAATATATGTATTAATAATATTACCTTAATTTACCTTAATTTATTTCTGCTCCTAAAGCTCCCAAAACCTCAAAACCGTAAAACTAGTCAAATTTACGCGTTTTACCGTAAAAGACGTAAAATATACATTTTTAAAAAAATCTCAAATTCTTAAATAAACTTTATAACTAAGTCCTAAATGACTTAAAACCATCCCGAAAAATATTCTTTTGGATAATTACCTCACCCGAGACCTCTAAATGCTAAACCGTAAATCCTAAAAAAATACTATTACTATAATACTTATACGTATACGTAAACACCACAATATCACCATTTTCATTTCATAGTCACCACTTGTGAGCTCATGAACATGAAGTAACCGTTCCTCGATTTACTTATGAGTACTCTATACTCATAAACGATAACCACACCAACCTCGTTCACACAAAATAAACACGTAAACACACAATTCAAGTAAGCACACATAAAATAACCTAAAAGTAAGACCAAGTGACAAACCCAAAACCTAGGGTTGTCACATCACTCCCTCCTAATAGAAATCTCGTCCCGAGATTTACTCCCAAACTCAAACTTATTCTCAGCAAACAAACGAGGATACATATCCTTGATAAAACCTTCACGTTCAAACGTGAACTCAGTTTACACGAAAATAATCTCAACCAACAACACATGAGCCTTAACCGTCCGCGAGGAAACTTATCAAAATCATAAATCAAAACTCATCAAAATATAACCACATATAATAAGGTCTAAAGAACTCTCAAATTCCTTCCCAACTCATTTCTATGTTAACCCTCCAAGTGTTCATTACCGAAATATACCCAAAACACGAGTTTAAACCATGTTGTCCGAAAATTAACCTTGAACTCAACACTTTTACAATTAATTCGACCAAGCTACTGACTTCCAATTACGAAACTTTCTGAATATTTGAAAAGTATGTTCCGAGTACATAATTTTAGGCTTTTGAATCACCCAAAAACCTTTCAAAACGAATAAGTTATGACCAAAACGATTTTTCTCAAAATCCGCCTACTCCGATTTATACCTAAAAAAACGATTTTTAAACCCTAAAACCCCCCATTAATTACCAAAACTAGAACCTAATTTATTTTAATTCCATAAAATTAAAACTCTATTAGTTACATGATTTTAACATATTTCACTAAATAAGAACAAAATTTTTAACTTAAGAACAATAACTTTAGGTGATCAAAACCAAAATATTTTAAAATAACCGAGTCATGCTTATATGTTAAAGATTTTATATTCCACCTTATTTGAAACATGATCCCGACACTTCCTTATTTCATCGACTACCAACAACATTTTTTTCAATTTGCAAGTTCTTTTTTTTTACCATGTATAACTCGAAACAAAAGACATCGTTACCCCAAAAAGAAATCTCCACCATCTCAAAATCCTTCACGCCAAAAGTACCGTACAAACAAACACGTGAAATGAGGACCCGAGAAATGCGCTACTACAGAAGTTGAACATCTCAAAGAGAAACGAGCTAGCAACCATCCCAAGAATATAACCGGTAAGTAGAAAATAATTTTACATACATAGGCATAAGCGTACATACACTCAAATCCATCCAACATATACTATACAAGCATGTATTAACTCTCTTTCATGCAATCATACTTGAAAGTCCAGTGGTGTTGTGGCACATATATAATTATGTAGGCCTCCATAATTATACATGTTCCCTTTCACCAATGTACTCCCTCCTATGATGACACTTATAAGAAATTAATACTACACATAACACATAATCCAACAACTCACAAGCACATAACCACACAAGATAAGATCCAAAACCCCATGTATTAAAATAACATAGCCAATGCACGAAACACATAAACTCGTAGTCCAGCTGAACCAGCATAGACAAAATTTAAAATGTATAAAGAACATGAAAACATAATTAAGCGAAATCCAACAATAACTAGCGTATACGACCATGGTTCCACCCGCACTAATCAAAACTCGTAAAGAAAATAACATGTAGTTAAGTATGAACCATAGTAGTTCATAACCAAACAAATTCTGCGAAAATAATATTCAAACACATCAACTACTATAAAATGCACACATACTCCTATGACGCCTATATGCAGGGACCCTTAAGCTATAGACTAGGCTACACGACTAGGAAACCTAATTCTCTATAACCATTGTCTCTGATACCATTCTGTCACACCCCACCATGGCGGAATATGGGGCGCGACGTATGGATATCATCACAACAACAGCGTGTCTATAGAGAGAACTAAATGAAATTGAAATATCATAGATGGCGACACAAATGTCGTGACAATATCTCAACAATGCAGGCGTCTAGGTAAGTAGGTAACAGGCCTACCTCTTACCAAAGACATACAAATAAACAAACATCAAACATATAGGTACCACAAAGTTCACTTAATCAAAACACAAAGTAAAATATAAGAGGAAAAGGGGATTCCTCCGAATGCAATCCTAGCAGCCTCTATACTCTAGCCACTTCTAACATCATCTTGCACAACTACCTCACCTGAAAATGACACTAAAATCTGTCAACATAAAGTTGGTGAGAACATAGGTTTAAGTTATCTAGAACATCATAAGAAACCTTGACATCCGCTGTAAATAAGTTGAAGAAAAACAATTTATAGTAATGGACCATAATGTGATAATCATGCTACATGCATCCACAACAAAACTCAAGCCAAGTACCAATCACATCTACAATTCACAAAGCACATTATAACAATCAAGAAGTATCCCGTCACACGCACAAGAACACACACCACACTATCCGGATCTTTCCCACACCACCTGTGGAAGATGAACTATATCCCCGTCGAGATATCTTGCCTCCGAAGAGACGATGCACAAGTACTCAGGACGGATCGTGCCCCACGCTCCACACACATCACAACTGGTCCCATAGACGCCCATACATCTATGTACCAAAGCCAATCACAATCCAAACAAGATTCACATAGCAGAACACGTACCAAAGCACATATGAGAACACATAAGCACGCAAGTCACACAATAACACATTTATGTCCACACATTTTATAACGTAGTACTAAATCATGTTAAAAAACATTACAAGTGTCATCTCCATCCCATACTGGAAAAAAACATTTAAAAACGTAGTAAAATGGGACTATGAACTAACCTGATTGCTTCTCCAAAGTCCTTGCTCTAGCCCCAAGCTAATAATCCAAAAACACATAAATCAATACATGAACCAACCTCTAAAATGGTTCATCAACCTATGATGGACATCTAACCTCCTCTCATATAAATACCCCATTTATAACTCTAAACACCCCATTACCCTTCCCTAACAAGTCCTTAACTTGGTTAAGTTTAATAACTATCCCGTTCATATTTTACACAAAACAGTCCCAGTTTTTAGGTCTCAAAACTTTAAGTCAAGCGTCCACTTAAACATACCCATGGTTTCTGTAAAAGGAATATTCATACCCTTACATATGTTGGCTAACACCTCCCACTTTCCCTAACCTTAAAGCTACTGTTAAGGCCCCGATATACATATATCTACTTTTGTCATTCCAGATTTCCTGATTTTAAACGTACTAAAAGTTTGTTACCATTAAGGAGTCTTACCCTAAACCACAACCTTAGCCCAAGTGCAGATACTTACTACAATATATAAACCATCTCTCACATTCGTGAGAAGATCCCAATGCAACCCTAAGTACCCCAAACAGCCCAAAACTTAAAAAGAAAACAGGCTGAATTCAAAACTGTTTTGACCTCCGACTGTTGTAACCTGTTTTTGACCAACTTCCCGACCTCCAATTTAGTTCTAGTTTCTTGCATTGGAAAGCCACTTCAAATACCTTTTCAGGGGTATGTGGATCGTAAGATAAAAGTTTGTAGAGCTCCCTATATGATCAAAACAATGACCCAATATTCTGTCCAGTTTTTAAAAACGAGTTTAACAAAATCAACCTCATTAATTAACCCTACTTCCTCTAATTACAAGCCCTAACCCATGTAATCATTATATTATGATTATTACAACATTAATTTACTGTTTTTATATTAAACCCTAACCCTAATCCATCAATAGATGATTAAATAAACATAAAAACAATTTAATTAAAAAAGGATTTGAAGATTTACCTTGGATTTATGAAAACCCCCCAAATTTTATGAAGAACCCTAATTTTTTATAAGACTCACGAATTTCCTTCATCTCCAGGAGAAAAATAATGAATTTGGTTTAGTATATACATTATATAGGGTATGGGTGAATCCTAGTCCAACCCAAAGCCCACTTTCCTTAAATATTTTCCTTTTTTCCCTTTTTTTCTCTTCTAAACCGACCTATACCCATCAAAATTCGTTTTTTATTTCTTTTTATTATTAATATATGTATTAATAATATTACCTTAATTTACCTTAATTTATTTCAGCTCCTAAAGCTCCCAAAACCTCAAAACCGTAAAACTAGTCAAATTTACGCGTTTTACCGTAAAAGACGTAAAATATACATTTTTAAAAAAATCTCAAATTCTTAAATAAACTTTATAACTAAGTCCTAAATGACTTAAAACCATCCCGAAAAATATTCTTTTGGATAATTACCTCACCCGAGACCTCTAAATGCTAAACCGTAAATCCTAAAAAAATACTATTACTATAATACTTATACGTATACGTAAACACCACAATATCACCATTTTCATTTCATAGTCACCACTTGTGAGCTCATGAACATGAAATAACCGTTCCTCGATTTACTTATGAGTACTCTATACTCATAAACGATAACCACACCAACCTCGTTCACACAAAATAAACACGTAAACACACAATTCAAGTAAGCACACATAAAATAACCTAAAAGTAAGACCAAGTGACAAACCCAAAACCTAGGGTTGTCACAGTTGGTGCCTCAAGCAAGAGGGAGCTCCTATCAAGGCGGATCATTTTTTTTAGTTCAACTCATTACATTTGCGATCGTTGACTCACTTAAATTGCATTCATCAAACATCTTGCAAGTAATGAATTTTGGAATATCGAAGATAAGCATATTACTATTCTTGGAGTTAGTTATGGTGATTGAAGACTTCACTAGGATGACGCAAGCTCAATATTTTTAGATGATAGGTTTATGGTTTGGATTCTCACCTCTCTACCAAGGGATGACTAGCTTTTTGGATGCAAGGTCTTTCAATGTCGATCCTCCTCTTCTACCAATGAAGACTATTTTTCGGATGTAAGCTCTCTTGACGTCAATTATTCTCTTCCTCAAATGATGTGCAATCGACGACTACCACTTTGGATGTGTGCTCTCTCGATGTTGATTATTCTCTTCTTCAAAGACGTTGACTACCTTTTTGATTCGACAAAAGGGGGAGAAGTAAGTGTAAATGAGTAACTTATACATTTTAATATGTGTTGCGGTTTACTTGTTTGTCATCGTCAAAAAGGGGGAGATTGTTAGTGCAAACATTACAATGTTTAGTCGATATAATCTCTTCATGTTTTGTTGATGACAAACGTATAATTCAAAATACATTATGTAAAATATTAAGGTACTCGTAATCACTCAAGAATACATTTTTATACTTCTCTCGACACCTCCAAGATCGCATTCGGCATGAATCACTCAAGGTATGTACAAAAAGTCATTAACCTTACTAAGTGATCAAGGATTAATATTTTCTTACAAATCCCTTTTAACTAAAGCGACGAAGTACATTTTAATTAACTTTATTTTTAAGAAAATGTTTTATTAAAAAGAAAATGGTAATTTAAATTTAGCATCTTCCAAAGAATATTCCCTAAGGTATATTTCAAAGAATATTCTTTAATTTGAATTTGGCATATTCCAAATGCCAAAGGAATATCCCTTTTGGGTATAAACTACCCCAGATGGCATTTCCCTACTAAAGGACAAAAATGCATGGACTCCAAGCCCGAGGTACCTTAAATAGACCCGCGGATATTTATTGATAAGGATCCCTGGAGACAATTCAGGCACCGCGGGTGTTTTTTACCGTTGCACTTTTGCCCTATAAATAGCGGATCATTTCCAGCTTTTCTTTCAACCCTTTTTGCACAGTTTCTAGAATAACGTTTTTAAACTCCTTCATTAGTTAGTTTTCATTAATCTTGTTTAGGTTGTGATTATCTTCTTCAAATCCTCTCATCTTCTCAAGTGAAAAGAGAAGAAAACTTTTATTACCATGAAGTGTTGGGTTCATAACATGATGAAGATCTCTCTTTCTAGATCAAGTCATTGTTTCCCTACAATGTAAACATGAAGATCCAAGTGATGTGTATACTTAGACTTGATGTATGTGTAGAAGATCTAAGTGTTAGGTTCACTTCGATGTGTTTGTAAGGGTAGTAGATCCAATATATGGGTATCCTTGGATTAGGTGTAGTTGTGTAGTTATGAAGAGTTGTGTAGTTGTGTAGTTATGAAGAGTTGTGTAGTTGTGTAGATCCAAATTGGTGTGTCAATTTAGAAGTTGTGTAAGTTGTGTGTAGATTGGTCCTACCTAAGATTAGGACTCGACCTCTAGCCTTGTGTCGTAAAATGGTGAAGTAGGCGACGTTATGTAGATTGGTCCTAGCTAAGATTAGGACTCGACTTTTAGCTTAGAGTCGGAAATTAGATATGCGACGTTGTGTATGGTTTCTCCACCTTAAGGAGTTTCTTGAATAGTGAAGTAACTCTCGAGTTAGGTACTCGAGGAGTAGAGTAGGGCGAAGAGGAGCTTCGTGACCAAACCACTATAAATCATCGCGTCGATACTTTCCTTCACATTTATGTATTTACTTCTTAGTCTTTTAGTTTTATAGTTGCATACTTGTGTTATGTGTATTTTTGTGCATCTCATAATCTAAACATCTACATTGCGGAAAAGCTAAGGTTTAGTACGTGTGTGCTTCATGTTTAGATTATGGTCAAGTGTGCATCCATTTTCTAAACATCTTAGTTGCGGAAAAGCTAAGGCTTAGTACGAGTGTGCTTAGTGTTTAGACTATTGCTTGATGTACTCTTGATTTGATGTACTTGTTGTATGTTGTTGTGTGCATCACATAATCTAAACATTTAAGTTGCTGAAAAGCTAAGGCTTAGTACGTGTGTGCTTCATGTTTAGATTGTGGTTAACTGTGCATCCCTTAGTCTAAACATCTTAGTTGCGGAAAAGCTATGGCTTAGTACGTGTGTGCTTAATGTTTAAACTATTTCTTGATGTACTCTTGATTTGATGTTTTTGTGTGTTTGCTTACTTGTTGTTAACTTCTATGTCAAACACATCTCATATCTAGTCAAGCTTAATCGAGAACTTGATACAAAGGATTGTCAAGGTTTACAATGTATAAATATTTGGCATCCACTGTCGGCGGTTCTTTATTGAGCCCATGGTTCATTATTGATAAAGAACCGCAGGGTATTTAAGGAACCGCGGCCAGAGGATTAAACGAAATGTTTTAAAAATTAACTAGAAACTATTCAACCTCCCCCTAGTTTCTACAACGTCTTCCATGTTTATTCGTTTTTAATTTTCAATCATATTAGAAAATGAAGTTACTAATACTTGGCTTTTACCTCTCGTATAAAATCTTATCGTCCGAATCCTTTTCGAATTGAAAACCGGTCTTAAGTGCGACTCAATTGTCTTTTGGTGGATCAAGAGAATGGTTTGGTTTGTTTGTCTAATTTAAACTATAAGCAAGAAATAAGTAAGTGTCGTTGAGTAAAGTAGAAGTTAAAAGATTAATGCTAAAATGACAAGTTAAAATAAATGCTCGGAAACTTAGAGGCAATATTGGAAAAGTACTATAACACTAACAAAAATAACACTAAGAAATTTTATAAACACAATCACTAAACAAGCCCTAATCGGAATGTGGTGCAAAAAGATCCAGATCGGAATGTATTCCGATCTGGTTGTCGGAATATGGGATAAAGATCCAATCGGAATACTGAATATAACCCCTAATCGTAATGTCTAGGAAATGGTGCAATCCGAATGATGAAATGGCACAATCGGAATGTGGCATAATGGACACAATCGGAATATCCAACTTGACCCAATCGGAATAATATGCAAGACTACCACCCGTCGGAATATATTAACCCTAATCCGATCACCTAGATCGGAATATCAGGGGTGCAAATCTGAATGTGCTAAACCCTTTTCCGATTTTACAATCGGAAAAAGGGGAAGGCTGCTCGGAATAGGCTGCAATCGGAAAGGGGTTTAATCCCTTTCCGAAATATATGGAATTCGGTTAAAGCCAATGAATAAGCTATAATTCCAAGCTTAACACCAAACTAAAACGAATCAAGGATTAAACGGATCAAATAAGCACTTATCACAACTTATCCAACCTCAAAATAAGCAACTTTTCAATCAAACAATAAAAAATATGAAATTTTAAAGAAAGCTTTTTATAAGTAAATAAGCTAATCATACAAAATAAGCCAATAAGCACAAGAGTCTTAAAGCTTAATCAAATGAAAACTTATGAAATGATCAAAAGATTAACTTTTTAAGCACGAAATCATTTAGAACAACACGGATCATATGATAATCGCACCAAAATCAATCTAAAATCAAAGAAAAGTAGAATGAGATGAAGGATTAAAAGCTTAAAATAGAACTTGATTAATGAAAAATAAGCAATACAAATGTTTAATCTTGAAAGATTAAATGAAAAGATGAAACTTAGTGAGAGAAAGTTTAAGACTTTCTCTCTCTAAAACTAGAGAAAAGTAAGAAAAATAAAAACTAGCTAACTAACTACCCTCCTAATGACTATTAGGAGGGTATTTATAGGGAAGGTGGAAGGAGTGCATGTGTTGCATCTTCTTTCTTGCTTTCTTCACGTCTTCTCGACTCGACTTTAATTCTTTATCTTTTCTCGATGTCGTCTCGGGATTTGAACGTGTCTTTTAATTTTCTTCTTCTATTAGACTTAAGTTCTTCGACTTCGTTAAACTTCCGTCTTTAGACTTTTTCTTCGATAAATCTTCAGAATAGGCCTTGGACTTCCGTTCTTTTTGCACTCTTGATCTTTTGACTTCGTCTTTTCCTGTTTTCTTCGATAAAAGCCCGTGAAAACCCGTGTTTTCTTCCTTTTTCATATTTTGATCCTAAAACACAATAAAAACACAAACCACGCATAATTCCGACTTTTACGACATAAATCACACGTTTTGGTCTTGTTATTATTGGAAATAAGTAGTAAAAGGATAAGTGTTTTCACACTTATTAAATCCCCTACACTTGACCATTGCAATGCCCTCATGCAATGCATTAATTTTAAAGCTCGGGTTACATTTTCCATCATAAATAATCCACCTTGGCCTTTATTAAATACTAAACTTAAAAAGATAGAAACAAGTAAAGAAATTAAAAACTTACATTGGGTTTTGGATGCCATGAACGTTTATCATCCTCAAGTTTCACGTTCTCCATACCAAGCTTAAAAACGAGATCATTGTTATTATAAGTTAGCAAACTATCACGAACTCATGTGGGCCAATTATTCACTTAGACTCCCTTATTCCTAGGTGTATCTCTTATATTTTATTTTTGTCTTGAATGATCACGAGGATGCATTGTTTGACTTATTTCGATAGTTATTTAGGCCGAAAATAAAGTGAACGATTTAATCAATAGTTAGCTAAAGGACCAAATCTTTTAAAACTGCTTCTCGGGACCTCATAAAGTTCATATCTTGGCATAACTCGCTTCACGATCTGAGACCTTTCTCGGACCGATATTTGGCAGCGACTTCTTACTTCGAATCTTTGAGAGACGTTCTTGAAATTATGGTCTTCTCTTCATAATAGGAATTTCTTCACTTGAAGTTTTGAGAGATTCTTCATCTTTGGACCACGACTTCTTCATTTTTCTCCAATCTTTATTTTGGACTTTGATATACAACGATCCGCCTCCTTTTAGGACTTGGATCTATTTATCCTCATACCTTGTTAGGGTCTTTTTGGATAGACTTCTCCATAATCTTTTGGGGAGTATTTGCTTTTCGTCGTGTGTCTCGATCCTTCATATTGATTTTCGATAAATGATTCTTCCACTTTGGATCTTTAGCAACAAAATGTAGCCCTCATGCCTTGTTAGGGCCTTTTCGGACTCGCCAATCTTCGCATCCCGCTTCAATAAGTTATGCCTTGGATATGAACTTTAATCCGTACCGAGCAACTTTTAAACGATCCGGGGCTAGAAGCTAAGTAACCTTTTAAATCGTACAACCTTATTTATTGCAGATAAATTTATTAACAAGCGAAGGGAGAATAGGCTTATAATTAACTCACATAAATTCACGAAAGGATACCGAACTTATAATTGACTCTATCATCTCTCGTTCTCCACAGTTTAAAATCTCAAGGAATGAGACTCGTGGATGCTTAGCCTATTAAATCAAAGTTTTAGGTTATCGAGTCGCCTATAGGATCTTGCAAATTCTTAGACTTTTTCAAGTTTGGAATTCGCATTTTAAAGTTCCCTTGATAAACGACTCTCTAGGATCAATTATAGGAACTTGCGAAAAGTTCTTGTTCTTAACCCGTGAGAGTTAAGACTTTCGCGTTTTATAGCTCCCTATATAAAAGCCTAGCAAAACTTGACTTAAACACGTTAAGGATACTAGCTAGAGTAAACTTAGATAAGTAAACTCGGGTTGAGTCAAAATGTTCACGACTAAGAAAAATTTAAACCACTTATTTGAAAATTTATTCTAGCAATGGAAAGAAACTAAACATGATAAAGGAAAATACAACTATACAACTAGGCCAAAATAGATTAAAAATTTGGAAAAATGACGAAAAATCGAATTTTCCGGTTAATATGAGGGCAAATTCATGGAAAAGACCACTTACTTCGATAGAAGTCCCCCCTACACTTGAGATAAACACTGTCCTCAATGTTTAAGCATGTGGGACTAAACTCCCCTACACTTAGGACATTGTGCACTTTGTTTAAATCTTGCTAAGGAAAGGACAACTAAAGTGAATTTAATGTGAACATATAAAATATGAAATATTGAATCACAAGAGTTTAGGATAAAACCAGGAAGATGGGAACACGGTATCACGGTTCGTCAAAAGTCATCAAGATGCTCTCTGAAGCTTTAATCCCTGCACTGCAAAAGAAACAAGACGACAAACACATACGGGGCTCCCCCTACACTTATTATGAAAGCAGTAACGGATAGATCACGGTTTGCCTCCCGAGAAGCGCTTGTTTTTGTTCACCGAGTCACGAGCCTGACTCGACCCAAATTTAGTTCATAGGAAACGTGGTGAGGGATGAAATCATCTCGTGAGAGATGTCCTCACCAAAGTACAGCTTCAGACGCTGACCATTCACCTTGAAATTGGGCCCATTTGGCTGAGAAAGATCAATGGTCCCATATGGAAAGACTTTGGCGGCGGTGAATGGACCAGACCAGCGGCTCTTCAACTTGCCAGAGAAGATCTTCAACCGAGAGTTAAAGAGTAAGACTTGATCACCAACGTGGAACTCTCGGTTCTTGATTTTAGCGTCATGAATGATCTTGGTCTTCTCCTTGTAGATCAGCGAGTTCTCATAAGCTTCATTCCGCAGTTTATTTAGCTCGTTGAGTTGAATCTTGCGATGATCACCGGCTTTGTTGATGTCGAAGTTAGCCCACTTCAAGGCCCAGTGCGCCTTATGTTCTAGCTCGATGGGAAGGTGGCATGCTTTTCCGTACACAAGACGATAAGGTGTTCAACCGATCGGGGTCTTGTAAGCAGTACGGAAAGCCCACAGAGCATCATCTATCTTATCGGCCCACGCGGCGCGATGCTCTCCCACAGTACGCTCCAAAATTCGCTTCAATCCACGGTTGGATATCTCAGCTTGCCCATTGGTTTGGGGATGATAGGCGGTGGAAAGACGGTGATTGACACCATACTTAGCCATGACTCTTGCAAATTGATCGTTGCAAAAATGAGTCCCGCGGTCACTGATGATAGCACGAGGAACGCAAAATCGAGCGAAAAGCTGCTTCAAAAAGTTCACAACCACCCTCGCATCGTTTGTAGGAAGAGCCTTGGCTTCAACCCATTTAGAAACGTAGTCGACGGCGACGAGGATGTACTTGTTCCCTTTGGAGGATGGAAATGGCCCCATAAAGTCGATGCCCCATACATCAAAGATATCACATTCCTGTATGAAATTTTGAGGCATCTCATCCTTATGTGTGATCTTGCCTTGGCGTTGGCAAGCATCACAATGCTTAACCATTTCGTGAGCGTCACGATAAATGGTGGGCCAGTAGAATCTAGAATCAAACACTTTCTTAGCGGTGTAGTTGGGACCAAAGTGACCACCGGTGGGTCCTTTGTGGCAAGCCTGGAGAATATCAAAAGCTGTCGGTCCGTCAACACAACGACGAATGATCAGATCAACACATTGTTTGAATAGATAAGGGTCATCCCAAAAGTAAGTCTTAACATCATTCAAGAACTTCTTCTTTTGTTGGGATGTTAACCCTTGGATGAGAATACCACCCGCTAAGTAGTTTGCAATGTCCGCAAACCACGGGGTGCCATCAAGATTGAGATTTATAGACATTAAGGTCTCAAGGGGGAAAGAGTCATTGATCTCTTTGTTCGGATGATCCCTTGGATATGGATCCTCAAGTCTGCTCAGATGATCTGCGGCAAGGTTTTCGGCTCCCTTCTTGTCACGAATTTCAATATTGAATTCTTGAAAGAGTAAAACCCAGCGAAGAAGTCTTGGCTTAGAATCATGCTTTGTCATCAAGTACTTCAACGCGGAATGGTCCGTGTATACGATGGTGGGGGATAAAACAAGATAGGGGCGAAATTTTTCAAAAGCATAGACAACAGCTAAAAGCTCTTTTTCGGTTGTCGTATAATGCAATTGAGCCCCCGTCATTGTTTTGCTAGCATAGTGGATTGGTTGGAAGTGTTTATTCACTCTTTGGCCCAAAACCGCACCAATGGCAAAGTCTCTAGCATCGCACATCAATTCAAAAGGCAGCTCCCAATTAGGGGTAACCAAGACCGGTGCCTTAGTTAGCTTATCCTTAAGAAGATTGAAGGCTTCAAGACACTCTTTAGAAAAGATAAAAGGAGTATATTTTTCTAAGAGGTGGGTCATCGGGCGAGCGATTTTAGAGAAATCCTGAATGAATCGACGATAGAAGCCCGCATGACCCAGAAAACTTCTCACACCCTTCACGGTTGAAGGTGGAGGTAATGTGGCTATGACATCTACTTTAGCACGGTCGACTTCCAGACCGGCTTTAGAGATTTTGTGTCCTAGCACAATGCCTTCTTTTACCATAAAATGGCATTTTTCCCAATTCAGAACAAGGCGAGTGTCTTCGCACCGCTTAAGCATACGTTCCAAATTGGCAAGGAAAGAAGAGAAGGAATCCCCAAAGACCGAGAAATCATCCATGAAGACTTCCATGGTTTGCTCAACCATGTCATGGAAGATAGCCAGCATGCACATTTGGAAAGTCCCGGGGGCATTGCATAAGCTAAAAGGCATCCTTTTGTAAGCAAATGTGCCATAGGGACAAGTGAATGTTGTCTTCTCTTGATCTTGGGGATCGATGGGTATTTGGAAATAGCCCGAGAAACCATCAAGAAAGCAGTAATATTCATTACCCGCTAAACGTTCAAGCATTTGGTCCATAAAAGGTAGAGGGAAATGATCCTTTCTCGTGGCATCATTGAGTTTGCGGTAGTCTATACAAACTCTCCACCCAGTAACGAGACGGGTGGGAATCAACTCGTTGTTGGCATTGGGCACAACGGTGATACCGCCTTTCTTAGGCACACAATGGACTGGACTAACCCATGGTGAATCCGAAATAGGTTAAATCATACCCGCATCAAGAAGTTTGATAACCTCTTTTTTGATGACTTCATGGATTTTAGGATTCACCCTTCGTTGGCTTTGAATTGTGGGCTTAAAGTCGTCCTCCATGAGAATTTTATGTGTGCAGAAGTGAGGATCAATTCCACGGATGTCGGAGATTTTCCAAGCGATAGCTCTTTTATGCTTCTTCAACACGACAATAAGTCGGGCTTTTTCTTCTTCTTGCAGGTCCTTCGCGATGATGACCGGTAACTTCTCGTCGTCTTCTAGGAAAACGTACTCAAGATGAGGAGGTAGGTCCTTAAGCTCAAGAGTAGGAGGATCCTCAATAGATGGTGAAACTAACGATGGATCATCATTAGTCACCTCTTTAGGAGAAGGATGAGAAAATGGGTCCTCATTGAGAAGTCTCTCAATAGTACGAATGTCTTCATCCCAATTGGTGGACAAATTATCATACTTAATATCGAGAGGACCCAAGCTAGCTTCGAAATCATCCAAGTCACTTTCTCCAAAAGGAGTCAATGCCGGAGCAATTGAGGCAACGGTCTCAACATTGGGTAGAGAAAAGAGAGTACTTTTGCAAGCATCATGAAAATATTCTTCACAAGCCTCATCGAGAACATCAATAGCATTAACACTCTCATATGGATAAGGTTGCTTAGAAATCTTACCCATGTTGAAGACAATTTTATCGTCACCAACTCTCATGATTATTTCGCCCGCGGCTACATCAATGAGAGTGCGACCGGTCCTCAGGAATGGACGTCCAACGATTAATGGAACACGAGGATCCATCTCGTAGTCAACGACAACAAAATCCGCCGGGAAGGTGAATTTGTCAACGCCAACAAAGACATCTTCGGCTATCCCCACTGGATAAGCAACCATACGGTTGGCTAATTCCAAAGTCATTTTGGTGGGGACAAGCTCGGGGAGAGATAATTGCTTCCAAACACTTAAAGGCAATAAGTTTATACTGGCACCTAGATCGGCTAGGGCCATGCAATTCTCTACTCCCGGGAAGTTGCAAGGAATCAAGAAGCGACCCGGATCACCAAGTTTGGTGGGCAATTTCCTTAAGAGCACTGCGGAGCAGTTCTCATTAAGTTGGGTCTGAGCGATGTCAAGAAGCTTTTCCTTATCACCTAGAAGATCTTTAAACATCTTAGCGTATTTGGGCATGTGAGCGAGAGCCTCGGCAAAGAAGATGTCAAAATTCAATTGTTTAAACATTTTGAGAAAGTTTGAAACCTGAATATCATCCTTGCTCTTTTGCTTCTCTTTCCTCAACCTTGAAGGATAAGGTATATTGGATGAAGAAGAAGGCTTTAAGGGAGTAGGATCACTCACAACGAAGGGTGGTGGGGAAATGGGGATAGAAGGTGAAGGAGGTGAGGAAAGTTGCTCTTTTTCCTTGTTCACAATCACGGGTGGAGATGTAGGAAGATCGGGTTCTATATAACCTTTTCCACTACGAGTGGTGATTGGTTTCATCTCCCCTCTTGGATTCGAAACGGTATTACTCGGAAGAGTACCCGAAGAAGAGGGTTGATTACCTTGGATGAGTGAACCAATCATATCAAGAAGGTGAACCGCTTGAGTATTGAAAGAGTCTCTCATGTTTGCATGAATTTCATTGCTGTGTTTTACCATGTCATTCCTTAGCTCGGCTCGAATATCTTTCCCTTGTTTTGTCATTTCGCCCTTCAAGTTGCGGACTTGACTCTGAAGATTCGTCACCATCTCCCGATTAGTCTTCATGAATGTCTCGACGTCTGGACTCACTGCCATCGGTTGATTGAGAGGTGGAGCTTGGTAAGCTTGAGAATTTCCTTGAGGTGGGTATGGGTTTCGTTGGGATTGATATTGATTGTTTGCACGAGGTTGGGATTGGTTGTTTTGGTTGTAGCTTTGTTGTTGGTTTTGGTTTTCAGGAGGGAAACCAGGAGGAGCAAAATAATTGTTCGAACGATAACTTAGCAAGCCACGGTCTCCTTGAGGGCGAGCTTGATAGCCTCCCGTGGGATAAGTGTCGTAAGCTGCGTTAACGTTTTCAGAAAAATTGCCTTGGGTAGAAGGACAATCATTATAAGAATGAGGACCACCACATGTGTCACAAGAAATAGCAACGGCTTTAGCTTGTTGAAAGTGGTTTGTGGCCATGGACATGAAATCCTTGTGCATACTCGCGATTTGTCGGGTAAGTTCGGATATCTCGGGATTGGAAGTAGTAGAAGAAACATTGACTCTCTGATTAGATCTTGAGGATGCGGATGAATCCCAATTCTTGTGGTGAGTAGTCATGTTTTCAATCAACTCTCGACACTCCTCCGGTCTCCTTTTCATAAAGGTACCACCGACGGCGGCATTGATCGTGTCACGATCACGAAAAGTGAGACCATTGTAGAAGGTATCAATGAGAGTGATGGGGAGCATGTTGTGATTTGGACAGCGGTCGATCAAATCATTGTACCGTTCCCAAGCATCGAAAAGCGATTCATCATTGTCTTGCATGAATCCACTGATTTGGTTACGGAGGTTTGTGACCATGGATGGGGGAAAGTAGCGCAACAAAAAGAGTTGAGTCATGTCATTCCACGTATGAATAGAATTCTTAGGAAGACGGTCAAACCATTTTTCAGCATGGTGAGAAAGCGAGTGGGGAAAGAGTTGAAGGCGAAGGTCATCCATAGAAACACCGGAGCACTTCATGCTTTGGGTAATGGTAATGAATTTGTCGAGGTGTTTGTTGGCATCATCATCCAGAATTCCACGAAATGGGTTAGTTTTCACTTGTTGGATCATGTGATGCTTCAACGAAAACTCCTGAGCCGTGACGTGCATCGGCGCAATCGGGCCTCCGCGTCCGTTCATGGTGGGTTGGCACAATTCCTCCATTGTCCGTAAATCAGGTAGGTGGACATTGTTGTTGTTGTTGTTGTTGTTATTATTCAAATTGGGTTGAGGTGGGTTGTTATTGTTGTTATTAACACCAGCCATATCTAAATCTTCACGAGTCTCGGGCTCAGAATAGTTCGAAGATCTAGTACGCATACACCTGCAGAAGAAAAATATACACAGAGAATATCTATAATCTTTTTGGTGCAAAACCTTTTGGTAAAGAATTGCTTTTTATGATTTTTTAATGTTTTTGTATTTTTGAAGAGTTTTATATTTTTAGGATTTTTGAAAAAATTTTAAAGCAAGGAAAATAACGTTCAAAGAACGGATCCCAAAATTCAATGCGTCTCTCACTAGAAACCGTTAATCGTAACGAAAAGAGCCGGCAGCGGCGCCATTTAATACTTGGCTTTTACCCCTCGTATAAAATCTTATCGTCCGAATCCTTTTCGAATTGAAAACCGGTCGTAAGTGCGACTCAATTATCTTTTGGTGAATCAAGAGAATGGTTTGGTTTGTTTGTCTAATTTAAACTGTAAGCAAGAAATAAGTAAGTGTCGTTGAGTAAAGTAGAAGTTAAAAGATTAATGCTAAAATGACAAGTTAAAATAAATGCTCGGAAACTTAGAGGCAATATTGGAAAAGTACTATAACACTAACAGAAATAACACTAAGAAATTTTATAAACACAATCACTAAACAAGCCCTAATCGGAATGTGGTGCAAAAAGATCCAGATCGGAATGTATTCTGATCTGGTTGTCGGAATATGGGATAAAGATCCAATCGGAATACTGAATATAACCCCTAATCGAAATGTCTGGGAAATGGTGCAATCGGAATGATGAAATGGCACAATCGGAATGTAGGATAATGGACACAATCGGAATATCCAACTTGACCCAATCGGAATAATATGCAAGACTACCACCTGTCGGAATATATTAACCCTAATCCGATCACCTAGATCGGAATATCAGGGGTGCAAATCTGAATGTGCTAAACCCTTTTCCGATTTTACAATCGGAAAAAGGGGAAGGCTGCTCGGAATAGGCTGCAATCGGAAAGGGGTTTAATCCCTTTCCGAAATATATGGAATTCGGTTAAAGCAAATGAATAAGCTATAATGCCAAGCTTAACACCAAACTAAAACGAATCAAGGATTAAACGGATCAAATAAGCACTTATCACAACTTATCCAACCTCAAAATAAGCAACTTTTCAATCAAACAATCAAAAATATGAAATTTTAAAGAAAGCTTTTTATAAGTAAATAAGCTAATCATACAAAATAAGCCAATAAGCACAAGAGTCTTAAAGCTTAATCAAATGAAAACTTATGAAATGATCAAAAGATTAACTTTTTAAGCACGAAATCATTTAGAACAACACGGATCATATGATAATCGCACCAAAATCAATCTAAAATCAAAGAAAAGTAGAATAAGATGAAGGATTAAAAGCTTAAAATAGAACTTGATTAATGAAAAATAAGCAATACAAATGTTTAATCTTGAAAGATTAAATGAAAAGATGAAACTTAGTGAGAGAAAGTTTAAGACTTTCTCTCTCTAAATCTAGAGAAAAGTAAGAAAAATAAAAACTAGCTAACTAACTACCCTCCTAATGACTATTAGGAGGGTATTTATAAGGAAGGTGGAAGGAGTGCATGTGTTGCATCTTCTTTCTTCCTTTCTTCACGTCTTCTCGACTCGACTTTAATTCTTTGTCTTTTCTCGATGTCGTCTCGGGATTTGAACTTGTCTTTTAATTTTCTTCTTCTATTAGACTTAAGTTCTTCGACTTCGTTAAACTTCCGTCTTTAGACTTTTTCTTCGATAAATCTTCAGAATAGGCCTTGGACTTCCGTTCTTTTTGCACTCTTGATCTTTTGACTTCGTCTTTTCCCGTTTTCTTCGATAAAAGCCCGTGAAAACCCGTGTTTTCTTCCTTTTTCATATTTTGATCCTAAAACACAATAAAAACATAAACCACGCATAATTCCGACTTTTACGACATAAATCACACGTTTTGGTCTTGTTATTATTGGAATAAGTGGTAAAAGGATAAGTGTTTTCACATTTATTAGTTACCTAGGTAGAAAAACCAATTCAGTCACGAGAAGTGGAAAAATGGCAACTTTGTCCATTATTTTCATCTTGTTTCTTCATTTGGTTGTATATTGATTTTCATTTACTCTAATTTAAGATTAAAAATTCATGACGTTAACGTTGTGTTGACCGTAGAACATTGTTGTGTGTCTAGTTGGACCGAAGATCGAACTGATATGGTTTGGACCGGCTCGGGTTGGTCCGGTCTTTGGTGCGGTCCTACACTCATAATAGTCGGGTTTTTTTGTAAGACCGAACAAGACCGAGGACTGAATTTAACGAAAAGTATGAACCAAAGACCGAACCAAAATATGTTAGGTCCTGTCCGATCGGTCCAGTTCGTTCCAGTCCGGTCTGATATAAGGTCGAATACACGCACCCCTCGGTATCACTATTAAGTAAACTCGAAGTCTTGGTGTGGTTTTTGGTCTTCCAAGTTGCTAGGCTTACAAGTTGTCACAAAGTAGGCACTATCATAAATTAAACACTACAATAACATACTATATGTATATCTCAAATCAATTTAAATATGCTATAAGCTAGTATAAAGAAGGTCCCAAACAAACAACCTTAATATCACATAGAATCATGGCTATAAGCTGTTTAAATGAACAATCTCAAACAACACAAAGTAACAAAAATATGTCATGTTGGGTCACATAAACCAACGTATACCCTTACAGTACTATAACAACATGTTACCCAATATACCAGTTTAAACTTACATAAATGAACGAACAAAACATTTGTTCATGTTAATTCATTTAACTTAACGGACCGAAAGAGTTGTTCATGTTCGATTGTTTATTAAATAAACAAATATAAACGAGTTTCTTGCCCAACGATCGACAAACGGTTTACGAAACGTTCAACTCTCACCTCACGATAGCACGAACGTCGCTAACCTTAGAGGTCAGCTACGCAAACCATCGGGTCCTATCTAGTTTTTTAAATGTTCCATCATAATTAGATTCCTTGTGAGGATTGATAACTGCTTTTCACACCTACCTAGTATGAAAATTAAAGTTCGTTGTTCTGGTCTAATCGAATTGATAACTGGTTAACTATGCGACTCAGTCGTTCTTTGGTGAAACAAATAGTTGTGTCGTTGTAGTATAATTAAAATGCAAGACTTAAATGAAAATGACGTTAAGATAAATCTAACTCTAATTTAAAATAAATGACGAGTATTTAAAACGTGACAAAAATTAAAAGGCACTTAAAGTAAATAACGCAAATTTAAAACTATCTAAGGCAAACTTAAAACGCAACTAAAACTTAAACTAAGGCAAAGCTTGAAATAAATCTAAGGCAAATAAACTTAAAGTGCAACTAAGAAAAAAGGCGGGAAAAGTAAAGCTTGAAAATTAAAAATTAAAAACTGAAATTAAAAAGAACCTGAAAACAGCTCATCCGGAATAAACCTTCGTTCGGAATAATCACTCATCCGGAATGTCACCTTCGTTCGGAATGATTCTTCTTCACTCGGAATATTTACCAAAACCCTTGATCCGGAATAAATTCTTTATTCGGAATATGTCACTTATCCGGAATAAATCCTTCACTCAGAATATAAGCCTTGGTTCGGAATGTTTTGCTGACCCGGAATAAAGTCTTGACTTGGAATAAATTCCGAATGAACTCAAATTCCTTGATTCGGAAAAGGTTCCGAATGAACACACCTTGATTCGGAACTTTGAATCTTCCGAATGAAGGTGTTGATCCGGAATAATTAATTATTCCGAATAAAACTCCTTGACCCGGAATGTTCTTGGTTCGGAACTCCCTGTTGATTCGGAACTTTGAATGTTCCGAATGAAGACCTCCTTGATTCGGAACAATAAATGTTCCGAATGAACTTCTTTGGTTCGGAACTTCCACTGATCCGGAATGTTCCGAATGAAGCCTTCGTTCGGAATGTTCCGAATGAAGACTTTTGATTCGGATTGTTTTCTTCACAAACCTTGATTCGGAACAACTTTCAACAAAACCTTGATCCGGAATGTGTTGTTAATTCGGAATACCTGGGGAAGAACAGTAACAGAAAAACGAAGAACAAGGAAGCACAAAATAATACAAATCTAATTAAAACTAATCAAAATCAACCACAAGATTAAATCAAACTAATCAATAAACATCTACTAATCATAAACAAACAATCCAAATCAACAAAAATAATAATAATGATCAAAATAATCAAAACCCACTTAATCAATTTAACAAAAACTCAAGAACATGAACATGAACAATAAACATAAGATTAAAGATTAAAGAAAGGAAGATAGGAGATTGACAAGAAAAGTAAAGATTGACAAGAATTAAATAGAAACTTACTTAAAATTAAATAAATTTAAGGTGCAAGACAATTATTTAAATGACATGTAATTAAAGAACAAGTAATTAAATGGTGGAAGACTAATTGTCACACTTAGCCAACAAGAGAAAATGGAATGAAATCCTAATCTATTTATAGGGGAGATTAGGAAGGTGCTTATGAAGCTTCCTCCCCTCTTACTTCTTTCCTTAATTCCATGATTAAGTCCTTGTCTTCTTAACCTTTTGACTTTAACGACTTTGTCTCGGGATTTCTTTAAACTCGTCTTTTAATTCTTCAATAAATAAGACTTGAGTTCTTCGGCTTTAAGTAAACTTCCGTCTTTTGACTTTTTCTTCGATAAATCTTCAGAATTGGTCTTGGACTTCCGTTCTTTTTACACTCTTGATTTCTTGGCTTCGTCTTTCGTCTTTTTGTTCGATAAAAGCCCGTAAATGTCGTGTTTTCTTCCCTTTTAACATTTTGAACCTAAAATCACAACAAAAACACAAACGACGCATAATTCCGACATAAATGACATAAAATACACGTTTTGGCTCGGTTATTATTGTAGTTAAGTGGTAAAAAGGATGGGTGTTTACACACCTATCAAATCCCCTACACTTGACCATTGCAATGTCCTCATGCAATGCATTAGTCACAAAGCACGATCACATTTTTCATCATAATCAATCCACGTTGGCCTTTATTAAAGAGATAGAAAATTATAAACATTCAAAGTAAAGAAATCAAAAACATACCTTCGGATTTTGGAAATGTAATGAATGATCATCATCCTCAAGTTTTCACTTTCTCCAAACCAAGCTTAAAAACGAGATCATTGTTATTATAAGTTAGCAAACTAACACGAACTCATGTGGGCCAATTATTCACCTAGACTCCCTTATTCCTAGGTGTATCTCTTATATTTTATTGTTGTCTTGAATGATCACGAGGATGCATTGTTGACTTATTTCGATAGTTATTTAGGCTGAAAATAAAGTGGGACGATTTAATCAATAGTTAGCTAAAGGACAAAATCTTTTAAAACTGCTTCTCGGGACCTCATAAAGTTCATATCTTGGCATAACTCGCTTCGCAATTTGAGACCTTTCTCGGACCGATATTTGGCAGCGACTTCATACTTCAAACCTTGAGAGACGTTCATGAAATTATGGTCTTCTGTTCATAATAGGAATTTCTTCACTTGAAGTTTTGAGAGATTCTTCATACTTGGACCACGACTTCTTCATTTTTCTCCAATCTTTATTTGGGATTTTGATATACAACGATCCACCTCCTTTTAGTACTTGGATCTATTTATCCTCATACCTTGTTAGGGCCTTTTTGGATAGACTTCTCCATAATCTTTTGGGGAGTATTTGCTTTTCGTCGTGTGTCTCGATCCTTCATATTGATCTTTGATAAATGATTCTTCACATCACTTTTGGATCTTTAGCAACAAAATGTAGCCCTCGTGCCTTGTTAGGGCCTTTTTGGACTCGCCAATCTTCGCATCCCGCTTCAATAAGTTATGCCTTGGCTATGAACTCTAATCCATACCGAGCAACTTTTAAACGATCTTGGGCTAGAAGCTAAGTAACTTTTCAAATCGTACAACCTTATTTATTGCAGATAAATTTATTAGCAAGCGATGGGAGAATAGGCTTATAATTAACTCACATAAATTCACGAAAGAATACCAAACTTATAATTGACTCTATCATCTCTCGTTCTCCACAGTTTAAAATCTCAAGGAATGAGACTCGTGGATGCTTAGCCTATTAAATCAAAGTTTTAGGTTTTCGAGTCGCTTATAGGATCTTGCAAATTCTTAGACTTTTTCAAGTTTAGAAATTGCATTTTAAAGTTCCCTTGATAAACGACTCTCTAGGATCAATTATAGGAACTTGCGAAAAGTTCTTGTTCTTAACCCGTGAGAGTTAAGACTTTCGCGTTTTATAGCTCCCTATATAAAAGCCTAGCAAAACTTGACTTAAACACGTTAAGGATACTAGCTAGAGTAAACTTAGATAAGTAAACTCAGGTATAGTCAAAAGATTCACAACGTTTGAAAGTTAAACCCACTTTATTAAAAATTTATTCTAATAAGGAAAGAAAATAACTATACAAAGGGAAAAACTAATAGGCCAAAATAGATCAAAAATTTTGAAAATTGTCGAAAAATTGATTTTCCGGTTAAAATGAGAACAAATACAAGGAAAAGAGCCACTTAACTTCGATAGAAGTCCCCCTACACTTAATATAAACATTGTCCTCAATGTTTAAGCATGTGGGAGTAAACTCCCCTACACTTAGGACATTGTGCACGTTGTTTAAATCTTGCTAAGGAAAAGACAACTAACGAGATTCCTATGTTAATATTGGAAAATATAAAATAGTGAATCGAAAAGAGTTTAGGATAGAACCGGAAAGACGGAAACATGGGATCATGGGTCGTTAAAAATCATCAAGAGTGGATCATTGAGCGCTCGAATCCCTGAATATGAGTAGAGAGGAAAGAGCAAACACCAACGGGTCTCCCCTACACTTAGGATAAAGAAAGCTAAAAGATAGATACATGGGTTGCCTCCCAAGAAGCGCTTGATTTTTGTTCACCGAGTCGTGAGCCTGACTCGACCTTGATTAGCATAGGAAGAAGCATGAAAGACATATCCACCGGGATCAAATACATAGTTTTCGTCCATCAAATAGCATAAGCTTAAGGCGAACAAGGCAAGCCAAAGAAGGGTAGGCAAGGTTCCCTTAAGCAAAGATGGAGCACGGTGGTAGCAAGGGTGATGAGGTGCAAGCATATCTCCAATAGTTCCAAAGATTTTTCCTTTTATTTCATCAGACGGATACTGAGATGGCTGAAGAATATCGACACTGGGGTCGAACACCTTTTCCTTTAGGGGAAAATAGCACTCAGGCTCAGCAGAATTTGAAGAAGATCCGCGAAGAAAATGCACGACATCGTCCTCAGAAGGTGGACAAAGAGGTGTTAAATCATACGTGCTGCGGATGTTGGTGTTGTCCGGTTGCTTCTCCTTTGAAAGAATTTTCTTCAAATCCAAAGTAGGATCAAGACCATAATCATCAAAGTCTAAAGGAGGAGCATCACTCTCATGAGGGAAGTATGTATTAAGAAAAGTAGAGAAATCTTCCTCAAATGAGTAGTCATCCAAAGTAGGATTAAGCATGGATGGTGGAGGATCTTCATCATGAGAAGAATCACTCGAGAGAGTATCGGCCTCATCAAAATCATCATATGTGGGCATGTCGGGATACTCGGAAGTAAAATCATCATAATCATCTCCATCGAAGCTAGAATCATCATCATAAGCATCAAAGATCGGTGGAGAATCATATATGGGTGAAGGTTCCAAATTGGAGAGAGAATCATCCACATCATCTTGAAAAAGTGGATTATCATTGCAAGAATCGAATAGAGGATTGTTGTAGAAGAAAAAATCATCAAGCACATTAATCATATTCGCTGATTCTCTTCCATAGGATTTGCTTGTAAGCTTCCCCATTTTGAACACTTGGGAATCATCCCCGACTCTTAAGATTAATTCACCTTCGGCAACATCAACTAAAGCTCGTCCGGTTCTCAAGAATGGCCGACCAAGTATTAAAGGAATACGAGGGTCCATTTCATAATCAACAACAACAAAGTCGACCGGAAAGGTGAAGGTGCCAACTTTAATGAACACATCTTCGGCAATACCAACGGGGTAAGTGAGAGTGCGATTTGCAAGCTCAAGGGTCATTTTTGTTGGAGTAAGGTCGGGTGATGATAGTGCTTGCCAAACACTTAAAGGCATCAGATTTATACTGGCCCCGAGATCAGCTAGGGCAGTAAATTCTTCGGTTTTGTTAAAGATGCAAGGTAACACAAAACGACCGGGATCACCAAGTTTTTCCGGAAGTTCTTTAAGAATAACTGCAGAACAGTTGTCATTCAAGCGTGTGTTGGCGAGCTCAATCAGCTTCTCCTTCTTGTTAAGCAATTCCTTGAATTCTTTGACAAATTTTGGCATATGGACAAGTGCTTCAACAAGGCTAATGTTGAAATTCATTTGAGAGATCATCTTCAAATAATTCGACACTTGAACGTCATCCTTGGTGTACATTTTGGTCTTGCCTAAGCGAGAAGGATAAGGAATATTGGGTTTGGGTGGTGAAGGTGTGGGTGTAGCAGGTAAAGGTTGAGATGTTGAAGGTGGGGTTGGTGGAGGTTGAGATGTTGAAGGGTTCTTCTTGGGAACATCGTCATGACGAGGCGAAGACGGTAATGGTGTACTAATACTAGGTGTGGAAGGAGTAGGGATAAATGGTGGTGGAGGAGGTGTAGATGATGGGGGCGGAATAGGTGGTCCTACTATGGTAACTCCACTACGGGTAGTAATAGCACTCACATTCGCTCGCGGATTGGTGATGGTGTTAGAAGGTAGAGAACTCGAAGAAGAGGGTTGAGTGGTGGGCAAGAAACTAGCCAGCATATTCTTCAAATCATTCGTTTGATTGCTGAAGGAGGATTGAATATTATCTCGAAGCTCGGATCTAATGTCATTCCCTTGCTTGGTGATATCTCCTTTCAAATTGATAATTTGGCTTTGCAGATTCTTGATTTGCTCACCTTGGGTTCTCATTAAGGCTTCAACATCTTGATTCATGGGTGGGGCTTGTTGAGCGGGTGGGTGATAAGGATTAGAATCTCTAGGTGGGATTTGGTTGCTTCTATTGTAATTGTTGTTGGGGTTTTGGTTTTGAGGAGAAAAACCATGTGAAAGGTAGTTGTTTGATCGGTAACTCAGCAAATTTCGATCCCCTTGAGGTCGAGCTTGGTAATTTTCCGGTGAATAATTACCATAAGCTGCATACACATTTTCCGGATTTCCTTGAGTATAAGGACAATCAGTGTATGGGTGAGGACCGCCGCATGTCTCACAAGAATTGGCTACTGCTTTAACTTGTTGTTGGTTGGTAGCGAGGAGCAAGATATTTTTGTTCATTTCGGCCATCATGCGGGTGAATTCGGTCATATCGGGGTTTGCTGAAGTAGAGGAAACATTAACTCTCGGGTTGTTCCTTGAAGAAGCGGAGGAATCCCAGTTTTTGTGGTGAGTAGTCATGTTTTCAATAAGCTCTCTACACTCCTCGGGTCTCCTTTTCATAAATGTGCCACCGGCGGCTGCATTAATCGTATCACGATCACGAAAAGTCAAACCGTTGTAGAAAGTATCAATCAATGTGACTGGAAACATGTTGTGGTTTGGGCAACGATCGATCAAAACATTATATCTTTCCCAAGCATCAAAGAGAGATTCATCGGGTTCTTGCATGAAACCGCTGATTTGATTGCGAAGGCTCGTGACCATGGATAGTGGAAAGTAGCGCGACAAAAAGCGTTGAGTCATGTCATCCCAAGTATGAATTGATTTCTTCGGGAGACGATCAAACCATTTCTCGGCGTGGTGTGATAAAGTATGTGGAAAGAGTTGTAGGCGAAGGACGTCCATTGTGGCACCAGGCAACTTCATGCTTTGAGTGATTGTAATGAACTTGTCGAGGTGTTTGTTGGCATCATCATCAGGCATTCCTCGAAAAGGATTTGTTTGCACTTGCTGTATCATGTGATGCTTCAACAAAAACTCCGGAGCCGTAATTTGCATCAGCGCAATCGGTCCTCCTCGTCCAAACATGGTGGGTTGACAAAGCTCCTCCATTGTCCGAAGATCGGGCTGTGAAAGAACATTGTTGTTGTTATTATTGAGGTGCGGTGGATTATTGTTATTGTTCACACCTGCCATATCTAAATCTTCTCGAGTCTCGGGCTCTTGATAATTAGAAGATCTAGTACGCATACACCTACAAAGGCAAAAGAAAAAGAAACCAAACACAAAGAGAATATATGTACACAATAAAAAAAATCTTTTTGGATTTTTGAAATTTTTAATTTTTATGGATTTTTTACAATTTTTTAATTTTTATGGGTTTTTGAATTTTTTTTTGAGCAAGTAAATAACGCTCACGAATGAACGGATCACAAAAAGCAACGCGTCTCTCACAGAAAACCGTTTATCTTCACGAAAAGAGCCGGCAACGGCGCCATTTGATAACTGCTTTTCACACCTACCTAGTATGAAAATTAAAGTTCGTTGTTCTGGTCTAATCGAATTGATAACTGGTTAACTATGCGACTCATTCGTTCTTTGGTGAAATAAATAGTTGTGTCGTTGTAGTATAATTAAAATGCAAGACTTAAATGAAAATGACGTTAAGATAAATCTAACTCTAATTTAAAATAAATGACGAGTATTTAAAACGTGACAAAAATTAAAAGGCACTTAAAGTAAATAACGCAAATTTAAACCTATCTAAGGCAAACTTAAAACGCAACTAAAACTTAAACCAAGGCAAAGCTTGAAATAAATCTAAGGCAAATAAACTTAAAGTGCAACTAAGAAAAAAGGCGGGAAAAGTAAAGCTTGAAAATTAAAAATTAAAAACTAAAATTAAAAAGAACCTGAAAACAGCTCATCCGGAATAAACCTTCGTTCGGAATAATCACTCATCCGGAATGTCACCTTCGTTCGGAATGATTCTTCTTCACTCGGAATATTTACCAAAACCCTTGATCCGGAATAAATTCTTTATTCGGAATATGTCACTTATCCGGAATAAATCCTTCACTCAGAATATAAGCCTTAGTTCGGAATGTTTTGCTGACCCGGAATAAAGTCTTAACTTGGAATAAATTCCGAATGAACTCAAATTCCTTGATTCGGAAAAGGTTCCGAATGAACACACCTTGATTCGGAACTTTGAATCTTCCGAATGAAGGTGTTGATCCGGAATAATTAATTATTCCGAATAAAACTCCTTGACCCGGAATGTTCTTGGTTCGGAACTCCCTGTTGATTCGGAACTTTGAAAGTTCCGAATGAAGACCTCCTTGATTCGGAACAATAAATGTTCCGAATGAACTTCTTTGGTTCGGAACTTCCACTGATCCGGAATGTTCCGAATGAAGCCTTCGTTCGGAATGTTCCGAATGAAGACTTTTGATTCGGAATGTTTTCTTCACAAACCTTGATTCGGAACAACTTTCAACAAAACCTTGATCCGGAATGTGTTGTTGATTTGGAATACATGGGGAATAATAGTAACAGAAAAACGAAGAACAAGGAAGCACAAAATAATACGAATCTAATCAAAACTAATCAAAATCAACCACAAGATTAAATCAAACTAATCAATAAACATCTACTAATCATAAACAAACAATCCAAATCAACAAAACTAACAATAATGATCAAAATAATCAAAACCCACATAATCAATTTAACAAAAACTCAAGAACAAGAACATGAACAATAAACATAAGATTAAAGATTAAAGAAAGGAAGATAGGAGATTGACAAGAAAAGTAAATATTGACAAGAATTAAATGGAAACTTACTTGAAATTAAATGAATTTAAGGTGCAAGACAAGTATTTAAATGACATGTAATTAAAGAACAAGTAATTAAATGGTGGAAGACTAATTGTCACACTTAGCCAACAAGAGAAAATGGAATGAAATTCTAATCTATTTATAGGGGAGATTAGGGAGGTGCTTAGGAAGCTTCCTCCCCTCTTTCTTCTTTCCTTAATTGCATGATTAAGTCCTTGTCTTCTTAACCTTTTGACTTTAGCAACTTTGTCTCGGGATTTCTTTAAACCCATCTTTTAATTCTTCAATAAATAAGACTTGAGTTCTTCGGCTTTAAGTAAACTTCCGTCTTTTGACTTTTTCTTCGATAAATCTTCCGAATTGGTCTTGGACTTCCGTTCTTTTTGCACTCTTGATTTCTTGACTTCGTCTTTCGTCTTTTTCTTCAATAAAAGCCCGTAAATGCCGTGTTTTCTTCCCTTTTAACATTTTGAACCTAAAATCACAATAAAAACACAAACCACGCATAATTCTGACATAAATGACATAAAATACACGTTTTGGCTCGGTTATTATTGTAGTTAAGTGGTAAAAAGGATGGGTGTTTACACACCTATCAAGGATATAACCCTAGAAGTCAAGAATCAATCCAGGCAAGCTAGTGACTCTTCCACTAGTGACAGAAAAGTGCATTCGGTAAGCGACTAGTCGCTTCTGTGAAAGATTATAGAAGGCGTACCACCACATAGATTTATATATACTAGTTATGAGCGACAATAGAGCCTAAAAAGTAGATTTGGATCAAATAATTACTAAAACAAGTAGATTTGCTACTAAAATATGAAAACATGGATGAGGCTTTGCAATTGTTACCTGATATACCAAAATTTTGTTGCATAAAGTTAGATGGGAAAAAGACCAATTTGGTCAAAATCAACCCTCAAAAGTTAAACCATGATCAAGTGAAAAGATTTTGACAAATTTGGTCATACACAATTGCACAAATGCACAACTCCACTATATGGTTGACATGTGTCCATTGACATGATAATTTATTATACTATCAAAATAATCAAATGACTGTTTCTCTTTTCTCTGTCTTCTGCTTTCATTTCAAATCCAGAAAAACAAATACACCAACCAAATATAAACCTGAAGCCATAATTATTTCTTTAGTTTTATAACCCAAACCCTCTTGTTGGAGGTTATTTTAAGCATCAAAGAATTCAGAGCCACCACAGGCGTTTATCTCCCACCTCAAAAATCCTTTCTCAACCCACTCTTATTCATCGATTCTCTATTTCTAACAAAACTGGATGAACAGATGAGTTCTGAATTCATTCTTGTGGCCACAAGATACATTCAATTTAAATTTTGTTCCTGTCGTGGGTTTTGATTGGTGATGGATTATTGGTTTTGATTTTATAGATTGAAATAGGTTTTGTTCTTGTCCTGGGCAGATGACAGATGATTTTAATAGCTGCTCGGTCAGAGGTGAATTCACCTGTGTGTTGGCCGTGTACTGGGAGATCACCTTACAGGCCAACACTTTCCAGATTTGGAGGAATGAGGCGTAATGAAAGACCTATAGATTACGGTGAGTTTTTTTATGGTGTTCATAAAGAATGATGCCCAATTCTTCAGATTCTTAGAAAAAAAGTACTAGTAAATGTGAATTCCAAATTCAAGTTGATTTGATATTTGTTACAAATCTTACACCGGGCTCTATCACTACTTTTAGTATATGAAAATCCAAAGAAGAATTTCGCTTGTACTATAATGGATCTGATTGTCTGAGTCACGTGCACGGTACAGTTGTACAATCAACATGGCGTTGGGAGCTAAATCGAAGCTTGGCTGCATTTATGGATCTGTTTCTAAACCTGATGTTGATCTTTAACGCTGGAAAGTAATCTAGATTCTGGAAATTAGTCAGTGTAATGCATACATAGTAGGATAAAACTGTCTAGGCCAATTTCTTAATAGAAATTTTTTTAAATAAGTAGCCAAACAATCAGATAGTTAGGAAAATGCTCATTGTAATGTATTTGTAGATCTATTCCGTTCACTTTTATGTAGTCCTAAGATAATTGATGATTATTAGAGTTCACACTATTATGCGGTGTTGTGCTTGCCTAGAAACATATGTAGCTTTCTTGTAATACTTTGATATTTTGGTCATACTTTAGAGATGTAACTGAGTAGATTTTTCTCTGAAGTGAACTTGTGTTATGTCAAAATCGTTTTCATCATGTTGCTATTTGTAGGTTTCCATCTCGCCTTTAGCTTTTGTTCCATACACATGGACTTGGTTAAATCTAAGTAAATCAATTACAACTTCGCTCTACCCTCTTTATCCCTTTTGTAGCAGTCTTAATGAGGGTCGTTCGTTACCTGGTTTTTTGATCAGATGACATCAATTTTTAGCCACAGTTTTTTTCTGTGCGAAAATATCAGCTGTATCATATGACATTTTTATTGAACCATATACACTTTTACATTGCGCCCATTAATTAACTCAGGAAGAGAAGTTTAGTTATATCACACTGTCATGCATTAAGGATTTAAATTGTTAAGTTTGGATCCACATGTCTATCTTTGCAGGAGATAACAAATGAAACTCCTTGTACTTGTTGAGTTTGATGCGCCGTCTATTTGATATATCTTTAGAGGCTGATCTAATATGTAGATTGCTGATATTGCCCCCAAAAAAGAAATGGTAGGCTAGGTCGTGCACAGCCAACCATTACACAATATTATAGCGTACGGTGCACTATGCCATAGGCCTCATTATATTGCCAAAATGTCACCTTTGGCGCTTGCCCCCGCAACCACAGCACCATGATCACTCGTTATAGGCGCACCAATGTTCCGGACAACCAGATTTATGTATTCTTTGTAGGTCTACGGGATTATTGGCCTATTCTACATGATGGATTTGATGGATTAATATGGTTGATTGATTGATAAATAAAGAAGAAGATGAAGGAAGGAGATGAGGGATTAGAGAGAGAAAGGAGAGAAGGGAGAGAAGTTAGAGAGAGAAAGTGAAAATGGAATTATGATTAAGTGAAATGAACAATCAACAACCCCTCCTAACATGCTAGGAGGGGATACATATAGCCCACCATACATGTGGGCTATATGGACTATAAATAAACTAAATGGATCACGAGCCCATTACATAATTATCGTTGGAGCGACCGATCCTTCATAAATACGTAAAACGTATTTCCAACAATCTCCCCCTAAGGGAGGTCGCTCCAAGAAACAAAGTTCTAAATAGTCTATAACTCGTGATCTATGCTAACTAAGATGTGACCGAGACTTTATTGGGAAAAACGTATTTCCAACAATCTCCCCCTAAGGGAGGTCACATCTTTTTACAAAATCTTAAACCTAGCATCTATGCTTGAGTCTTCGATCTTGTTCTTGTGAATATGCTTGATGTGATCTTTGACTTTAGTCTTGAGCATGTTTCCTTGCCTTGACCTTGTGCATTCTTCACTTGTGATATTTGCCTCTTCGTGACTTCATGTTCCACATACTTATACTTCTAAATTCTTGAAAGCTTCAGAGATTGATACAGCGGAAGACTTGACCTTCAGGCTTTCTTGAATTTGTTGAAGTACTAATTGTATGTAGTATAAGCATGTGGTGACGACTTCTTCTGGATTGTACACCGCAATGCCACCTTTTTGTTACGCTGCATAAGACAGTTAGCAACAAACAATATACACGGATGAAATGGCCTTGAACATTTCATTCTAATTCGGTAGCAATTTACCTCCGGTCGGTGAAGACCGTTGTACGATATTAAATATCGTACTTGTGGCAGGTAGTTTCAATAAAGAACCTCCTTGACAAGATTTCGCGGGTAAACCCGTTCTCTTTACTCGACCGTCCAAAGCTGACTGCGAACGTAAAGAGTGGATCATTTAGATAATATTATCCGCATGATTTGAAGCCGTCAATTCATGTTCCTGGAACAAGTGAAGTTCAATTAAGAACCGCACCATCGTTGCTTTCCAGTTGTCACTAGCTTGATTCATAAAGAATCTTGCAAGTTACCTACCAAGTGCTGTTTGATGCTAACACTAGAAGGATTTCCATTCGTCACTATAAATACTTAATAGTATTACTCTGAATGTTCTGGAAAGATCATTAAGATATTGCGTAGAGGCCTGGAACGTGTTTAAAATCATTTAAGAATTAAACCACTGTTGCTTTCCAGTTATCACAAGTTTGATTCATAAAGAATCGCACAAGTCACCTACCATGAGCTTTTTGATATTCACTCAAGAAGGATTTCCATCTTCATTGTAAATACTTTCGTATTACTCGGATGTTCAGGCAAGATCATGAAGATTTTGCGTAGGACTCTAAAGATCTTTCTTACTTTTCACAGTGTGTGAAAAAGCAAGGAAATATGAAAGTGTGTCCTAATGAGATATTTGATGATCTCAAATGGCTCTAGACTCGATCGTGCATTTTGGATTTTTAGTGATCGGAGGCTGGAGAGGAGTGCCACCTTTTCAATACCAGTCTATTCGGAGTGAATAAACCAATAGATAACGTGTTGATCTCCGTGTGATTAAAACAAATACCTTTTGAGAGATATTTGAGTTAGCTGGGAAGGGTTGTGCATTGCATCACCGGGTCTATGATGTCTTTCTTCAATATCGAGAATCATTAACAAAAATGATCTCAATAGCATATGTATTGACCCGGTTTCTGCCTAAAGTTGTAAGGAGGGCTTCTTTCTTTACACCCTTTATCTTTACAATTCTTTTTCATTCTTCAACCCCTTCAATGCTTACCAATACGTCATCACTAGCACCTTGTTGTGATTGTTCCAGTGCTAACTTAAGTACTTGGTCGGCATTCAGCTACGTTCACAATCTTTCTCCATCTTTCCTAAGGACTACTATTTCTAGCTATGGAATGTCCTTGGGAAGATTCCTCCGGTTCTAGAGAAATCATTGGACTTTAACCTATCCTACCATCCTTATGTCACCACAATCTTCACCTTAGTGAATAGAGATGTTTTGGGTAAGTGTATGTCACCATGAAATCCATTTTGAAGTGCAAATCCATTTTGCTCCCCCTTAACATATGCCACGATATCCGAAAACATTTTGCATATGTCGGGATGAGCTATCACGTTAAGTCAAACCATTCATGATTGATCATATCCCATATTAAATCACATTTTCTCCCCCATATTAAAAATATTAACCCAATCGATGTTTTTAATATCAATTGATTTAATAGCATTTTAAGAAAATTTGGGAAGAAAAATGCAAGTCCAATTATCTTCATGAATTACACAAGCTCCCCCTCAAATTAATGAGGGTGTGCTGAAACGTAAATTAAATACCTTTTAAACACAAGTGTAAGGTATTTGTTACGTGCAAAGATCATATATAATAATGAATTCACAAGATTAACAATTTACGAGGTAGGACCTGAATGATGGAGAACATCATATGAAAGATTCACATGGTTCTTGTTCACGAATGTTGGTCACCTCGTCACGTCCCCGAGAAAATTAATTCCCGTTGTTGAGTCAAAGCTTTCCGGTGAAATGCTTGACTTGATTATGAAAAGCGGGTTGCTATCTGAAATAATAGCAAACCATTTTGAGCATGTTTTAAAAGTTTGAACTTCTGCTCGAACTTTATTTACAACCCCGTGTCATTATTGAATGACATTTCTAGTATCATAAATATTATCGATTCCAGAAGACATGCTCTTTTTATCAAAACATTTTTGAACACACAATTTTGAAAGATTTAGAAAAAACCTTTTGAGAAATTCTCGAAAAATTGTGTTCAAAGTTTTGAAAAACAATTACTTGAGCTTAAGATGTTGAATATCTTAAAAGCGAGCTCAAGTCCGAGAAGTTGTGAACTTCCCGTTGTTAAGGATAAGTTACCATCGGCGATAAACTTTCCTTTTATCTGAAGGACGAGTTCTAAGCTGACACTTACTTAGAAGTCGTTTTTCATGAGCTTGAAAAACTTTGACTGTTTTAACGGAAAGCTCATGACCGAGAAAGGTTAATTTCTCGTTATGAAGAAAAGTTCTCTTATTTAAAAGATACACTTTCCTTTCTGAGCTTAAAACTTCGAATGTTTTAATACAAGCTCATGACCGAGAAAGGTGAATTTCTCGTTAAGAGGATAAGTTATCATAAAAGATAATCTTTCCTTTATTTTAAGTTCGAGTTACAGTCTGACATTTAACTGTAAGTCATGTACACGAGCTTAAAACCTTTGAATGGTTTAAATGTAAGCTCGTGTCCGAGAAAATTTAATTTCTCGTTGTAAGGATAAGTTTATCATCGGCGATAAACTTTCCTTTATTTGAAGCACGGGTTACCATCTGATATTTAATGATAAACCATTTACACGAGCTTAAAACCTTTGAATGGTTTTAGGGTAAGCTCGTGTCCAAGAAAACTTAATTTCTTGTTAAGAGGGTAAGTTATCGTTGCGTGGATAAACTTCCCTGTCTCTGAAGTCCGGGTCGTCGTCTGTCATTTAACGAGGAGCCATAATGCATGAGCTTAAAAACTTGGAATGTTTTTGATATAAGCTCATGCCCGAGAAAAATGAATTTCTGGTTGTTAGGATAAGTTTACCATCGGCGATAAACTTTCCTTTCTTTGAAGAGCGAGTTATAGTCTGTGATGTGACTATAAGTCCTTGTGCATAAGCTTAAAAACGTGGAATGTTTTTAACATAAGCTCATGCCCGAGAAAAATGAATTTCTCGTTCTTCAGCAACCAAACTCTAAGAGTGTCCTTAGTTGAATGGTATACAACGATTGGACCGCTTCGTTCTTTTGGAACATCAAATTTGGTACCTGCATTCTCATTAGGAGTTTGTATACTTTTGCATGGGTCAGAGATATCTATTTTAGAAGCACGTGGGGGTTCACGGTTTTCTTTTCTTGTGTCAGAGGTGGCCTGAGGGGATGATTCACTTGTCTTAGTTGGCAAACGTTTCCTTTTATAGAAAACCTTAAGTTCAGGCTTAAGTGATGTATCATCCTTTGCAATTTCCTCCCTAGTAGTCTTCGTAGAGTCAGAGACTATCCTAGTTAAAGGGCACTCGTTTCCTACAAGAGTGGAAAGTTCTACCAGTGGGGCGCCACATTTTACCAGTGGGTTTGATTTTAGCGACCCACTGGGATTTAAGTCTAGCACGGGAGTTCACCTCATTAAGCAATTTTTTGATACAGGAGTCATGATTTGCCGTAAAGACACATTTTCTACATGTTTTACAAGTAGCATATTTAATGTCCGAGTAATTCCTAGATGATTGATCGATGCTCCTAGGGTACGTCATGCTACGGTTAGCAGTGTTGGGTAATCTAGAAGGCATCTGACTAGGTTGGACATTGCTATCTCTTACTTGTGTCTTTTGTTTAGCTTCCCTAAGATCAGATTTATGGCAAACGTCATTTGAACTAGTTCTAGACGTGGTCTTGGTATTTTTAGGGAAACTAGAGGCAATCATATGATTTGGTCTTGCTAAAGCTGGAGTGATCACATAGGGCCTAGTTGCTGGAGTGTCTGGTCTAGAAAGATGAACCAAATCAACTTGGGAGGCAAACCGCGGTCTCGAGGATTGTGGTCGCTCGGATCTAAATGCAGTAGGTTGTCTGACAATCGGTTGTTTGACGAACTGATTTGTAGGCGGTTTCCCCAAGATTGATGGTTTTTCAAGCTTAGTGTCCACACTAGGTCCTCTATTTTTCCTTAACTCGTTTTTCAACGCAGCTATAGCAAAAACCTTTTCCTGAACTTGGGCTTTTAACGTTTCATTTTCTTTGAGCAAGTTATCTTGGGATGCCAACTTAGATTCAAGCAGTTGAATTTGTTTCAAAAGATTATCCTTTTCAGCTTTAGAATCTAGAACAGTTTGATCCAATTTTCTTTCAAGAACAACGTTTGACTTTTCAAGTTTTTCAAAGTATGTTTCAAATTTGTCCGTTTTCTTAGAAAATTCTAGTTTGGCATCCTCAAGATCTTTTGATTGTTGAGCTACGATCGTTTCGAGCTCTTTAATCTTGGAATCAGAATCAGTTAACGAAGCAGTTATAATACAATTATCATGATGTACTATAGCATTCTGAACAATCTCTCCCCCATTATGACTTACATCGGATGAATCAGAAGTGGTATTGCTATCACTCGTTTCCATCCCATGTTTGTCATAATTAGGTGTAGAATTCTCAATATGCGGCATATCATCAGCATATACATCATAAACAACATTACATTGTACCATGTTTGCAGGGTCTACGTCATAAATGGGTAAGGTGTCATCAAGAGAAATCTCGTGAACATTCCCTGACGTGCCACTGGCATCATGTTGTCCTCCTGATTCTGTGCTCTTGGCATCGTTAGGCTCCAAGTTTTCAACCGTATGACCAATTTTCTCTTGCATCGAAGAGTCTTGCACTCCATTATCATACCCTTGCTGAAGTCGAGATCTTTCATAAATCGAAGACGAGACCGAAGTCATGAGTTTCAATATTGTATCACGAAAAACTCGAAGCTCGGTATGTGTATCTCGAAGAAATGATTGGCAAAGCATCGAACTTTCAGACTTGATGATATTAAATTGGAGGAAAGGCGTGAGTTGTGTCACAAGAGCCTTATAAGCAAGTGCCGATGCAGAGTGATTAAAGTTTTCATTGTTGAGTTGCTCTGCCAGTTGGGTCAAGATGGTAAAAATTGAGTCGATGAATATATGGCGATCTTGTCCAAAGATTGTCAAAAATTCGCTCCCTCCTTGAATCCCCGAAAGAGTGACAAGATGAGACTGGAGCATTTGAAATGAATTTATACCACTGTCTCTAGCGTTGTCTTGCATTCGATGCAAGTCTCCCTCTTTAAGTGTCGAATTGAATGAATCCATTGAAAATCGAGGAAAGATAAAGAAAAAATGATGTGGATGTTGTTGTTGTCGGGTTTTTACAATTCGACTCGGCTCAAAAATTGTTGTCGGCTCAAACGATTATGAATTAAACACGATCAAAAATCCGTATTTGCTAAAAATATATCCCGTCACGTTGACTCGTCACTTTGTCTTCAAATCCGGCCACAAAAACTTTGAACCCGTCAAATATTTTTCCACGTTAATTCTTCTAAAATACCCGCCTCAACCACGATTTGCCAAAAAAAACAAACAAAAAAATGAATTTTTGAAAATATAAAAAAAATTAACTTAACTTAGCAAAAAAAAAAAATAAAAAAAATTGACTTAACTAAAATAAAAATAGAAAAATAATAGTAATAAAAAATCTGATATCTTTTGAAAAAAAATAATAAACGTGTGTATATAATGGATTAACACGTATTCAATCCTTTTCTAAAATTTTAAAAAAAAAAGAAAAAACGTGGCAAGTGTTGGTTTCTCCGCCCCCTTGTCTCTTTGACTTCTCCAAATCAGTATACCTTTTTCTTAGATACCTCCGCCCCCTAAATATACTAAATCTTATCTCTCTTTGTTTCTTCCGCCCCTCTCACTTCTTTACAGATCTGAAAACCATCAATGGCCTCTTCTTCTACTCTAATCTCTCACAGCCATCAAATCTTATATATATGTTTTATCCGCCCCCTTTATCTGCTATCAAACATTCAGCCACTCATCATCTACTCATCAAAATCCCACCGTATATAAATCAAGCAAGAATCTGTCCAATCTTTTGATACGAACCCAATTGAATGAAAAATCAAGATGAAGAAAAAACGGCTTCAAGATCAATTAAAAATTGGTCTCGGGTAAGGTTTTTATTTTCTTGATCTGTTGAGTCCCTCTCTCTTCTGTAGTGTCTTTCTTGTGATGTATGAGGTCGGAAAAAGAATGAGTGTTGTTGTTAAGTGAGACGAGGGTATTGTGAGGGTGTCGCGTCTGGGTGATGTTGATGAGTTGTTTGAGTTTTGGTGAGGGACAGAGTCTGTGTGAGTGATGTGGGAGGGTGTGTACTGGGTCGAAAATGGGTTTGGGTGTGATGTGGAGTCTGTGTGGAGGATTGAGAGTTTGTGGGTTGGGGGAAAGATGGTCTTGTTTTGATGAAATGAGTCGAGGGTGGGGGGTAAGAATGATGGTGTGCCGAGAATCTGTTGTTGTTGGTTTGGGGGTGAGCTAAGGTGTTGTGAGAGTTTGGGGGTGAAAGGGTCGAGAGTATTTGCTTTGGAGTGTATGAGTCTGGATGGTGAGAGTCGAGTCTGGGAGTCCGAGTCTGGTTGTGTTGATGGGTTTGGTTGTCGAGTCAAGTGTCGAGAGTCAGACGAGGGAGTCTAGTGTGATGTCCGAGAGTCTAGTGAGTCTAGGTCTAGAGTGTTTTGAGTGTGGAATTTTTGTTTGAGTCAATAAAGATTTTGTGTGTGAGTATCGAGTCGAAGAGGTGTTAGTTAAGATGTCGAGGGAATGAGTCGATGTAAAAGACGACGATGACTTGCCCGTTGTATTTGAATTGACATGCTTCGTTCGGAAGAGTCATTCGTTCGGAAGAGTTCCGAATCGGAAGAGTTCCGAATCGGAAGATTTTGAATCGGAAGAGTTCCGAATCGGAAGATTTTGATTCGGAAGATTTCGAATCGGAAGATTTCGAATCGGAAGATTTCGAATCGGAAGATTTCGTTCGGAAGTTTCTTCGTCCGGAACTTCTTTGTCCGGAACTTTTTCGTCCGGAACTTTTGTATCAGTTTTGTTGGGACAAATTTTGGACAGTTACGACAGTTGACCAAAAATTAAGAAAAATCCAAAAATGAAAAAACTGATAAACGAAAAATAATAACTGATAACAGATTAAAAAACTGATTAAAAAGATGAATGTGATTAAAAAACTGATTAAAATAATAACTGATAATTGATAGACTAAAATCAATAATAAAAAAAATTAAAGTGGTAAAATTGATTAAAAAAATAAAAAAGGACAAAATTAAAAGTTCAATTTAAGAAATTCAAACAAAAAGGCAATCAAAATAGAAGGATTTAATCAAAAAAATACAAAATTAAAAAGAGAAAAACACAAACTTTTATAAAAAACACCAACTTTTTAAGATTTGATAATGAAATTTTTGATTTTTATATAAAAATTTGTGATTTTTATCTAAAAAGGTAAGTAAATCTAAAGATTTGACATGATTTAACACATAAAAACACAAACTTTTTATAAAAAATACAAACTTTTTAAAATTTAAGCATGATTAAATCAAAACCCACCAAAATCAAAAAGGAAATAAAAGTAAGAATAAACCAATCAAACCTTGGCTCTTGATACCAAATGTAGGTCTACGGGATTATTGGCCTATTCTACATGATGGATTTGATGGATTAATATGGTTGATTGATTGATAAATAAAGAAGAAGATGAAGGAAGGAGATGAGGGATTAGAGAGAGAAAGGAGAGAAGGGAGAGAAGTTAGAGAGAGAAAGTGAAAATGGAATTATGATTAAGTGAAATGAACAATCAACAACCCCTCCTAACATGCTAGGAGGGGATATATATAGCCCACCCTACATGTGGGCTATATGGACTATACATAAACTAAATGGATCACGAGCCCATTACATAATTATCGTTGGAGCGACCGATCCTTCATAAATACGTAAAACGTATTTCCAACATTCTTTTAAAGTGTAAATTTGAAGCAATTGGGATCTTTTGGTTGTGTGTTATAAACCTCTAGGAATGGTACTCGAGATTCGAGAGGATGTTTCCTTTTTTTAGTTTTTTGTTGCAGAATGCTATAAAAGCTGACGTGGCGGCACGCCTATAACCCACCCCTATGGCTCAATGCAGTTAGCACTTCATTGATACTAAACTAGTTAATCTGCTAACTGTAACTGTATTAAAAACTACAGTAGTCATTATCAAAAGTAGTATATGTTCAATTATTTCACACAAGTCCAAAGGCCACAAAACACAACAGAATATGTATCTTATATATCACCCATGTGTATATGACACAAGTCCATAGGCCACCTTAAACATAGTATATATTTTTCAGTAAACAAGTTTCTTGAAAAGAGCTTCACTCCATACTCTCCAACTTTCTATGTACTAAAAAGTACATCCAATTATGCTGTTGAGATGCTCTTCAGCACCTATCTTCCATTCCCTTCCATCCAAACTACCATCACCCCAAACCCAACCCGGGGGTAATCCTAACGCGAATCACCTCAACTCCATTGTGTATTGATTGTGGCAAATTACACCTCTTGTTTAGGAAAACAAAAGAGCGTAAATGAGCGGTAAGTATTGAACAAATGACTTTAGGAAAAATCAAGTGTTAATGACCCAATGAAAGTTCGTTTCCCAAGGAGGTATATGTGTGTGACTAAGATGTACAAGATTTGAGATTAATATTTGGTTAAGAAGGGGATTAGAAAAGAAGATGACGAAGACGTAAAAATAAAAATTAACAAAAAAAATCACTACTAGAAAGTTAAAACGTAGGACCTTAAAAATTCACCAAAATAAAAATAAATTCTAAAAATTACCAAAAATTCACCAAAAATCAAAAATAATAAACTAAGAGTTTACCAATGATCAAAACTTTTTCAAACCTTTTAAATAATTAAATATTCAATTTTTAAATGCTAATTAAAGCCCTAAAAGTCAAATAAATTATCAAAAATCCCAAATAAAGATTTTTCAATTGATATACCTCTAAAATGACCTAAAAAGATTAAAAACTATTTTTTAGAAATTTTTAAACTAATAAAAACTATTTAAAATGATTTAAAAACTATTAAAACTTAAAATAATTATAAAAATTAATCTAAAAGTGATAAAATTATTCTAAAAGTTGCTAAATTCCTATTTTAATGTAATTAACCTAAGAAAAATGTAAAAAGTTGGAAAATGTGAAATTTTAAAAATAATAATAAAATAATAATAAAATAATATTAAAAATCCAAAAATTCTAAAAAATTCTAAAAACTTGCAAACTAGTTTATTTTAACCTAAATAAGCAGAAAATCAAAGTGAAATTACCAAAATACCCCTAATGGGCCCTCAAATGGGCCAAATCCAAAAACAGTCAACCTAAGTGGGCTTTTGGGCCCAAAAAGTCAAACTTGGCCCAATTGACTTGGAAAAGCCCTATCTGACTTAAAATTCAATTCTAAGAACAAAACTCTAAAGGCCCAAAAGCTAAATGTGAGCTTATCACAGCTTATTGAACACAAAGCTTATTCTTATTGGGCTTTTCAGCCCATTAAGCCATAAGCTAATGCCATAAGCTCTAATTTGACACACAACCCTCTTTTAGGATGCTTAAGAGATCTGTCAAAAGAAATTTCCAATAAGCACACTCAATAAGCCAGAAAATAGAAAAGCAAAAATCCACAAAACGACAAAATAGTCGTTTTTGAGAAATAATGCACCTCAGGACTTGATTCAACTTGCAAAAGCTTTCAAATGGACTCAATAAGCAAAATCAATCAACAAAAATTCAATAAGCACAACCAATAAGCCAGAATAAGCACAAATGAACTTATGTAAAAGTCAAAGGAGTTGGTTTTCTAGTCAAACCTTAAAGTCAACCACCCAAATGCTCCAGTATGAACAAATGGGTCAAAATATGAGCACCTATTACAAAAACAAAGTTGTTGCTGGTTGGAATAAGCTATTATAGCTTATTGATAAGCTGACACCAAATTTACACTAGCAGTGGCAACCAACAGGGGAAAGGAGTTCCCACTGCTTTGACTAATTGACCAAGCTTATATGAGAGTTCTGGTTTGATTCAATTGGAAACAAAGGCACCCTTTTGATCAGTGAATCACAAGGAGTCAATAGCAACAATAAAATCACAAAATGGTTCACACAATAAGCCACAATAAGCCAAACAGTTACCAGATATGCTCCAGATATGCAAATAAGCAGTTAAGCACTTAATAAGCAGATTTAGCCACAATAAGCCAACCAAACTTAACAGGATGCATACACAAGTTATGTAAACTAAGAATAAACACGAAGCAACAAGATTCAAACACTGAATCAATGTAAATAGCAAAATCAAAGCACTAGAAGTTACTGATGAACAATGAACATATGCAGAAACAAGTTTGTTGATATACTTGACACTTGATCCAATTTCAAGCCTCAAATCCTTCTTCCCTGGTGTAATTAACTATGATTTAGCACTTGTTAGCCCTAGCCTAAGCCTAGATCTAGGTGTCCTCAAAATCCTAGCCAATTTTACCAAGTATTTAAGATTTTATAGCCAATTCAAGAATCAATGTGTTCAAAACCTCCAAACCTGCAAACAGATGAACATAAACACCAAAACAACAGATACCAACACTTGCTAACAACACACAAGCACTTAACAAGCCACAAATCCAACTTATGCAGTAATCCCAAACACTCCTTAATCAGTCACTTATCAAAGAAACTTGTGATTTCTTCTAATAACCTACTGATTTTATTGATCAAAAACACTTACTAGGCAGCAACTATCACAATCAAACACATAAATCACCAGCACAAACACAAATACTCAAAATCAAGCACAAAATCCAAAACAGTCATAAACATGAAATTTTTAGGGGAATCTTAACAAGAGCTTATACCTGCCTTCCACAACATCCTAGGAAGGCCAGCAATGCTCCTTGGACCTTGTTCAACAACTAGAACAAGACCAAGGTACTTCAAATAAGGAGATGCAAATTGCCTTGGTTGATGGTTCAAAGTAGAACCTCAAGGACTTGATATCTTCAACACAAGCAGCAAACAACTCAACCAAGGGCTCTAATCCCTTCACAAGCTTGGTGTCAACAAGCTTGTAAGAGCTTATAGCAGATGGCTAAGGGTTAGTACACAAAATAACCAAAACAGAACCTAGGATTTCAAGGTTTTCGAACCTTAAAAACCTAATGAATCAAGATGTGCCTTAACCACAAGATTAAGGTAGGCCTTAACAATCAAATGGAACTCAGAATTAGGCTACTCAAACACCAAACTTTTAAATAAATCAAAAAGAGATTTCAAAATTTCAGAAATTCAAATTTTATTTAACTTAAAAAGGAATTACAAAGATTGATAGCCTAAAACTGGAACAAAGGGACTCTCACATGTTGAGGTCTCCTTTTATAGGCAAATGCCTAGCTAAACACTATTCACAAACCCTAGTACTGATTTCCCTAAAATGCCCTTGAGTCTTCTAGATCATTTGATGGAATGAGCTGTTCAAATTCATCTTGGACGTTCATTTTAGCTTTGTTATGAAGCAATGATCCTTGGCTGTTGATTTGGCCACGTCATTTTACTTGAAGGCCAAGTTGTGTTTTCATTGGTTAAGGAGGTTGAGTGTGGGGTCCAGGGAGTAGTGGGAGTGAGGGTTTTGTGTGTGGGATGGGATTCTGCATGTGTGAATCACACGTGGGTATGGGTAATTTGGATTTACCCTTTGGTTTAAGTGAGATGGTAACTGGGTTCTTGGGGTGAATAGTAAAGTTTTTGATCCGTTTTTGTAGGGGTGGAAAGGTGTTTGGCGCAATAAACATTTGAATGTTTCATTTGCCCATATTTGGCCCTTGTGTTTTCAGAAAACATGTATAAAACGTTTTTCAGCCACAAAGTTCTATTTCCTTTGTTAAATAGTTTCACACTTTGGCAGTTTTGGCACAATACTTTTCCAAAAGGTTAACAAGGGTTGTTTTTGACATTTTGAGATATTTCAAGGGCTGATCTTGGACATTCTTGATCTTCAAAGGTCTTCTTTGTATCTTTGACTTCATGAGGGACCATTATTGGCAATTTTGATTTGTTGAGGGACCTTTTGTGTAATTTTGACAAACTTTAGGGACCAAACTTGTAATTATGAATATACAAGGGTTTTAAGTGTCATTTCTTCAATGAATGAGGATCAATCTTGTTTGTCTTCAAGTCTTCAAGGGTATTTGTTGAGAATTCCATGATTAGGGCCCGGTTCTTTGTACGGCTTCGTTTCTCGTGTCCGTTTTTCCTTGTAATTTGTGATCTTTTGTCTTTTTCACGATATCCATACCTAAAATACACAAGTAAACAAACACAAGCATATATATGGTATTTTATGACATTTTTATGCATTTAAAGCCCGAAAAGAACGATGAGATCATGTATAAATGCCATCTCATCACTCCCCCATACTAAGCCATTGCCGTGCCCTCACGCAATGCTAGAATAAAGTATCTAGGCATCACCAAAGTTCACATTTATTAACCTTTATTGAAGAGTAAAAGACTTGCAACTTACTACGATGATGTGTAAAGACATAACATATGATTTTCATCACGAAAAGTGACTTTTAGGGTCAAAGAATAGAAACAAGTAAATGTCCCCTAGAGTAAACTTCGTCATCCTTGATTGTCATACATTCCATGCTAAGTGCAAAAACAAGATCATTGTTGGTACAAGTCACAATGCTAACACTACTCATATGTCCAAATTGTGAAATACTTTTTCTCCCCGCAATCCTAGTTATTATGAAAGGAAATGGGTTACTAGCATTTTTTATCTATTTGTCATGGATCACAAGTGATTCATATTGACTTATTTGAGTAGTTATTAGTCCGAAAGCAAAGTAGCACGATTTGATCAATAGTTAGCCGAAGGATAAAATCTTTTAAAACGGCTTCTCGTGTATCTCCTTAAGTTCATATCTTGGCATAACTCGTTTCACGATTTGAGACCTCTCTCGGACCGATATTTGGCATGTACTTCATACTTCAAATCTTGGGAAGACGTTCTTGAAATTATGGTCTTCTCTTCATATATTTGGAATTTCTTCACTTGACGTTTTTGAGAGATTCTTCATATTGGACCACGACTTCATCATTTTTCTTCAATCTTTACTTTGGATTTTGATATACAACGATCCGCCTCCTTTTCGGACTTGGATATATTTATCCTCATACCTTGTTAGGGTCTTTTTGGATAGACTTTCTCCATGATCTTTAGGGGAGTAATTGCTTTTCGTCGTGTGTCTCGATCCTTCATATTGATTTAGGAATAATGATACTTCACATCATCTTGGATCTTTAGCAAAAATAGAGCTCTTCATGCCTTGTTAGGGCCTTTTTGGATAATCGCCAATCTTCGCGTCCCGCTTCAATAAGTTATGCCTTGGCTATGAACTCTATTCAACCACGAGCAACTTTTAAACGATCTTGCGCTAGAGGCTAAGTAACCTTTCAAATCGTACGACCTTACTTATTGCAATTATGATTTATTCCTAATGCATTGATCTTATGGGAATAAAAAGCCACAATTAAAAACATATGAGTTTTTGAAAGAACATTTTCACGTTCTACGTTTAGCATGATCACTTGTCTAACTCTATCATTTCTCGTTCTTCACTATATAAAGACCTCTAATTAAAGAGACTCGTGAATACTTAGCCATGCAAGTCAAAATTAAGCCAAATTTTGGATTAGCTTTCATTAAGACTATATCAAATCAAAGTTTTGGGTTTTCAAGCCACCTATAGGATCTTGCACTTTCTTGGACTTTTTCAAGTTTAGAGAATGCGTTTTAAAGTTCCCTTGATAAGTGACTTTCTAGAATCAATTATAGGAACTTGCGAAAAGTTCTTGTTCTTAACCCGTATGAATTAAGACTTTCGCGTTTTAAAGTTCCCTATATAAAAGTCTAGCAAAACTTGAATTGAGCGGGTTAAGGAATGTAAATGGCTCCAAATGCCCATCAAGTCAAAAATTAACTCTTATTCTACCCATCGGAAAATATACATTCGTGTCTTAAAAACACTTATGAAAACTAAGAAAATTTTTAAAATTTGGCCATTTTTAGCCTTATTAGCAAAACAAAACATTGAAAGTTGGAAAGCGTGAGGGCGTAGCAAAGCAAGTACCTATTCACCCCCCATACTAAAAGTAAACATTGTCCTCAATATTTTGAGTCTAAAGGTGGAGCACCCCCATACTAGAGACGAAGAGTCGAATGCTTAGGATCTAGCATGGAAAGGGTGATCAACAATATATCTAAAGCCGTTTATTAAGTATGCTAAAAGATAATTGTTAGAACAATAAAGGATATGTCATTGATTCGTGAAAAACTTCTTCAAACGAACGATGGAGGCTCACGTAAACGAACACGAGAGTCTTCAATCGTAGATGATGATGATCTAGATAACACAATCACAAACAACCACGAGACAACGAGTTGAAAGGGTACAAGTCCCCTTATTAGTGAATAGTGAGCATAAAAGATAAGCATGGGATCTCCCCCACGAGGCACCTCGTTTTTTATAACCGAGTCATGAGCTCGACTCGATCCCCTCAATGTTAATTATCATTGGGGAAGGTGACTTGGTCGAGGGCAACCATTGAAGGAATTTCCCCACCAAAGTAGTGCTTAAGCCTATGTCCATTCACCTTGAAATTAGGACCATCATCTTGAGCTAGCTCAATGGTCCCATATGGAAACACTTGTGTAATGGTGAACGGACCCGACCAACGAGATTTCAATTTCCCAGAAAATATCTTAAGACGAGAGTTAAAAAGCAACACTTGATCACCAACGTTAAAAACCCGGTTTTTAATCTTTGAATCATGAAACTTTTTAGTATTTTCTTTAAAAATTAATGAATTTTCATAAGCATTATCTCTTAGTTCATCCAATTCATTCAATTGTATTTTCCGATGATCTCCCGCGGTCTTCAAGTCAAAGTTTGCATGTTTAAGGGCCCAATATGCCTTATGCTCCAACTCAATGGGCAAATGACAATTCTTCCCATAGACTAACTTATAAGGAGTGCAACCGATAGGTGTCTTATAAGCGGTCCTAAAGGCCCATAAAGCGTCATCGAGTTTGTCGGACCATGAAGCATGGTTTTCTCCAATTGACCTTTCTAAAATCCTCTTCAAAGCTCGGTTCGAAACCTCGACTTGCCCACTTGTTTGCGGGTGATAAGCAGTAGAAAGACGATGAGTAACTCCATATTTCTTTAGAACCTTTTCGAATTGGTCATTACAAAAATGGGTTCCATGATCGCTTATAATAGCACGAGGGGTTCCGAACCGAGAGAATAGTTGCTTTAAAAACTTCACTACCACACGAGCATCATTAGTAGGCAAAGCCTTAGCTTCCACCCACTTAGAAAGGTAGTCCACCGCGACGAGGATATATTTGTTGCCATGAGACGATGGGAACGGCCCCATAAAGTCTATTCCCCATATGTCGAAAATCTCACATACTTGAATTATGTTTTGCGGCATTTCATCACGTTGAGACGATTTTCCTTGACGTTGGCACGAATCACACGACTTCACAAGTGCGTGTGCATCACGATAGATAGAAGGCCAAAAGAAACCGGCATCGAACACTTTCTTAGCCGTGAGATTAGCACCGTGGTGACCACCCGTGGGTCCCTCGTGACAAGCTCTAAGGATATTAGAAGCTTCGGCACCAAACACACAACGTCGAACGAGTTGATCCGCACAAACTCGAAAGAGATAAGGGTCGTCCCAAAAATAGAACTTGACGTCACGAAAGAATTTTCGTTTTTGTTGTGTCGTCATACCCTTGATTATAAAATTGCCCGCATGGTAATTTGCAATGTCGGCAAACCATGGGGTGGTGTCTTTAGAATTCACTACACCGAGAGTCTCAAGAGGAAATGTTTCGGTGATTTCCTTGTTCTCGAAAACATCTTTGTGAGGATCTTCTAGACGAGAGAGATGATCGGCCGCTAGATTCTCGGCCCCTTTTTTGTCAAGCACGGTGACATCAAATTCTTGGAGGAGGAGCATCCAACGAAGCAATCTCGGCTTAGCATCTTGCTTAGCTAAGAGATACTTGATAGCCGAATGGTCGGTATACACAATGCTTTTAGTTAAGACGAGATAAGGTCGGAATTTCTCAAAAGCATAGACCACGGCAAGGAATTCCTTTTCCGTTGTGGTGTACTTTAATTGAGCCTCGGTCATCGTCTTACTAGCATAGTGGATAGGACGAAAATGTTTGTCATAACGTTTCCCTAAGACGGCCCCTATAGCATAATCACTTGCATCGCACATGATTTCAAAGTGTAATTCCCAATTAGGAGCAACAAAAATGGGAGCTTCGGTAAGTTTCCTTTTGAGAGTTTCGAAAGCCTTAACACAATCCTCATTAAAGTTAAAAGGAGCATCCTTCTCGAGAAGGTGTGTCATAGGACGAGAAATTTTCGAAAAGTCCTTGATGAAACGACGATAAAAGCCCGCGTGGCCTAGGAAACTCCTAACTCCCTTAACGGTTTTGGGATGAGGTAACTTGGCGATGACGTCTACCTTAGCTTTATCGACCTCAATCCCCGCCTTCGACACCTTATGTCCTAAGACGATTCCTTGTTTACACATAAAATGACATTTTTCCCAATTAAGCACAAGATTGGTTTCTTCACAACGTTTTAACATTTGCTCGAGATTAGATAAACATGACGTGAACGAATTACCAAACACCGAGAAGTCATCCATAAACACTTCCATCGACTTCTCGATCATATCGTGAAAAATCGCCATCATACACCGTTGAAACGTACCGGGTGCATTACAAAGTCCGAAAGGCATCCTACGATAAGCGAATGTTCCATAAGGACACGTAAACGTAGTCTTCTCTTGATCACGAGGGTCGATATGGATTTGAAAGTAACCGGAAAAACCATCTAAAAAGCAATAGAATTCATTTCCCGCAAGTCGCTCCAACATTTGATCCATGAAGGGAAAAGGAAAGTGGTCTTTACGAGTGGCGTCATTTAACTTTCGGTAGTCAATACACACCCTCTAACCGGTCACAACACGAGTGGGAATTAACTCGTTGTTTTCATTAGGCACAACGGTCATTCCTCCCTTTTTAGGGAAACAATGGAGTGGGCTCACCCATGGGCTATCGGATATAGGATAAATCATTCCCGCGTCAAGGAGTTTAAGGACCTCCTTTTTAATGACATCGTGAATTTTGGGATTCACCCTTCTTTGACTTTGAATTTCGGGTTTGTAGTCCTCCTCCATTAAAATCTTGTGGGTACAAAATTTCGGGTCAATACCCTTAATGTCGGATATTTTCCACGCAATTGCCCCTTTATGAGCCTTAAGAACTTTCAAGAGCTCGGTTTTTCATCATTAGCAAGACCTTTTGCAATAATAACCGGCAACTTGTCATCACCTTCCAAGAATGTGTATTCAAGGTGAGAAGGAAGATCTTTCAATTCAAGGATAGGTGGTTCCTCGATTGAAGATTTTGGTTCAACACTCATAACTTCCATCGGCGAAAGAAATGGTGGAATAGAAGTATCATCACTAATCAACACCTCATCTTCATTGTCGATTTCATTTGAATTGAGATCGCCTCCTTGGAATGGAGTGAGATTTGGTGTGGAATTAGCAAGAATCGGATCCAAAATAGTGGGATTGCCACTTGACGAGCTATCGGAAAAACCTAACACTTCTTGTGAAAACTCATCGCAAACCACATCAACTATGTCAATGTGATTGATGGTAGCGATTGCATAAACATGAGAAGGTTTCGAGTTTTGAGTAGCATTTATAACAAGTTCATCTTCGTTGAATCTCAAAGTGATAGTTCTCGCATGAACATCGATAAGCGATCTCGAAGTGTCTAAAAATGAACGACCTAAAATTAGAGGAACTTGAGGATCCGCGAGGATGTCAACTACTATAAAATCCACGGGATAGTAGAACTTCCCCACTTCCACGAAAACATCTTCGGCTACTCCACATGCCATAATTGTAGAATGATCGGCCATCTCGATGGACATGTTCGAAGGAATGAGAGCCGGAAGCGAAAGCGATTTCCAAATGGAAAATGGCATCAAATTAATGCTCGCACCAAGATCGGCCAAGGCGAGGCATTCTTTCATATCTTGTATGTCACAAGGAATGAGAAACTTTCCGGGATCACCAACTTTTTCCGGTATGCTGTTAAGATAAACCGAAGAACAATTAGCAAGCTTTGAAAGCTTTTCCTTATCCCTCATCATACTTTTAAAAGTGGAAGCGAAACGAGGCATATATAACAACACGTCGGCTAAACTCACATCAAAATGCATGATGAGACTGTATTTATACATAGTCTCATCGTCCAAATCGGGCTTAAAACGCTTAAAATATCATCAAAATACCCATATATGTGCCTATGTTTGTTCATTGTGTATTTTAGGTACGGATATCGTGAATTCACCAAAAGATCAAAGGAATCAAGCAAAAACGAGCACGGGAAACGAAGCCGCACAAAGAACCGGGCCCAAGTTATGAATTTTGCAAAAATGTCCTTGAAGTTCTGAAGATTGGCAAGTATGGTCCCTCTACTTTTGAAGACTTGACATTTTACACCCTTGCAAAACTCATAATTGCATTTGGGTCCCTAAAATGTTGATTATATACAAGATTGGCCCTTGAAGATCTCAAAATTCACAAGTTAAGTCCTTGTTTTCATGATTAATACTTGGAAGGACTAATTTTGCCAACTGCCTAAACATTTAACAAAGGGGAAAGAGTTTGAAGCTATTTATTACAAAATGAAGAAAACTTGGAAGACTGGGGACTATTGTTGCCCAGACACAAAACCTTTCCCCACCAATTGGCTGCTGCCACCTCACGTCTGCTGCCTTGTCACCCTCCCACATCAGCATCCACTAACCCCAAATATTAATTAATAAAACGATTTAAACTCGTTTTATATATTATAATTTGGTGGGAAACGAGTACTGTTCAAGATTAAACCCCTTAATCCCCTTTGTTCTTAACCAAATAAGCCCAGATTTTTAATCTTCAATTCAAAGGGTTTATCAAAATTAATCACCCAGAAGTTTAATTTAACCTTAAACCTTGACATCCCATGTGATATCTGAGATCCAGCTCACCCCACACTTGCTACCTGCCAAAACCATATCACGGGTCACCACTACCATCCAAAAATCTTTGACCTTTTGAACGTTTAGGATTCATTGGCGTGTTCCCTAAGCACAAACCAACACTCAAGATCATCTCTAGGACACAAGGACACTCAGAGTTGCTCACATGACACCAAGAACAAAAGGCATCTTCCTGGTATATCCAAGATTCGTCCAAGGGTGTTTTTGGAAGAACAAGCTTAGGGTTTGCATTCTAGATAGTTCTGTAACCATGTATAAAAGGGTGCCTGTACTCTTTTCTTCTTTTTGTTCCAGTTTTTTCTTGTAAACGTTTTTTATTAATGAATATTTAAAGGCTTTTTAAAATCCATTGCAAGAAAACTCTGAGTTCCTTATTAATGTTTGTAGTTTAATATTTGCCGTTTGCTTACAAGTGTTGATTTAATTTCATTTAGAAAAGAAGTTTTGGGTGAAAAGGACACTTAAACCCCAAACTCCTTTTCTTATCATAGCTTATAGAGGCTTAGTGGCTTGTTTGGCTGACAACCAAATAAGCCAGTTGAGCTTGTATAAGCTCTTGTTTTCAGAAAGATTTGGTTTCAAAAGATTTGTCCCAAAAAAGTTATTTTCAGAAAATTTCAATTGTTTTATCCTTAGCTTTCACCTTAACTGTATTATAAGCTTGGAATAAGCTCTCTTGACAAAAGAGCTTATTTGCAGCTTATTATACTTGAATCTCTTTGCTTTGTTTGTTTTTGCTTGTGCAGGAACAAGACCATCATTCACTGATTTCTTTCTATTTTCAGTCTCTTTTGAAGATATTTTGTCCCTTGGGTCTTGTCAAAGATTCCATCAGCAGGGTCCTCTACTGTTACATAAGCTCCCATATGCTCAAATCATACCCCTTGGAAGGCATTCAGCTGGTTAGTGGCTTTGAACCCCATTGGTGCATTTTTTTGATGTTTTATGTTAGATTTATGTGATTATATGAGCATCTTGTTTAAAGTGTTATTTTCTTGTTGAAAAGTGGTTTCATAGACTTTGTATGCTTGTTAGATCAGACCTTAATTAGTTTAGCTTGATTTGTCATAGCTTTGGTGTATTAAATTTCCATTTCAGAAATTAAGGGGGTGTTTGGGACTGCTTGTTAAGCTAGGATCTTGACAAACTTTTGGCTTAAAAACAGCTTAGACATACTCCATACCAGTAGTGTTATTAGTAGGGTAATTGGTTTGAGTTTAGTAGGATTAATTAAGAAAGTGCATGCTCATTTTTGGTAATTTTAGCTAAAAACCAGAAACTTCTCATAATCTGCTTATTTCTAGCTTGATTTTGCCCTTCATTTTTGCATACTGTTAGATAATAGGGTACTCTAGGGTTTTATACCAGTTGTATGTGATTGGGTTGGGCATTTGTGAAGATTTGGTAAGCCAAATCTCACCCTTGTGCCAATTGCACCAGCAAAACGACCCCAAGGCATTTTTCTGTTATTCAGAAACTTCAAGCCTCATTTGTGTGAGTTTTTTGTACTGTGGTTGTGATTTTTCTTGTTTGCATAGACTCCCTACACTCAACTGAGTGTAGGGGTGCCCCCTTGTCCAACTAAAATCACCACAACAAGCTTTCCTAAGCTTGTCAATTTTTATCAGCTTATTTGCACTAGCAGTGGGAACATACTTCCCACTGATAGCTTTGCTGTAGCCACTGCTACACAAAAAGACAGAAAGTGATCACATGTCACTTTCATATTCTTAAAATTTTGTCTTTTGTGAACTTTTTTAAGAATTACGGTTTCAGATTTTTTCCATTATTTTTCTTTTTAAATTTCTGATTTTTCAGTTTAGTTTATTTTGGTGTTACTGTTCATTTTCTATTTTTTATATTTAATTGCATTTTTAATTAATTTTAAATAGGCTGTTTTTGGAATTTAGTGGAAAAAAGTTTTATTTTTCAGATTTAAAATTTTTCCTAGATTTAGAAAATTAGTTTAAGATTTTTAGTTTAAAAATTAGTTACTGTTCACTTTTTAATTATTTTTTATAATTAAATTAAGTTAATTAGGGTTTAATTAATAAATAGTTTTGTCTTTTAGTGCAAATTTTTACTTTTTTCAAACTTTTTCAATTTTCTACTGTTCTTTAGGATAATTTAGGATTTTTAAAATTGTTAGATTAATTTTGGAATTATTTTATTAATTTTTAGGATTATTTTAATCTAAAAGTAGTTTTTAGTAATTTAAAAATAGAAAAATAGTTTTTAAAATTTAAGAAAAATAGTTTTTAGTCATTAAATAATATAAGTGACTTATTAGTTCAATAAATTTAAATTTTGGGCATTTTGTTAATTATATTTAATTTTTGGGCTTTAATTAGCATTAAAAATTGAATATTTAATTAATAAAAGGTTTTAAAATATATTTGTTGGATTTTTATTCTTATTTATATTATTCAAGACTTAGTTTAATCATTTAATTAATTTTTAGGTTTTAATTTTAATTTCGTCACGTTTTACGTATTTACGTTCGCGTTTTACGTTAATTCGTCGTAGTTTAAACGTAGTCGTAGCTCGTCTTTTATTTTTCTCTCTTGAAACCAAAAACGTCACTAATCCAAACATTGTTATTTCATATTTTGGCACATAATCCACACACCTCCTTCGAGAACGAACTTGGAATTTATTCGTCTTCACGGTTTTCCTAAATCGTGTCGATTAATACTTACCGCATTTATACTCGTCTTTCCTAAGACTTGTATATAAAAACCTACATCAAATTTTTGGCGCCGCTGCCGGGGAGGTGTTTGTGTGCCATTATTATTAGTATCGTGTTTGTGTGAGTATTGCGTTTTTGCTTTTCATTTTTTGGACAGCGTGAATATCGTACATACTCATTTTTGTTATTTTTCTCTATTATAGTATAATATCCAAATAAATCGTGTTTAATTTTCCTAAGTTAAACACACAACAATCTTTTACTATATTGTAGATATATTGGTTTTCGTTTTTTTCTTGTGAATATTATTATTACTATATTGTACTACGTAAGAACAATAAAAATACAAGTACTCCAAATACGTGAGAAATCACAACCTTGATTCGGGATTTCATCACTCGATCATTGTATTCGAATCTAAAGCAAAAGTGTAAAGGCAAAATAGATAAATACTTTCGTGAGGCTTAATTTCAATTAACACAAACTATAAGGTGGGTATAAGGCGGTTGTATTTCACGACCTAAAGGAAAAAGGCTCTTAAGTGCTTCGCGCCGCCTCGTTTCCTCCGCTTGCTTGTGCGTGTTTTGAGAAAGAGGGCTAATCGAGGGTTTGCCGCCCAAGTATTATCTACGTATATTATATTTGCTTGTGTTTTCAAGATTAAACCCTCTTGAACGTTTTGGTGTTCCACCAACGTTCTAAAGTCATCGAGAACGTTCACTCCACGTGTTCGTTTTCATTCTTTGAGGCTCCTTTAATCGAGAAAGTCGATTCGAGGAGAGATTTGTAGATTTGTGTCTACGTAATACATTCAAAAATCCAAAAAAATTAAAAAACCAATCAAAAACCAAAAAAAAATTGAAAAATCAAAAAAGCCGCAAAAAGAATCTTCTTTGCTACCACCCATTCTACGCTTAGTGCATGCGCACTCGATCGAAGGATTATTCCAATTCTAGTGAAGCTTCGAATCAACGCAATCGTAATCGAAGGAATCGACGACGTAGACGAGAATTAGAAACCGACGTTCCTAATGTCGTTGTTGAAGAAACCTTAGACGAGATGGCCGACAATCGTTCGATGATGGAATTGCTCCAAGCGCCCACCGAGGGTTATGGAGACGCGATCGTAATTCCCGCTATCGAGGCGGAGAATTTTGAGATCAAGAGCGGAATGCTTTCGTTGATCCAAGCTACGAAGTTTCGAGGTCGTGAAGCCGATAATCCTCACGACCATATTCGGAATTTTGATCGTCTTTTAGCCACGAGCAAGTTTAAGAACGTCGACACCGATGTCGTCAAGCTTATGCTTTTTCCGTACTCGCTCGATGGTGCCGCCAAGGATTGGTACGAGAAAGAGCCACCTAATTCGATAACTACGTGGAAGGATCTCGTTTCCAAGTTCGTTAATTATTTTTTCCCACCGTCTAAGACGACGTTTTTCAAAAACGAGATTACAAAATTTGAGCAAAAACCGAATGAATCTTTTAGAGACGCGTGGGATCGTTTTAAGGAATTGCTTAGGCAATGTCCTCACCATGGTTTTTCCGAGTTGCACCAAATCGATACGTTATACAACGGTCTTAATTTTCACGAACAAGACTCGTTGAATTCCGCCGCCGGTGGCAACTTTTTGTGTAAGACTCCGAGAGAAGCTTTGATAATTATCGAGAACCGATCCAAGGTTTACCAACTCCGCAACGCACCGAGTGTTGCCAATGTCGCCAATGTTAGTAGTTCTAATCGCGACATTGAGAGAGTTGATGCAAAAGTCGACAAGCTTACGAATGTGTTCACGTCTTATCTCATTGAGATGCAAAAGAAAGACGCTCCCGCTACGGTGAAAGCGGTTGAGGTTTCATGTACGTTTTGTGGTGGACCTCATAATTATTACGAGTGTGCGGCTACGGATGGCCAAATGTCGAATGTGAGTGCGTTAAACAACAATTTTTCTAATAAAAATCAAAATAACGCCGGTCCATCACAACAAGGCAATTATAACCAAGGCAACAATTTTCAAAATCGAAACAATTTTCAAGGAAACAATCAACAAGGAAATTTTTCGAATCAAAATCAAGGAGGTTATAATCAAGGTCGTAATATAACTTGGCAAAATAGAGATAACAATCAAGGAAACAATTTTTCAAGTGGGAATCAAAACAATTTTCAAAGAAGTAATCAAAACCAAGGGAACTTTAATTCAAATCAAAATAGTTCGTCAAACGATTTTCAAAATTACATGAAAACGAATGAGGCTAATATGAGACGATTAGAGGGAGAAATTGGTACTTTGAAAAACGACTTTACAAATACTTTGAAATTGCAAAACACGAAGATTGAGCAAGGGCAAATTGATATAAAAAAGATGTTTTCGGCTATAATGAACAAAGCCTCGGGTTCGTCATCAAGTTCGTTACCTAGTGACACCGTTGCTAATCCGAAAGAACAATGTAAAGCCGCCTCGTCTCGTGATAAAGGTCGTGTGATTACCCCTAACCTTGAAGGATTCCGTGTTGTTTATCCCTCTCAACCCTCGACTTCTAAGACGTCTTCTTGTTCTAAAGTCGATGGGGTGAACGTGGCGACCAAGGAAAAGAGTGCACACCCTCGTGTACCTCAAATTCCGTCCACGGTTCAAAAAGAGAGCTTTGTCGACCTTACCAAAGTAACCCTTGAAGAAACTTGTGCTTCAATCCTTCTTAAAAAACCCAAAAGGCGTATGCCGAGAAAGGAAAAGGATCCGGGCCAATTTCTACTACCTTGTGATTTTTCCGAGATTGAGGGATGTTTAGCCCTTGCCGATTTAGGTGCTAGCATCAATCTTATGCCTCATTCTCTATGGAAATTGATGAGATTGCCTTCGCTTACCCCCACAAACATGACAATCGAGCTTGCAAATTGTACACCTTTAATACTAATTGGAATAGCCGAGGATGTCTATGTTAGGATTGGAAAGTTTGTTTTTCCAGCGGATTTCGTTATATCCGATTACGAGTGTGACCCTAAATGTCCCATTATTTTAGGCCGACCATTCTTATCAACGGCTCGAACCGTAATCGACGTTCACGAGGGGAGACTTACTATGAGATATGGGGATGAGAAAATAGACTTTTTCGCTAGAAAATCCCAAGGATTTAATGAGAATGAAAAAACCGAGGTTTCAAAACCTAATGATTCAAATTCTAATGATTTCAAAATGTTTACTTTAGCGGAAAGAATGAAGCTTGATGCATGTTTTGAAAGAATTAAGAAAAACGGTTTTAAGGATGATGATTTTAATGACAAAGAATACGTGTACCTAATTCAAAAGGGTATGTGTAAATTTATGGATGAAAACTCACTTTGGGATCTTTTTAGCGAAACAAGTGAACCACCAATTCCGAAGGGTGACGTTAATGCCATCACGACAATGACCAAAATGGATTCGTCTTCACCACCTTCGAAGGACCACGTCTTTGAGGCTTCAACTTCTAACTCCATCGAAGTGCCTCCTTTGCCTAGCCCAACACCCGTTGAGGCTAAAGGGTTTATCGACATCGATCCTCTCGTCTTAGAAAAGTCACCTAAGCATAGCCCTAGTGCTTGTAAGTCCATGGTTGTGAGTGCTCACATCGACTCTTTCTTTGACGATGACGATGGCGATTTTACCGAGATTGATCACGTACTTCGACATCCACATGCTATTTTTGATTCTCCTAAGAAGAAACATGTGAAGTACGATGATTATGAGTTTGATCCCGAGATTGAGGAAATCATTGAACGAGAGCTAGCTCTTATGCCTTCACTTCCACCTACGAGTGAGGTCGACCTTTCCAAGATCGAGGATGAACTAAATGAGTTGGAACGTCTTATTTTCGATGACGAACCAACTCATGTGACCACTAAGAATCCAATTCTCGAGGAGTTACCTAATCAACACTCCTCATTTGAGAATGACGTTTACCACATTCGTGAGGATCTAACTTATCAACGATCCCCACAAAAGAATGATGGTTTCGTGCTTGATCGTGATCTTTTCGAGAGAGTTTCTAAGATACTCAAGGAGGGGAATGACAAACCATGGTTTGACAAGCCTATCTTTGATGAAGAAATCGATGAGATCGACGTTCATGAGGATGACGAGTATGTAGACCCCGAGGGGGCGGTGTTCTTTATTGACAAACGTTTTGAGAACTTATATAATCCACCACCCCCTAACCGCGACTTAAATGTGAGGATTTTTAGCGCGACTAATTTTCAATTTGACACGCCAAATATTTTCAACATTATTCAATCGGGTTTTCATAAAGAGTTTTTGAACGATGAAAAAGGAAAGGATTTTAAAAATGTTTTAAATGATTTTTCTACATTACTAACTCCGTCATCACATCGTGTTATGAGTGCTACCACCTCGTCTACTCCTTTTGACGATGGTTGGTGTGGATCTAGTGTGGGGGAAGCCCCAAATGTTCCCTCCCATTTCTCCACCGAGGACGAGATTTACGATCCCGGAATTGCTTGTAAAGGGAAATCTCGGTCTTCCACCGATGCAATAAATGGAAATCGTATCTATTTGCTTGGTGTGAGTCTACCTCGAGTAGCTCATATGTTTGACTTACCCATTGCCCCACCTTTCTACTTCTTATCTCTTTTCTTCTACCCCTTTTGGGTTTCGGCTTCGGTTGAAGTAGTGTTGTTTCGTCTTTCATACGAAAACGAAGACGCTATCTTTGACCCCGGTATACGTTTATCGGGTTTTTAAAGTACTCCACGTACTTTTGGGCCTTGTTCATCATGTAAGCCCCATCAAAAATGACCAAACCAAGATTATCCCTAAATGATCACATTTATGGGGATCCGAGTAGAGCTTTTGACTCGGTTAACAAAAACAAGGTGCCTCGTGGGGGATTCTCATGCTTATCCTTGTACATATTATTGCTTTCTTAGTTAACGTAACGAGGGGACTTGTGCTCTTCCTACCTTTGTTCCGTGGTTGTTTGTGATTGTGATTTATTAGGTTCATCGTCATCATTGAAGCCTCTCGTGTTCGTTTTACGGATCACTCGAGCTTCGATCGTTGCCTTTGGAGATTCCGATATCCGATGATATCCTTTTATGTTCTAACGTTTACCTTATTAGCATAATTCATAAACGGCTTTTAGGTTATTCGTTTTACCCTTTCCATGCTCGAGATTAAGCATTCGACTTCGTCTCTAGTATGGGGGTGTTTACACCCCTAGACTCGAAACATTGAGGACAATGTTTAGTTTTAGTATGGGGGGGTGAGTAGATACTTCACCTTGCTTACGTCAACACGCAATCCAATATTCATCTTTTTGTTATCGTTTTGTTGCAAAATAAGGCTAAAAATGGCCAAATTTTAAAATTTTTCTTGTTTTTCATAAGTGTTTAAGACACGAATGTAGGTTTTCCGATGGTGAGAATGAGAGTAATTTTTGACTCGACCGTGCGTGTTGAGCACTTAGCTTCGATTCCTTAACTTTTTAGGCTAAGTCTCTTAAATGAGGACGAGAAATGATAGAGTTATTTATAAGTCTCGTAATCGTCACGATCTCATGTGTAGTAATTATTAGCTTATTCTCCCAACGCTTTTGCATAATAAATTGTTAATAAATATTGATTTGGCGGTTTAGTCACTATTGTTGGGTTTCTAATTTGTTTTGGTAGCTTCCATGTAATTAAACTGGGAAAACATTAAGGTATCGCCAGCGTCACCGTTTTGAAGTATTGGCACCCGAATAATCGAAAGCTTCACCTAATAATAAGATTTCAAGTGCTCACCTAAATTAAGCAAAAATTTGAAGCTCACAAGGCCGAAAAATCTATGCCCAAATTATAAGTGAATCAAGCCTTAATCTTCGAAGCTTTAAAGATCCAAAATTCGCTTTTGCGTGAGGATATACGTCTTTGGCTAATAAAACCACCGATGAGGCGGATAATAAAAGGCAAGGCAAGACCGAAGTCATAATAAAAGCTTCATGGCGAAGTTGAATAAAAGATGGAGGTAAACCAAAGATAATAAGGCCCTTCCGTTAGGGGGCGTATATAAGTCTTGGTAATAAGTCTCATGTTCAAAACCGTTATAAAATCGTGTTTATCGATCCTTCTTGTTGACTTAATTTTTTGACATCGTTGTCTATTGGGATGAATTATTGATTTAATGATTTTGGTTACACCGTTAAGTTTCTATTTTTAGACTTAATCTCTATTCACGCATAAGTCAATGATGTATCCTCGTGATCATTAAGACAAAAATAAAATATAAGAGATACCAATTAGGAATAAGGGAGTTTAGGTTCGTAATTAACACTCATGAGATATGATCGTGTTGCTAACGTATAATAACAATGATCTCGTTACACGCTTAGCATGGAATTGGGTGAAAATCGAGGACGACGAAATTATTTCTAACGAAGCATTCACGTGTTCTTGTTCTATGATCCTAAAAGTCACGTTCTCGTGATGAAAACATTACATTATGTCTAAAACACGTGTAGTAGTTTATTTAAATTTATGTCTTGAATAAATGTCATCATAAAATGAATTTTGGAAGTGCTATGATACTTAATTCTAGCATTGCGTGGGGACACAGCAATGGTTTAGTATGGGGGAGTGATGAGACTGTATTTATACATTGTCTCATCGTCCAAATCGGGCTTAAAACGCTTAAAATATCATCAAAATACCCATATATGTGCCTATGTTTGTTCATTGTGTATTTTAGGTACGGATATCGTGAATTCACCAAAAGATCAAAGGAATCAAGCAAAAACGAGCACGGGAAACGAAGCCGCACAAAGAACCGGGCCCAAGTTATGAATTTTGCAAAAATGTCCTTGAAGTTCTGAAGATTGGCAAGTATGGTCCCTCTACTTTTGAAGACTTGACATTTTACACCCTTGCAAAACTCATAATTGCATTTGGGTCCCTAAAATGTTGATTATATACAAGATTGGCCCTTGAAGATCTCAAAATTCACAAGTTAAGTCCTTGTTTTCATGATTAATACTTGGAAGGACTAATTTTGCCAACTGCCTAAACATTTAACAAAGGGGAAAGAGTTTGAAGCTATTTATTACAAAATGAAGAAAACTTGGAAGACTGGGGACTATTGTTGCCCAGACACAAAACCTTTCCCCACCAATTGGCTGCTGCCACCTCACGTCTGCTGCCTTGTCACCCTCCCACATCAGCATCCACTAACCCTAAATATTAATTAATAAAACGATTTAAACTCGTTTTATATATTATAATTTGGTGGGAAACGAGTACTGTTCAAGATTAAACCCCTTAATCCCCTTTGTTCTTAACCAAATAAGCCCAGATTTTTAATCTTCAATTCAAAGGGTTTATCAAAATTAATCACCCAGAAGTTTAATTTAACCTTAAAGCTTGACATCCCATGTGATATCTGAGATCCAGCTCACCCCACACTTGCTACCTGCCAAAACCATATCACGGGTCACCACTACCATCCAAAAATCTTTGACCTTTTGAACGTTTAGGATTCATTGGCGTGTTCCCTAAGCACAAACCAACACTCAAGATCATCTCTAGGACACAAGGACACTCAGAGTTGCTCACATGACACCAAGAACAAAAGGCATCTTCCTGGTATATCCAAGATTCGTCCAAGGGTGTTTTTGGAAGAACAAGCTTAGGGTTTGCATTCTAGATAGTTCTGTAACCATGTATAAAAGGGTGCCTGTACTCTTTTCTTCTTTTTGTTCCAGTTTTTTCTTGTAAACGTTTTTTATTAATGAATATTTAAAGGCTTTTTAAAATCCATTGCAAGAAAACTCTGAGTTCCTTATTAATGTTTGTAGTTTAATATTTGCCGTTTGCTTACAAGTGTTGATTTAATTTCATTTAGAAAAGAAGTTTTGGGTGAAAAGGACACTTAAACCCCAAACTCCTTTTCTTATCATAGCTTATAGAGGCTTAGTGGCTTGTTTGGCTGACAACCAAATAAGCCAGTTGAGCTTGTATAAGCTCTTGTTTTCAGAAAGATTTGGTTTCAAAAGATTTGTCCCAAAAAAGTTATTTTCAGAAAATTTCAATTGTTTTATCCTTAGCTTTCACCTTAACTGTATTATAAGCTTGGAATAAGCTCTCTTGACAAAAGAGCTTATTTGCAGCTTATTATACTTGAATCTCTTTGCTTTGTTTGTTTTTGCTTGTGCAGGAACAAGACCATCATTCACTGATTTCTTTCTATTTTCAGTCTCTTTTGAAGATATTTTGTCCCTTGGGTCTTGTCAAAGATTCCATCAGCAGGGTCCTCTACTGTTACATAAGCTCCCATATGCTCAAATCATACCCCTTGGAAGGCATTCAGCTGGTTAGTGGCTTTGAACCCCATTGGTGCATTTTTTTTATGTTTTATGTTAGATTTATGTGATTATATGAGCATCTTGTTCAAAGTGTTATTTTCTTGTTGAAAAGTGGTTTCATAGACTTTGTATGCTTGTTAGATCAGACCTTAATTAGTTTAGCTTGATTTGTCATAGCTTTGGTGTATTAAATTTCCATTTCAGAAATTAAGGGGGTGTTTGGGACTGCTTGTTAAGCTAGGATATTGACAAACTTTTGGCTTAAAAACAGCTTAGACATACTCCATACCAGTAGTGTTATTAGTAGGGTAATTGGTTTGAGTTTAGTAGGATTAATTAAGAAAGTGCATGCTCATTTTTGGTAATTTTAGCTAAAAACCAGAAACTTCTCATAATCTGCTTATTTCTAGCTTGATTTTGCCCTTCATTTTTGCATACTGTTAGATAATAGGGTACTCTAGGGTTTTATACCAGTTGTATGTGATTGGGTTGGGCATTTGTGAAGATTTGGTAAGCCAAATCTCACCCTTGTGCCAATTGCACCAGCAAAACGACCCCAAGGCATTTTTCTGTTAATCAGAAACTTCAAGCCTCATTTGTGTGAGTTTTTTGTACTGTGGTTGTGATTTTTCTTGTTTGCATAGACTCCCTACACTCAACTGAGTGTAGGGGTGCCCCCTTGTCCAACTAAAATCACCACAACAAGCTTTCCTAAGCTTGTCAATTTTTATCAGCTTATTTGCACTAGCAGTGGGAACATACTTCCCACTGATAGCTTTGCTGTAGCCACTGCTACACAAAAAGACAGAAAGTGATCACATGTCACTTTCATATTCTTAAAATTTTGTCTTTTGTGAACTTTTTTAAGAATTAGGGTTTCAGATTTTTTCCATTATTTTTCTTTTTAAATTTCTGATTTTTCAGTTTAGTTTATTTTGGTGTTACTGTTCATTTTCTATTTTTTATATTTAATTGCATTTTTAATTAATTTTAAATAGGCTGTTTTTGGAATTTAGTGGAAAAAAGTTTTATTTTTCAGATTTAAATTTTTTCCTAGATTTAGAAAATTAGTTTAAGATTTTTAGTTTAAAAATTAGTTACTGTTCACTTTTTAATTATTTTTTATAATTAAATTAAGTTAATTAGGGTTTAATTAATAAATAGTTTTGTCTTTTAGTGCAAATTTTTACTTTTTTCAAACTTTTTCAATTTTCTACTGTTCTTTAGGATAATTTAGGATTTTTAAAATTGTTAGATTAATTTTGGAATTATTTTATTAATTTTTAGGATTATTTTAATCTAAAAATAGTTTTTAGTAATTTAAAAATAGAAAAATAGTTTTTAAAATTTAAGAAAAATAGTTTTTAGTCATTAAATAATATAAGTGACTTATTAGTTCAATAAATTTAAATTTTGGGCATTTTGTTAATTATATTTAATTTTTGGGCTTTAATTAGCATTAAAAATTGAATATTTAATTAATAAAAGGTTTTAAAATATATTTGTTGGATTTTTATTCTTATTTATATTATTCAAGACTTAGTTTAATCATTTAATTAATTTCTAGGTTTTAATTTTAATTTCGTCACGTTTTACGTATTTACGTTCGCGTTTTACGTTAATTCGTCGTAGTTTAAACGTAGTCGTAGCTCGTCTTTTATTTTTCTCTCTTGAAACCAAAAACGTTACTAATCCAAACATTGTTATTTCATATTTTGGCACATAATCCACACACCTCCTTCGAGAACGAACTTGGAATTTATTCATCTTCACGGTTTTCCTAAATCGTGTCGATTAATACTTACCGCATTTATACTCGTCTTTCCTAAGACTTGTATATAAAAACCTACATCAATGCACTTGTTGAAACATTTTTATAAAAAGCTCGATTTGTTGTTTGTTACGTTCTAGCATTTTCTCTTTGTTTCGTCTCGAAGGGTAGGGTAAAGGTGGTGTGGGTTGGTCATTAGGCAACGGCCTTGGAAACTCGGGTTCCACAATTGGTATTGGTTCAACCGTAGGTGTGGTATGAGCGGTACTTCGTGGGATTGTAATGTGCTCCTTTTCGACCATCACCTCGGGTTCTTTCTCGATTTCCTTCTCCGTAGAAGTACTTGGACGAGAGATTGGTTCCTTGAAAGTTTTACCACTTCGTGTAGTAATAACCTTCATTTCTCCCTTCGGGTTTGCAATGGTATCACTAGGAAGACCACCCGAGGAAGAGGGTTTACACATGATTGCTTCAAACATCTTAGCCATTCGGTCCTCAAATTTTGATTGCCTAGCATCCGCTTTTAATAACTCTTGCTTAATCTCATGTTGTCCTAATTCCATCTTTTGTTGATTTTGTTGTAGACGTTGGACATTTCCTTCCATTTTGTTTGCATGAGTTTTAAGTTCATTAGTGTAGAATATTGATAACCTATGAATCTATGAAGGGGTTTGTTGATTTCTAGAGAGAGAAAGTTAGAGAGAGAAAGTGAGAGAAACTATGTGTTATTTCAATAAATGAAACTAGAAAAGTGACAACAACCAACCCCTTTCCATGGTGGAAAGGGGTATTTATACTTCCAAGCTTACATGGGCTTGGGCCGGTCCATGACAAGCCCATGGACCGGTTCTTACTTAACTTAAGAAGCAACTAATGACTATTTGTTAACTACGAGCTATTACAACATAAATAATATTGTGGAGTGACCGATACTTCTAATATACGTAAAAACGTATTTCTAACAATCTCCCCCTAAGGGAGGTCACTCCACGTTACAAAATTCTAAACCTAGCATACTATACTAAGTCTTCGTTCTTTAGCTCGTAGTCTTTTCTTCTTTTCTTTCTTTTGTTGTTAATATGTTGGTTTGATCTTTTTGGCTTTGGCTTGAGAGCATTGTTCTTTGGCCTTTCACGTGCGATCTTTGCCTCTCTTGTGAATTTGCCTTCTCGTGACTCCATGTTCCACACACTTATGTCTTTTTGTTGAATTCTCGAAAGTTTCAGAGTTTGGTACAGCGGAAGACTTTATCTTGTACTTTCTTGAATTTTTGCTAAACTTTGATGCAGAAAAACATAAGCATGTGGGAACGACTTCTACAGGTACACCGCAACACCACCGTCTTCACTGGTACACAGCAACGCCACCGTCTTCAACAGGTACACAGCAACGACACGAATAAAATGGCTTTGAACATTTTATTCTAATTCGGTAGCATTTTACCTCCGGTCGGTGAAGACCGTTGGACGATATTAGATATCGTACCCGTGACGGATAATTTCAATTAAGTAACTTCCTGACAGGATTTCGCGGGTAAACCCGTTCTCTTTATTCGACCGTCCAAAGCTGACTGCGAACATAAAGAGTGAATCACTTGGATAAATTATCCTTGTGATTTGAAGCCGTCAATTCATGAAGCCTGGAACAAGTGAATTTCAATTAAGATTTTCACCATCGTTGCTTTCCAGTTGTCACGAGCTCAATTCATAAAGAATCTTGCACGTTACCTACCAAGTGCTGTTTGATGTTGACACTAGAAGGATTTCCACTCGTCACTGTGGTCAATAAAGAGTCACTCTGAGTGTTCTGGCAAGATCATATGATAATGCGAAGAGGCCTGGAACGAGTTTAAGTTCAATTAAGAATTAAACCACTGTTACCTTCCAGTTTTTCACAAGATTGGTTCTAAAAGAACCGCACGTGTAACCTACCATGAGCTTGTTTGATGTTGGCTCAAGCAGGATTTCCATCTTCATTGTAATACTTGCGTATTACTCGGATGTTCTGGCAATATTACGGGAATACTGTGTAGGACTCATGAAAATCTCTTACTTTTCACAGTGTGTGAGAAAGCAAGGAATAAATGGAAAGTGTCCTAATGAGACTTTTGATGATCTCTTGGCTCTAGACTCGATTGTGCGTTTTGATTTAGTGAGCGATGGCTGGAGAGGAGTGCCACCTTTTCAATACCAGTCTATTCGGAGTGAATAAACCAATATATAACGTGTTGATCTCTGTGTGATTAAAACAAATACCTTTTGAGAGATATTTGAGTTAGCTGGGAAGGGTTGTGCATTGCATCACTGGGTCCATGATGTCTTTCTTCAATACCGAGAATCATTAGCAAAAATGACCTCAATAGCATATGTATTGACCCGGTTTCTGCCTAAAGTTGTAAGGAGGGCTTCTTTCTTTACACCCTTTATCTTTACATTTCTTTTTCATTCTTCAACCCCTTCAATGCTTACCAATACGTCATCACTAGCACCTTGTTGTGATTGTTCCAGTGCTAGCTTAAGTACTTGGTCGGCATTCAGCTACGTTCACATTCTTTCTCCATCTTTCCTAGGACTTCTAATTCTATCTAGGGAATTGTCCTTCGGAAGATTCTATCGGCTCTGATGAATCATTGGACTAAGCCTATTCCTACCACCCTTTTGTCACCACATCCGTCGTGAATTAAGCGTGTTTTGGGAAGGAATTGCCACCATGAAAAATCATTGAAAATCACCTAAAGTACTTGTGATATTGAAATCAAAAGTTTTGTACCTTAGGTGTTTTGTTCATCAAAAACGCTCCCCCTTAACACGTGCTTTACACATATTAAGTTGGATAATCGTTAAGTCTTTTTCATCTTTTAGCCAAGTATCACTTACGTCTCCTTAATCCCATTTTCTCCCCTTATCCAAAATGTTAACCATTAATATTTGGGATATTAAATGGATTAACCGGTCTTTGGGTAAAAATGAAATTAATGTTTGGCCATAGAACAAGTTATTGCTCCCCCTTAAGTTAATAAGGGATAGTTGTAGTGCTTTAGTATGATATATTTTGAAAGATTTAGAATCTTGTGAGAAATTCTTGAAAAATTATCATACCTTAACACTACATCAAGCCATTAAAGCACATTATTCACAAATATACATATTCACAATTGAAAACCAATATAAAGTGGACCTGAAATGTACGACCCATTAGATGGATCGTTGCAGTAGCTTGTGGTGCACTAAATACGGTCTTCCACCAACGAATCTTTCCAAGCTCCTCATCAATCTACGTTCACGGAGCTTTTGATCAATCTTCTTGATCACGTACTTCGCCATCTGCCGGTAACCCGGATGCCAATCCTCCGTCATCTCTGGCAAAGTCCCACCCGAGTTCAGATGCTCCAACTTTCCTCTGACTTGTAGAAGAGTCCCATCACTGTACTTATGGAGCTCACCCACCCTCATAAACTTCATTAAACCTCGACTGTTCAAGTAGAAGATGCCATAATTCGGGACAGAAATGCCGGTATAGGGACATCTTTCTACATGTTGAGGTAGCACTTGATTCACTAGACGGGTTAGGTTAAGCTTCCTTTGATAGCTTTCGACTCCCAACTGAAGATCTTCAACTCGTGACTTGATGACAACGCTTCGTGTGAACATACGAAGTGCTGTATTCAAAGCAATGAGGTCTTCACGAGGAATATGTGTGAGTTGATCTCGGGTCATCAGAAGCAGCATATCTTCGATATCCTCAAGGCGAATGATGGAAAAATCTCCCTGCTGGATTTTGTATTCCCTGTCATCCTCCCTTTTCAAGCGAATCTCCGTCACATGATAATAGCCGTTCTTGGCTTCAGTTTTCAACCCTAAAATGCTGGCGATGCGGATATCGGATCTAACGATACTTCCAGAATTGACTAGGCAGCAACCCCTGTACGCCCTTCGGACTCGTTCGTCCCAATGAGATGCACCTATGACAGCATACATATCATAATTACGATTTATCTTTGGGACCCAGAGTCGGTTTACCTTTTCCTCGATAAAGGGTATTGTCCCCCAGTTGGCAGCTTTCAGCAAGGTCAGGGAGGTTGCGTACTTTGATGACCCCTTCAGTAGATACACAAGATCATTGGTGACGAAGAAGTCAAGAGCAATCTGATTATCTTGAGAAGGATCCATTGGAGGTGGAGCTCTTTCTGATTCATGAAGTCCTGGTCGTTGAACGGTATTCAGAGCCTTCAGGATCTCATCGGCATAATACTCGAACTCCATTCGGGTTAACCGGGTCTTGGCACGAAGTCTCTTATCTTTCAGCGCTTTCTTCACCAAGGATGGAGTAACCGAAGTCTTATACTCATGAGCAAAAAATGCACATAAGTCAATCGGACTTTGGATACAGAGATACAACACATCTTTGTCAGCGTCTGTGATCGGATCATATTGTGCTGCTGCCGTGATCCAAGCCTGTGGTGGTGCAGTCTCGTCTATCTCCAACGTGTCTGCCCAGTCTCGTGTGCTTGGTTCAGGAACCGTAGATTGTTGTGCTTGTTGTAGAGGAGTAGAAGTGTGAACATCTGCTGGTTCTGACTCAGGCATTTCGGCAGTGTCGTGAACTGGTGAGTGTTGTGCAGCTTCGGGTTCCGTTACTGATTCTGCAATCACAGGAGCAACAACAACAGAACTAATGGGGTTAGTGGTAATAGGTAAAGATACAGCGATAGAGGTACCGGGAACCGATGACGTTGTAGTGGCATTCACATCGTGGCGCCACTTAGTTCGTCTTGATTCCGATGATGTTGATTTGTCCTTCTGCGCTGCATCTTTCTTGGACTTGGTTCCAGTCTTAGCAGTTTTCTTGGAGCTGGTAACCTTGTCTCCCTCTTTAGGCTGTTCACCCCCATCATCATCCTGATTGTCATCCCCGTTGCTCCCCCTAGCACTCTCCTCATTCCCATCACCATCATCATCGCCATCATCATCATCATCATCATCGTCATCATCATCCTCATCCTTATCCTCATCATCACCATCATCGTCATCCTTTTCCTCTTCTTCTCCTTCTTCTTCCTCTTCCTCTTCACCAGTACCCTCTTCCTGCTCACTTTCTTCCCTTTCTTCCTCAGGTAGAATGTGATAAGGTACCACACTTCCAAACGTTTTGAATAACCTATCATCCTCCATGATAGCATCATTCAGGGATTTGTATAGAGCCCGTTGAATCCTAGACTTATCAAACGATCCAAGTTCCACCATACGAGCCTTAAGGATCTTCTTCAATTCAAAATCCGTCAAGTCATAAGCAATCTTGTAGGCGGATTCTGAAGGATTGGATGACTTGATCAACAAGTTATCAGCTGCTAGCGTCTTCAATTCATCACGCAGTTTAGGCATAATGGATTCAACGGATTCTTGCACTCTTTCTTCCACAGAGGCTTCAAGTGCTTCTTTTTGCTCTTTGTATTTATCCCTCATCGCTTGAAGTCTGGTGATACGTGCAGCATGCTTATCAGCCTCAGCCTGCTTAACCCGAGCTAGTTCTTCTGCATGTGCTTTTCGAGTCAACTCCATATCTGCAGCGAACCTAGCAATCATCTCCTCTTGGGCTTTCCTAGATGCTTCTTCACTTTGAGCTCGTCTTTGTAACTCTTGGCGAAGTTCATCCATTTCTCGTTTGTGAGTATCCACATGTTTATCCAACAGTTCGGCCATCACCAATGCAGCTATTGTAGATGTTGCAGAACTGCTCTGGGTTGATTGAAGAGGCTCGGTTGTTACTGCGGTACTAAGGATGGGAATTATCGGTGGTGGAAGGAATGGTGTTGACGTCGGTCTGGTTGGTAAGGGTTGGATTTGTGGAGGTTGAGTTGCTAAAGGTTGAGTTGACATCATGATCGTAGGAGCAACAGACTCCTTTTCCACACTTGCTGAAATAGGGATTGATGGCTCCTTCGAAGTGGAATAATGTTCAGGTGACCCAAACTCATCAACATCATCTGGTTCCACGTACTCATCCTCAACATCTACCCTTGCACCTGAACCACTACCGCCAGTATCTTTCCTACTCCTTTGAATTGCTATCTTCAGCATTTTTCTCTCTGTCTTGTCAAGAGCAGGATCAACAAGATCTTCTTCATCACGTAAAACCATCTCATCAGCCTTACCCTTTCCCTTCTTACCCTCTGTCTTCTTCTTCTTGGTTTCGGGTTCAGGTAACGCAGCTGGTTGTTTGCGTTTACCTTTACTCTTAACCGTTGTAGACGAGTCTTCTCCAGTCTGAAGGTTTGCTTTCAGCTTCTTGATTTCTAGCTGCAGTAGCTTGTAATCAGCAGAACCTTTGATTTTCTCCGTCAGAAGATAATCGAGAATAGGACCAGGAATCACACTAATAGACGGTCCTTCATGCCTCAGATCCACAGTATCATCAGCTTCTTCAGTGTGATAACGACTTGCTGCACGCCTATCAATAGTAGCATCATTTTTCATAAAATAATTAATGATAAGCTTGATAAACCTTGGATAAGGAAAGAAATTTGTCTTCAGCTTCTTGTTATGGAAGAGTTGAAAGGTGAATTCTTCCCATATCAACAAAGCATAATCAGAATTTGCAGCTTTGTACATGCCATAGAAGAGGTTTATTATAGGACTGCGCAAAGCATCATGGCCACTTATTTTTGGTGTAAGACATCTACTGAGAATACCCATCAATGCTCTCCAAGGTTGTCCTACTTTAGCAGTGGTAAACTCAGACGCAACTCGTATTTCTGGACATCCAAGAGCGTCAAATAACTCCACGAGTTCATCTTTAGTAGGATCCCTCGAGAATGACATGCCTTTGGGTGTATCCCGTATACCAAGAATCTTACGGAAGTCTGAAACTGTGAGTGTCTGCTGCTTGTTGTCGATGGTGAAGGTGATCTTGTTTGAAGTGATTTCCTTGGTAGCCCAAAATTCATACATATACTCATAAGGCACCGAGGCACTACTTCTCAAAGCATTCTTAAAATGGGATTGATCAAGGATCGCAATGGCTACTTTAAATCCATGGTGAGTGGATTTTGAGATTTGCTTCAGCCGGTAGTTGTTGGGTATAAACTTAAGGGTTCGTGCTTTAGCAATATCGGCTTCTCTAGAGTCTTGGATTGCTTGTACTGTTGGATTAGTCATTGTATCTGCTTAAGATAAGACATGAAAGGTTGATGCACAAAAACATATAGATATATATCATTCTTACTTCTAAGCATAACACATTTCATAACATAATACAACAAGTACATTTAACATGCAAACAATAATAATCAAACAACTCTTCATTCGGAACTTTTCCTCATTCGGAACTTCTTCATCCGGAACATTCCTTCATTCGGAAATTCCTTCATCCGGAAGTTCTTCATTCGGAACTTCCTTCATCCGGAAGTTCTTCATTCGGAACTTCCTTCATCCGGAAGTTCTTCATTCGGAACTTCCTTCATCCGGAAGTTCTTCATTCGGAACTTCCTTCATCCGGAAGTTCTTCATTCGGAACATCCTTCATTCGGAAGTTCTTCATTCGGAACTTCCTTCATCCGGAAGTTCTTCATTCGGAACTTCCTTCATTCGGAAGTTCTTCATTCGGAACTTCTTTCATCCGGAAGTTCTTCATTCGGAACTTCCTTCATTCGGAAGTTCTTCATTCGGAACTTCCTTCATTCGGAAGATCTTCATTCGGAACTTCCTTCATTCGGAAGTTCTTCATTCGGAACTTCCTTCATTCGGAAGTCCTTCATTCATAACTTCCTTCATTCGGAAGTTTTGTTCAAAATGTCCTTCATTCGGAAGTTCTTATCCTTGTTCATCCGGAACATCAAAAACGCAGCCTATAAGGTTAAATCTAAGCGCATTTGTGATTTCTAAGGTAATCTAAAGCATCTAAACATCATATCATACTAATCCGCACAAAACCCACCACAAATCTTAATCAATTACTGTTCAATTAGACGCAAAACCCTAATTAGGATTTAATCTAAATTAAACGAATCATTTACCAGGAGATAGTGAAGAATTAGACGATTAATGAGTTTAAATATTGATGTATATACCTCATTAAGCGAGTGAACAGGATTGATAAATAAACGAATGATTTTTAGAGCTTGTGTGTGAGATTCAACAATGGCGGCAAAGAATAGTGATACAGTATAAAGGAAAAAAGGGTGGCGGGGGGTTTATATTTGACTTAGGTCAAATTTTTGACTAGTTTCAACAAATATCACCTTTAGTCCCTCTATTTATCTATTCCTTTCCTTTTTTTTTCTAACTTTTTCATTTCATTTTACCTTTCCATTGATAAGTTTAGTCGACTTAATTTTGCTTAGTTAAACTAAACTCGACAATCTCACACAACTTAAGTTTCGCATCCAATTAGCAAAGCTCCAAGATCTTAAAGCCATTCCTATCACACGTCGTATTCTAAAGCAAAACCACTCAATTACCATGTAGCCCTTAATTTTCACAATCACTTTTGAAAATCAATTTTAATGACGAAGATGATTTTAATATTTTCTCCCCCTTAAACGATGACCCGTTTTCTATTTAAAGAGCTGTAGTCATTGTTTAAAGAGTCAAATATTGATGAAAGCATTTCCAATTTATATCTTGAAAAAGTTTGATTCGTGGTGTCAATAAGATTTCTCTTATTTTAACAAATTAATGCACTGAGACGTACACAAATTCGTGTTAGACCAAGTTGTAAAGTAAACTTGATCCCTTTGCATGATTTGGCTTGTAAATCACGCCCGAGAAAATTAATTCCCGTTCTGAGCCAACGTTTTCCAAGGAAATACGTGACTTTAATATGAAAACCGGGTTGCAGTCAGAAATAACTACAAGCCATAATGGGCATGTTTTAAAAATGTACAACTTTTATACGGACTCTATTTATGGCACCGTGTCAATATTAATCGACATTTCTAAGGCCGTAAATATTACCGTACTAAAAGACATGCCCGTTTTAAAACGAAAAATATTTTTTGTTTTTCTTGATTTTATAATTTTTATGGTTTTTCTAGGTTTTATATTTTTTATGATTTTTGTTGGTTTTATATTTTTGTATTTTTCTTTTGTGGTTTATATATTTACGATAATATACATGATCACGAACAAAGGATACTCTGAATAGTTTACCACGACTATTCAGCTGATTCTTCTGCCAACTCTTTGAGAGTCGCTGGAGTGAATGATTTCATGCCAAGCTTGTCGATCAAAAACTCGATTCGTCCTCGATCTAAGGCTTTGGTGAACATATCCGCCAGCTGGTACTCAGTAGTGACAAATACAGCTCGATCACTCCGTTCTCCACCTGCTCCTTAATGAAATGGTAGCGAATGTCTATGTGCTTGGCCCGGGAGTGTTGAACATAGTTGCAGCACAGGGCAATGGCGCTCTTGTTGTCACAATACATCGGGATTTTGTTGAATCCCAAACCGTAGTCAGTTAATTGTGATCTCATCCAAAGGACTTGAGCACAACAACCGGACATGGCGATGTATTCAGCCTCCGTGCTTGATATTGCAGCGCTTTTCTGCCTTTTTGAAGACCAACTGATCAATCTATCTCCAAGGAGTTGCACAGATCCAGAAGTGCTACGCCTCGTGTCTTGACATCCAGCATGATCGGCATCTGCGTATGATATTAAAGCAATAGAGGAATCTTTCGGATACCATAGACCACGATGAAGTGTTCCTTTTAGATACCGAAAGATCCTTTTCACAACATGTAGGTGCTTTTCGGTAGGCCGAGCCTGATACCGGGCACACATGCATACAGCAAATTGCAAATCAGGTCTGCTAGCAGTCAGATATAGAAGGGTGTCGATCATCCCACGGTAAAGTTTTGGATCGACAATAGTCCCATTCCTATCTTCATCTAACTTGGATTTCTCCACCATTGGAGTGTCCACGGGGTCACAATTTTCAAAGTTATATTTCTTAAGAGATTCTAGAGCATATTTGGATTGATTAATAAAGATGCCTCTGGGATTCTGAGAAATCTGTAATCCTAAGAAAAATGAAATTTTTCCCATCATCGACATCTGAAAGCGTGTGGACATTATCTTCTCAAATCGATTTGACAATTCTATGTTAGTGGCAGCAAATATTATATCATCAACATAAATTTGTACCAGAATCATGTCGTTGCCTTCCTTGAGAGTGAATAGAGTGGGGTCCACCTTGCCTTTGGAGAAGCCTTCCGAAATGAGGTATGTTGACAGTAGATCATACCATGCGCGTGGAGCTTGTTTCAACCCGTAGAGAGCCTTCTTAAGCTTGTACACATGATTAGGAAACTCCGTACTGACGAACCCATCCGGCTGACTAACATAGACTTCTTCCCTTAGTTCACCGTTCAAAAATGCCGTCTTCACATCCATTTGGTAGACGATCATGTTCATATGAGCAGCATACGCAAGAAATAGTCTAATAGCCTCCAATCTAGCCACAGGAGCAAAAGATTCTTTAAAGTCTATACCCAAGGCTTGTTTATATCCTCTAGCGACCAATCTAGCCTTATTCTTCAATACCGCACCCATCTCATCAAGTTTAACCTTATAAACCCATAACAAAGTAAGGATGTTAACCTTGTCAGGGAGAGGAACCAATTCCCATACTTCAAGTTGTTGGAATTCATTTAGTTCCTCCTGCATAGCTTCAATCCAAGATGATTGGGTCATAGCCTGCTGCCAATTTTTAGGTTCAACTTCAGAGAGAAATGCATCAAAGTAGCAATAAAGTGCACTCTCTTGTAACTGATGGCGTGTAGAGACTGGTCGATCTAGATCTCCAATAACATTCCTAATTGGGTGATCTTTTGTCCATTTAGTGCTATGGTTTTCAATCCTAGGTGGTCTGGAGTGAACAATAGAAGGAGCTTCTTCTGAGGTAGACGCGGCTGAAGGGTTTTCAGGGATCGCTACACCAAAGAAAGGAAGCTCTTGCAAGTGAGCATATTCCAAGTCGTGATCAGTAGAATCCTCTTCCACATCATTAGGCACAAGTAGGGGTGATGATTCAGGTGTAGTTTGAGAATCACTTGGTGAAGGTGCATCCGGTTCAATGTGAATTGTAGATGCATTAGATAAAGGTTCATTAGCTTGAGCAACCACTTCAGGGATTGGAGCGATTACTACAGGTGTTGGAACTTCATCAGTTGGGGGATCGAAGAATTCATCAAACAACGGTTGAAACAGTTTATCCCACTCGGGCCTTGATGGTGGTAAAAATGATGTAGAGGTAGGATTATTGGGAACTAATCCGGAACTAATAGCACCGGTTCCCATCTCATGAAGCGCGGGTTCAGAGCTGTGTTGCTCAGAAGCCATCGCTGTCAGCTCGTCGAAATCTGCGTCCATAGTTTCTACAATCTTGCCAAGACGACGGTTATAGATTCGGTATGCTTTCTTGGACGGTGAGTAGCCAATGAAAATACCTATATCGGCTTTTGGTTGAAGTTTACCCAAGTTCTCACTATTGATGTTTGGATAACAAAGAGCACCAAACACATGGAAAAATGAAACATCGGGTTTACGGTCATGTAGAAGCTCATAAGGTGTTTTTCCATGGCGTTTCCGAATGATAGAACGGTTTTAGGTGAAACATGCAGTAGATATAGCCTCTGCCCACAAGAACAATGGAGCGTTCGCATAAATAAGCATGGTCCTAGCAGCTTCCATAAGTGTACGATTCCGTCTTTCAACGACATCATTTTGTTGTGGAGTGCGTGCAGCGGATGTTTCATGTGAGATACCAACTCCCTCATAGTAATCACGGAGAGTCTGGTTGACGAACTCTGTACCATTGTCTGTACGAATACGGCGGACAGTAGTATTCAAACGTACCTGAATGAATTTCAGAAAAGTGATGATAGCCTTCGGTGCTTCATCCTTTGTACGTAGAAATCTAACCCATGTAAACCTTGAGAAATCATCCACAATTACCAGAATGAATTTCTTACCGCTCACACTTTCAGTTCTCATTGGCCCACAAAGATCCATATGCAAAAGATGAAGTTTTTCTTGATTGGTGTCTTCAGCTTTGGGCTTGTAAGATTTCTTGGTACTTTTCCCCCTTGAACACGCGGAACATAAATGGTCCTTGTGAAATTTAAGCTTTGGAAGACCACGAACTAAATCGTTTTTAGCCAGATGATTAATATTATCAAAGTTAAGATGAGATAATCTGCGATGCCATAACCATGACTTGGTCTTAGATGCTTTAGAGAGAAGACATACTGGAGAGGCGGCCATCATGTCTTGTAAGGACAAGGTATATAGATTTGCACCACGAGATCCCTTCAACAAATCTTTTCCTTCCAAGTTGCGGATGAAACAAGTGTGTTGTCGAAAAGCAACCTCAAGGTTGGAATCACAAAACTGTCCTACTGAGAATAAATTATGACCAAGACCTTCTACATAGTATACCCTTGAAATCGTCACGTTTCCAATCTGATATTCACCATACCCCATTATCTTTGCTATATGATCATTCCCGAATTTAACTGTACCAAGAAACTTGCTGACGAAATTTTGGAGCATCGAGCGATTTCCGGTCATATGTTTTGAACAACCGGAGTCCAAATACCACAGGATGATTTGGACCACCTGAAAATATCACCACACGAAGACAATGTAGAGGTATCGGAATCTGAGTGTTCCTTGTTATTAGCAGGTACAGATTTAATAATCTTAGATTTGCTAACTCTAGGTTTCTTAGATTTCCTAGCCTTCTTTTTCTTACTAGGTGGTGTGGATTCTAGTTGGCTTAAATCCTGGGGTATTTCTTCACTGATAGGCACTATAGTGGGGGCTGACCTAATTAAAGGGCGTTGTTTCCATACTTGAGTGCGAGTGTTCCTAACTAAAGGACGCTCAGACCTAACCTCAATGGATGCATTCCTAGTTAAAGGGCACATTGTTCCATCTAATGTAAAGGTCCTACCAGTGGGACGCCATTGCCAGCCAACTTGGGCACGAGTTCTACCCGTTGGCTTCCATTCAAGACCATTCTTAATAGCATTCATTTCATTCACGTGATCAATCAGACACAAATCATGACGTTGGGAAAACATACATTCATTACAATTCCAACAATTTAAATCAGAATTCACGAATGGTTTAGGCTGCTGCACAGGCGCAAAGCTTTTAGTCTTAACATGATTCTTTTTATTTAAAACTGAACTAGCATTCCTATTGTGAACTTCTACTTTCTTCTTTGTGGCACTACTAGTGGAGGGCTTGATCTTATCTTTCTTGAATGGCGATCCTTTAGCCTTAGTAGTCTCTTTTAATCCTGTAGAAGGCAAAGTGGGAACATTAGCAACAGATTTTAAAGGTGTCTTACTTGATTGTGCCAATGACGATTTCGCTCCTGGAGTCTTATTAAATGGAGTGACAGCAATGGGCCTATTATTAAGTAGTGCCAAACCTGGTGTACCTATGTATTGCAAATATGCCAAGCAATATTGAACTCGCTTAATATATTCATGAGCCGAATAATAGTCGCTACTTGAGGGATCTAAGGCATAAAGATCGTCTAAAATATCCCTAAGAAGATCGACATGCTTAATGGCATTCCTCATATAATAATCATAGGTAACCGGGTTTCTCTTATGAAGCGGATTCTTATAAAGCACTACTGACTTGGTTGTTGGAGCACTAGTGGACGGTGCAGAGTCGGTAGCTAAGTTATCAACAACTTCTTGTCGGGTGAGAAGAAGTGTCTCCTTTAACTCAGCCAAAACCATATTTTTGTCAATGAGCAGGATGTTCAAGTCAGAGATTTCCTCGCACTTTTGGTTCAGTTGTTCAACATAAGATTGTTGTTGTGCCGCATTAAAAGCGAAGCGTTCTTCTAGTGAACCATAAAGAGCGGATAGTCCCTGTCTTGTCCGATCCATCTCCCCTAGAATAGACGAAAGTCTAATTTCTAAGACCTGGTTTTTAGACTCTGCAGCCTCTAGTTCCAATTTTAATGTTTCCTTTGATGACACCTCTCTCTTCAATCTCATGATTTCTTCCTCTAATGTCTTAACAATTGCAATCATCTTGTCACTAGTCTCAACACCGTTTTCACAACCATTTGATATCAAAAGATCCTCATTTTGAGTTTGTTGTTTTAATTCTAAAGATATACAATGTTGTTCTAGTTGATTAAAGCGTTTTGAAAGTAAATTGTAAGAATCTTGTAGCTTTAAAAACTCAGCGTTAGATTCGTGACAAGAATGATTATCTACCTCATTTACAGTATCAGCAACATTTACAGAGAGATCACAAACATCATCACATATATGCACATCATCACAATTAATCATAGCGGATGTAAGCTCATTCGAATAATTAACATTTACAGTAGTAAGCACATCACACGAGATTACTGCAGACAAGAATCGGTCATATTCGGTTAAAATCTTTTCCTTTTCAATTAGTTGTAGTTCGTAAGCGGTGTCCATTTCATAAAACACTTTTTGAACTTCACCAATTTCAAACACAAGATTTTCCTTAAGAGATGCAAAAGTTCCTTTTAGACTTTCGACAAACGGATTGATCTCATTTTTAAACACCTCGTTCATATGTTCGAAAGCCCATTCTCCGGCATTTAAGCCATTTGAAGTCGTACAATCCAAAATGACCTTGTCAAAATTAGTAAAGTATTGATTAATCTCTTGCAAGTTTAACCATACAGTGCTAACCGGTGGAAGATCCTTTGGAATTTCCTTAGGACCTTCCATATTGACAAGTGTAGGAAATGTACTAGGGTTTTCTTCATCTAATATGTAGGTCGGTGCTGTTATGAGATCTTTGTCCATATGGAAGCGAATTCTAAAATCCGTTTTTGCAAGCTCCTTATTCAATTTAAAATAATCACACTCGGGATATTTTGCAGAATTGTATGACCGATCCTCATCAACTAGATCCTTACTTGTTCGATCATCGGGAAAAACAATCGGGTCTAAAGCCAATCCTAATTGAGTTGCATTATAAAGTCTAGGACTATGTCTTAAAGCTTGTTTTGCATATCGTGGATTAGGGGGAAGGCCTTTTAGGCGAGATAAGTTAAATTCTCTAAATGAAGCATCAAATAAGTGCACTAGTTGAGAAGCAGCGTATTGTCTTAACAGCAAGTAATCTAGACTTCTAATCTTATTAGTGGCATTAATCTCCATTTCATTCTTCTTAGACTCTAGTGATTCAAAATCCGTTTGAAGTTTTTGAAAATTAGTGACCACTAACTCCTTTTCTTGAAGTTCATTAGACAGATTTGCTCTTAAGTTTTCTATTTCTTGTAAGTGACCCATTTGTTTGTTTCTAAAGTGATCATATTCGGGATTAGTTAGAACACTAGACGAAGGCACTAGTTCCAAGGTTTGAACTTTCTCATTGCTTAAGGCAAGCTCATCAGACAAATTCTTATTCTTAGCTAAGGTTTCTAAGAGTGCAGCATTCATTTGGCTAAGTAATGTAGCAGGAACCATGACCAAATCTTGTTGAGCAGGAGTAGGCGTATGCGAAATGGGTCCCGGTTGTGATTCACTCAAAATCTGGGGACTCACATTGATATTGCTATCATTGTTTGTCTCCTCATTTGAAAGACTCATCACCGAAGATTCATTCGAATCAGCACTCTCTTGCACAGCTTGATGTGGTTGAATACTAGCATCAGTGGTATTATCGGTGGTATTAATAAGTACCTCATATCTCTTTTCTGGCCCTAAGCTGGAGATAGTTGCCATGAGAGCAGCCTTTGCAGATTGAAAGTCATCACAGTCTGAGTCATACGCATCGAGATCATCTGCTTGGTATGCTGCATTCTGTGTGGTGACCGTGTCTTGTTCAGCAATCCCTGGATCAGCAAGAAATGCAAGCTCCTCTTCATCAAGTTCCCTTCCCTGTGCCTGAGCATTTACCAGATAGATCTTTTCTGCAAACCATTGTCCATCCCTTCTCCTCTTGGGTTTCTTACAATCCCTGGACATATGACCCTCTTCCTTGCAGTTGTAGCATGTAATCATTCGCAATTTGCCCGTGGAATTAGCCCGTGGAGCAGGATTGACCATTGGAGCCTGATTGACCGTGCGAGCATTGGTGGTTGATGTGGTAGGTCGCCCCTGATATGGTTGAATAGGCTGAACCATTACCCTGCCATTCTCAATTGTAGCTTGTTGGCGAGAATTGGATGAATTCCTCAACTGATTGTTGGTAGGAGTTGATCCCCTAAATCCTCGTTTGCTTAAAGTTCTTGTGAGATAAGCAGACATAGTGGTTAACACTTCAACTGGATCAGCACCTTGTTTAAATACAGGAACGGGGACTTCCTCATCATCACAGTACATTGCTTGGTCTTGAGCTGCATAATCACTAGAAGGAATACTCATTTGATCAGGGTAGCTTGTTGGATATGCTGCATTCTCTTGATAAGATGAATATGAAGATTGAGCATAAGGTGCAATACTTGCTGGGTGAGGTTGTGTAGCATATTGTGATGAAGGTGCACTGAACCGATATTGTTGCTGATGTGAGGTGGGTGGTTGTGGTAAAATCGAGTATTGGGGAAAGGTGGGTGTCATGTAAGGTGATGGATGATAGGCTTGATGTCCCAAAATATAAGGAGTGTTGTTGTGAGACAAGCTTGGTTGATTCGCCATCAAAGCTAATGAATCAGGGTACATACCTCGTGGAGAACGGTGCATGATCACATGTTTCTCATGCTGCTGAAGAAAAGCATATAATTGATCCAAATTGCACTTATGCAGATCCCTGGTTAACTTAACATCGGTAATATACTCACCCCATTCAGCTTGAGGTAAAGTATTCAAGAATTTGGTGTTAACCTGGAATGGAGCAATCACCAGATTGTATACATTCAGATCATTCATGAGTGTGGTGAATCTGAAGTAATAATCGTGAAGCGTTTCCCCTGGGTTGTAAGTGAATCTGTCAAACAGGTCATACAACTGACATTCCCTTTCCTGCTTGGTGAGAGACGTACCTTGTAGCAACACCTTAAGACGTTCCCATAAATCCTTTGCCACTGTATACTGACTTACCATCCTATAGATGTCATGGGGAAGAGCTTGGAGAATTGTTTGAAGAGCTTTCTCGTCTGCATCGGAAAAAAGTTGTTGGGCTGGTGTCAGTTCTTCAAATTCTCTTGGTCGAGTCACATTGTTGACCACTATGGTACCATAGTCAAGTGGACCATTTAAAATTGACTTAACCATAAGCCTCCCATAAACCGGTTTTCCCTTAAGATAAGACATCATCCGGCCTTGCCATGCTTCAAAAACTTCTTTGATGAGCATTGGCGGGCGATTATCCGTTCCCGTAATGACGGAAATATCCGTAAGTGATGTCATCTGAGGCATTACTGAATTTGGATTCATTTTGTTAACTTCAAAGAGACAAAGATTATCGGTTGATCGAGCAGTGAAGTAAAGCTTGTGAATTGTGTTGAGTTTTTGTTGTAAGAAACCAAGATTAAATCCTCTAAAAAATCGTCGAAAAAACAAGCAAAATAACCCTTGATTCGGAACTTTTTGTTGATTCGGAGGTTTGATTCGGAAGATTTGGCTTGGAATTACCTTGTTTCGGAACTTTTGGCTTGATCCGGAACTTCTTGGTTCGGAACTTCTTGGTTCGGAACTTTTGGCTTGATCCAGAACTTCTTGGTTCGGAAGTTCTTGGTTCGGAACTTCTTGATCCGGAACTTCTTGATCCGGAACTTCTTGATCCGGAACTTCTTGATCCGGAACTTCTTGATCCGGAAGTTCTTGGTTTGGAACTTTTGACTTGATCCGGAACTTCTTGGTTCGGAAGTTCTTGGTTCGGAAGTGCTTGATCCGGAACTTCTTGGTTCGGAACTTCTTGATCCGGAACTTCTTGATCCGGAACTTCTTGACCCGGAACTTCTTGATCCGGAACTTCTTGATCCGGAACTTTTGCTGGGTAATCAGAAACTTTGATACGATGAACAGTCGACCTCAAAACAAGAGATTAAACCCAGATTTTGACCAAATAATCCAAAAAGTTTTGTGATTTCAACAATAATAAGTAAGAACTAATACTTATCCACTAATCCCAATCACAAAAACACCAAAGACACCAAGAATCAAGATGGTTTTTCTTAAAGAACACTAATACAATCAAAAACTAAAAAACCACACAAATCACTACCTTAAATCACCCCATAGCTCTGATACCAAATGTAGAATATTGATAACCTATGAATCTATGAAGGGGTTTGTTGATTTCTAGAGAGAGAAAGTTAGAGAGAGAAAGTGAGAGAAACTATGTGTTATTTCAATAAATGAAACTAGAAAAGTGACAACAACCAACCCCTTTCCATGGTGGAAAGGGGTATTTATACTTCCAAGCTTACATGGGCTTGGGCCGGTCCACGACAAGCCCATGGACCGGTTCTTACTTAACTTAATAAGCAACTAATGACTATTTGTTAACTACGAGCTATTACAACATAAATAATATTGTGGATTGACCGATACTTCTAATATACGTAAAAACGTATTTCTAACAATTAGCAAGTTCATTTTAAGCTCGTTTTTCAACTCGGATCTTAAGCTAATCATCTCACGTTGCATGTTATCAAATTTAGCATCATTTGCTTTAGCATAATCCAAAAATTCTCCTTGCAAATTTTTATTGTGAGCATTTTGAAAACCTTGTGTAGTGTTTTGAAAATCACAGTTTTGGTTTTGATTAGAAATTTGTCCATTCCCACTTTGATAATTCCCCTTGTTGTAATTGCGTGAGTTGCCTTGGTAATTACCTTGGTTGTTGTTTCGATAATTGTTAACATTTTGATTTGGTGGAGCTTGATTTTGGCGGGAACCTTGGCCGTTTTGGTTGTAAGTTCCCGTTGCTACATAAGCACTCGAAGTGTTACCATCCGCGGTAATGCACTCGGAAAGATCATGAGCTCCCCCACAAGATAGACAACTCTTAGCAACCGCTTTAACCGAAGCGGAATTGGAAGCTTCTTGAGCCTTCCAATGGGACATTAGATTAGCAAATCTATCAAAAAACCGATTTTCCTCATTAGCTTCATCATGTAAGGCATTAATGCTACGAGACGATTGTGACGAAGATGACGAACCCATATTGGCAACACTCGGTGTGTTACGAGGATTATAAACCTTAGATCTATTCTCAATGATTTGTAAAGCCTCATTTGTCGTCTTGCACAAAAAATTACCACCCGCGGCGGCATTCAAATAATCTCGTTCATGATCATTAAGCCCATTATAAAAAGTATCCACTTGGTGCAATTCCGTAAAATCATGGTGTGGACATTCATGTAACATTTCTTTAAAGCGTTCTCATGCCATTGAAAAACTTTCATTATTTCTTTGCACAAATCGTGAAATCTCATTTTTCAAGTGTGTTGTTTTAGATGGTGGAAAAAACTTGTTCACAAACTTAGAAACGAGATCGGCCCATGTCAAAATTGAATTTGGCGGTTCTTTCTCGAGCCAAATTTTTGCGGGTCCATCCAACGAGTATGGAAACAACATCATCTTAATGGCGTCATGTGGAACATCCTTAAATTTTCTAGTGGCGGTGAGACGGTTAAAATTCCTAATGTGGTAATTCGGGTTGTCTTTCTCGTGACCTCTAAACTTATTTGCTTGCAACATCGACATTAAACCCGTCTTAATCTCGAAATTCTCCGCAAGGATGGCGGGAATCACAATAGCCTCTCCAAAACCCTCGTTGGGTGCTTGTAGCAACTCCATCATAGTACGATTAGCCATGACGACTTCTTGTTATACAATAGGTTCAACAATTGGAGGTTCTTCAACAATCAACGTCTCTTGATTGGCTTGCTTTTGAAGTCGTTTACGAGCTCGTTTTGCTTGATTACGAGTGATCATAAACTTCACGAAGAATGGGAGGTGAGCAAAGAAGATTCTTTTTGGGTGTTTTGTGAATTTTCAATTTTTTTGTGTTTTTGATGATATTTAATTTTTTTGGATTTTGGTGTATCTTCGTAGACAACAATCTAAAAAATCTCTCCTCGAATCAAACTCTTGATTAAAGAAGCCTCAAAGGAATGAAAACGATCACGTGGAGTGAACGCCTTCGAATGACTTTAGAACTTTGGTGAAAACCAAATTGTTCAAGAGGTTTTAATCACAAAGAAAACCAAGAAAATATAGTATACGTAATAATACTTTGGGCGGCAAAACCCTCGATTAGCCTTCAATCTCAAAATACTCACAAGCAAGCGGGGAAACGAGGCGGCGCGAAGCACTTAAGAGCCTTTTTCCTTAGGGTATATTTTATAATACCCGCCTTATACCCACCTTATAGTTTGTATTTTTCAAAATCGAGCTTCACGAAAGTATTTATCTATTTTTGCCTTTTTCTTTTTGTTTGAGATTCGAATACAATAATTGAGTGATGAAATCCCAATTAAGGTTGTGTTTTCACACTTTTGGAGATATTGTATATTGATTGTGATACTTAATACAATATAGTAATAATATTTATACAAGAAAACCGATAATACGTATTAGTAGAGTTCTACTAATACAAATAATATTTGGTTAATATTAAAAACAACAATGCAAATTAATCACGACACACCTCCCCGGCAGCGGCGCCAAAATGATTGTGGCAAATTACACCTCTTGTTTAGGAAAACAAAAGAGCGTAAATGAGCGGTAAGTATTGAACAAATGACTTTAGGAAAAATCAAGTGTTAATAACCCAATGAAAGTTCGTTTCCCGAGGAGGTATATGTGTGTGACTAAGATGTACAAGATTTGAGATTAATATTTGGTTAAGAAGGGGATTAGAAAAGAAGATGACGAAGACGTAAAAATAAAAATTAACAAAAAAAATCACTATTAGAAAGTTAAAACGTAGGACCTTAAAAATTCACCAAAATAAAAATAAATTCTAAAAATTACCAAAAATTCACCAAAAATCAAAAATAATAAACTAAGAGTTTACCAATGATCAAAACTTTTTCAAACCTTTTAAATAATTAAATATTCAATTTTTAAATGCTAATTAAAGCCCTAAAAATCAAATAAATTATCAAAAAGCCCAAATAAAGATTTTTCAATTGATAAACCTCTAAAATGACCTAAAAAGATTAAAAACTATTTTTTAGAAATTTTTAAACTAATAAAAACTATTTAAAATGATTTAAAAACTATTAAAACTTAAAATAATTATAAAAATTAATCTAAAAGTGATAAAATTATTCTAAAAGTTGCTAAATTCCTATTTTAATGTAATTAACCTAAGAAAAATGTAAAAAGTTGGAAAATGTGAAATTTTAAAAATAATAATAAAATAATAATAAAATAATATTAAAAATCCAAAAATTATAAAAAATTCTAAAAACTTGCAAACTAGTTTATTTTAACCTAAATAAGCAGAAAATCAAAGTGAAATTACCAAAATACCCCTAATGGGCCCTCAAATGGGCCAAATCCAAAAACAGTCAACCTAAGTGGGCTTTTGGGCCCAAAAAGTCAAACTTGGCCCAATTGACTTGGAAAAGCCCTATCTGACTTAAAATTCAATTCTAAGAACAAAACTCTAAAGGCCCAAAAGCTGAATGTGAGCTTATCACAGCTTATTGAACACAAAGCTTATTCTTATTGGGCTTTTCAGCCCATTAAGCCATAAGCTAATGCCATAAGCTCTACTTTGACACACAACCCTCTTTTAGGATGCTTAAGAGATCTGTCAAAATAAATTTCCAATAAGCACACTCAATAAGCCAGAAAATAGAAAAGCAAAAATCCACAAAACGACAAAATAGTCGTTTTTGAGAAATAATGCACCTCAGGACTTGATTCAACTTGCAAAAGCTTTCAAATGGACTCAATAAGCAAAATCAATCAACAAAAATCAAATAAGCACAACCAATAAGCCAGAATAAGCACAAATGAACTTATGTAAAAGTCAAAGGAGTTGGTTTTCTAGTCAAACCTTAAAGTCAACCACCCAAATGCTCCAGTGTGAACAAATGGGTCAAAATATGAGCACCTATTACAAAAACAAAGTTGTTGCTGGTTGGAATAAGCTATTATAGCTTATTGATAAGCTGACACCAAATTTACACTAGCAGTGGCAACCAGCAGGGGAAAGGAGTTCCCACTGCTTTGACTAATTGACCAAGCTTATATGAGAGTTCTGGTTTGATTCAATTGGAAACAAAGGCACCCTTGTGATCAGTGAATCACAAGGAGTCAATAGCAACAATAAAATCACAAAATGGTTCACACAATAAGCCACAATAAGTCAAACAGTTACCAGATATGCTCCAGATATGCAAATAAGCAGTTAAGCACTTAATAAGCAGATTTAGCCACAATAAGCCAACCAAACCTAACAGGATGCATACACAAGCTATGTAAACTAAGAATAAACACAAAGCAACAAGATTCAAACACTGAATCAAAGTAAATAGCAAGATCAAAGCACTAGAAGTTACTGATGAACAATGAACATATGCAGAAACAAGTTTGCTTATATACTTGACACTTGATCCAATTTCAAGCCTCAAATCCTTCTTCCCTGGTGTGATTAACTATGATTTAGCACTTGTTAGCCCTAGCCTAAGCCTAGATCTAGGTGTCCTCAAAATCCTAGCCAATTTTACCAAGTATTTAAGATTTTATAGCCAATTCAAGAATCAATGTGTTCAAAACCTCAAAACCTGCAAACAGATGAACATAAACACCAAAACAACAGATACCAACACTTGATAACAACACACAAGCACTTAACAAGCCACAAATCCAACTTATGTAGTAATCCCAAACACTCCTTAATCAGTCACTTATCAAAGAAACTTGTGATTTCTTCTAATAACCTACTGATTTTATTGATCAAAAACACTTACTAGGCAGCAACTATCACAATCAAACACATAAATCACCAGCACAAACACAAATACTCAAAATCAAGAACAAAATCCAAAACAGTCATAAACATGAAATTTTTAGGGGAATCTTAACAAGAGCTTATACCTGCCTTCCACAACATCCTAGGAAGGCCAGCAATGCTCCTTGGACCTTGTTCAACAACTAGAACAAGACCAAGGTACTTCAAATAAGGAGATGCAAATTGCCTTGGTTGATGGTTCAAAGTATAACCTCAAGGACTTGATATCTTAAACACAAGCAGCAAACAACTCAACCAAGGGCTCTAATCCCTTCACAAGCTTGGTGTCAACAAGCTTGTAAGAGCTTATAGCAGATGGCTAAGGGTTAGTACACAAAATAACCAAAACAGAACCTAGGATTTCAAGGTTTTCAAACCTTAAAAACCTAATGAATCAAGACGTGCCTTAACCACAAGATTAAGGTAGGCCTTAACAATCAAATGGAACTCAGAATTAGGCTACTCAAACACCAAACTTTTAACTAAATCAAAAAGAGATTTCAAAATTTCAGAAATTCAAATTTTATTTAACTTAAAAAGGAATTACAAAGATTGATAGCCTAAAACTGGAACAAAGGGACTCTCACATGTTGAGGTCTCCTTTTATAGGCAAATGCCTGGCTAAACACTATTCACAAACCCTAGTACTGATTTCCCTAAAATGCCCTTGAGTCTTCTAGATCATTTGATGGAATGAGCTGTTCAAATTCATCTTGGACGTTCATTTTAGCTTTGTTATGAAGCAATGATCCTTGGCTGTTGATTTGGCCACGTCATTTTACTTGAAGGCCAAGTTGTGTTTTCATTGGTTAAGGAGGTTGAGTGTGGGGTCCAGGGAGTAGTGGGAGTGAGGGTTTTGTGTGTGGGATGGGATTCTGCATGTGTGAATCACACGTGGGTATGGGTAATTTGGATTTACCCTTTGGTTTAAGTGAGATGGTAACTGGGTTCTTGGGGTGAATAGTAAAGTTTTTGATCCGTTTTTGTAGGGGTGGAAAGGTGTTTGGCGCAATAAACATTTGAATGTTTCATTTGCCGATATTTGGCCCTTGTGTTTTCAGAAAACATGTATAAAACGTTTTTCAGCCACAAAGTTCTATTTCCTTTGTTAAATAGTTTCACACTTTGGCAGTTTTGGCACAATACTTTTCCAAAAGGTTAACAAGGGTTGTTTTTGACATTTTGAGATATTTCAAGGGCTGATCTTAGACATTCTTGATCTTCAAAGGTCTTCTTTGTATCTTTGACTTCATGAGGGACCATTATTGGCAATTTTGATTTGTTGAGGGACCTTTTGTGTAATTTTGACAAACTTAAGGGACCAAACTTGTAATTATGAATATACAAGGGTTTTAAGTGCCATTTCTTCAATGAATGAGGATCAATCTTGTTTGTCTTCAAGTCTTCAAGGGTATTTGTTGAGAATTCCATGATTAGGGCCCGGTTCTTTGTACGGCTTCGTTTCTCGTGTCCGTTTTTCCTTGTAATTTGTGATCTTTTGTCTTTTTCACTATATCCATACCTAAAATACACAAGTAAACAAACACAAGCATATATATGGTATTTTATGACATTTTTATGCATTTAAAGCCCGAAAAGAACGATGAGATCATGTATAAATGCCATCTCATCATGTATCTTCTCTGGAATTGGTTCAGGTGAGCCTTTGAAAAAGAATGTTACTGACGAAAGCGATAAAATGCTGCAGACAGGTGTGATAGGTGGTGGTGGTGGTGTTGATAATGGTGGGAGATTATGCCTTGGTCATGGGAATAAATCTGGTGGTGGTTCTGATCATGGGCATGATAAGACCAATTTGTATTACCAAAAGATGATGGAGGCCAACCCCGAAAATGCTCTGTTTCTAGCAAATTATGCTAAGTTCTTGAAAGAAGACATAAATAGATAACTTTGTTACTTTCATATAAGTTCTATTCTATATGCAAGTAACTAAATACAAGACTTTTGTTTCAGGTTCGGTGTGATCACAAGAAGGCGGAAGAGTACTATGAAAGATCAATTCTTGCTAATCCAAGTGATGGAAATGTTCTGTCACTTTATGCTGATCTTATATAGCAGATTCATACTGATGTTGATCGTGTTGAATCCTACTTTAAAAAAACTGTCGAAACCGATCCTAATGACTGTTATACATCTTATCGTATGAAAGTTTTGGAAAATTTATTACTCTTTGTGATAATCTAGTTTCTGGAAAGGGGTTTGTGTGTCTCGTTATATGCTCTTATTAATAGGATGGAAAAGTTGAGCAGTGACAGTGGAGCAGTAGCGGTGGAGCAGTTGAGCATTGGCGGTGGAGCAATTGTGCAGCTTACCTCTTGGAAGATAATTAGCTTGAACTTTATTTTGGAAGACGATTTAGAAACCTGTGTATTATAGTTAACTATACTATAGTTAATTATAGTGACTGTAAATTAGGAGTGTAGCTCATATGGTAGAGCGCTCGCTTTGCATGCGAGAGGCACGGGGTTCGATTCCCCGTACTTCTATATTTTGAACCATGAATTTTAATATTATTTGTAGTAATCAAGGGCTGGAAAGGTTTTAATTGCTATAATTTAGGTTCTCATATATAGGCTGGAGCAGTTGAGCAGTGGCGATGGAGTAGTAGAGCAGTTGAGCAATAGCGGTGGAGCAGATAAAAAAGTTCCTTAAAACTTGTAGAAGCTGGATAAACCCACAATCACAATAATAAGAAACGCACGGTCGAGGAAGTAATGGGTCCTTAAAACTTGGAGAAGCTGGATAAACCCATCTAGTTCCCCAACAAATAACTGAAGAATCAGTGGACAACAACCCACACGTGAAGTTGACACCAGCACTTATGACCTCAAAAGACAACACCGACACAAGCTCTTACTGGAAGACAAATAGCAACATGTAACAACCCAAAACCGTGGTCATTATTTAATTATATTTTTACGTATATTTTTGAAATTTTTGACGAGGTTGATTGTCATTACGATTGGTGATTTGATTTGGATGATGTTGAAAATTTTATTTTTACGTTTTGACGAGTTGTGAGAATTATTAGTGATGACAATATCGACGGATGTCCGAAAAATTTTACATTTTATTTTATTCATGTCGATGTTTAATATTTTGACGTTTTTATTTTATTGTCGTATTAAGTCGTGTCGGGACTATATAATATCATATTTTGTGTGTGTTTTATGTTTTGAGAAGCATTTTTATGAAACCCGAGACCCGTAAATATTTTCAAAAGTGACTAATAGTCATTTCCCGCTTTTTAACAAAATATTTGCATTTTGGTCCAAAAGAATCACAATTGGCAAAAACTACCCTAAACTTTCCCCATATAAAAGGAAAATTTCAACACAAAAATACACACAACTTCCACTCACCATCAAAATTCTCTCTCTCCCTCCTCTCCCTCTCTTTGTCCGTCCACCCTCACAACACAAACACCCCAAAAATTTTAATTTTAAGCTTGAATCTCTTAAAAGTAATCAAAGACCCATCTTAGTTTCATCAATCTCTATCCATTGGTATGAAAATCTTAAACATGCATTGACATTTTTGAAAAACCCATTTTTGGATGAAAATCTTGTTGTTTGATCTTAAATTGTTATTGTATGTAGGTGTTTATGTTCATATACATTAGTTTTTATGATTGCATGTTAATATTTTTGAGTTAGGTTTTTTATGAATTGATCATCTAGTATGATTTAGTATGTTATGATATAAACTAGTAGTGTAAGAATAATTATAGTGGTAAAAATGGGGTTTAAATGTGGTGAAAAATTATTTTGAAGGATTTTTAAATATATATTTTTAAACAGATTATTAAAGTTAATTTTCTGAAAAAATGAGTTTGAGTTTGAGATGAACTAATTAGATATTGTTGTAGAGGATGTTTTTAGCTTCGTTTTGGTATAAGGTAGGACTTCTAGCTCCAAACGAGCGAAAAGTTACGTTAGTTTGATTATTTCGTGTACCGGGAGACGAGTACCGACACAATATATAATTGTTGTCGATATTTGAATCGAATCTCGGGGACTATAAAATGGAATTTTAAATATGTCATGGACTGATTTTGAATGTTAAGTATGAGGATGTCGAGTTATTTTCATAGTTGAGTGTCGGTTTCATAAACGGAGAAAAATAAATGTGTTAAAGACTATATGAATTGTTGACGTAAAAGTGTCCGGTTTTGTAGTTCAAAGATGAGTCGGGCAGGGAACTTTAAATGTGAAATCTTTTGATGAGTTTTTAACAGGCCTTTCTATATATAGTAAGTGAAGTTTCTGATTAGTATCATAAAAATTTGACGTGTTTAAGTTGGGTAAATGAGCTTGTACATTTGGTGTGTACCGGCAGATTTTTATCGAAGGAGTTAACTAATAGAATAAATATATAGAATGAAATAAAAAGGTCACTTGTATTATTTTTATTTTGGATTGATTTTGATTTTATGATTTTGAGTTTGATATTACTAAGTATGGATTTTACTCGAGTTATTATTGATGAACGCGCCTTATTTGATAGGTTGCGATTTTTGTGTTTACCGGGCATCAACTATCGTCGAAGATCGTCTTACTACTGCTATTACTTCAGGTGAGTCTATAGCCTCACTTTCTACTTGTTTTAATGATTTTAAAACCCGCGAGGGGGATACATGCTATTTGAAGTAAAATGAACACATGTCATGAGTAATTGTTGGACCCGATGTTGCCTTTGTTGCCTTTGATAAATTGAATTGTATAAGTACCTAATTGCAAAAGTCCCTAAATCATGAGTCGTTAACTATCTTCTGACTTGATGTTGTGAGTTGGGAATAGCCGCTTATTCTAATAATAGTACTATTGGGCTGACAACCCTATCTAAGACCAGGGCTTCACGCTGAGTAACCCGCTGGGAAGGATAATTTTACGTGAATAAGAATTGGTATTCTTGCAATTAATACCCTAGTAGGGGCATTGGTAATTTTCTAGTCATGCTGGCATTTGGCGTGGTTGACTAAGTTAAGGGGTCGGTGTCATGAGCTTAATACAATTCATTAGCTATTGCTATAAGACGATATACCTGATTAATAGAGTGTATGGCCACAATTCTATTAAACAATTCTGAATGATTTTTACGATGTGTTCAACTATGTTTTGTTAAACTTATAGACTTGCTCAACCTTTGTGTTGATGATTTTAAGCATGTATTTTACGTACTTGAAGTTGTTGATTTGCGGAGCTTGCTGGAGAAGGATTGCGGAATTGATTTTGTAGTAATTTGGTCTAAAACAGATTTCTTTCCCAATTGTCATAAATATATAGTAAATGGTTAAATATTTTGGTAAAAGGTTTGTTGTTTTGATTATGATCCTAGGGGGAACCTGTACGCTACTCTGATATATTTTAAACTTATTTTACTTGGGATTGAAGGTTTTAGACAATGATTTAAATTATCTCCATATTTATTCTTAAATATACTATTTTTGGGTCATTTAAAGAGTTGTGAAATGAAGTTTGTGAATAACACCCAATTGTGTATTTTCCACTGCGCAATGTAAATTGGGGGTGTTATAGATTGGTAACCAGAGCTTTTTAGTTATAGCGAATTAGGTCGATTTTTGAAAATGTCCTAAACTATAACTTTGGTGTCGAAAGTATTTTATAAAAGCAATGCAACTTCTCTGCAACGCTCCGGTAAGATTATTTATTTTTGTTATGCTTTGTTATTCTAGATGTATCCCTTATAATAGTTGTGAATTCTTGAGTATTTATTAAGTAAATACTGCGATGAGGTATTCGTATTAATGAAAGGACGTGGAGTGCTTTCATCATAATTTTATCATAATTTCATTTTTATGAGTATTGTATAATTATCATTTGCATTGCATTGCATACATATATATTTGGCATACGTAATTCATTTGCATTTGCATGACTATGCCTTGCATATATATTTTTGAATAATGACCTTATGTACTTTTGAGTTTTCTGTGATTTCAGAAAATGTCTGACATACCATATTACGTCAAGAATGGGGGATTTGCTGTAGGTCAATGGAGTTTGCAGAATCAGCAAGTAGGTGATCATAAGATTTCAGGGGCATGGTTAGATTATGAGAATGTTACGAATGATAAGAAGAATGTTGTAGAATCTGATAGTGATAATTATATGACTGAGAGTGAGGTTGGAAGAACTGAGGTTAGAGCTGAAGTGAGAAGTTATGGGACTGATTTTGAGAAGTATCAGAAAGAGATAGATAGGCTTCGCAGGTTAAGTAAATATGTAGCTCATCTTGGGCCGTATCTTGAACCACATTGGAAGTTTCAGGATAGTGAGGTGTATGCTAATTCTCATTATATGATAGATCTGTCGTGTCAAGGAGGGATTTTGAGGTATGGATTTAGGAATCCACCGTGTTTAGATCTAAAGGGAGGTGCTGCAAGTTAGGACCAGATGAAGATGAAGCAGGAACGAGCCAAGTTGGAGAAAGTGATGGACCACATCCTATGGAGTGATGTAGTGATGGATTTTGTTGTATTTCAGTCTATGTATTGTTGTGTTGTATTTGAATTATCTAGATGTTGTGAGGTAGTATTGTGATGGATTATTATTATTGTTGTTGTTTAGGATGGTAAGGGTAAGTGATATTAGTGACAAGGTTTTGTTGCGATTTTCTCGGATTTATGGATGAAATCTACTATTACCCTTTAGTATTTTGATGTGTCTTTGTTATTCTCTCTTTTGAGATGATTGGGGAATTTAGGTAGTAATGTGCTGATGGCGTAAGCAGTATTCATGTTATATCTTGATGAAAAGACCTTATTCTTTCTATCTCGATGTGTATACTTATTAAGTTTCTTTCTACTGTTATCACATAGAAAGAGTTGAGTGAGATATGTTTCTATCATTAACAGGGATTCATGTGTGACTGAGTATCTTGAAATATGTCTCCAAAGGTTGTTAGATTATTTTAAAGCTGATAGTGCTGAGAGGAGATTAGATGCTGCTGAGACTGAAGATGCTGCTGAGACTGAAGATGCTATTGAGAATAAAGATGTTGTTGTTCCAGTTGGAGATGTTGCTGTTATTCTGCAAGATTTTAAAAGGATGTATGTGTGTTAGATTCCTAGTTATGAGACGAGATGCGGTGAAGAGTGTCGTACGGATATTGATGGTAATTGGGAAGGTGCAACTATACGGATAAGTTTGAGTAACTGATGGATGTTTGATATATCGATAGTCATTTGGGAATGTTCAACTAGATGAAAAGAGATGTAATTTAAAGATTGATCCTGATTCGAAATTAAGTGTGGCAGAAAAGGGTAAAGGAATGGTATTGTTGCGAATGACAATAAGGAATAGGAATTTATTTCCTCTGATAGAAGGTAAACTTGGAATTTAATAGTCTAAGATAAGAAGAGATGGTATTCGAGTAGTTACTATAAATCGGGTAAACAGGAGGAAGTATGATGTGAAGATCACATGTATTTTATACCACTTAAGTAATTATCTATTTACTTGACGTAAGTACTGACTAGCTGGAGGTCGAGCTGCTGAAGGAATAACAAGGAATGTGGTATAAAAATTAGTATTTCTGTGGTAATGGAATGTTTTCATTTCAGTAAAGGAGATTGAATAAAGGAATTATTCAGATAGTGTAAAATCAATATGAAGGGAATGTTGCTGCTATACAGCCTATATTTTGGAAATGCTGATAAGATTTGAGATTTAGATGTAGTAATTTGTGTATTCTTATCTGGTAATCATTGAGTTAGAATTTTATTGAAATTCTGAAAGTGTTATTGATGGTGTATTAAATTCTGAAGGTGTTATTGAGGATATATTGAGATTTGGAGATGTTAGATTTTAGCAGAACTGAGGACGAGAAATCAACGAGAATTTGTGACTGGTTGAAATGAGAAATTCAACAACGGAAGAATAATATATATATATATATATATATATATATATATATATATATATATATATATATATATATATATATATATATATATATATATATATATATATATATATATATATATATATATATATATATATATATATATATATATATTAAGGAAATATTTTTGGAGCATATGGAATTAAGAAGTATAGCGCGATTAACTGAACCAGAGATGTGAGAAAGTAAACCAGGATAAGGATGAATATCATAGGATATGATAAATAAAGGTGGAAAGAATTAAATTGAATGTTGTTGAGTATTAAGTACTGATTTCATAGAGTAATTAGTGGAAATTTTATTTGATGATTTTATTCGTCAATGAGGAGAAGGTATGTAGTAGGAAACTATAATAAGTCGAATTTTCTGTGCGCTTTACTAGTAGTAGTCGGAAAAGAATGAGAAGATGAGTTAGTACTCGAGGGTATTATGTGATTTTCCTGCGGAATCGAAGAGTTCATTGTCGTCTTGGGAAAAAGGAAGTTTTGTTTTAGCTTAGTGATAGGAGTTATGCAATCTGATTGTATATTTTGTTATATGGCATTATCAGGAAATTAAGGATGGTAATATGATTGATTGTAAGGATTGGCAGATGAGACAATAAGGATAATCTGATTTGACTGGAAGGGTAAGTCATTAGAGAAGTGATAATGTAAGTAAGTATAGAAGCTGGATGTTTTGTGAATAAGACGATGGATGTGAGGTTGAACAAACTGAGCACCAGAAATGGGTGTCCATTACTGATTTTGAATGTTTAGTGTGATGAATAGATGATTGAAGGAAAGAAAGGTATTCCCTAACAATTGGAAAATTGTTATTAAAAAGGAGGAATGGTGTGTAAAATTCTTGGTATGAGAATTTTAGTTGGAGTAATATAGATGTTTTAGAATGTGCAATCTATGGCTGAAGTGATCGTGAAAATCTGACTAGATTGAAACGATTGAGGCTTTGTTGATACCGACGAAACTGACTGAAGCTTGTCAATTCCTTTGTGTATGCTGAGTATTATCGGAGGTTTATCGAGAGGTTTTCACTGATTGTTAAACTATTGATAAAGCTGACAAAGAAGAACTAAATCTGTGAAATCCATTCATACATCTACGTTATAGCTTTAATGGAAAATATGTCTAAGTTATAGTTTTGAGATCTGATTTTGTGGTTGAGGAAGTTGTTTATGAACACTGAGGATAGATTGAAGTTCTATGCCTGTATAGTTAGTATTGGAGGAATCTGAAGGAATTATAGAGCTGTGATGATGATATTTGGATAATATCAAGTGGAAAGGAAAGCAATAGTAGTGTGTTGACTTGAATAAAGAAGTGTAACGGGGTTTATATGATCATGAGATTGGACATTGTGGTATTTGTTTTGGGATTGAAAAGTATTACTTGTATGGAATCAAGTATGAAGAAAATAAGAATAAAAAGGACTTGTGTATAAATGCCATTCGGAGATTTTAAAGAAAGGAGTCAAGGATTACCTAATGATGACTGAGAAATAATAATCGGTAAATTTTAGATGGGATATGTTATAGTTCTGTATTACGAAGTATGTTTCATATTATGAAGGATAAGTGTGGATACTGTCACTATCAACTAGTGAGTATTTAGTAAGGAGGAGAAGGAAAAAGGACTTATAAAATTTCTGAAGTAACTGAGAATTGACTCTTGAGTTTTGAGATATTTGGAATATTGGTAGCAACAAGCAGAATGGATGGAATGAAAAAAAAACTTAGAATTGAATTGATAAATTAATAGAAAAGGAATATCAAAGAAAGAAGATCAACAGATTGTTGGAAATTTTAAAATAGAATGGTAATAGAAATGAGAAAGTTGAGATGTATGTTTTTGTGGGACAAAAACAGTTATTGTGATTATTTAATTTTTCTCCTATTAGATCAGAGAGTGTGTTAAGAATGTAAGGACCAGTGGTGAATGAATTGTTCATATTAAAAAGAGAATTTAATTATTCTTAGAGTGCTGAGAGTGTCGCATGTAGTATTGAAGGGATTTTACAAATTGAAGTATTGATACAGAATGGTTGGAATAAAATATATTATGATATCAGGAAGTGATTTGACTATTATACATATTCAGATTCGAATATATGAGGCTAACGGAGTTATTTAAACAGTATATGATATGAGGAAGATGTAATAATGTACTATGGAAGGTACAGTAATTCAATGATCTAGCAATCACTACACTCGGGACATAGAGATTGTTAGAATGAATGAAAGTGGACAATGAGTATAGAAAGTATTTAAGTGACTGGTTAGAATTATGGATAATCTCATTGTATTTAGTTTGAGTGTAACCTCAGGACATAGAGGCAGAGTAAATTTTAATACTAGAAATCGCTGTGATAAAGTATGAGTATTGGATAAGGTTTGAACATATTATATGTGACCCATAGATTTAGATTGAATTTTGGATATTAGAGATTTCTACAGAAAGTGTGAAGAATTGAGTTAAGAAGGAATATTGCGTATTTTCAGAAAGCAGTGGACAGAGTGAAAGGATGAATTGAACGATGGTAATTGAAATTGGTATTAATCACATCAACATATAATAGAAACTTGGGATGATGATATCTTAATATTTTACTATGAGGACTAATGGAAATTAGTGAAGATGGAATCTTTATGCGATGATAATCGTCATATCAGTAGTTAAGAGGTGTAATTTGGGAACATATATAGTTGTGGGGTATGTTGTCAGAGTATTGGGGCAGGAATGAAACTGAGAAAGTAATGAAGAAGAAGTACAAATGATGAAGGAATATTAGCATAATAGAAGGTGAAATTGAAAGTTGAAGTGTAGTAATAATTGTGGATATGGTGATATCATAAGAATTAAGTTTGACTGGTGTAAAAGACGCGAGTATCTCTTGAGAATAAGAGGTCACGTTGACTCTAGAAGTGAGGAAGTGCGAGTGTGAGGCGGGTTGAGTGCCGGGACGTTGCTCTCTTTTAGGAGGGTAGGATGTAACAACCCAAAACCGTGGTCATTATTTAATTATATTTTTACATATATTTTTGAAATTTTTTACCAGGTTGATTGTCATTACGATTGGTGATTTGATTTGGATGATGTTGAAAATTTTATTTTTACGTTTTGACGAGTTGCGAGGATTATTAGTGATGGCGATATCGACGGATGCACGAAAAATTTTACATTTTATTTTATTCATGTCGATGTTTAATATTTTGACGTTTTTATTTTAATGTCGTATTAAGTCGTGTTGGGACTATATAATATCATATTTTGTGTGCGTTTTAAGTTTTGAGAAGCATTTTTATGAAACCCGAGACCTGTAAATATTTTCAAAAGTGACTAATAGTCATTTCTCGCTTTTTAACAAAGTATTTGCATTTTGGTCTAAAAGAATCACAATTGGCAAAAACTACCCTAAACTTTCCCCATATAAAAGGAAAAATTTAACACAAAAATACACACAACTTCCACTCACCATCAAAATTCTCTCTCTCCCTCCTCTCCCTCTCTTTGTCCGTCCATCCTCACAACACAAACACCCCAAAAAATTTAATTTTAAGCTTGAATCTCTTAAAAGTAATCAAAGACCCATCTTAGTTTCATCAATCTCTATCCATTGGTATGAAAATCTTACACATGCATTGACATTTTTGAAAAACCCATTTTTGGATGAAAATCTTGTTGTTTGATCTTAAATTGTTGTTGTATGTAAGTGTTTATGTTCATATACATTAGTTTTTATGATTGCATGTTAATATTTTTGAGTTGAGTTTTTTATGAGTTGATCATCTAGTATGATTTAGTATGTTATGATATAAACTAGTAGTGTAAGAATGATTATAGTGGTAAAAATGGGGTTAAAATGTGATGAAAATTTTATTTTGAAGGATTTTTAAATATGTATTTTTAAACAGATTATTAAAGTTAATTTTCTGAAAATATGAGTTTGATTTTGAGATGAACTAATTAGATATTGTTGTAGAGGATGTTTTTAGCTTCGTTTTGGTATAAGGTAGGACTTCTAGCTCCAAACGAGCGAAAAGTTACGTTAGTTTGATTATTTCGTGTACCGGGAGACGAGTACCGACACAATATATAATTGTTGTCGATATTTGAATCGAATCTCGGGGACTATAAAATGGATTTTTAAATATGTCATGGACTGATTTTGAATGTTAAGTATGAGTATGTCGAGTTATTTTCAAAGTTGAGTGTCGGTTTCATAAACTGAGAAAAATAAATGTGTTAAAAGACTATATGAATTGTTGACGTAAAACTGTCCGGTTTTTGTAGTTCAAAGATGAGCCGGGCAGGGAACTTTAAATGTGAAATCTTTTGATGAGTTTTTAACAGGCCTTTCTATATATAGTAAGTGAAGTTTCTGATTAGTATCATAAAAATTTGACGTGTTTAAGTTGGGTAAATGAGCTTGTACATTTGGTGTGTACCGTCAGATTTTTATCAAAGGAGCTAACTAATAGAATAAATATATAGAATGAAATAAAAAGGTCACTTGTGTTATTTTTATTTTGGATTGATTTTGAGTTTGATATTACTAAGTATGGATTTTACTCGAGTTATTATTGATGAACGCGCCTTATTTGATAGGTTGCGATTTTTTGTTTACCGGGCATCAACTATCGTCGAAGATCGTCTTACTACTGCTATTACTTCAGGTGAGTCTATAGCCTCGCTTTCTACTTGTTTTAATGATTTTAAAACCCGCGAGGGGGATACATGCTATTTGAAGTAAAATGAACACATTTCATGGGTAATTGTTGGACCCGATGTTACCTTTGTTGCCTTTGATAAATTGAATTGTATAAGTACCTAATTGCAAAAGTCCCTAAATTCATGAGCCGCTAACTATCTTCTGACTTGATGTTGTGAGTTGGGAATAGCCGCTTATTCTAATAATAGTACTATTGGGCTGACAACCCTATCTGAGACCAGGGCTTTACGCTGAGTAACCCGCTGGGAAGGATAATTTTACGTGAATAAGAATTGGTATTCTTGCAATTAATACCCTAGTAGGGGCATTGGTAATTTTCTAGTCATGCTGGCATTTGGCGTGGGTGACTAAGTTAAGGGGTCGGTGTCATGAGCTTAATACAATTCATTAGCTATTGCTATAAGATGGTATACCTGATTAATAGAGTGTATGGCCACAATTCTATTAAACAATTGTGAATGATTTTTACGATGTGTTCAATTATGTTTTGTTAAACCTATAGATTAGCTCAACCTTTGTGTTGATGATATTAAGCATGTACTTCAGGTACTTGAAATTGTTGATTTGCAGAGCTTGCTGGAGAAGGATTGTGGAATTGCTTTTGTAGTAATTTGGTCTAAAACAGATTTCTTTCCCTATTGTCATAAATATATAGTAAATGGTTAAATATTTTGGTAAAAGGTTTGTTGTTTTGATTAAGATCCTAGGGGGAACCTGTACGCTACTCTGATATATTTTAAATTAATTTTACTTGGGATTGAAGGTTTTAGACATTGATTTAAATTATCTCCATATTTATTCTTAAATATACTGTTTTTGGGTCATTTAAAGAGTTGTGAAATGAAGTTTGTGAATAACACTCAATTGTGTATTTTTCCGCTGCGCAATGTAAATTGGGGGTGTTATACAGCATGTGACATTTTGGCTACTACAAAGTCGTTGTTTCTTGAATAAGGATAATAATTCAGTTATTGTCAAGTGATTCTATCTTTATCGTCTATACCAATAGCTCTTTAGCCTTATAGCTATTATCGGGGTGAGACCAGGATCTCCAAGAGGTGATTGTGAGTTCAAGTTCGAGTTCAAGTTCCTTCAGACACATATTTGTGGTTTAACTTATGTAATTGTGTGAGAATTTCTAGTTTAGTTTTGTGTGTACATTTGTCTTTCACATATGAAAGTCACCTGTTTACCGGGCAGTAAAGTTGTACTATGTACGTAGTGCTAGTTTGACACTTTGAGTCGCATACTTGTATTATTAGAGGTCTTAAAACATGTAAGTTTTTTGGACACGCTTACTTAGAAAACAGAATCCAAATTATACAAACCTATTATACTTTCAATACAGTAAGACAAACCAATTGGTACAATACAGGAAACCCACAATAAGCACTAAAGTTCGGATAGAATCAGTTGAGCACCAAACTGAGGTTGCAACGTGAGAATGGCATGTGGAGTATGCGAGTATGATGGAGAAAGATTGAAAGAGAAGCGTTGTAGAATCATAACAAGTGCCATTTTTGCTTGTAACATAGAAAATTTTTTTCCAATGCATATACGTGGACCCTCTCTGAATGGCCAGTACGAGCCTAGTCCCTTAGATGCTTTACCAATGGTTCTAGCTTGCACGAATTTATCTTTTTTGTTTTAGTTCCACCACAAATTACTAAACCAACACTGATTGGAGGTGATGAAGATGGGGTCATTTCAACAGTTGCTACGGATGATAATGGAGTCATTTCTTCTGAACCAGCAGTAGCAGTAACAGCAACTGATGAATTGATTCATAGACGTAATGTAGTTCTGTAAACATTAAATAGTACAAAGTACAAACAAAACAGTAATTACTACCGATTGTTAACTAGAGTTCTTCCACAACGCATTAGTTTGAGGAATTTCATCTGATGCATAAACATACAATGGCACTACCAACGAAAAACATTACTAACTTTCGAATAGGAAAAAGGGCACATATCCAAAAAGGTGTATGCAGAATCATCCTAAATATCTTACTAATTATCCTCCTAATGAACACCTGGCAAGAAAAACTACGTAATGTTGACTTGTGAAGTTGTATCAGTGATTGTCAAGTGTGTCCATTAGGATGATCATTAAATAACTAACTAGTGCATTTAGCATTCTGAATCCAAAAAGCAATTAATAAAGAACTATAAATAGTGAACTGAAACTACTTAACAAGTTATAATCTAACTAGATTTGGATTAGATCAATCCGTATAAGCATTTAACTGCAACGGTAACTTGAACTATAAATTTGTCTTTCTAGGGTCATTGCATATGTTACCAGCACATTTTCTGCTATAGACTTGTTCAGAAGGAAGTTAATCCAAACATCTATCATGTCCAAAGATTCGTTATGTGAGTGTGCATACCAGCTTCTTAGCAAGAAAAAGATCGCATATCAATATACTGTCACTTTAGAGTAATCAGTAAGTTTTAAGAAAGACCACCAGTAAAAGCATCAAACTGCAATTAGCCAGTCTGTAAGAGCTAATAAACCGCTAATCACTCATTTTATCAAGCAAACACTATAATACTATATATTGTATTACACTAAAAGTGGCGTTTATAGAATATAATTTCAACATCAAGTAATCTAACATTCCTACTTCAGTTTACAAAAATTTAGCATTTGAAACATGATAGACATGTTACTCTTGACTTTTTCCAAACAAACCTATGTCATTTTAACTTTTGTAGGTGCACTGATTATTACGACTTTGTCAATTAGCAGGATAACAGGAAGAAAGATATAGAAATTTATCATTCTCGACCAAAAACAAACAATAAGTAACCAAATTGGTGAAGTTTTAGTAGTTAACAACTCTTAACTAAACTTTACTTAAATTATACCATCTGTAAAAGCAATAAACTGCAATTCGGTAATTTCTAAGGATGAGCAGCTAATCACTTATACGGTTATACTTGGAACCAAACACTGAGTCAAACAAAATTTCTCTTTAGAGTAATTACTAGTTTTATTAACTCATTTCCTGCTTGAAACTTACACCCAGTATGTCCATCATGTCCATAGGTTCCTTGTGTGAGAGTGCATATCATCTTGAAAACAAAAAGAGAAAAAAGAAGAAGCTTATATCTAAATAATAAACAACCCCAAACTTATTTAAATTAAAGCACCAACTCTATAAAACTTGTTGATAGTGAAGTAATCCACAACTTCAATAAAATTCTGTTTGAATTTGACCACCAACAAAAGCATTGGATTGCAACCAGACAACAATTAAAATACAATAGCACTACAAATGTAAAACTTGTTGCTAGTGAAGTAACCATGTGATTTTGACTTTTGTAGCGCATTGACTATTGTCAAGTGTGTCCATTATGAGGATACTTAGATGATAATAATAAGCTGTGAACATTTAGGATTCTCAGCCAAATAAGCAAAACGCAACCATTGATAAACTGTTTCCGAACTTGCAATCTGTAAAAGTATTAAATCGCAACTAGGCAGTTTGTAGTGGTGCGCTACTAAATCACTTATTCTAAGAGTCAAACAGTAATTGAACCTATAGATTTTCTTTTTAAAATTATCACGCGTGTTAGTAGCTCAAAACTTATTCAACGTAAAGGTAATCAACACGCCTATCTTGTCCAGTGATTTCCTTATGTGAGTGCAAATACCAGCTTCTAAGCAGGAATTATAACTATAAACTAATTAACTATGAATCACTCAGTTTCAATAAACAAACAATAACGTCTACTCTATACTAAAGCTGATGTAACCTAAAGAGTAACTTATTCTACGTGAAGTACTTCATAAGTAACAATTTAAATATTCAGAACACGAGTAACTGAAACCGTCAACAAATATACCTCAATCGATTCACGGAAATGCTCTTCATCAAACATAAACGCCTCTGGCACATCCAAGACCGCAACCGACACATCGTCCAAAACCACATCCTGATAGATCCGATCCGATCATAAACATATCAAATAACGACTTATAACCGAAACGACAATAAAAATGCTTCGAAATTACCTCAACCGTAAACTGATCAAAGTCAATAGCTTCATCGATTAACGAGATTTCACTAACCGGCGCCTTTTCCAATGCATATACGTGGACCCTCTCTGAATGGCCAGTATGAGCCTAGTCCCTTGCGTGCCTTTGACACACATTCGCTGAATCTATCTGGGTTGAACTGATTCACGTCGTCACCCCATATATCAGGGTCATGATGTAAAAGCATCATATGCAACATGTGCACCATCGGTAGTGTCCCCATCCATGTAAAGAAGTTGTTACCTGTAGAAACATAGATAATTTGTACATGATTAAGGCACCTACGTTAAATTGCTTAACTGGTATGATATGGCAACAATTTATACAACTGTGTAATTTTAAATACACATTTGTTGTTGTACTAAATAATGTTTGTGATTTGCAAGGGTGATAAGTAGACAATCTCCCCAAATTAAAACACATTTCAATCCAACTTTTTTTCAAATCTTAAATTTTCATTTTGCTGACATCTTTTTAATCTTGCAGAGACTTGATGACCAATGTATATGTGCATTCCGAATCAGTGGACAACAACGCACACGTGAAGTTGACACCAACAGTTATGACCTCAAAAGACAACACCGACACGTCGATTGTGTGACTTTTCATAGAACCCCCGTCAATGGCTTCCGCCATGTTTTTCCCAAAACACGACGCGCCATTGTCACTAAGACGTATACCACATGAGTACTCATCATCCCCGGACGAACAAATTTGAAGTAATTCTCATGAATCTGAAACTTCTTGTCCCTCCAACACCACAACCGGTTATTACTGATTACGGAGCACATCTGTGATCTACCTATAGAGAATTGCCCAATTAGAGTTGTTTTCTTCTTGTCAAAGTAAATCCGTTTTGGAGAAAAGGTGGAGTTCCAACAAATCACGGAAGTCCCACCATATCTAACCCCACACAAAACACTAACGCCACCCGCTATGCCTTGGAAAGATACGTTCTCGATATATCTGACACTAGTCCATCTTTCCAACAAACAATGGGACTTGAACCAGAGGTTACAGAAAGTGAGCTTAGTGAAGAACCACCAAAACTATATGTTCCTGATAATAGAAAGGAAAAGCAACAAAACAGAATAATGATGCTGTAGGTGATGATTTTCATGTTGAAGTCGTTAAAATTCAAAGTAAACATGTTGTACAACAACAAAGGAAAAAGAATATCAACACATTTGTAAAAAGAAACTTATGATGATGATGATGATAATGATGTAGAAAAGTGGTGTTCTTATTCATAAAGTAAACTAGTAGATGGTTTAATTTTCTATACATCAGATTAATGTCACCAAAAATTAACTTGAAAACAAACAGGAACAACATTTAATACAGTAAGTTTTAATACAGAAGAAAGAAGAAGAAAGAAGAAAGAAGAAAGAAGAAAGAAGAAAGAAGAAGAAGAGAAAGAGAAAGAGATACGAAAAAAAGGAGGGTATATTTGTAATTTTAATATTTTAATAATATAATAAATATTGTGTTAGTGGACACATGACGATAAAGTAGTGGAGTTGTGCATTTGTGTAGTTGAACATGACCATATATGTCTTTTTCTTTTCACTTGACTTAGGCAAGGTTTTTAAATGCTCCACTTAACCATATTGGTCTTTTTCCCAAGATAGATTGGTGATGTAATACTTAGTGATAAATATAGACTTGCATAGATATTGAGCTTATATAGATAAATAATTAGTTTATTTCATTATTGGAACACAATATGTTGTTTTGAGTACCCATTCAGTTTGTAGCCTAATTCGCTTATTTAAACTCCATAAATGTTTTATAGAATTCATAATCGAGGAGTTTATCTAGAACAATTTACATAGGTCATAAATTATTAGGCTCGCAAAGCTACTTTAATAAACGAATCAAAACACATACCTACTTAGCCTCATGAGTTTATAATCCCATTGGAAGTGTTCCGGTGAGCTGTTTTAGAATAGCTTATTTGTAATGTTAGACAAGTCAATTAAGAAAATATGTATGCATTATGATATGAGATTGCAAACCAGCTAATTAGTTCTATATAATCAAGACAATAGTTCATGTAGCTAATTAGTTGATTTATATAATTAAACCAATGGTTCATGTAGCTAATTAGTTTTTTTATATAATTAGTCCAATAGTTCAGGTAGTTAATTAGTTTTTTTATATAAGCCGATTGTTCAGGTAGCTAGTTAGTTTTTTTATATAATTAAGCATAAGCTCATTAACTGATTCCCACAAGCCCGTAACGTAGCCTAGAAACCAGAAAGAGAGAAACAATAGATAATGGAAGAATTGACTAGCACGTTTAATGATGGTGGATATCATTTTGTTTTGTGGATGACCAAATGTATGTGCATGAAATGCACTTAAAATCACGAAAAGGGAACACTCGAGTTTGTTTAGAGTTAGTCGATGTTATATAGTGTACTTGCAGGATAGATGAGATGATGCATCGAGCTCCACCTACACCTCTATATGAGATGTAGACGTGATGGTATATATCTAAATGTAATAGGATTAAAAAGCAGAAGTTGAAAGGAACATATTGCCATTCTAACAATGGTATAAGGGCAAGAACCAAAGTAGTGGAAAAAGAGTTAGTTATTCAAATGTAAGTGAACGAGATAAAGGCTCGGGAGGAAGATTATGAAACCTTCAATCTCATAACTGTGCACATAGAATACATGTATATTTTTTGTGATTTTTAATTTCATACAACAAATTTTTTTTGGGGGTTGGATCGTTTTGAACTACATTTTGTGTAACGTAGATGGAATTAGTACTGAATTTGAAGTCCATGTAGGAGTACTCTTCTTGATTTTCATGGTCTTTATGGCATTTGTTAGCCCTATATTTTATATTGTCGAACAAGAATGTAATAGGTCATCTTAGTCGTTAAAGGTCTTGTATTGTAATAGGTTAGTCGGGAAAACCGGGCTTAGACTTTAAGCTAATATTGTATAAGTTAGGGGTGTAAGCCCAAGACAAAGCCAAGCCCGGCCCAAGTCACTTAAACCCACGGCCCAACAAGCCAAGGGTATATATACCCTCTTCCATGGGTGGAAGAGGGTATTGGTTACCATTTTACTTTCTCTCTCTAAAGTGATTAACCTTCCAAATTCTCTCTTGTTTCTCTCTATACTTTCTTCTCTTTCTCTCTCTAAATATCAACTAAATCTTGTGTTGAGGATTACTATGGGATTAACATTTGGTATCAAGATCCTATAGTAGATAGGTGATTGAAGATTCGTGTGTTGTGTTCTTGATTTTTCGTGCCTATCTTGCTCTAAAAGTCTCGTACCAAAATTGTTTTGGTGTTTTTATGGTTTATTCTTGATACAAATCATCTACTTACTATTGGTAGTGATTTGGTATTGTTATATTGGTTAAAAACACAAAAATTTTGGGTGCTTGATTCATTTTTAGGCTAAAAATCTCGAACTTGTTGTGTTTTGTACTGTCCGAGAAAAGTAGTAACCTGAGTACGATCTGTGTATTGTGGTCGCATAAACCTGGGATTTCTACTTGCGATCCAATATCACGATCACTGGCCACGATCACTCACTACGATCACTGGCTACGATCACTGGATACGATCACTCACTACGATTACTGGCTACGATCACTGGATACGAGCACTCACTACGATCACTGGCCACGATCACTCACTACGATCACTGACTACGATCACTGGATACGATCATTTACTACGATCACTCACTACGATCACTCACTACGATCACTCACTACGATCACTCACTACGATCACTCACTACGATCACTCACTACGATCACTCAATACGATCACTTGTTGCGATCATTGACTACGATCACTCGTTGCGATCACTGGATACGATCACTCGTTACGATCATAGAGTACGATCAGTGTTGCGATCTAAGAGCACGATCTAAGAGTACGATCAAGGACTACGATCTAAGAGTACTATCTGAGAGTGCGATGGGTATTGCGATGGACACCTAAATTTTTTTGAGTACTTATTAGACTTAGCCACTATCTAGACTAGTCTCGGAACATAGTTTACACGAAGATTATAAAAAAAAGAAAAAAAAAGAGTTAAAATTTTTAGGTCAAGTAAAATCAAATTTTTTCCCTACTAGTTTTTGGCTATTTCTAACTCAATTTTAAAATTTCTCGATACAAATTTTTTCGGCTTACCGTTTTGTCGGACTAAGGAATTTATTTTCGGACTGGGAAAAAAATTTGGAACTTTCGAAATTTCAACCACAATTAAATCACAACACATTCACTAAGATCCTCATCCATTCACAATGTCTAACAACAACATCAACATTGTGACAGCTAATCAAATTCGTTTAGAACAATGTGGCAACGGTAATCCACCTGTGCTGACAGCTGGTTGCTACGTTTTGTGGAGATCTCGTTTCCTAAAATTTCTAGATGGAAAAGAGAACCGAACCGCTCTTCGTCATTGACTTGAGAATCCACCTCCAGTTTTTGAATTCAGGCCCATTACCACACAAGCAGAAGATGGTACTTCATCAACTACGCGAGCTATGGAGGATTTCGACACATGTCCTGTTGAGAAAATAAAACTCCTCCAAGCTGAAGTCGATGCTGTTAACTACATACTCACTGGGATTGATAATGGTATCTATTCCACGGTTGATGCATGTCCAAATGCTATGGAAATGTGGAATGTAATTCATCGATTGAAGCAAGGTGAGTCGATAAATGTTCAAGATCTTGAGACTAATCTACTTTGGGAGTTTGTAAAATTCACATCCGAATATGGTGAATCCATTGACTCATATTACTCGAGATTCTACAAAATGATGAATGAGCTTGTCAGAAATCAGTGCACCATCTCCAATCATCATGCCAATGTTCAGTTTCTACTTCAACTCAAACCTTTGTTCAGTTTCTACTTCAACTCAAACCGGAATGGCAAAGGTTTGTGACTTTGGTCAAACAAAGGGAGGATATCAAGACTATATCTTACCACAAAATTTATGATATATTGAAACAACATAAGAATGAAGTGAATGAACTTAGGGCTGAAAAGGCAGAACGATCTGCGAACTCTATTGCTTTTGTGGCTGCTACTTCAACAAAACCCGTTTCCCGTCAACAACCACCTACACATTCCTCAAGATCATCAAGCTCATCCACCAAACCTCTAGCTACTGCTAGAAACAAAGCTAAAGCAATTGTCCCCACTCCACCTCCAAAGTATGACACCGAGTCACATGGAGACACTTATGATGAACAAACTTCAAGGGACAACAAGATTGAAGAACTAATGTCTTTACTCACCACAACTTATAGGAAGATCTACAAACCTACCAACAACAACCTCAGATCATCATCCAATGCTATATATAAGGAAGTTGATCATGCACCTAGGTATGATCGTGATGCTAGGTATGATAATCAAAGGATGTTGAATCAAGTTGGGGCTAGAGATACTGTAGGCACTCCGGTTGTGCAGAAGATTGGGATTCAATGCGTCAACTACAAGGGATTTGGGCACATGGCTAGGGAATGCAAGAAGCAAAAACGGGTTAAGGACTCGGGATATCACAAGGAATTGATGCTTCTGTGTAAAAAAGAAGAAGCAGGGATTCCACTCACAGCAGATGAAGTTGACTGGCGTGATGACACTAATGATGAAGCCGATGATCAAGAGTTGGAGGCACATTATGTGTACATGGCAAAAATTCAAGAAGTGATTCCAGATACTGCTGATAATTCTGGACCAATCTTCGACACTTAGCCAATTGAAAAGGTACAATCAAATGATAACTATAATGTGTTTCCTAATGAACGACGGCATCCTGAGCAACCCGAAAGCCTCAATGACACATACATAATGTACACGGAGGATAACAACATCTCTACGGATTCACAGCATATGTGTAATGATGACGGAAATGCTACTCAGTATACTGACTCGGAAGAGGACCGTGATTTGCTTGCGTCTATTATTGATTCTTTAAAACGTGAAATTAATGAAAACAAAGAAGCTAATAAACGTCTGAAGGAAGCAAACACATCCTTAGCCAAGGAGATCGACAGGCTTAAAGAGTGTGATTATGTAAAAGAAGTTGATCGACGAGTTGCAATAGCTAATGGTTTGGTATATGAACGTAAGGTGCTCAACGAACAATATTGTTTTGAAGTAACACACGAAATTCATATGTCAAAACAAAAGATATCAGAACTTGAAGAACAAAAGCTGTTGCATAAACTCCAGATTACTGAGTTAGAGTCGGTTAACAAAGAACAAACTAAGCTTTATAAAACTCGTGAAGAAAAGGATATTGAAAAAATTCTTGATTTGGAAAAGACAATCGAAACGTCAAACAATATTGTTTACAAAATGGGTCAGTCTATTCAAACTATGAATATGCTCAATATAAATATGAAAACGAGTTTTGTTAAGCCTAAATATCTCAAGAACGTTAAATCTATAAAACCTGGTCTTTATGATATCGGTTGTTATGTTGATAATCTTGCTCTTATGCTTTCCCCTGACTGCGACGAAATCCTTCGTCATCAAGAAGAAAGTCGATCGAACTTAAGTGATTTGACAAACCTTTCTGATTCTAACAATTATATTATGTTTGTCCCTCAAAAAGAACTTTCAAAAGAACAAAAGATGTATAATAGTGTTCCACCACCAAGTGATGAACCCCAAAAGAAAGTTTCTTTAAAAAGGAGTTTCAAAAAGCAATCAATTTTGTTAGAAAAGCGAATTTTGGATGAAAAACGTAAATGGGATGAGAAAAGCAAAAGTTTTCAGCAATTTGAGTTTATAAAACAAGGGGTTTTAAATTTGTACAAAGGTGTCGTCGACTATGAAAATGTTTCTAGGGATACCGTTTGGAATATTAAACCTAACCCACAAGTAGAAGTCGTCATTCAACAATGCATTGTTCCAACCATTGATGATCTTTAAAAAAATGTGGAAATGTTTTATAACGCTCTTACTAAGGAAATATTAACTGATTTAAGTTATGTTGAATCTCTTGAAGATGAAGCTGATTTTCTTCAAACTAAATCAAAGACACAAGAACACCAACTTTCTAACGAAATTAATCGACTTTCGAAGGAATATTTCTATGCTGACCATATGAATGCTATACTTGGTGTGTATACCGATCTTGATCAATATTGTCATGTAGCATGTCTAGTGTCAGAAACGGACGAGAAATGTCGCAATCTTGAAGTAGAACTTTCGAAACAAATTCAGTCATATAACAAACTTTCGAAAAGTTTTTCCCAACTTGAGAAACACTCCATTTCTCTTTAACTTGCTTTACAAAAAGTGATAAATCTCATAATCATAAAAAGTGTCAAGAAATGGCAGCTTCTTCATTTCGTCAATTAAATGAAAAAGGTTTCAAAATAAATGATTTGAAAGCTCAGCTACAAGAAAGTGTTAGCCCTATAATTTATATAGTCGAACAATAATGTAATAGGTCATCTTAGTCGTTCTTGGTCTTGTATTGTAATAGGTTAGTCGGGAAAACCGGGCTTGGACTTTAAGTTAATATTGTCTAAGTTAGGGGCGTAAGCCCAAGCAAAGCCAAGCCCGGCCCATGAACAAGCCCACTAAAGCCTTATGCCGTGGCATATAAATACCCTCTTCCATATGTGGAAGAGGGTGTTGGTTACTAATCACTTTCTCTCTCTAATAGTGTTTAACCATCCAAATCTCTCTAGTTTCTCTCTCTACTTTTCTTCTCTTTATTTCTCCTAAATATCATCTTATATTGTGTTATGGATTAAAGTCGGATTAACATTTGGTATCAAGAGCCTATAGCGTATAGGTGATTGAAGATTCGTGGTTCGTGTTCTTATTGATTTCATAAGGTATTTGATCCATAATCCTTGATCCAAAAATTTTTTTTTGTGTTTTTTATGGTTTATTTTGATATAAATCATCTACATAGTTGTGGTAGAGATTTGGTATTGTTAGTTTGGCTAAAAACACAAAATTTTTGGGTATTTGGATCAATCTTTGGCATAAAGTTACGTTTTTTGCATGTTTGTTCCGAGAAAAATGGGATATCGATCAACAGTTAGTCATTTCGGAAAAAGGTTTTGATTTTCCGAAATTGTGGGCTTATTCCGAAGAAATTTTTCGGAAAAGGGTTTATTTCTCTGAAAAAGTTGCATTTTCCGAAGATTTTTCCGAAGAAGGTATTTTTTCCGAAGATTTTTCCGAAGAAGGTATTTTTCCGAAGATTTTTCCGAAGAAGGTATTTTTCTGAAGTTTTTTTCGAAGAAGGGAATTTTCCGAAGATTTTTCCGAAAAAGGGCATTTTCCGAAGTTTTTTTCCGAAGAAAGTCGTTTTCCGAAGATTAGTCCGAAAAGGGGTGTTATTCCGAAGATTATTCTGAAAAAGGGTGTTTTCCGAAATTTTCAATTTCTCTGAAAAAGTGCTTTATTCCGAAGAAACGTTTATTCCGAAGAAGTGGTTTTTCCGAAATTTTCTCCGAAATAATCAATATTCCGAAGAAGCTCGTTTTTTTCTGAAAACGTCATTATTCCGAAGAAAGCCATTTCTCTGAAATCCACCAATATTCCGAAGAAGTCTCATTTTTCTAAAAACATCAATTATTCCGGAGTTTTCTCTGAAAAGATCAAGTATTCCGAAAATTGAAGATTTTTAAAAAGTGAAAATTTTTAAGTGTTTTTGGCCTTGGAATTTTTGGTTTCTAGAGAGACAATTCTTAGGGGATTTTAACACCTTTTCTCAACAACATCAACCACACCTCATCACAACACATCCACTAAGATCCTAATCCATTCACAACCATCGACAATGTCTAACAACAATATCAGCAATGCAACTGCAAATCAAATTCGTTTGGAACAAGGTGGAAATGGGAATCCACCTGTGCTCACTGCCGGTTTCTATGTTCAATGGAGATCTCGCTTTCTCAGATTTCTCGATGGAAAAGAGAACCAAACTGCTCTTCGTCACTGCCTTGAGAACCCACCTCCAGTTTTTGAATTCTGACCAATTACCACACAAGCAGAGGATGGTACTTCATCAACTATAGGAGCTATGGAAGATTTCGACACATGTTCTGCTGAGAAAAAGAAACTCCTCCAAGCTGAAGCTGATGCTGTAAACTTTATACTCACTGGAATTGATAACGATATCTATTCCACAGTTGATGCATGTCCTAATGCTATGGAAATGTGGAATGCAATTCATCGAATGAAGCAAGGTGAGTCGATCAATGTTCAAGATCTCGAGACTAATCTACTTTGGGAGTTTGGAAAATTCACATCTGAAGATGGTGAATCCATTGACTCATATTACTCAAGATTCTACAAAATGATGAATGAGCTTGTTAGAAATCAGTGCACCATCTCCAATCATCATGCCAATGTTCAGTTTTTACTTCAAATCAAACCTGAATGGCAAAGGTTTGTGACTTTGGTTAAACAAAGGGAAGATATCAAGACCATCTCCTATCACAAACTTTATGATATCCTGAAACAACATCAGAATGAAGTGAATGAACTAAGGGCTGAAAAGGCAAAACGGTCTGTTAACTCTATTGCTTTTGTGGCTACTACTTCAACAAAACCCGTACACCGTCAACAACCACCTACTCATTCCTCAAATTCATCAAGCTCATCCACCAAACCTCCAGCTACTGCTAAAAATACAAAAGCAATTGTCTCCACTCCACCTCCAAAGTATGACACCGAGTCAGATGGAGACAGTGATGATGAACAAACTTCAAGGGACAAGAAGATTGAAGAACTCATGTCTCTACTCACCACAACTTATAAGAAGATCTACAAACCTACCAACAACAACCTCAGATCATCATCCAATGCTCGATATAAAGAAGTTGATCATGCACCTAGGTATGATCGTGAGGCTAGGTATGATAATCAGAGGATGCCGAATCAAGTTGGGGATAGAGATACTGTAGGCATTCAGATTGTGTAGAAGACTGGGATTCAATGCTTCAATTGCAAGGGATTTGGGCACATGGCTAGGGAATGCAAGAAGCCAAAACGGGTTAAGGATTCGGGATATCACAAGGAAAAGATGTTGTTGTGTAAGAAAGAAGAAGCAGGAATTCCATTCACAGCAGATGAAGTTGACTGGCGTGATGACACTGATGATGAAGCCGATGATCAAGAGCTAGAGGCACATTATGTGTACATGACAAAGATTCAAGAAGTGCTTCCAGATACTGCTGATACTTCTGGACCTATCTTTGATACTGAGCCAATTGAAAAGGTACCAACATATGATAACTATAATGTGTTTTCTAATGAACGACGGCATCCTGAGCAACCCGAAAGCATCAATGACACATATGTAATGGACACAGAGGATAGCAATATCTCTACGGATTCACAGCATATGTGTAATGATGACGATAATAATGCTAAGGATACTGACTCGGATGAGGACCGTGATTTGCTTGCATCTATAATTGATTCCTTAAAACATGAAATTGAGGTGAACAAAGAGGCTAATAAACGTTTGAAGCAAGCAAACACATCCTTAGCCGAGGAGATAGACAAGCTTAAAGAGTGTGATTATGTAAAAGAAGCTGATCGACGAGTTGCAATAGCTAATGGTTTGGTATATGAACGCAAGGTGCTCAACGAACAATATTGTTCTGAAGTAACACACGAAATTCATATGTCAAAACAAAAGATATCGGAACTTGAAGAACAACTGCTGCTACATAAACTCCAAATTACTGAGTTAGAGTCGGTTAACAAAGAACAAACTGAGCTTTATAAAACTCGTGAAGGAAAGGATATTGACAAAATTCTTGCTTTGGAAAAGAGAGTTGACACGTTAAACAAAATTGTTTACAAAACGGGTCAGTCTATTCAAACTATGAATATGCTCAATAGAAACATAAAAATGAGTTTTGTTAAGCCTGACTATATCAAGAACGTTCAAACAATCAAGCCTGGTCTTTATGATATTGGTTGCTATAATGATAATCTTGCCCTTATGCTTTCCCCTGACTCTGAAGAAATCCTCGTCGTGACGCTGAACGTCAATCCAACCTACTTGATTTTGTCACACCCTATGATTATACCGCATGGAATGAGAGACATCTCATTAACTTTGTCCCTCAAAGAGAGCTTTCAATTGAACAAGAGTATTTTACAAATATTCCACCAACGTATAATCACACGGAAACAAAAAGTTCTTCAAAACGGGGTCTTAAAAAGCAGTCAATTTTGTTAGAAAAGTGAATTTTGGATGAAAAGCGTAAATAAGATGAATAATGTAAAAGTGTTCAGCAATTTGAGTTTATAAAACAAGGGGTTCTAAATTTATACAAAGGTATTGTCAATTATGAAAAAGTTTCTAGAGATACTGTTTGGAATATTAAACCTCACCCACAAGTAGAAGTCGTCATTCAACAATGTATTGTCCCAACCATCGATGATCTTTCAAAAGCTGTGGAAATGTTTTATAATGCTCTCACTGAGGAAATGACAACTGATTTAAGATATGACAAATCTCTTGAAGATGAAGTTGATTTTCTTCAAACTAAATTAAAGACACAAGAAACCCATCTTTCTAAAGAAATTGATTGACTTTCGCGAGAATATTATCGTATAGACCATCTGAACGTTATAGTTGTTGATAAATGTCAAAATCTTGAGGTTGATCTTTCACAAAAGGTTGAGTCATACAAAGAACTTGAGAAAAGATTTTTTAATCTTGAGAAAAGTTTTCACACCCTTGAACTTGCTTCACAAAGTGATGATCAATCTAATAATCATAAAAAATGTAACGAAATGGCAGCATCTTCGTTTCGTATTTTAAATGAAAAAGATTTTGAAATAAATGATTTGAAAGTTCAACTACAAGTAAGAGACATGGCAATCAGTGAGTTACAAAAGCTCATTGCAAAAATGAAAGGAAAGTCTGAATTGGTTAAACCATCCGCTGTTCGTCAACCGAATGCGGTTAAATGCCCTAAATCATCTACAAACCCCCACAGACTTTGCCTAAGTTAGGAACTGATAAGAGCACAAATGTGATAGCACCTGGAATGTATAAGATGAACACTAGGTCCACTCAAACTGGAACATCGCGGTTACCTCAGAATACTAGGAAAACTAATCAATGTGTGTCTTCTTCTACAGGAGTAACTCCTACTACTAGCATTAGCGGACCACAGCTTAAGAGCACTAGAATTGAAGATAGAGTCATGCCTAACAATAGTCAAGGGAAAAAGAAGGAAGTAGAAGATCACCGTAGGAATTTTAAGTCCTTTAAGAATAAAACGTCTGTAACTGCATGTAATGACAGTTTGAATGTTAAGACTTCGAATGTTGAATTTGTTTGTGTTAAATGTGGAAAATGTGTTCGTACTTTCAATCATGATGCTTGTGCTTTTAATTATAATGGCGTGAATGCTAGAACTAGGAAGCCTATTCTTGTTCCCACTAGTACTAGAAAACCCACAAGAACTTTGAACCAATCCACTGCAGCCACATAAGAAACTAAGTGTGTTAGAATCCACTACTCTGCGTAAACAAAAAACGTTAAAGAAGCGTTATGAGAACCTGAGTAGGACATGTAAACAGGGGTACTCAAGATTTACACCACCTAGATACAAATGGGTGCCTAAGACAACCACAATTCAAATTGGGTCTATGAATGTTAGTTTGCCTTTTGAATCTATGTCTACTAATATTTTGGAACCCACTTCTATCAAGGGCTCCCATTTGTCAAACTCTACATTCTCTTCTAATGCTTATGCAGCTCGTCGAGATCATTCTCTTCATAATGGACTCTGGGTGAACAAAGTACATGACGGTCAATCTCAAGCTTCTAATTAACTTCGTCGAGAAGTTTCTGGGTACGGTACGGTTTGGAAATGATCAGTTTGCACTGATACTCGGATATGGAGACTTGGTTCAAGGGAATAGCACTATAAAACGGGTTTATTACGTCGAGGGACTGAATCACAATTTATTCTCGGTTGGTCAATTTTGTGATGCGGATTTGGAAGTGGCTTTTCGGAAAACTACTTGCTATGTTAGAGACTGCGATGGGAATGACCTTTCTTACAAGTTCTCGTGGTTCTGATCTCTACACAGTAACTCTTCAAGATACATCTTCAACAAATCCAATTTGCTTAATGGCGAAAGCTACATCCTCTCAAGCATGGTTATGGCATTAACGTTTGTCACATCTCAACTTTGACACCATCAACTTGCTTTCGAAGAATGATATTCTGACCGGTCTTCCTAAATTAAAAATCGTCAAAGACCATCTTTGTTCTTCTTGAGAGTTGGGGAAAGCAAAACGGAAGTCTTTCAAAACAAAGACTACCCCAAGCTCAAAAGGACGATTAGAACTTCTACACATGGATTTATGTGGTCTCATGCGTGTAGAGAGTATTAACGGGAAAAAGTATATTCTCGTGATTGTTGATGATTACTCTAGATACACATGGATTTTCTTCTTAAGGTCCAAAGATGAAACACCATAGGTTCTCAAAAACTTTCTCAAGATGATACAACGCAATCTTCAAGCTCAAGTCTTAACCGTAAGAACGGATAGGGGTACTGAATTTTTGAACAAGAATTTGCAATGTTACTTTCAAGAAGAAGGCATCGAACATCAAACGTCTATTGCTCGAACTCCTGAACAAAACGTCGTTGTCGAAAGACGGAACCGCACTTTGGTAGAGGCAGCTCGAACAATGCTTTCTGCTTCAAAATTACCACTATTCTTCTGGGCTAAAGCTATTGCAACCGCCTGTTATACTCAGAATCGTTCTCTCATCATCCCTAGACATGAAAAGACACCTTACCACATCATCAATGGAAGGAAACCTACGGTTAAATTCTTTCACGTATCTGGATCTTTATGTTACATTCTTAAAGAAGGTGAGAATCTCGACAAGAAGAAAGAAAAAGGTGCTGCATGTATTTTTGTGGGGTATGCTACATTGTCGAAAAGAAATCGAGTTTACAACAAGAAAACAAAGATTATTATAGAAACAATTCATGTGAACTTTGACGAATTGCCACAAATGGTACTTGAACACAAGAGCTCAAGTCCGGCACCTCATTGTCCAGCAATGGCACCTACACAAAACAGTGTACGTCCCGTGCAAGAATGTCAACAAAGTACTCCTACAGCAGACTCGACGGATACGACACAAATGAATGAGTTGGTTGATTTATATGATCAAATGTTTGATGAATATTATTATGGAAACAATCAAGTGGTGTCAAAGCCTTCCGCTTTCAATGTTGCTGATGCACCCGAACAAAGTCACCAAGACACAACTGCATCTACCTCAGCAACCGTTGCTTAAGAGACTATTCCATTGGATACTCAACAAACTCAAGAAACCATCATACAACCAACATCACCAACCGTCAATGCGGAAGGAGGAAACAACAATCAAGCAGTCGATGCACAACCAGACGAAGAAGAATTTATCAACCCGTTCGGTACACTGGTACGCGAAGTCGGAGAGTCTTCTACTCAACATGTTGATCCATCCAACATGCATACATTCTACCAAAGATATCCATCCACTCACCATTGGACTCGTGATCATCCATTGGAGCAAGTAATTGGAAATCCTTCACAACCGGTTTGAACACGCAAACAACTCAACACCGATGGCGATGTGTGTATGTATGCACTCACCGTGAGTTCAACTGTACCTACAAACATCAAGCAAGCCATGACTGATCATGCGTGGATTGAATCAATGCAAGACAAAATTCATCAGTTTGAACGCCTAAATGATTGGGAACTTGTTGACAGACCTTATGGAATTTTGCTTTTAGATTTCAAATGGATCTGGAAAAACAAACTGGATGAAGAACAAACCATCATCGAAAAAAATCTCGTCTTGTGGTTAAGGGGTATCGTCAACAAGAAGGGATAGATTTCGATGAATCATTCGCTTCAGTTGCTCGTTTGGAAGCTGTCAGGATATTCCTTGCTTATGCTGCACATAAGGGCTTCACGGTTTTTCAGATGGACGTTAAAACTTCTTTTCTCAACGGTCATTTGAAGGAAGAAGTGTATGTGAATCAGCCGGAAGGATTCATCGATCCTCATCACCCTGACAAAGTCTATCGTCTCAAGAAGGCTGTATATGGACTTAAACAAGCTCCAAGGGCATGGTGCGAAGAACTATCCAACTTCTTGGTCTCGAAAGGATTCTCCAAAGGTTTTATTGATCCTACTCTTTTTATTAATAAATATGGGATGACATACTGCTGGTGCAAGTCTATGTTGATGACATTATTTTTGGTTCTACGAACCCAAAACTTTCAAAACGTTTTGAAAAATTAATGCACAGCAGATTTGAAATGTCAATGATGAGGGAGCTAAAATTCTTTTTAGGCCTTCGAATTCATCAATCCCCACGTGGTATCTTCATAAACCAAGCTAAGCATGCTCAAGAGATACTTAGAAAGTATGGTACGACCTCATGTTCTCGCGTTGGTACACCATTGTCGACCACATCCCTAGACGCTGACTTGTACTCATATCCCGTAGATCAAACGCGATATCGCAGTATGATCGGGTCACTTATGTACCTTACACCCAACAGGCCTGATATTCATCATGCCACATGCTATTGTGCACGATATCAAGCCAGACCTACTTAAAAGCACCTCAAAGAGGTTAAACGGATCTTTCGGTACCTTAAGAATACCATTCACATGGGACTCTGGTATCCGAAGCGAACCGGTTTTCATCTAACAGCTTTTTCAGATTCTGATCACGCAGGTTGCCTTGATAGTCGAAAAAGCACTTCTGGTAGCGTACAATTTCTAGGGGATGACAAACTTGTGAGCTGGTCGTCAAAGAAGCAGGATTGCACTTCGCTCTCATCAGCTGAAGCAGAATATGTGGCTCTATCCGCGTGTTGTGCTCAAGTCCTCTGGATGAGAACTCAACTCACGGATTATGGCTTCCACTTTGATAAAATACCTATGTATTGTGACTCAAAGTCGGCCATAGCCATTTCTTGCAATCTGGTTCAACACTCCCGTACCAAGCACATCGCAGTCAGATATCACTTCATCAAGGAACAAGTGGAACATGGTATCGTGGAATTATACTTTGTCAGAACTGAATACCAGATAGCAAACTTGTTTACTAAAGCCCTATCTCAAAATAGGTTTCAGTATCTTGTTGGTCGTCTTGGTATGAAGTATATGACTCCAGAAGACTTGGAGGTTTTGGCAAATGAAGCTGCTTGATTTTTCTCTTATAATGACTTCTAAGCACATCACAGCTTAGGACTCGGACCTCAAATAAGGAAAGTTTATCTCGGACGATAACTTATCCTTCTCAACGAGGAATTATTATTTCTCGGTCATGAGCTTCCTATAAAAACATTCAAAGTTTTTAAGTTCATGAAAAACGACTTCTAAGTAAATGTCAGCTTAGAACTCGTACTTCCACTTAAGGAAAGTTTATCACGGATGATAACTTATCCTTCACAACGGGAAATTAATTTTTCTCGGTCATGAGCTAGTCACAAAACATTCAAAGTTTTGAGATCATGTAAATCAGAATTTATTTTAAAACCGTTGAACACAATTTTTCAAGAATTTCTCAAAATATTTTTCTAAATCTTTCAAAATTGTGTGTTCAACACTCCCTTCCTCATATGTGGTTTTCATATCTCAAAATTGTCATATGTTATTTTGATCAATCTTTGAGGGGGAGCATTTTAAAATCAAGCCTTTTAATGTTGTTGGGTACATCTCTAAAATTGTCATATTTTATGTATCCAACACATTCCGAACATGATATTAAATCTATTATATATATTAGCGGATAAGGCATCTTTACTCCATACCTCAACATATTTGTGGTGTTGTTTTTCCAAAATTTTATCAAACTTTTGTTTCAAGACACACATATATTGTTGAGGGGGAGCATCCCGACTGAAAAAGTTCCATGATTCATGCGTGCACACATATTTCTCTCCCGTCGATTTTTTGGAAATTGTCATATTTTAATCAATTGGTATCTCTAATATTATATTTTTATATTAGAGATAGGGGAGAAAATGTGATTAAAATGTAATATATTACAACATGTGATCTTAAAGACTCAAGTGCAACTCTTTCCTTCACATGCTAAATTTCGTATATTGATGCATGTGTATAGGGGGGGCTTTTTGGAAATGTAAAACTTTCAAAGTGTTAAAAGTTTTGATTTTTATTAAACACTTTGAATGGTTTTCAATGGTTTATGGTTACGATCTATACCCAAAACAACCAACTATCCACGACGGAACGATGGAGTCAAAAGGTGGTTTAGGATAGGAAACTAAGTCCTATGATCCAACCAGAACCGGAGGGATCTACCCAAGGACATTCCATAGCTAGAAATAGTTGTCCTTAGGAAAGATGGAGTTGAATGAAGCTGAATGCAGACCAATTACTTAAGTTAGCACTAGAACAATCACAACAAGGTGCTAGTGATGACGTATTGGTAAGCATTGAAGGAGTTGAATATTCTATGCAACTCAGGCAGAAACCGGGTTAACACATATCTTCAAGACAAGTGTCATGGACCCAGTGATGCGATGCACAACCCTTTCCCAGCCATTCGAGTTTCTCTCAAAAGAAACTTGTCTCATTGTCACGGAGATCAACACGTATCTATTGACTTTCTCACTCTGAGTTAGTTAATATTGAAAAGGTGGCAGTCTGCTCCAGCCTCCGATTACCAAAATGCACTTATTGAGTCTAGAGCCAAAAGAGATCAATCTATCATCTCATTAGGACACAATCGAGTCCTACGCATTATCCTTGTGATATTGCCAGAACATATGAGTGATACGATCCACAATGAAGTTGGAAATCCTGCTTGAGCCAGCATTAAACAAGCTCATGGTAGGTAACTTGTGCGATTCTACACGAATCAAACTTGTGAGAACTGGAAAGCAACTAAGTTTCGATTCTTAATTGATTCAAACTTGATTCCAGGTTTCTTCGCAAAATCCGTGTGATCTTGCCAGAACATTCAGAGTGACACTCATTAGTGTTCACAGTGACGAATGGAAATCCTTCCAGTGTTAATATCAAACAGCACTGCAGTAGGTAACTCGCAAGATTCTCTATGAATCAAGCTTGTGACAAACTAGAAAGCAACAATGGTGCGATTCTTTTATAATTAAACTTGTTCCAGGAATTCTGAATTGACGACTCTAATCAGACGGATAATTTATCCTTATGATTCACTCTTTACGTTCGCAGTCTGCTTTGAGACGGTCGAGTAAAGAGAACTGGCTACTACCGCCGGGAAACCCTGTCAAGGAGGTTCTTATTCAAATCTACCCAATCACATGTACGGTATCTGATACCGTCTAACGGTCTTCACCGGCCGGAGGTAAAACGCTACCGAGTTAGGATGAAATGTTCAAAGCCATTTTATCTGTGTCTATATATGTTGTTGCATATCAAGAAGGTGGCGTAGCTGTGTACTAACCGATGTCGATTCAGAATTCACAAGAGCACAAGATGGTGATAATCAAGATATCTAAGAATGTAAGAATGTAAAAGGTTATCTTAGTCACAAGGAGTACAAGATGAAGATCTCAAGCACTCAAAGTCAAATAACAAAGGCTCAAGATAAAGATCACAAAAGCATAAAGGAACAAAGCCATTGCAAACAAGATCAAGACCAAGATACAAGACCAAATAATGAAGATCACCTCCACAAAGATGTACTCACTCAATCATCTTATGCATTTAAAGATGACCGATACATTGGGGGAGATTGTTAGCCCTATATTTTATATCGTCGAACAATAATGTAATAGGTCATCTTAGTCGTTATTGGTCTTGTATTGTAATAGGTTAGTCGGGAAAAACCGGGCTTGGACTTTAAGCTAATATTGTCTAAGTTAGGGGCGTAAGCCCAAGCAAAGCCAAGCCCGTCCCATGAACAAGCCCACTAAAGCCTTATGGCGTGGCATATAAATACCCTCTTCCATGTGTGGAAGAGGGTGTTGGTTACTAATCACTTTCTCTCTCTAATAGTGTTTAACCATCCAAATCTCTCTAGTTTCTCTCTCTACTTTTCTTCTCTTTATTTCTCCTAAATATCATCTTATATTGTGTTACGGATTAAAGTGGGATTAACAGAAAGGGACATAGCCATCAATGAGTTACAAAAACTCATTGAGAAAATGAAAGGCAAGTCTGTATTGGGTAAACCATCCGCCGTTCGTCAAATGAATGCGGTTAAATTCCCTAAACCATCTGGTTTGGGACAATCCCCACAGACTTTGCCTAAGATAGGAAATGATAAGAGCACAAATGTGATAGCACCAGGAATGTATAAGATGAACACTAAGCCCACTCAAACTGGAACATCGTGGTTACCTCAGATTATTGAGAAAACTAATCAACGTGTGTCTTCTTCTGCAGGAGTAATCCCCACTACTAGCGTTAGCGGACCACAGCTTAAGAGCACTAGAATGCAAGATAAGGTCATGCCTAACAATATTCCAGGAAAGAAGTTGGAAGTAGAAGACCACCGTAGGAATTTTAAGTTTTCTAAGAATAAAACGTCTGTAACTGCATGTAATGACAGTTTAAATGCTAAGACCTCGAATGTTGAATTTGTTTGTGTTGAATGTGGAAAATGTGTTTGTACTTTCAATCATGATGCTTGTGCTCTTAATCATAATGGCGTGAATACTAGAACTAGGAAGCCTATTCTTGTGCACACTAGTACTAGAGAACCCACAAGAACTTTGAACCAATCCACTGATCAATCATTTAAGAAACTAAGTGCGTTAGAATCCACTACTCTACGTAATCAAAGAAGGTTAAAGAAGCTTTATGAGAACATGATTAGGACATGTACATGGGGGTATTCAAGATTTACACCACTCGGATACAAATGGGTACCTAACACAACCCATATTCTAATTGGGTCTATGAATGTTAGTTTACCGTTAGATTCTATGTCCACTAATATTTTGGAACCCGTTTCTATCAAGGGCTCCCATTTGTCAAATACTACATTGTCTTCTAATTCTTCTGCAGCTCGTCGAAATCATCCTATTCATAATGGACTCCGGGTGCAAAAAGCACATGACGGGCAATCTCAAGCTTCTCATTAACTTCGTGGAGAAGTTTCTGGGTGCGGTGCGGTTTGGAAATGATCAGTTGTTGGAAATAAGTTTTTACGTATTTAGAAAGGATCGGTCACTCCAATGATATTGGGCTCGTGATCCAATATAGCCCATATAGCCCACATGTAGGGTGGGCTATATAAACCCCCTCCTAGCATGTTAGGAGGGGTTGAACACTTACAATTTACAACATTCCATCTTTCTTTCATCTCTCTCCTTTCTCTCTCTACCTTTCTCTCTCTAAGTTCTTTCTTTCCCATCCATATCAATAGATTAATCATACAATGCCAAATCCTTAGAAAACACGATCCTACAATTGGTATCAAGATCATGGTTGATTCTTCGGATTAATATGTTTTTATCTTTTGATTTGGTGGTAAAAAATTTCCTCTTTCACTATTTTTTTTACTTTTGGTGTGGCGTGTTGTTTTTAACTTTTGATTTGGTGGTATCAAATTTGTCTTCATCAAATTGATTAAAACTTTTTTCTTATTCACTGTTATCAGTTTTTTGGTTATCAGTTTTTTTTCTCAAATTTCTATATCATTTTATTTTTTTCTATAATCTTTTGTCCCATCTATCAACTGTCATTATGTCATTTTGTCTCGTCCATAACGGTCATAACGGTCATTCTGTCTCATTTCAACTGTTTCTGGGCATAACTTTCTTGTTGTAATCCAAATTTTTTTTATCAAGAATCTGGAAACATACAATTTTTTGGCTACGATCTGATTTTTTTTGTGATCGCATAAACCCCGAGGGTTTCTACTTGCGATCCAAGATCACGATCACATCCTAATATCGATTGTTATGATCCCAAGTTACGATCCCAAGTTACGATCAGTAACTGCGATAGGTGACTTCGATCTAAAGTTACGATCTAGAGTGCGATCACTAGACTTCGATAGTGAGTACGATCACTTGATACTCACGATCAAGGACTGTGATCACTTGTCATGATCATCAAGTGCGATCGAAGCTGTGATCTGAGTGCGATCGAAGCTGCGATCTGAGTGCGATCGAAGCTGCGATCTGAGTACGATCGAAGCTGCGATCTAAGTACGATCGTAGCTGCGATTTGAGTGCGATCTGAGTACATGTGCAATATAAGTACGATGCAAGACTGCGATGACTTTATTCTTTTAAATGTTGCGATTTGACCAAAGTTTTTGACTCAACTTTAACCATTTGAACAAACACGAGATTAAACTGACCAAAAATATAATCAGACAAGGAACCCACGACTCCAACATCATCTCTCAAATGAACAACTCATCCTCGTCTCATCAGACTCTCACCCACACCCCCTCACAACTCTCGATTCCAACACTCACCCCGTCTCTCTCACACACACACTCAAAACCCAACACCCACCCTCGACTCATCTCTCGACTTCAAAAAAAACTCAACCAACACTCGACTCCCACATACCACCCACCCTCGAATCAAAACCATTTAGACTTTTTGACTCATCTCCGCAAAACAAACAAAACTCACTCATCTCTCGACTCATCTCTCGACTCATCGCTCGACTAACAAACCCGCAACACCATCATTGACACCAACTCCGGATCTCAGATTTCTTTAAATCCATTTATCTCAGATTTTTATCTTTCTCGTGATGCATAAATATATCTTTATAGATCATACACGAAAAAGCTAGATCATCGTAGATCTTTATCGAAGGTTACACCTTCTTTCGATTTTCGAAGATAAAGAAAGACTAATAACAATTATGTTATTAATCAACCTTTGTTTCGATTTGACACGAACCCAACACATGCATCGAATCTTAAAAACCTACCCGAGATCAAACAAGTGATCTTGAAGCTTCGCATTAGATCGTTTCATTTTAGACGGCTTCTCATACGGATATGACATAAATCGTGGGATTGGCAGTGGTTTAATTGATGGATTGTTTGTTTGGTGAGTGAGAGAGATTTTAGAGGCTTTGTGTTTGTGGGTTTGTTGGGAGAAGAGAGAGATAATAGGAATTCAATGACGGATTTTTTGAGGAGGAGTGCTTTTGTTTTTGTGTTTTATATATAGAATAGTCAGACGGAGAAACCTATGTTCTCCCACTTGCCACGTTTATTAATTGTTTTTAGGCCACGTATTTGGCAATTTTCAGCATTTGAAGCCACGTTTTTCATTTATAATTTACAATTGGGTTTTTACGATTAGGTTTTCCATTTATATAACAAATACATTTTCCACGTTTTGACAATTGGATTGGGTTTTGTTTCCACTTGGGCCTCAATTTTTTATGGTTTGACAATTGGGCTACGTAGTTATTTAGTTAAATATCACTTTTACGTTTTACATTTTGCTAAGTTAAATCGGGTCGTATGAAAATAATTTTGTTAAATTGGTTGTCGAGCCGTTTACTAGTTTAACCGAAAGTTGGTTTCATTAGTTTACGGGCTTTCTATTTGGAGTGAGCCGTGGTTGAATTGGAATCCGTTTTTATTAATCAACGTTTGAGCCAACAACAATTATTGAGCCGAGATAACAGTTATATCATCAATCGAGGATTTTTTTTAAGAGTTATTTACGGATCTTTAGTTTTTTCACGAATTGTTAAATTCCGAAAACAACCACATCCACAATCTTTTTTCATCGACATTCAATGGATTCGTTGAGTTCGACATTTCAAGAGGGAGAAGCGCATAAAATGCAAGACAAAGTTAGTGATAATGGCATCACTTCATTTCAAATGCTTCAGTATCATCTAGTTACTATTTCACGAATTCAAGGAGGGAGCGAATTTGTGACACTCTTTGGTCAAGATCGTCATATATTCATGGAATCGATTTTCATCATCTTGAACCAACTAGCAGAGCAACTCCACAATGAAGACTTTAATCACTCTGCATCAGAAACATCATATCAGGCTCTTGTGACACAACTCACGCCTTTCATCCAATTCAATATCATCAAGTCTGACAATTCAGGGATATGTCGGTCATTTTTTCGAGACACACAAACCGAGCTTCAAGTTTTCCGTGGTACACTATTGAAACTTTTGTCATCGGTCTCGTCTTCGATTTATGAAAAATCCCGACTTCAGCAAGCGTATGATAATAAAGTGCAAGAATCTATGATGTCGATGCAAGAGGAGAATGGTCATACGGTTGACAAATTGGCGCCTAACGATGGCAAGAGCACGGAATCAGAAGGACAACATGATACCAGTGGCACGTTAGGTAATGTTCACGAGATTTCTTTTGATGACACATTACCCGTTTATAACGAAAAGTCTGCAAACATGGTACCATGTAATGTTGTTTATGATGTATCTGCTGATGATATGCCGCATATTGAGCATTCTGAATCTAATTATGAGAAACATGGGATGGAAAAGAGTGATAGAAATACCACTTTTGATTCATCCAATGTGAGTCATAATGGGGGAGAAAGTGTTCAAAATGCTAAACATCATGATAATTGTCTTATAACTGCTTCTTTGACTGCTTCTGATTCCAAGATTAGAGAGCTCGAAACGATTGTAGCTCAACAATCAAAAGAGCTTGAGGATGCCAAAATTGAATTTTCGAAGAAAACGGAAAAATTTGAAACATATTTTGAAAAACTTGAAAAGTCAAACGTTGTTCTTGAACGAAAATTGGATCAAACAGTTCTAGATTCTAAAGCTGAAAAGGATAATCTTTTGAAACAAATTCAGTTGCTTGAATCTAAGTTGGCATCCCAAGATGAATTGCTCAAAGAGAATGAGACTTTAAAGGCTCAAGTTCAGGAAAAGGTGTTTGCAATAGCGGCTCTGAAAAACAAGCTGAGGAAAACCAAAGGAACTAGTGTGGACACTAAGCTTGAAAAACCATCAATCTTGGGGAAACCGCCTACAAATCAGTTCATTCGACAACCGACTGCATTTAGATCCGAGCGATCAAAATCCTAGAAACCGTAGTTTGCCTCCCAAGTTGATATGGTTCATCTTTCTAGACCAGTCACCCCACTATCTAGGCCTAATGTGACTAAAACAGCTTCTGCAAGACCTAATCACATGATTGCCTCTAGTCTCCCTAGACATAGTCCAAAGAACACGTCTCAAACTAGTTCAAATGACGTTCGCCATACATTTGGTCTAACGAAAGCTAAGCAAAAGACACAAGTAAGAGATAGGAATTTCAAACCTAGTCAGATGCCTCCTAGTTTACCCAACACTGCTAACCGTAGCATGTCACATCCTAGGAGCATCAATCAATCATCTAGGAATTCTAGATCTTACTCGGACATTAAATATGCTACTTGTAAAACATGTAGGAAATGTGTCTTAAAAGCCAATCATGATTCTTGTATCAAAAAATTACTTAATGAGGTGAACTCCCGTGCTAGACTTAAATCCCAGTGGGTTGCTAAAATCAAACCCATTGGTAAAATGTGGCGCCCCACTGGTAGAACTTTCACTATTGTAGGAAACGAGTGCCCTTTAACTAGGATAGTCTTTGATTCTACTAAGACTACTAGGGAGGAAATTGAAGAGGATGACACATCACTTAAGCCTGAACTTAAGGTTTTCTATAAAAGGAAACGTTTGCCAACTAAGACAAGTGAATCATCTCCTCAGGTCACCTCAGGCACAAATAAGGCCAACTGTGAACCCCCACATGGTTCTAAAATAGATATCGCTAATCCACATACAAGCATCCAACTTTCTAATGAGAATGCAGGTACCAAAGTTAACATTCAACAAGCACACCGCTTTCCAATCGTTGTATACCATTCAATTAAGGACACTATCAAAGTTTGGTTGCTGAAGAAGCTGATATCTAAGAAACAAGTGTCTCAGGGGATTTGCAGTTAAGCTTACAATGTAGCAGGACTTACAGTCACATCATAGACTGTAACTCGTTCATCAAAGAAAGGAAAGTTTATCGCCGATGATAAACTTATCCTAACAACGAGAAATTAAGTTTTCTCGGGCATGAGCTTATATCGAAAACATTCCAAGTTTTTAAGCTCATGCACAAAGGCTTATAGATAAATCACAGTCTGTAACCCGTTCTTCAAAGAAAGGGAAGTTTATCTCGCAACGATAACTTACCCTCAAAACGAGAATTAAATTTTCTCGGACACGAGCTTACATTAAAACTATTCAAAGGTTGTAAGCTCGTGTACAGGACTTACAGTCACATCACAGACTGTAACTCGTTCATCAAAGAAAGGAAAGTTTATCGCCGATGATAAACTTATCCTAACAACGAGAAATTAAGTTTTCTCGGGCATGAGCTTATATCGAAAACATTCCAAGTTTTTAAGCTCATGCACAAAGGCTTATAGATAAATCACAGTCTGTAACCCGTTCTTCAAAGAAAGGGAAGTTTATCTCGCAACGATAACTTACCCTCAAAACGAGAAATTAAATTTTCTCGGACACGAGCTTACTTTAAAACTATTAAAAGGTTTTAAGCTCGTGTACAGGACTTATAGTCACATCACAGACTATAACTCGATCTTCAAAGAAAGGAAAGTTTATCGCCGATGATAAACTTATCCTAACAACGAGAAATTAATTTTTCTCGGGCATGAGCTTACATTAAAAACATTCGAAGTTTTTAAGCTCATGCACTATGGCTCCTCATTAAATATCAGATGATGACCCGTTTTTCAAATAAAGGAAAGTTTATCGCCGATGATAAACTTATCCTCACAACGAGAAATTAATTTTTCTCGGGTATGAGCTTATGTTAAAAACATTCGAAGTTTTTAAGCTCATGCACAATGACTTACAGTTAAATATCAGACTGTAACTCGGATTTAATTTTAGGAAAGCTTATCTTTAATGATAACTTTCCCTCGTAACGGGAAATTAATTTTTCTTGGTCATGAGCTTGTAGTAAAACATTCTAGGTTTTAAGCTCAGAAAGGAAAGTGTATCTTTTAAATAAGAGAACTTTTCCTCATAACGGGAAATTCATCTTTCTCAGTCATGAGCTTTACGTTAAAACATTCAAAGTTTTTCAAGCTCATGAAAACGACTTCTAAGTAAATGTCAACTTATGACTCGTTCTTCAGTTAAAAGGAAAGTTTATCGCTGATGATAAAATTATCCTTAACAACGGGAAGTTTACAACTTCTCTTACTTGAGCTCGTTTTGCAAGATATTCAACATCTTAAGCTCAAGTAATTGGTTTTCAAAACGTTGAACACAATTTTTCGAGAATTTCTCAAAAAGGTTTTCTAAATCTTTCAAAATTGTGTGTTCAAAAAATGTTTTGATAAAAAGAGCATGTCTTCTGGAATCGATAATATTTACGATACTAGAAATGTCATTCAATAATGACACGGGGTTATAAATAAAGTTCGAGCAGAAGTTCAAATGTTTTAAAACATGCTCAAAATGGTTTGCTATTATTTCAGATAGTAACCCGCTTTTCATAATCAAGTCAAGCATTTCACCGGAAAGCTTTGACTCAACAACGGGAATTAATTTTCTCGGGCATGGTTTACTTTATAACCATGTAAGGGATTGTGTTTACGTAATATCACAATCTAACACGAATTTATGTACGTGTCAGTGCATTTATTTGTTAAAACAAGAGAAATCTTGTCTTTATGAAGTTATCATCTCCACCAACCGTAGCAATTTACGATTGATATCTACATACTTGACGATGCGACTACTCAAACGGCGACTACAGCTCTTTCAATAGAACACGGGTCAACAATTGAGGGGGAACAATTGTCCAGCATTCAGAATCTTTGACGCCGAAAGTGCCAAGTTCACATGTTGGTGTCAAGACAACGATATCAATCGTACACATGGAGTCAAGAGATAACTTCAGACGTGATGAGGCGACCAACATTCGTGAACAAGAACCATGTGCTTATTTCATATGATGTTCTCCATCATTCAGGTCCAACCTCATAAATTGCTAATCTTGTGAATACATTATCATATATGATCTTTGCACGTGATAAATACCTTACAATTGTGTTTAAAAGGTATTTAATTTACGTTTCAAGTACACCCTCATTAATTTGAGGGGGAGCGTGTGTAATTCATGAAGGTACTTGGCTTTGCATTTTTCTTCCCAAATTTTCTTAAAATACTATTAAATCAATTGATATTAAAAACATCGATTGGGTTAACATTTTTAATATGGGGGAGAAAATGTGATTTAATATGGGAAATGATTAATCACAAATGGTTTAACTTAACGTGCTAGCTCATCCCGACATGTGCGAAATGTTTTCGGATATCGTGGCATATGTTAAGGGGGAGCAAAATGGATTTGCACTTCAAAATGGATTTCATGGTGACATACACTTACCCAAAACATCTCTATTCACGACGGTGAAGATTGTGGTGACATAAGGATGGTAGGATAGGTTAAAGTCCAATGATTCCTCTAGAATCGGAGGAATCTTCCCAAGGACATTCCATAGCTAGAAATAGTAGTCCTTAGGAAAGATGGAGAAAGACTGTGAACGTAGCTGAATGCCGACCAAGTACTTAAGTTAGCACTAGAACAATCACAACAAGGTGCTAGTGATGACGTATTGGTAAGCATTGAAGGGGTTGAAGAATGAAAAAGAATTGTAAAGATAAAGGGTGTAAAGAAAGAAGCCCTCCTTACAACTTAGGCAGAAACCGGGTCAATACATATGCTATTAAGATCATTGTTTAATGATTCTTGATATTGAAGACAGACATCATGGACCCAGTGATGCAAGGCACAACCCATCCCAGCTAACTCAGATATCTCTTAAAAGATATCTTTTTTAATCACACGGAGACAACACATTATCTATTGATTTATTCACTCCGAATAAATTGGTATTGAAATGGTGGCACTCCTCTCCAGCCTCCGATCACTAAAAATCCAAAATGCACTATTGAGTCTAGAGCCATTTGAGATCATCAAATATCTCATTAGGACACACTTTCATATTTCCTTGCTTCTTCACACACTGTGAAAAGTAAGAAAGATCTTAAGAGTCCTACGCAAAATCTTCATGATCTTGCCTGAACATCCGAGTAATACAAAAGTATTTACAATGAAGATGGAAATCCTTCTTGAGCGAATATCAAAAAGCTCATGGTAGGTGACTTGTGCGATTCATTATGAATCAAACTTGTGATAACTGGAAAGCAACAGTGGTTTAATTCTTAAATGAATTTAAACACGTTCCAGGCCTCTACGCAATATCTTAGTGATCTTGCCAGAACACTCAGAGTGATACCTTAGTGTTCACAGTGATGAGTGGAAATCCTTCTAGTGTTAACCTCAAACAGCACTTGGTAGGTAACTTGCAAGATTCTATACGAATCAAGCTCGTGACAACTGGAAAGCAACGATGGTGCGGTTCTTAATTGAATTTAACTTGTTCCAGGAACATGAATCGACGGCTTCAAATCATGCGGATATTATTATCCAAATGATTCACTCTTTATGCTCGCAGTCAGCTTTGGACGGTCGAATAAAGAGAACGGGTGTACCCGCGAAATCTTGTCAAGGAGATCTTTAATTAGAGCTACCTGTCACAAGTACGATATTTTATATCATCCAACGGTCTTCACCGACCAGAGGTAAAATGCTACCGAATTAGAATGAAATGTTCAAGCCATTTCATCCGTGTATATGTTTTGTTGCTAACTGTCTTATGCAGCGTAACAAGAAGGTGGCATTGCGGTGTACAATCAAGAAGAAGTCGTCAACACATGCTTATACTTTCTGCACTTAATACTTCAACAAATTCAACAAAGTCTAAAAGTCAAGTCTTCCGCGGTATCAAACTCTGAAGCTTTCAAGAATTTATAAAAGTATAAGTATGTGGAACATGAAGTCACGAAGAGGCAAATATCACAAGTGATGAATGCACAAGGTCAAGGCAAGAGAACATGCTCGAGACTAAAGTCAAAGATCTCATCAGCATATTCATAAGAACAAGATCGAAGACTCAAGCATAGTATGCTAGGTTTAAGATTTTGTAAAATGGTGTGACCTCCCTTTGGGGGAGATTGTTGGAAATACGTTTTTCAAAGGAAAGTCTCGGTCACATCATTATTAGCATAGATCACGAGCTATAGACTATTTAGGACATTGTAACTTGGAGTGACCTCCCTTTGGGGGAGATTGTTGGAAATACGTTTTTACGTATTTAGAAATGATCGGTCACTCCAATGATATTGGGCTCGTGATCCAATATAGCCCATATAGCCCACATGTAGGGTGGGCTATATAAACCCCCTCATAGCATGTTAGGAGCGGTTGAACACTTACAATTTACAACATTCCATCTTTCTTTCATCTCTCTCCTTTCTCTCTCTACCTTTCTCTCTCTAAGTTCTTTCTTTCCCATCCATATCAATAGATTAATCATACAATGCCAAATCCTTAGAAAACACGATCCTACATCAGTTTGCACCGATACTTGGATATGGCGATTTGGTTCAAGGAATCTCACTATCAAACGGGTTTATTATGTCAAGGGACTGAATCACAATTTATTCTCGGTTGGTCAATTTTGTGATGCGGATTTAGAAGTGGCTTTTCGGAAATCTACTTGCTATGTTAGAGACTACGATCGGAATGACCTTCTTACAGGTTCTCGTGGTTCTGATCTCTACACTGTAACTCTTCAAGACACATCTTCAATAAATCCAATTTTCTTAATGGCTAAAGCTTCATCATCTCAAGCATGGTTATGGCATCAACGATTGTCACATCTCAACTTTGACACCATCAACTTGCTTTCGAAGAATGATATTGTGACCGGTCTTCCTAAGTTAAAATTCGTCAAAGACCATCTTTGTTCTTCTTGTGATTTGGGGAAAGCAAAATGGAAGTCTTTCAAAACAAAGACTACCCCAAGCTCAAAAGGACGATTGGAACTTCTACACATGGATTTATGTGGCCCCATGCGTGTAGAGAGTATTAACGGGAAAAAGTATATTCTCGTGATTGTTGATGATTAATCTAGATACACATGGAATTTCTTCTTAAGGTCCAAAGATGAAACACCGGAGGTTCTCAAAAACTTTCTCAAGATGATACAACGCAATCTTCAAGCTCAAGTCTTAACCGTAAGAACGGATAGGGGTACTGAATTTTTGAACAAGAATTTACAATCTTACTTTCAAGAAGAAGGCATCAAACATCAAACGTCTATTGCTCGAACTCCTGAACAAAACGGCATTGTCGAAAGACGGAACCATACTTTTGTTGAGGCTGCTCGAACAATGCTTTCTACTTTAAAATTACCGCTATTCTTCTGGGCTGAAGCAATTGCAACTGCCTGTTATACTCAGAATCGTTCTCTCATCATCCCTAGACATGAAAAGACACCTTACCACATCATCAATGGCAGGAAACCTACTGTCAAATTCTTTCACGTATTTGGATCTTTATGCTACATTATCAAAGACGGTGAGAATCTTGACAAGGTGAAAGAAAAAGGTGATGCATGTATTTTTGTGGGGTATGCTACATTGTCGAAAGGATATCGAGTCTATAACAAGCGAACAAAGATTATTGTCAAAAAAATTCATGTGAACTTTGACGAATTGCCACAAATGGTACTTGATCACAACAGCTCAAGTCCTGCACCTCAATGTCCAGCTATGGCACCTACACAAAACAGTGTACGTCCCGTGCAAGAACATCAAGAAAGTACTTCTACAGCAGACTCGACGGATACGACACAAATGAATGAGTTGGTTGATTTATATGATCCAATGTTTGATGAATATTACTATAGAAACAATCAAGTTGTGTCAAAGCCTTCCGTTGTCACTACTACTGATGCACCCGAACAAAGTCAAAAAGACATAACTGCATTTACTTCAGCAACTGTTGCTCAAGAAACAATTCCATTGGATACTCAAAAAACTCAAGAAACAGTCATACAACCAACATCACCAACCGTAAATGCTGAAGGAGGAAACAACAATCAAGCAGTCGATGTACAACCTAACGAAGAAGAATTTATCAATCCGTTTGGTACACCGGTACACGAAGTTGGAGAGTCTTCTACTATACATGTTGATCCGTCCAACATGCATACATTCTACCAACCATATCCATCCACTCACCATTGGACACGTGATCATCCACTGGAGCAAGTCTTTGGAAATCCTTCACAACCGGTTCGAACACGCAGACAACTCGAAACCGATGGCGATGTGTGTATGTATGCACTCACCGTGAGTTTAATTGTACCTACAAACATCAAACAAGCCATGACTGATCATGCGTGGATTGAATCAATGCAAGACAAAGTTCATTAGTTTGAACGCCTAAATGTTTCGGAACTTGTTGACAGACTCTATGGAATGTCAATTTTAGATTTCAAATGGATCTGGAAAAACAAACTGGATGAAGAACAAACCATCATCAAAAACAAATCTCGTCTTGTAGTTAAGGGATACCGTCAACAAGAAGGCATAGACTACGATGAATCATTCGCTCCAGTTGCTCGTTTGGAAGCTGTCAGGATATTCCTTGCTTATGCTGCACATAAGGGCTTCACGGTTTTTCATATGGACGTTAAAACTGCTTTTCTCAACGGTCATTTGAAGGAAGAAGTGTATGTGAATCAGCCCGAAGGATTCATCGATCCTCATCATCCTGACAAAGTCTACCGTCTCAAGAAGGCTATATATGGACTTAACAAGCTCCAAGGGCATGGTACGAAGAACTATAGAACTTCTTGGTTTCCAAAGGATTCTCCAAAGGTTCTATTGATCCTACTCTCTTTATTAATAAATATGGGGATGACATACTGCTGGTGCAAGTTTCTGTTGATGACATTATTTTTGGTTCTACGAACCCAAAACTTTCAAAACGTTTTGAAAAATTAATGCACAGTAGATTTGAAATGTCAATGATGGGGGAGCTAAAATTCTTTTTAGGCCTCCAGATTCATCAGTCCCCACGTGGTATATTCATTAACCAAGCTAAGTATGCTCAAGAGATACTTAAAAAGCATGGTATGACCTCATGTGCTCGCGTTGGTACACCATTGTCGACCAAATCCCTAGACGCTGACTTGTACTTATATCCCGTAGATCAAACACGATATCGCAGTATGATCGGGTCACTTAAGTACCTCACAGCCAGCAGGCCTGATATTCATCATGCCACATGCTATTGTGCACGATATCAAGCCAGACCTACTCAAAAGCACCTCAAAGAGGTTAAATGGATCTTTCGGTACCTTAAGAATACCATTCACATGGGAATCTGGTATCCGAAAGAAACCGGTTTTCATCTAACAGCTTTTTCAGATTCTGATCACGCAGGTTGCCTTGATAGTCGAAAAAGCACTTCTAGTAGCGTACAATTTCTAGGGGAAGACAAGCTTGTGAGTTGGTCGTCAAAGAAGCAGGATTGCACTTCGCTCTCATCAGCTGAAGCAGAATATGTGGCTCTATCCGTGTGTTGTGCTCATGTCCTTTGGATGAGAACTCAACTCGCGAATTATGGCTTCCACTTTGATAAAATACCTATGTATTGTGACTCAAATTCGGCCATAGCCATCTCTTGCAATCCGGTTCAGCACTCCCGTACCAAGCACATCGAAGTCAGATATCCTTCATCAAGGAACAAGTGGAACGTGGTATCGTGGAATTATACTTTGTCAGAACTGAGTACCAGATAGCAGACTTGTTTACTAAAGCCTTATCTCAAAATAGGTTTCAGTATCTCGTTGGCCGTCTTGGTATGAAGTATATGACTCCAGAAGACTTGGAGGTTTTGGCAAATGAAGCTGCTTGATATTCTCTCATAATGACTTCTAAGCGCATCACAGCTTAGGACTCGGACCTTAACTAAAGAAAGTTTACCTCGGACGATAACTTATCCTTCTCAACGAGAAATTCATATTTCTCGGTCATGAGCTTCTCACAAAAACATTCAAAGTTTTTAAGTTCATGAAAAACGATTTCTAAGTAAATGTTTGCTTAGACCTCGAACTTCAACTTAAGGAAAGTTTATCACGGATGATAACTTATCCTTCACAACGGGAAATTTATTTTTCTCAGTCATGAGCTAGTCACAAAACAATCAAAGTTTTGAGCTCATGAAAAACGGACCCAAAAGGGAAGTGTACGTTTCAGTGCGCTTTCCCTAAGCAATAGAAGAGAAGTCTTCTATCCTGATTATTTTAAAACCATTGAACACAATTTAACAAGAATTTCTCAAAAGATTTTTCTAAATCTTTCAAAATTGTGTGTTCAACACTCCCTTCCTCATAAAATGGTTTTTATATCTCTAAAATTTCATATGTTATTTTGATCAATTTTTTAGGGGGAGCGTTTTAAAATCAAGCATTTAATGTTGTTGGGTACATCTCAGAAATTGTCATATTTTATGTATCCAACACATTTCGAAAATGATATGAAATTGTCAAATGTAATATATTATATCGGAAAAGGCATCTCATCTCCGTACCTCAACATATTTTGTGGTGTCCTTTCTCCAAAATTTTGTCAAATTTTGTCTCAAGACACACATATATTGTTGAGGGGGAGCAACCCGACTTAATATTCCATGATTCATGCGTGCACACATGTTTCTCTCCCAATCGGTTTTCAGAAATTATCATATTTTAATCAACTAGTATATCTAATATGTTATTTTTATATTAGAGATAGGGGAGAAATGTGATTAAAATATAATATATTGCAACATGTGATTTTAAAGACTCAATTGCAACTCTTTCCTTCACATGCTAAACCATTTCGTATATCGATGCATGTGTGTAGGGGGAGCTTTTCGGAAATGTAAAACTTTCAAGTGTTAAAAGTTTTGATTTTTATCAAACACTTTGAATGGTTTTCGATGGTTTATGGTTACGATCTATATCCAAAACAACCTACTATCCATGACGGAACGATGGAGTCAAAAGGTGGTTTAGGATAGGAAACTAAGTCCTGTGATCCAACCAAAACCGGAGGGATCTATCCAAGGACATTCCATAGCTAGAAATAGTTGTCCTTAGGAAAGATGGAGTTGAATGAAGCTGAATGCGGACCAATTACTTAAGTTAGCTCTGGAACAATCACAACAAGGTGCTAGTGATGACGTATTGGTAAGCATTGAAGGAGTTGAATATTCAATGCAACTTAGGCAGAAACCGGGTTAACACATCTATCGAAGACAAGTGTTATGGACCCAGTGATGCGATGCATAACCGTTCCCCAGCCATTCGAGTTTCTCTCAAAAGAAACTTGTCTCATTGTCACGGAGATAAACACGTATCTATTGACTTTCTCACTCCGAGTTAGTTAATATTGAAAAGGTGGCAGTCGGCTCCAGCCTCTGATTACCAAAATGCACTTATTGAGTCTAGAGCCAAACGAGATCTATCTATCATCTCATTAGGACACAATCGAGTCCTACGCATTATCCTTGTGATATTGCCAGAACATCTGAGTGATACGATTCACAATGAAGATGGAAATCCTGCTTGAGCCAGCATCAAACAAGCTCATGGTAGGTAACTTGTGCGATTCAACACGAATCAAACTTGTGAGAACTGGAACGCAACTAAGTTTGGATTCTTAATTGATTCAAACTTGATTCTAGGTTTCTTCGCAAATTCTATGTGATCTTGCCAGAACATTCAGAGTGACACTCCTTAGTGCTCACAGTGACGAATGGAAATCCTTCTAGTGTCAACATCAAACAGCACTACGATAGGTGACTCGCAAGATTCTCTATCAATCAAGCTTGTGACAAACTGGAAAGCAACAATGGTGCGATTCTTTTAGAATCATACTTGTTCCAGGAAATCTGAATTGACGACTCTAATCAGACGGATAATTTATCCTTATGATTCACTCTTTACGTTCGCAGTCTGCTTTGAGACGGTCGAGTAAAAAGAACTAGCTACTACCGCCAGGAAACCCTGTCAAGGAGGTTTTTAATCAAATCTACCCGATCATAGGTACGGTATCTAATACCGTCTAACGGTCTTCACCGACCGGAGGTAAAACGCTACCGAGTTAGGGTGACATGTTCAAAGCCATTTCGTCCGTGTCTATATATGTTGATGCATATCAAGAAGGAGGCGTAGCTGTGTAACCGATGTCGATTCAGAAGTCACAAGAGCACAAGATGGCGATAATCAAGATACTTAAGAATGTAAGAATGTAATAGGTCATCTTGTCACAAGAGCTCAAGATGAACACTATCAAGAATAGATTGAAGATCTCAAGCACTCAAAGTCAAATTACAAAGGCTCAAAATAAAGATCACAAAAACATGAAGGAACGAAGCCGATACAAACAAGATCAAGACCAAGATACAAGACCAAAGCAGGAAGATCTCCTCTACAAGAATGTATTCACTCAATCATCTTATGCTTTTTAAGCTTTTTAAAGATGACCGATACATTGGGGGAGATTGTTAGCCCTATATTTTATATAGTGGAACAAGAATGTAATAGGTCATCTTAGTCGTTAAAGGTCTTGTATTGTAATAGGTTAGTCGGGAAAACCAGGCTTGGACTTTAAGCTAATATTGTATAAGTTAGGGGCGTAAGCCCAAGACAAAGCCAAGCCCGACCCAAGTCACTTAAACCCACGGCCCAACAATCCAAGGGTATATATACTCTCTTCTATGTGTGGAAGAAGGTTTTGGTTACCATTTTACTTTCTTTCTCTAAAGTGATTAACCTTCTAAATTCTCTCTTGTTTCTCTCTCTATTTTCTTCTGTTTCTCTCTCTAAATATCAACTAAATCTTGTGTTATGGATTAATATGGGATTAACAGCATTGGTCGTGCATAGCCTTTCTATACATGATATGACACTACTACATATACTTGCCATGGTCAAATTATCAAGTACTACGTATTTATACTAAATTCTGTTTTTTCGATTTTAAGCGAGTGTGGCTGTTAGTATGGAAGGTGGATAATCACACTTTTATTTATTTATTCTAATTACAATAATGTTTTAATTCCATTTAATGCAAGTTTTAAAATGAATACTTTTCACTTCAATTGAATGCTTTGGTAACATTAAAAGGTTACTTCTACACTATAGTATATAGGTATTTGTGGTGTAATGTACCTTCATGGTCATAGCATTTGCACATAAATATTTGTGTTTTATTATATAGTTGGTTGGGTTGTGGGTTTAGAGCAATGTTTTAAAAACCGGTTCGACCCGGCCGGTCGAACCGGTTGGACCGTGAACCGGAGTATCGACCGGTCCGTTGTAAAGCGGTTTTTTGCTACTGTTTAGACCGGATTGAACCGCCGGGTTTGATCGACCCGGTTCGAACCGGCTGACCGGAAACCGGACGGTTCGATCTTTAAGAAGGAAAAAGAACATGATCGATGTAGATAGATGTAGAACAGATGTTGGCTAATGTAGTTGGATCATGCACATATTCATTTTGATAAAGATAGATCATGAATCTGAAAAAATGATTACGGAAAATAGTGATAGACTGATACTAAAATGTGTATGCGTGGAATCATCTGGGTAAGGTATGGGTGAAAGGATCTGGATATGGATGAAAAGATTTAACCTTTGTGATATTTCATTTGATTAAAACAAAGGACCGATGAAGAATAAGTAGAGAAAATATTTGAAGTTTGGTTTAATGGTGAAGTTAATTAACATACCAGAACCAGATGGAATGGGAGAAAGTAAATATCCAGATCTATCTTTGAGGAGATGACTCATGAAATGCATATGTAAATGTATATGGAAATACATCTAGAATATTAAATGATAATTAATGGAATAAATAAATGGAGTAAATAGTCAAATGCAGTTTTCTATGGTAATCAATGGAATAAATTAGTATGCCTGTATTGTATTGTACTATGAGCGCTTCAAATATAGGTAGTTTTTCAATTGTAGTTAAACCGGTTTGACCCGGCGGTTGAACCGGTTGAACCGGTGAACCGGTGAACCGGTGATCAAGCCGGGTCGATTAAAAAACCGGGTTTTAAAACATTGGTTTAGAGAGTGTGTTTTATACTCGACAAAAAATACAAGATTCTAAACAGTTCATGTATTAAAGTCCATGTAGCATATAAGACTAGTGGGAGTGGGGTGAAACTCACTCACCTTCACCTCAGCGCCATGTCAGCTTTTTACCAAACTCACCAAAACTTACCTAAACTCACCACAGGAGATAATAGAACTCACCAAACTCACCCAAACTCACTCCACATCACCCCATTTTTTCATTAAATATTTTTTATTCATATAACTAAAACATTTATTCATACATTTAATTAAAACACGGGTATATAGAAAATTAAAACACAGTAGAAAGAAACATCAGATAAGTTTTCAAAACCTCCCAACAATGAAGAAGCTGAAATGGGCACCTATACTCAGTTTCATATTCACGAATGGCGTTGTTAATTATATCCTCGTCATTTTCTTCAATTACCCGTGCACGCGTTGCGTTGTTATGACATCTAACAAACCTATGCATGGCACACTTTACGCCCTTCCATTTCCATATTAGCGTATGGTGTCTTTTTTTTCTTGGATCTTCTAAATGACCCTCCATCATTTACACAACTAAATTCCAAAAAACCCGAGTATCAGTTTGGTTACTTGGCACGGTGTTTTGAGCAACCGAGTAACAAGCATGACACAAAGCTATTTCTTCTGCGGGTGTCCAAAATATAGATGTCATTGGAGTAATGAAAGATGGAGATGAAGATGAGATGTTTGATTTTGTGTGTGTGAAAAATGAAGAAGATGATGGGGGTATTTATAAGTAAATTTTAGGTAAAAAAAATATTATTTTTTTAATTTGATAAAGAAGTTAGATTTAAAAGTGGTGGGGCCCAATATTCAAAAAACTCGCTGAGTGAATTTGCCTATGGTTTTTGCTTGCCAGTGAGTAACTCGTGCGCGGGCTGGGTAGGGTAGGGTGGGGACTACACGTGGGTTGAGGGTAGTCACGAGTGGGTGAATCCCCATTCCCACCAGCCTAAATGGTTAAACTGCCCATAGGTCAATGTGGCCAAAAGTTAAAATGCTTAGAGTACCTTATTGTTATTTTATATTCACATATTGTTTACGAGGAAACAAGACAAAAAAGACTATTGAAGTTTCGATGACACGGAGTATATGTGTTTGAACGTTCTGATGTTGTTTGCATTTGTAATATTAAGGCTATGTTTGGCAAGAGTTTTTTTAAAGTTTTTTTTAGAGCTGTTAGCTTTTTTGTTAAAAAAATAATATAATAGCTCTGTTTGGTACAACAAATTTTAAGAGCTGTTAGCTTTTTATTTTCACCAAGTAGCTCTTAAATAAAAAATTGTCTGATACAGCTTTTTAAATTGTCAAGAGCTGTTAAAGCTGTATATTACTGATATACCCTCCAACCATACTATAATTTATTTAAATATGTCCTTTTAAGTCATTTTACATTTTAATTTTTACAGTTAACAGCTAATATACCAAACACTTCTATTAAAAATATAGCTTTTTAGTAAACAGCTTACAGTTAACAGCTTACAGCTTACAGCTAATTTTACCAAACATAACAACGTTTGTATATGTTTTAAAAGGAATAATATGATTTTAAGTGTTCAAGATTTAAGTTCCAATAGTAGTTTAGTAACCCTTATTTAACGAAAAAATCTTTAAAACGAAAAAATACTATGAAAAATCAGCGCAAAGAAGTAGGGGTTTTTAAATGTTGTTATGATCATTGCCAAACGTTGTCAAAGAGTGGGTGGTTTTTTAGAGGCCAGTTTTTTTTGGTGGGTAACTTTATATCGATGTTTTCATTCTAAAAAACTGTATGTCATTCTATTAAGGATCAAGACCACGAAAGATTGAAGATTCTATTTTGTGAAAAACATTTTAAATACACAAATTCAACGACCAACGTTATGTATAAAGAAAAAGAAGCTTAGTTCAAATTTGAACAAAAACTATATACTTTGTAATTGTGGATAATATGAAGTTTTATATTTTTTTATCGAATTATGATTCATTTTAATTTAGTTCGTTATTCATTGTGTATAAGTTACTCAGTTTAGATATATTTGTTGTTGGTACTATGTTTATAAAAAACTTTTAATAATAGCAAACTTTATAATACAAATAAAACAATAAAAATTTAAATGAATATCAGAAGTCACCCAAATGCACATCGGATCATGTAACATTCCAAACAGGGACGGAGCCACTTATATACTTGGGTTAGCCATAACCCACCCTAATATTCTAAGATTTATGTTATTGATTACTGTTGAAATAAAATTAGCATGTTAATAGATAAATGACCCACCCAAAATATGAGGACTAAAGCGTAAGAAAATGCATTATTTGATTTTGATTCTTGCACAAACTTAACTTTTTATTTATTGAAACTTTTTTATGAGTAACGTAGATGGGTGACCAATCTATCATTGGTTAAATTTATTAAATCTTTATTGTTGAAACTCATTATGTGCTTGAAGTTAATTTGAAAGCATATTTCATTACATTTTAATACAATTTATCAAGGTTCTAAAAGGCGCGCCTTTGCGGCGTCAAGGCCGAGAAAAGGCGTGAGGCGTAACTTCCACGTTAAGAAATAGACCTTGACGTTGGCTCTAGGCGTGGCGTGGGATAAGGCGTGAAAAGGCGGACAAAAGCATGAGTTATTTTGAAAGGCTTTGAAATTTTTTAAATATTTAAGATTTTTACTTGCATTTACTAATATTTACAATTTTAGATTAGATTTACTAGTGTTTATAAATCGTATAATTATAAATATGATACAAAACTAAAAATTTATAAATATATGTGCTCCCTTAAGTCACGACTTAAAAACGTCGCGCCGCTACGCCTTACGCAAAAGCTTAAGGCTTGGACATGTCGACACGCTACGCCTCATGCTATCTGGAACCTTGCAATTTAAACATCAAAATTTTATTATATGTACAATTCATGTTTTATTGTGCAAGAAAATAAGACATGTCGTGTATTATCTAAACATTTGAAATGAAAAACCATAATTATATCATTTTATTACGACGCCACACCGACATTTTACGACTTTCTGTTCATTAATTGTTAGGTTGATACGTTTTCAATCACGATAGTTTTCGACACATTGATCGACCAACTTACGAGTTTTGAACTCACTGTCACTTATGTGGTTGATATTTGGCCCACCCATATATGAAATCCTGGCTTTGTCACTGATTCTAAAGTGTTGATAAAAAAAGTTGGATGGACCTTGACTAACCCGAATTGGCTCAATTCGGGTATTCGAGGCTCTGGCTCTCGTACCAAGTGAACTTCTAACGAGACCCTGCATACTAAAAGAACAACGCACCGTTAGGCTTACCCTGGGAATGTTTCCCACGATTAGACTCCGACGTGAGAGTAACTAATCAGTTTAAGGTTTGGTAATCGGTAAGGTTAAAAGACTGTGAATGATATCTTACCCTTGTAGAACCCTTGAGGGTTCCTTATATAGGCGGTAGAACCCTAATTTGGCTTTACCGAACCTTAAGCTCTAAGCAAGAGATATTTACCAAATAAGCGTCGATCCTTATCTTCTAAATAAGGTCAGTGAATATCTTCTTGCATTGAACGAATAATAATCCTACTTAGGTTGTGATTCTGTCTGCACTTATCCGCATATTATTAGGACACAACCTATATTATGTCGCGTGCAACTGTTACCATATGGGCTTTACGGGACCAAGACAGTGATTACCCATCCCATACTTGTTGGGCCGGATACGAGTAGTACCCGTGGGCCGGGTTCATGACCCAGCTGGAGACTATACGTCATCATGTCCCCCCCAGTCTAGTGGTTACAACCGTAGGTGTGACTACTAGACTAAGAAATCCAAAACGAATGTGCTGTAAGAAACATATAATCGTTCCAAAATACACAAAACTATGTCAACGGTGGCGCACTATGATCAATTAATCAAATGTTATTAGCAACCGATGAACACGGTGCGACGTAGTACCACGTAGGCAACTATTCATTTGACATCAACTGAAAAGGCGACCCAAGTTGGCCTATCCCTCGAGCCATGTAAAACTATGATTTATTAGACCGCGTGGGTCCCTCTGGTGTTACAACTACCCACCAATCCCTATCTATCAGATTGGATGAGTGGAATACACGTGGCAATCATCCGCCGATACACGAGGATCAAAGCAATACTATATAAAGAACCAGTGTGACTGTACACACAAACAAAACTGTTAAGACTACTTCTACCATTGTTGCACCTTCATCCTCCGCACACGTACGTTTTCACACGGAACCGCCTTATTCGAAGTTAGCTCACTGCTCCCCTCTCACATTCTTAGTAAAACATGGTTAAGGATATTGCAACCATTACATCTATGCTTAATGAATACCCAGAGCATAAATTTTTAGAGTTCTGTTCTAAGTAATATATTCCAACAGAAGTCCATCCCATCATACAAGGGGAATTGGAAGCCACTACTAACAACCCCCCTGGTAAAACTGGATTGTACACTCGCTTGTTTGATACGGCTAACTACCACATCCTTTTCTCTATATTCCTTGTAAACTATCTACAATATTACGGTTTCCACGTGTCCCAACTTCACTACATAGGAGCGTGTAAAATAAACCAGTTTGAGGTTAGATGTCGCGCCCTAAACATTATTCCCTCTGTGAGTCTATTTAGGGTTTTTTATGTACCAAATATGGTCAACGGATGGATTTCCTTTAAAAAACGATCACCAGCCGTACCTCAATGTTACTCTAAGGCTAGGGGTGTGCACGGTTCGGTTTGGTCGGTTTTTGAAAAAAAAACAAAACCGAACCGTAATATTCGTTTTTATAAAACCAAAAACCAAAACTATTCATTTTTGGGCAGTTCGGTTTTTTTGGTTTTTAGTCGGTTTCGGTTCGGTTTTTCGGTTTTTTAGTTTTAAAACCGTTTATATTTATGCGTAGCCAATTTATACTAACAAATTAGTTTTACGTAAAAAATTTGGTTATTTCTTTTAAAAAAATTTCATTATAAGCCTAATAACGTGTATCCCCAAAAATTTAGAATTAAACATACATTTATAAAATACACACACATAAAAATGAATATATAAATTATACATAAATGATCGTTGTCACATATGTAATTATATATTGTGAAGTAAATACGCGTACATATAAATACGTATATAAATATCAAAATGAATATATTATATTTCACCCACCAAAAGAATATATTAGTATTTAAAATTATTATTTTTTTATATAATATTAAATATATATTGTTATGTAATTAAGATGCTCGATTCAGTTCGGTTTTATGGTTCGGTTTTTAGATGAATACAGAAACCGAACCATATATTTTTGGGTTTTGAAAGTAAAAACCGAACCATTGGTTTTTTGTTTCGGTCGGTTTTTACGGATCGGTTTTTTCGGTTTTCGGTTCAGTTTCGGTTTTTTCGGGTTTTTTTCTCACCCCAATCTAAGGCTATGGACTCCCTTAAAAATTGGTACAACGTTTCTTTTTTGTGGACGCAACTATTTTTCCTCCCATATTTGAATTGAAATACCATATAGGCATAGATTATCCCCAGCCCCAAACACATACAGCGCACGGGACGTGAAAACCTTGGATACACACCGAACGATGTTCAACAAGTTGCTCGAATCTTTTCATTGCCTCGTAGGCATTAGTCGTAACTACTTTAGAAGCCCGAATCTTTACCCCACATTTGTAAACAGCCGTAGCAAGGGTGGGTACAACTCCTTTATTTATTAAAACAATATAGAAGCACCCTTCCACCAGTGATACTAACTATGTAATTTGTTTATGTACAAAGATGAATTTGTTCAGACTCATTCGTCAAGGCAACCCATTAGAAGTGACAGAAATCTAGCGACCAAGGATGGATAATGAACCACCCATTCTTGAAGCTACAAACGACATCACCATCCCCCTGGTTGCGGTTCCAGACCCTCATTCTGATGTCGGGGACTCACAAGTGGAGAAATACCCCTTGGATTTTTCCAACGAGGATGGTGAGAACCTCTTTTTAAATACAAACGAACCAACTTCTTCTGCCGCAGCCGGGGCGGCTGTAGAGCCCTCTGAGGAAGATATGGAGGAAATGGCAACTGAGGATGATGAGGAAGAAGACGAAACAATAATGCATCATCCAAAGAAGCGTAAGACCATGAAAAGAAAGGTCATCGCCGTAGAGTACGATCAATCCAATGCTCCCCTAAAAAACTAACACCAGACCACCCGGAATACCAGGCTAGGAGCAGTGCGGGTGCGACCATGGTTGCATACTTAGGAAGAAACGGCATACTGTTGTGCTGAATCCAAAATCCGTGACCATCGTACCACCTACGTCCTCTGAGCTTGCCGAAGGCCTTATGTAAGTAACCCTCTTCATCACAACCCAATTTATCCATGTATCGCAGCAACGCACGTAAGTTATTACCAATATTTCAGGGATGGCGAAACTAAAATTACAACAGCTCAAGAAGAAGTTGTTAGGGAGAAGTCGCCCGTTCCCGAGACATATCACCGGGAGACTTCCCCTGCTTTTGAAGATATACCCAAGTCTCCATCTCCTGTGGGTCGTACCTATGAGCCTGTTATCGGCGAATCGGCGCAGAGTGCATTCCGTCCCTATGGGGTATTATAGAAGATGACATGTTAGATTCACAAAACTCCCGCAAAGAGTTTGTGGATCACGTCACACCTCCTGCCTATGCGGCCGCCCATCACGAGCTATCCCACGAAGAGCTTTTGGAAGAATTCAACGTGGCGGCCACACATCAAGTTGATTTGTGTGCTGCGTTGAGAAAGAGATTTGAAGAAGCCCTTCGCAGGTTGGAGAGTGCAGACATGAAAATAAACTGGCGAGAACAGGTCATCACAGAACATGACCATAAATTAAACCAGCTCTCCACAACTACCACTTCTTTAAAGTCATCTGAAGCCATTGTCACTTCTCTATGCAATCAGTTAGCAAACGCTAAAGCTACCATAAAAGAACAAGCAGGCCACGCCACTACCTTTGAGACTCGGGCGGCGAAGCTACAGGACGAGCTCAATACTTCCAACAACAAGGTACCCGTCCTTTCTTAGAAAGTGATCAAATATACATGCCTTGTATCTTATGTAAATTTACCGTTATTTACAAATCGTCTATGCAATCTTTGACTGAAGAGGTTGTAGCTCTTACTCTAGCACGTGACAAGCTCCAAATCCTTGTAAAAGGTGAGGAACGAATAATCATGGAAGTCTTTTAATCTAGAGCTGAAAAGCATAAACTTATGGATGAGAAGCTAGAGAAGCACGACCTGCGATTGGATGCGCTATCCATTGAAATTAACGAGGAATTATATTCTTACATGCTGACAGACATCGTAGGTCGTAGGTGGATCCTTGGGCATGGACTTCACCTTGCTTTTATGAAGGTTTTCGAGTCCCCGAAAATGGTGATGCCCTTCGTGAACGTTGTATCTAATGGCATAGACTGAAGGAGGCATGAGGGGTTAATGTCTGGTGCCAAGCATGTCCAGGAAGGAAAATTAGTGGAAAACCATGGATATTTTAAGCCAGATGTTGAGCGAGCAATGAACGCGTCAATGCTTGCTCTTAAGGACACCCAGTATCCTTTGATAGGCGAACTAGAAGCTCCTAAGGACGCGCCGCTAGACTTAATCATGGAGAAACTACACTTAAATAGTGATTTCGGCTCCCAAGATGACCCTGACTGGTGGTTTGAGATGCAACCAAGCTTTCGACAGGTACAGATTCCTATTTATGCATATAAAACTCCTCCTAATGACCCATGGGCCTTGAAGGGATAGATTACCTTGGAGGAGGCCATAGATGTGAATAAGGCTAGAGTTAAAAAGAAGAGAGAAGATCGCACCGTGTGTCAGACTCCCATGGCTGGTTTCGCTCATCTACCTAGATCAAAAGCAGTTGTCGTATCGGCTCCAACCCAAGTTGGCTTGGCTGTATCTCTGGAAGATGAATCTCCTGCCCGTAACTCAAGCGCGGCTTCCATTGGCGAACGAAAGAAGGCTTTGGCCGAACATGTTCCGCCACAATAGTTTATCTTGACAAAACTCTGTTTTATATTATGTGAACCGCATGTGGTGCATTTTCTTAAACATGTGTTATGTACATTCTAATATTTGGCAATGGATGTTCGTGGTATTTTGTCTTGTTTGAATAATATGTTAACATTGTGAACACATAAACAATGTATACCACTAGGCGTGACGTGTCACGACTTATCATAAGCAGGCAAAATAATGAATGTTGCTAGACGTTCACAGTGTGTCTTTTACAAGTTTGTCACTAAGTAGCGGTTTGTTTAACTTATTACAACGTCTTGAAAAATAAGGTGTCTAGCAAGGATGCGTGATCCGTGGTCGTTGGGGTTGCATCCCTCTTATACGACAAGTTGAATTATTAGGTTCACTCAATCCTCTTATTTCACATAGAAACCAATGGTACATGTACGTCCGTAGATAATGAATAATTAACCACATAAGAATAGTTTAACTACTCTAAATGAAAAAACAAAGAGCATTAACGAAAGAATGGGTCGCGGAGCTAGCTAGGCACCGCGGCGTTTTATTAATACTTTCAAGTTTTTTTGAAACATAAACGACCTTATACAGAAATAAAACAAAAAAAATACATGGATATTTACTAGGGCTAACTACAACTAGAGATTATCCATGCGGAGGTCACGGGCCTATAGATAGCACTTTTTGAGGTTGCAAATGTTCCATGTACGGCCTAAGTCACGGACATCCATGTCACGTAACTTGTACGCGCCGTTTCCTATAGTTTCCGTCACTTCGTACAGTCCTTCCCACTTTGGTCTGAGTTTTTATGTGTTTTCCACACGGCTTGCTTCATTCGCACGATAGACAAAATCACCTGGTTTAAAAGACACTCCTTTGAACTTAGCATCGTAATACCCTTTCATTTTTTACTTAGCTCTGGCCTAATTGATTGTTGCCAACTCCAGTTTTTCCTCTAGCAGATCCAAATGACCCGTAGCTCTTCATCATTTGTAATGACATCCACTTCCGCCGTAGGAATCGTTGGCATTCTAATTTTTGCTAAGATTACTGCTTTCGTACCATAGGCTAACGCGAATGGAGTATCCCCGTTAGCTGTTTTAATCATTGTCCTGTGTGCCCATAGGACATGGGGCAGCTCGTCTACCCATTTGGAACTTTTTTACATCCAAGCGCGCCTTAATTCCTTCTCCCAGGCTTCTATTAGCTAGCTCGACTAAACCATTGGTCTGCGGATGTTTGACTGATGCGAATCGTTGTGTGATGTTCAACGCCGTGCACCAATCTTTGAATGGGTTATCTGCGAACTACTTTCCAGTATCGGATACTATCTCCCTTGGCAAACCAAAACGACATATAATACTTTCCCAAACAAACTTTTTTTACCTGTTTACATGTGATGGTTGCTACTGCTTTGGCTTCGATCCACCGAGTGAAATAGTCCACGACTACAAACAATAACTTGACGCCTCCGGTCGCCACGGGAAAGGGGCCTACAATATCAATCCCCCACTTGTAAAACGGCCATGGGGACGTAATGGGTGTCAACACCTGTTGTAAGTGACGCGGTACTGGTCTATGGACTTGTCATTCATTGCACTTGAGGATCAGGTTTCGTACGTCCCTATGCATAGTTGGCCAATAATACCATGTTCGTAAAGCTCTTGCTACAACAGACCTAGGTCTTGCGTGTATACTACACGACCCCTCACTGATTTCATTGATCACATAACTGGCTTGATGTGGTCTCGCGCATCGCAACCAGTGCTGTAAAAATGACCGCTTGTAGAGAATTTCATCCCGAACCTCAAACTGGTGTGAAGTCCTTCGAATGCGTCGTGCTTCCGTTTCATCATTAGGCAGGGTCTCATTAGTCAAGTACTCGATGATTGGGGTCATCCACGTAGGTCCCTTTTCATCCACGATCATAGAAACCTCATCCTCTGTAATCGAATTATCTTTAAGGATCTCTACCAATACCTGTTTTGATAGTTGGGTGAAGCTAGTGGACGCAATCTTGCTTAAAGCATCCGCTCTTTTGTTTTCACCCCACGGAACTTGCCATATAGTAAACTTGTTGAAGCCTTCAATGAGTGAATTAGTCTTCTCCAGGTATTGGACTATATTGTCCACTTTGGCTTCGTACTCCCCTAAGATATGGTTCGTTACCTACCGCGAGTCAATGTATGCTTCTAGGTTGCGTACACCCATTCGAGCGGCTATCCTTAGACTTGCGATAAATGCTTCGTACTCAGCCGCATTGTTAGTGGTTGTAAATTCAAAGCGTAGGGCGTAAGTGAACTCCATACCTTCCGGGTTGTGAGTACGAGGCCGCCCCCTGACCCGTCAGTGCATGAGGACCCATCCGCGAACAAGGTCCATGGGTCCTGGGGTTCCTCCTCCTTTGGGGCGACCGTAGTCTCCTCATCTATTTTTTCTATGATGAAATCTGCCAGGATTTCTCCTTTGATTTCCGTACGCAGCCTATACGAAATATTGAGTTCTCTTAACAGAACACTCCACTTCTGTAACCTTTTCGCCGCGTCCGACTTTGATATCATCTGCTTGATTGGCTGATCCATGATTACTACAATAGGATGCGCCTGGAAGTAACGGGGTAACCTCTTTGCGACGTACACGAGTGACAAGACCAGCTTCTCCATCAGAGTATAATTTAGCTCTGGCCCCGACAATGCTCTGCTTACAAAATAAAATAGAATCTGAACGAGTTTTTATTCGTCATTAGGACTGCACTGATCGTGCCATGTGTGGCGGATAAGTAAACGATCAATTCCTCCTTGGCCCGCGGTGCGACCAACATTGGGAGAGCATCCAGATGCTTTTTGAGTTGGTCAAAGGCCTCTTCGACCTCCTTTTTCCAACATAAATCTCTTTTTTTCATGCACTTCTTGAGTGTCTTGAATAGGGGCAACGACTAGTCTGCGTATTTAGATAGGAACCTATTCAACCCTGCCAGTTTCCCGTTGAGTGATTGTACTTCCTTCAAAGTTCTTCGGGACGACAGTTTTATTACGGCATCAGTCTAGTCTGGACATGGCTTGATGTCATTGGGATCTATCATGTATCCTAAAAACATCCCTTCAGTCGCTCAAAATATGCATTTTTTGGGATTCAACTTCATGTTAATCTTCCGTAGCGTTCAGAAGGTTTCCTCAATATCCCTGATAAGTTCTTCCTTTGTATGGATTTTTATAACCAAGTCGTTCACATAGACTTCTAAGTTACGCTCGATTTGGCTGTAGAAAGCTTTGTCAACTAACCGCTGATAGGTAGCACCCACATTTTTTAACCCGAATGACATTTTGGTATAGCAATAGACCCCCTGGCTTGTATGGAATGCTGTCTTTTCCTCATCCTCCTCCGTCATTTGAATCTGGTGATATCCCTTGTATGCTTCCAGGAAGCATTTAAAGGGGTACCCACATAAGGATTCGACCTTCAAATCGATCTCTGGTAGTGGATAACGGTCATGTGGACAAGCCTTGTTTAGATCTGTAAAGTCTACACACATGCGCCAGCACCGGTCATGCTTCTTGACCATGAGTGGTTTGGAGAGCCATCGTGGTAGTAAACTTCTCACATAATGCCCGCGTCAACCAGCTTTTTAACTTCTTCGAGTATTACCTTGTTGCGTTCTAGGGTTTGCCCGCGCTTCTTTTGCTTCACCGGGGGTATCCGATGCGGATTTGTAATCTATGTTTAGCGATTGAACGAAGCACACCAGTCATGTCCTTTGGTTCCCATGCGAACACATATAGGTTATCTTTTAGGAGAACGCACATGGCAAATCTACCTTTTTCAGACAATTTTCCCCCGATTGTGACTTCTTGATCCGGGTAGTCCGTGTGTATCGCTGATGAGACTGCTTTTATACACAGTCTCATCATCCAAATAGGGCTTAAAATGCATTAAATATCATCAAAATACCCAAATATATGCTTGTGTTTGTTGCTTGTGTATTTTAGGTACGGATATTGAGAAAATGACAAAAGATCACAAGAATCAGTCAAAAACAAACACGGGAAACAAAGCCGCACGATGAACCAAGCCCTAATGAAGAATTTTCCAAAGAAAACCCTTGAAGATTTGAAGAATTATGAAGATTGGTCCTCCAAGTTTTAAGAATTGACACTTTATACCCTTGTATCTTCATAATTACAAGTTTGGTCCCTAAAGTTTGTCAAAATTACAAAAAGGACCCTTAACTTTGAAGAATTGGCAAATTTAGTCCCTCAACAAAACTAAATTGTCAATAATGGTCCTCTAAGAAGTCAACAAACAAGTCAAAGCCTCAAAGTATGAAGACATGTCAAGGACAGCCCTTGAATATTGAAGAATTTACATGTTTAGTCCTTGTTTCAAGCTTATAAAGTTTTTGTGCCAAAACTGCCAACTTCCCAAAGTTGTTATGTGAAAAAGTGGCGTTGATAGCCATTTTATACAACATGAAGAAAGAGTGAAAATAGGGGGGTCAAACCTGCCAGACAACCAAACCTAAACCCTCCACTCATAGCATGCCACATCACCCACTCACACCCATTAACCAATCACAAACCACCTCCTCTCCACGTCTGCTTTCCACCCACACCAATTAACCTAAATTAATCCCTTCCCTCCAAACATTTATTTAAAAACTCATTAAACCCAAACCGGATTAAACCACCCCCTAATCCACCCTTAAACCCTAATAATCCCCAGGATGAACACTTATCAAATCAAAGGGTTTTTTGTTTATTTGCTCCAGATCCATGATTAACCATCACTTAAACCTAAAACCACCCTTAAACTCCCATCACCATCACCTCACATGCTTGTGCCACCCTCCCCTGCCCCACTATTCACTCCCAAACAAAAAGATGACAGCAAGATCAACAACTCACAGCATTTTCGTGCTCCCAAAGGCAAAATGGACGACCAAGATCCTCTTTTTCACTGCTGGCATCTCACAAACGTCCAAGAATCATCTCATGGGCTCTTGACAAGTTCAAAAAATGGCATCTAACTGGCATCTTTAAATATTCGTCCAAGGGTAGCTTGGGAAGTTCAAGTTATTAGGGTTTTAGAGTTCTATTCAGTTCTAGAAGCATTTGTAGCCTATTATATAAAGGCATGATAGGACTTTAGTTTACCTGTTCTTTTTTCCTTCTCCTAGGTCATAGCCTTGTAAATCCAGTTTTATTACATGAAATGAAATGGTATTGAGTTGTTGACGAGAAACAAAAGAGCCACTTACTTTTCATTTTGCATTTTAAGTTTTCAAGTTAAAAATTTCATTTCCTGTTTTTGTTGTTTGGAGACTCAAGTTTGACAAGCTTTAATTTACCATTCCAAGTGCTTTAAACTGATTACATGAGCCTGATATCCTTGTTGAATATCAAGCTCAAGTAAGGTTTGAGGTATTTGTTGATTTAGTACAATTGGAAATTTTCAGAAAGCCTTAAAAACCAGTTTTTTTTACATCACTGTTTCATTTAAAAAGCTATAAGCTATAAGGAGACTTGTCAATAAGTCATTCTTATAGCTCATTGGCTCTCATACCAGGTCACTCTTCTTGTTGTGGTTTGTTCTTAGCAGGTTCAAAACAAGAGCCATTTCTATCCATTTGTTGTTAAGACATTCTTCATAATCATCTTACCAAAAGTCTGCACAAGCCCGGGCTTGTTTGGAGGTGACTATTCAGTCACTGTTGGGCCTGGATGTAGGCCCAACAAGGTAGCTTACTTGACCCTTTTTCAGTTTTCAAAGAAATATTCAGTTTATGTGATTTTGCATGATTTTGTGTAGAAGTTGTTCTTTTGTCTGTTTAAGTGTTGAATATTGCTTATTTAAGGTTAGTATGCATGTTTAGATAGTTTAAATCAGTTTGGTTGAAGTTTAATTAAGATTTGGTTTGAAAATTTGGTTTCTGAAATTTTAAAGGGGTGTTTGGATTAGGATTTTAGTTGGTCATATTTTAGTTAATCTTGTGAGAAACTTGGTTAGACATACTCCTTTGGTTGTTAGTAGATGATACAGGCTATTGGTTTTCATTTTGGAAGGGTTTTAAAACATTTGCATGCTTAAAATTTAGAAAAATAGCCAAGAATCAGCTAAGTGTGCCTAAATTTGTGAAGTATTTGAGCATCAATCTTGATATTCTGCTAGATTTCAGGTCATTTTAGGGTTTTGTATAGATTATATGCCATTTGGTTGATGATTGTACAAATTATTGGAGTTTGAAATTCAGATTTGTGCCAAGTAAACCAGTCATTTGTTCATCAGTTAGCATAGCTTTTATCAGAAACTTTTTATTGCCTTTTGTGCTTGATTTTGTGTATACTTGTTGTTTTTTTTGTGTTGATTCTGACTCCCTATACTCAACTGAGTATAGGGGTGCCCCAATTGTCCATTTAAACATCACAAAATCCAAGTTCAAGTCCTCTTGAACCTTTTCTGCACAAGTGAAGAAATCACCTTGTGTTCATCAGAAACACATATCATATCTGGGCACGTTTTGGTTTCTAGCAGCTTGATTATAGCTTGTTTTTGGATTTTAAGTTTGTTTAGAGTATATTTAAGTACTTGGTGTAGGATCTTATTTTCTAAGGATTAGACATTATGTGGATTATACTATTGAATGATGATAAATGGAAGAAACTTAGAGAGAGAAAGAAGGGAGAGAAAGTAGAGAAAGATGAGAAAGATGGAAAATGTGATTATCAAAGTGTAAGTGAACCAACAACCCCTCCTAACATGCTAGGAGGGGGGTTTAATATAGCCCACCCTACATGTGGGCTATACGGGCTATATTGGATCACGAGCCCAATATCATTGGAGTGACCGATCCTTTCTAAATACGTAAAAACATATTTCCAACAATCTCCCCCAAAGGGAGGTCACTCCAAGTTACAATGTCCTAAATAGTCTAAAGCTCGTGATCTATGCTAATAATGATGTGACCGAGACTTTCCTTGGAAAAACGTATTTCTAACAATCTCCCCCAAAGGGAGGTCACAAAATTTTACAAAAATCTTAAACCTAGCATACTATGCTTTAGTCTTCGATCTTGTTCTTGTGAATATGCTGATGAGATCTTTGACTTTAGTCTTGAGCATGTTCTCTTGCCTTGACCTTGTGCATTCATCACTTGTGATATTCGCCTCTTCGTGACTTAATGTTCCACACACTTATACCTTTATAATTCTTGAAAGCTTCAGAGTTTGATACAGCAGAAGACTTGACCTTCAGACTTTCTTGAATTCGTTGAAGTACTGAGTGTATGCAGTATAAGCATGTGGGGACGACTTCTTCTTGGATTCCGCAACGCCACCGTCTTCAAATGCCGCAACATAAGTAGACACGAAAGAAATGGCTTTGAACATTTCATTCTAAATCGGTAGCATTTTACCTCCGGTCGGTGAAGACCGTTGGACGATATTAGATATCGTACCCGTGACGGATAGTTTCAATTAAGTAACTTCCTGACAGGATTTCGCGGGTAAACCCGTTCTCTTTATTCGACCGTCCAAAGCTGACTGCGAACATAAAGAGTGAATCATTTGGATAATAATATCCGCATGATTTGAAGCCGTCAATTCATGTTCCTGGAACAAGTGAAATTCAATTAAGAACCGCACCATCGTTGCTTTCCAGTTGTCACAAGCTTGATTCGTATAGAATCTTGCAAGTTACCTACCAAGTGCTGTTTGAGGTTAACACTAGAAGGATTTCCACTCATCACCGTGAACACAAAGGTATCACTCTGAGTGTTCTGGCAAGATCACTGAGATATTGCGTAGAGGCCTGGAACGTGTTTAAATTCATTTAATAAATAAACAGCTGTTGCTTTCCAGTTATCACAAGTTTGATTCATAAAGAATCGCACAAGTCACCTACCATGAGCTTTTTGATATTCTCTCAAGAAGGATTTCCATCTTCATTGTAAATACTTTCGTATTACTCGGATGTTCAGGCAAGATCATGAAGATTTTGCGTAGGACTCTTAAGATCTTTCTTACTTTTTCACAGTGTGTGAAGAAGCAAGGAAATATGAAAGTGTGTCCTAATGAGATATTTAATGATCTCAAATGGCTCTAGACTCAATCGTGCACTTTGGATTTTAGTGATCGGAGGCCGGAGAGGAGTGCCACCTTTTCAATACCAATTTATTCGGAGTGAATAAATCAATAGATAACGTGTTGTCTCCGTGTGATTAAAACAAATATCTTTTAAGAGATATCTGAGTTAGCTGGGATGGGTTTTGCTTTGCATCACTGGGTCCATGATGTCTGTCTTCAATATCAAGAATCATTAAACAATGATCTTAATAGCATATGTATTGACCCGGTTTCTGCCTAAGTTGTAAGGAGGGCTTCGTTCTTTACACCCTTTATCTTTACAATTCTTTTTCATTCTTCAACCCCTTCAATGCTTACCAATACGTCATCACTAGCACCTTGTTGTGATTGTTCCAGTGCTAACTTAAGTACTTGGTCGGCATTCAGCTACGTTCACAATCTTTCTCCATCTTTCCTAAGGACTACTATTTCTAGCTATGGAATGTCCTTGGGAAGATTCCTCCGGTTCTAGAGGAATCATTGGACTTTAACCTATCCTACCATCCTTATGTCACCACAATCTTCACCGTCGTGAATAGAGATGTTTTGGGTAAGTGTATGTCACCATGAAATCCATTTTGATAGTGCAACTCCATTTTGCTCCCCCTTAACATATGCCACGATATCCGAAAACATTTCGCACATGTCGGGATGAGCTATCACGTTAAGTCAAACCATTTATGATTGATCATATCCCATATTAAATCACATTTTCTCCCCCATATTAAAAATATTAACCCAATCGATGTTTTTAATATCAATTGATTTAATAGCATTTTAAGAAAAATTTGGGAAGAAAAATGCAAATCCAATTATCTTTCATGAATTACACAAGCTCCCCCTCAAATTAATGAGGGTGTACTTGAAACGTAAATTAAATACCTTTTAAACACAAGTGTAAGGTATTTATCACGTGCAAAGATCATATATGATAATGAATTCACAAGATTAGCAATTTATGAGGTTGGACCTGAATGATGAAGAACATCATATGAAAGAAGCACATGGTTCTTGTTCACGAATGTTGGTCGCCTCATCATGTCTGAAGTTAACTCTTTACTCCATGTGTACGATTGATATCTTTGTCTTGACACCAACATGTGATCTTGGCACTTTTAGCGTCAAAGATTCTAATTGCTGGACAATTGCTCCCCCTCAATTGCTGACCCGTGTTCTATTGAAAGAGCTGTAGTCGCCGTTTGAGTAGTCGCATCGTCGAGTATGTAGATATCAATTGTAAGTTGCTACGGTTGGTGGAGATGATAACTTCATAAAAACAAGACTTCTCTTGTTTTAACAAATAAATGCACTGAATCGTACATATATTCGTGTTAGATTGTGTTATAAAGTAAACACAATCCCTTACATGGTTTTAAAGTAAACCATGCCCGAGAAAATGAATTCCCGTTGTTGAGTCAAAGCTTTCCGGTGAAATGCTTGACTTGATTATGAAAAGCGGGTTACTATCTGAAATAATAGCAAACCATTTTGAGCATGTTTTAAAACATTTAAACTTCTGCTCGAACTTTATTTACAACCCCGTGTCATTATTGAATGACATTTCTAGGTTCGTAAATATTATCGATTCCAGAAGACATGCTCTTTTTATCAAAACATTTTTTGAACACACAATTTTGAAAGATTTAGAAAACCTTTTTGAGAAATTCTCGAAAAATTGTGTTCAACGTTTTGAAAACCAATTACTTGAGCTTAAGATGTTAAATATCTTACTAAACGAGCTCAAGTCCGAGAAGTTGTAAACTTCCCGTTGTTAAGGATAAGTTACCATCGGCGATAAACTTTCCTTTTAATTGAAGAACGAGTTCTAAGCTGACATTTAGTTAGAAGTCGTTTTCATGAGCTTGAAAACTTTGACTGTTTTAACGGAAAGCTCATGACCGAGAAAGGTTAATTTCTCGTTATGAGGAAAAGTTCTCTTATTTAAAAGATACACTTTCCTTTCTGAGCTTAAAACTTCGAATGTTTTAAGACAAGCTTATGACCGAGAAAATTGAATTTCTCGTTATGAGGATAAGTTTATCATTAATGATAAACTTTCCTTTATTTGAAGTTCGAGTTACAGTCTGACATTTAACTGTAAGTCATAGTGCATGAGCTTAAAAACTTCGAATGTTTTTAATATTACCTCATGCCCGAGAAAACTTAATTTCTCGTTGTTAGGATAAGTTTATCATCGGCGATAAACTTTCCTGCCTTTGAAGAACGGGTTACAGACTGTCATTTATCTATAAGCCTTTGTGCATGAGCTTAAAAACTTGGAATGTTTTTTACATAAGCTCATGCCCGAGAAAATTTTAATTTCTCGTTGTTAGGATAAGTTTACCATCGGCGATAAACTTTCCTTTCTTTGAAGAGCGAGTTATAGTCTGTGATGCGACTATAAGTCCTTTACACACTGTAAATTTAACTGGAAATCCCCTGAGACATTTGTTTCTTAAATATCAGCTTCTTTAGCAACCAAACTCTGAGAGTGTCCTTAATTGAATGGTATACAATGATTGGACCGCTTCGTTCTTTTGGAACATCCTCTTTGGTACCTGCATTTTCATTAGGAATTTGCATGCTTGGATAAGGGTTAGCGATATCTATCTTAGAAGCAAGTGGGGGTTCACAGTTGGCCTTACTTGTGCCAGAGGTGTTCTGAGGAGATGATTCACTTGTCTTAGCTGGTAAACGTTTCCTTTTATAGAAAACCTTAAGTTCAGGCTTAGGTGATGCATCCTCCTTTTCAATTTCCTCCCTAGTAGTCTTAATAGAATCGGAGACTATCCTAGTTAAAGGGCACTCGTTTTCTACAAGGGTGAAAGTTCTACCAGTGGGGCGCCACATTTTACCAATGGGTTTGATTTTGGCAACCCACTGGGATTTAAGTCTAGCACGGGAGTTCACCTCATTAAGTAGTTTCTTGATACAAGAATCATGATTTGCCGTAAAGACACATTTTCTACATGTTTTACAAGTAGCATATTTAATGTCCGAGTAAGATCTAGAATTCCTAGATGATTGATTGATGCTCCTAGGATGTGACATGCTACGGTTAGCAATGTTGGGTAAACTAGAAGGCATCTGACTAGGTTTGAAATTCCTATCTCTTACTTGTGTCTTTTGCTTAGCTCCCCTTAGACCAAAAGTATGGCGAACGTCATTTGAACTAGTTCTAGACGTATTCTTTGGACTATGTCTAGGGAAATTAGAGGCAATCATGTGATTAGGTCTTGCAAAAGCTGTTTTAGTCACATTGGGCCTAGATGGTGGAGTGACTGTTCTAGAAAGATGAACCATATCAACTTGGGAGGCAAACCGCGGTCTCGAGGATTGTGATCGCTCGGATCTAAATGCAGTAGGTTGTCTGACAGTCGGTTGTCTGACGAACTGATTTGTAGGCGGTTTCCCCAAGATTGATGGTTTTTCAAGCTTAGTGTCCACACTAGGTCCTTTAGTTTTCCGCAAATCATTTTTCAACGCAGCTATAGCAAAGAGCTTTTCCTGTACTTGAGCCTTTAAGGTCTCATTTTCTTTGAACAATTCATCTTGGGATGCTAACTTAGATTCAAGCAACTTAATTTGTTTCAAAAGATTATCCTTTTCAGCTTTAGAATCTAGAACAGTTTGATCCAATTTTCGTTCAAGAACAACGTTTGACTTTTCAAGTTTTTCAAAATATGTTTCAAATTTCTCCGTTTTCTTCGAAAATTCAATTTTGGCATCCTCAAGCTCTTTTGATTGATGAGCTAAAATCAGTTCAAGCTCTTTAATCCTAGAAGCAGAATTGGTTAACGTAGCAGTCATAAAGCACATATCATGATCTTTAGCATTCTGATCATTTTCTCCCTCACTATGAGTCACATCCGATGAATCAGAAGTGAAATCACCCTTTTTCATCCCATGTTGGTCATAGGTGGGTTCTGAGTTCTCAACATGCTGTAGATCATTGTGAGATTCGGTATTCAATTGTACCTCAACGATTGGCTCTTCGTCATGTATGCTTGAGTCACGTTGTCGTGATGCAATGACGCTGTTATCATCGTTAACCAAGGCGGTCTCCATTGAGTCATCCGTAAGACCATTTTTCTGCTGTGTCATCGGCATCGTAGATTCTTGTATTCCACTAGTATGCTCTGGTTGAAGTTGTGAATTTGCATAAATCAAAAGTGCAATAGATTTCATGAACTCGAGCAATCTATCCCTAAAGTCTTTAACTTCGATTTGTGTGTCTTCAAGGAATGACTGGCAAATCATTGAAGCTTCAACCTTGGCAGGATCAAATTGAAAGAACCTCGAAAAATGTTGCACTAGAACTTGAAGTGAATGTGAGGATTCAATTTGATTAATGTCTTCTTTGTTGATCTGCTCTAGTAGTTGGTTAACTTTGAGGAGCATTTGGTGGACGAAAATGGTACGATTTTGACCGAAGAGTGTCACAAAACCGCTTCCTTCTTTAAGTAGAGAAATGTTCGACAGATGGTACCGAAGTGGTCGAAATAAAGTCATTCTACTTTCTCTAGCTTTAACTTTCATTTGATGCGAATCCCCGTCTTTAGATGGCAAATTCAACGAATCCATTGAATGAACAAAGACGTTAAGAATTAGTGATTGATGAAAAATAGTTGACGGCTCAAACGTTGAAAAAAATAAACATAAACCGGAGACCAATTCAAAGAAAGCCCATCAACAAATAAGTCCAAGCTACGGTAAATATAATGATCGGGTCGATAAATATTTTACCACGTTAGTTCTTTCGGAATACCCGCCTCAATTCGATTTACCAGATTCAAGGATATCAAGAGATAAAATATACAAAATATATTTAACTAAAAAAAACTAACTTGAAAAATAGAAAAAAATAAAAAAATAAACTTCACTTAAATATTTTAGTTTACTAAAATTCAAAAAACAAAGAAAAAATTTATGAAGCATTTTTTTAGACAACCAAAAGACAGATTTATAAAAATAGACACTTTGTGTATCCACGTGTATCACACACGTTTAAAAAACGTGTCAAACAAATTGACACCCTAGTCAAAATATAAGACGTGTAAGACCCACGAAACACTAATTTGATTTTCAGTCAAACACACTTTACATCGTGTACTCCGCTTGACTATATCTCTTCCACAAATAATATACTCCGTAACACTCCTAATTCTTCTCTCTCTCTAAACTCACCCAACCTAATTCTTCTCACACATAACTTTCTCCGCCCCCTTAATCTGAAAACCAGATCACCAAACTCCTCCGTCGAATTTTGATCTTAGCTCTTTTCTTGGTAAACTCAAACGCAGCCACCTTTTCACAAGAATACTAGAAACGGAACTCCAATATCTTTTGGTTCACCAGTTTGAATCAAAGAGGAGTACGAGAGCAACATCAAGATCGTGTAAAAAGGTCTCGGGTAGGTTTAAATAGATTAATTGCATGTGGTGATTTGATATTTAAAATGAATTTAACCAGATTTCTAAAAATCTTTTAAAAGATTAAAAAAAAAACGTTTCAGTAAATCTGAGATTTGGTTTTGAGTCCAATCATTTATGAAAATGGAAGTGTTTGTTGGAGTCTGTTTCGAATCAGGTCAGTTGAGTCTTGTTTTGGTGTGGGTTTTGGTGGTCGAAGTTGGTCGAGTCTTTGAGTGTTTAGGTGAGTCAGTTTGAGTTTGATGAGTCGAGAAACAAGGCTGAGTTTTGGTGTGAGTTTTGGTGTGAGGCTGAGTTTTGGTGTTAGAGTCGAGTCTGTTGTTGAGTAGTTATGTGTGTTTGTGTTTGTGACAAGGCAGATTGGGTGAGGTCTTCGAGTCCAGGGATTTTCGGTGAGGTCTTCGAGTGTGAGAGGGATTCGAGGTTGGGTGGGGGGATTGTGAGTTCAAGTTGTGAGATGTTGGTCGAGACAGGTTTTGGGAACGGGGATTGTGGGTGAGAGTAGGAGAGTTGGAACACTGAGTCTTGTGTGTTCTTTTTGAGTCTGTTTGAGTGGTGTCGAGGGAATGAGGTCGAGGGAGTCGAAGTCGAGAGTCGAGGCTGAGTGAGTCCTGTGGGTTTGTTCAGACAAGAGGTGAGGGTCTTTGTTGGACGAGAGGTGAGGGTGTCGCGAGTGTATCTTGTTGAATCGAGACTAGTTACTATTTTTGATAAAAAAAATACAACTCCTTTTGTTTTGAGTCAACTTTCAAGCCATCGCAATATTTAAAACTTACAACCCATCGCAATAATCAAAAACACACCATCGCAATGTGACTGAAAAAATTTGGGCAGAGTTTCGTCTCTACTTTACCTTAAACCCGTCGCAATCACGATCGCAAAAAGGCGATCGGAATAACCGTCGAAATAAGGGTGTCGGAATAAAGTGATCGCAAAGTAGAACCTTTCGGTTATTGCGATCGATATATCAAAGCATCGGAATACTGGCAACAAGAGAAAGCATCGGAATACCCATTGAAATCCTTTTCCGATACTTAAATGTTGAGAAAAAAGACAAAACAGAAAAGAAGGACAAAAAACAGAAAAACCGTAAACAACTAAAAGAAAAAAAGGATTAAAATAGGAAAATAAAGTGATAAAATATCTTTAAATTTAAAAATGAAATTAGATAAACAGAAAGACAAACCTGAAAAGTATAAAAAAACTAATAAAAAAATGGATTAAAAATTTGAAAATGGAGAAAGTTTAGAAGAAACGTTTAGTAGAAAGTTTTTTATAGGATTTTTTGCAAAGATAATATAAAAGTAAGCTTAAAGAAAAAAATAGACGAAAGAAATGGAGAAAAAAAATTTGTAAAAGAAAGAACCTTTACCACCAAATCAATAAATAAAAACGTGTTAATCCGAAGAATCAACCATGCTCTTGATACCAATTGTAGGATCTTATTTTCTAAGGATTAGACATTGTGTGGATTATACTATTGAATGATGATAAATGGAAGAAACTTAGAGAGAGAAAGAAGGGAGAGAAAGTAGAGAAAGATGAGAAAGATGGAAAATGTGATTATCAAAGTGTAAGTGAACCAACAACCCCTCCTAACATGCTAGGAGGGGGGTTTATATAGCCCACCCTACATGTGGGCTATACGGGCTATATTGGATCACGAGCCCAATATCATTGGAGTGACCGATCCTTTCTAAATACGTAAAAACGTATTTCCAACACTTGGGTTTGAGTTTTAAAGTAAAAAAAAAAAAGAAAAAGTTTTTGCAAAAAGCTCATTGGCCTGGGCTCGAACACGGGACCCCTCGTTGGAGGACTATACGTGTTAACCAGTGATCCAAGTGCTTTTCTATGCACAAGTCTCATTTCATTATTTACTTAAGGGTTGTTTGTTTTGTAGCTTATTTGATCATCAGCTTATTAAAAAGCTATTTATAGCTTATTTCCTTAAGGTTCTTACCAGTTAGCATTTTTCTTTTGTTTGTATTAGGTTTTAGGACTTTTCTGTTTAAAAAGTTTATTTTTCCCTTTATTAATTAATTTTCTAGGATTATTTTAAGTTTTAATTTTAAAAAGTCACTAAAAAATAGAAAAAGGTTATTTAAAAATCTGAAAAAATAGTTTTTAGGTTTTTAATCATGTCTTTGAGGTTTTCAGCTATTTAAGTTTTCAATTTAGCTTATTTTTTATTTTATAGGATTTTAGGGTTTTTAGCTAATTTTAAAATTTAATATAAAATTATTAAATAGGTTTCAGAAAATTTTAGTTGCATTTTTATCTTAGTTACATTATTCTAGATTTTTGGTAATTTTTTAGAATTTTTTTATGAACTTTGAATTTTTTTGAATATTTTAATATTATTTTATTATTAAAAATTGAATTTTGATTTTTTTTAGTTTTTTCATTTTTCCTAGGTTAAGGACACTAAATTAGGAGTTTTGTCACTTTCCAAATATTTTTAGGACTTTTCAATTAATTTCTAAAATTAATTTAAGTTTTAAGTGATTTTAATAGTTTTTAAGTGTTTAAAAATAGTTTAATTTGGTTTTAAAATTTTTAAAAATAGTTTTTAGCTTAATTAAGATATTTTTGAGGTTTACAAACTATTAGATCTTGTTTAGGGCTTTTTAATAATTAATTGTGATTTTTAGGGCTTTAATTAGCATTAAAAAGTCATTATCTAATTAATTAAAAGGTTTTAGCAAGTTTGGATTTTTTGTAAACTCTTAGAATATTATTGGGTATTTTTAGGAATTTTTAGGGATTTTTAGGTTAAAATTTTAATTTTTGTACTATTTACGGTTTTGCGTGATCGCCTTTTTCGTCATAGTTTAATTCGTCTTCGTAACCGTCTTTCTCTTCTAATCCCATTTCTTTCTCAATCATATAATCACAAATCAATATCAATTCAACACACAACGCACTTGCCTCCTTGAGAACGAACTCACTCCTAGGGTCATTCACACACGGTTTTTCTAAATCGTCGTGCTCACTTGCCCTATTTATTGCTCTTTTCCTAAAGGGTGGTAAAAACTCTACAATCATTTTGGCGCCGCTGCCGGGGAGGCGTGTTGTGTTTTGATTGAACATTGTTGTTTTTTATAATAGCCATAATTAGTATTTGTATTAGTAGCACTCTACTAATACGTATTATCGTATTTCGGTTTTTGTGTGAATACTATTACTATATTGTATACGTAGAACAATAAATTCACAAGTACTCCAAATACGTGAGAAATCACAATCTTGACTTGGGAGGTCATTACCCAATCATTGTATTCGAATCTCAAACCAAAGAAAAAAGGCAAAAATAGATAAATACTTTCGTGAAGCTTAATCTTGATAATACAAACTATAAGGTGGGTATAAGGCGGTTGTATTTCACGACCTAAAGGAAAAAGGCTCTTAAGTGCTTCGCGCCGCCTCGTTTCCTCCGCTTGCTTGTGCGTATTTTGATTTTGAAAGCTAATCGAGGGTTTTGCCGCCCAAAGTATTACTAAGTATCATATATATTTTCTTGGTTTCTATTGATTAAACCCTCTTGAACGATTTGGTGTTCCACCATCGTTCTAAAGTCATCGAAGGCGTTCACTTCACGTGATCGTTTTCATTCCTTGAGGCTTCTTTAATCGAGAGATTTGATTAAGGAGGAGATTTTTAGATTTGTGTCTACCTAATACATTCCAAAAATCCAAAAAAGTAAAAACAATCAAAAACCACAAAAAAATTGAAAAAGTAAAAACACCAAAAAGAATCTTCTTTGCTCGCCTTCTCGTTGTACGTGACGTTTATGCAAACTCGCTCTAAAGCAAGACGTGCTCGTAAACGAAGAAACAAAACAATCACTCCTTCTAGTGAGGAGTCTCCTATTGACGAACCCATTGTAGTGAAAGAAGCACCCATGGCAAATCGAACTATGATGGAGTTGCTTCAAGCACCCACCGAGGGTTATGGAGAAGCGATTGTGATTCCCGCTATCCTTGCGGAGAATTTTGAGGTTAAGACGGGTTTGTTGTCCGTGATTCAAAATAACAAGTTTCGTGGTGACGAAAAGGACAACCCTCATAACCACATTCGCCAGTTTAATCGTCTCACCGCCACTTGCAAGTTTAAGGGCGTCTCTAACGACTCGATTAAGATGATGCTTTTTCCGTATTCCTTAGCGGGCCCGCAAAAATTTGGTTAGAGAAAGAGCCACCCAATTCTATATTGACGTGGAAGGATCTCGTTTCAAAATTCGTGAACTAATTTTTTCCGCCCTCTAAGACTACGCATTTGAAAAACGAGATTTCAAAGTTTTCACAAGAGTATAATGAGAGTTTTTCTACGGCTTGGAATAGGTTTAAGGAAATGTTGCACGAATGTCCTCATCATGGTTTTTCCGACTTGCATCAAATAGACACGTTTTACAATGGCTTGAACGATCATGAGCGTGATTATCTTAAAGCCGCCGCGGGTGGTAATTTTTTGTGTAAGACGGTCGAGGAAGCATTGTTAATCATTGAGAATAGGTCTAAGGTCTATAGTCCTCGTAGCACGTCGAGTGTTCGTAAGGCTTCGTCTTCGCCTTCGCCTTCATTGTCACACACCGTTGATGCTTGCCAAATCGAGGCTAATTTGGAGAACAAGATTTTTGATAAGTTGAAAGGATTTTTAATTGAGTTTAAAGTTGGTGAACAACCCACTCCCGCTACGGCTAAAGCGGTTGAGGTTTCTTGTATGTATTGTGGTGGAGCTCACGATTATTCCGAGTGCATTACCAACGGTGGTAACACTTCGAGTGCCTTCGCGGCCACGGGAACTTATAACCAAAACGGTCAAGTTCCTCGCACTAATCAATTGACTCCACCGGGTTTTCCACCAAATCAAAATGCTAACAATTATCGAAACAATCAAGTTGGTTACCAAAGCAATCAAAGGAACAATTTCAAGGGTAATAACAACTATGGAAATCAAGGAACTAGTAGCCAATTGCAAAATCAAAACCAAAACCGTAATTTTCAAAACACGAGTCAAGGTCTTCAAAATGTTTACACTAAAGAACTACCAATGGACTTTTTGAATTACGCCACGGCAAATGATAAGATTTTGGAAAACATTCAAGAGCAATTGGCTAGTCAAGCTAGAGACACGGCTAAAAACACCAAGGAATTAGCTAATTTTGTGAAAGAAAATCTTAACATGAGAAATGAGTTGAAAAATGATTTTGCTAATCAAATTAGAGGTCAAAACAACAAGATTGAACAAAGTCATGCTAGGCTTGAACAAAGAATTGACCAAAAAGCCGCTAGTCAAGATTTGAAGTTTAATAGTCAAGATGCTAAGCTTAATGCCATTTTAGAAGCCGTCATGGGAAACAAAGCCTCTACTTCGAGTGGTCTTCCTAGTAACACTGTTTCAAACCCGAAGGGAGAGATGAAAGTGATTACCATGTGAAGTGGTAAGACACTTAAAGAACCGACTCCTCAACCAATTACTCCAACGGTGGAGGAAATTGAGGAAGAACCCGAGGTGGTGGTCGAAAAGGAGCATATTTCAAGCCCACAAAGTACCGCTTATGCCACACCTACGGTCGACCCTTTACCAACATTAGAACCCGAGATTCCAAAGGCTATACCTATGCCCCAACCCACACCACCCTTGCCTTACCCATCGAGACTTAGGAAGGAGAAACGACAAGAGCGCGACAACTACCAATTTGAGCTTTTTATGAAAATGTTTCGTGAGTTGCACCTTAATGTGAGTTTCGCCGATGCTTTGGTCATGATGCCTCGATTTGCCGCTAACTTTAAGAGTATGTTGAACAACAAGGAGAAATTGCATCAATTGTCTAATTGTTCGTCGGTTTATCTTAATCGCATACCTCAAAAAGTCGGTGATCTCGGTAAATTTTTGATCCCTTGTGCAATTCAAGATATGGAAGAATGCTATGCCTTGGCCGATCTTGGTGCTAGCATTAATTTGATGCCACTTGCAATCTTCAAGTCGCTCAATCTTCCTAATCTTACTCCTTCACTAATGTCTATCGAGTTGGCCGACCATTCCATGATTCGTGCATGTGGTTTGGCGGAAGACGTTTTTGTGAAAGTGGGGAAGTTCTACTATCCCGTAGACTTTATCGTCGTTGATATCCCCACGGATCCTCAAGTTCCTCTTATTTTAGGTCGTTCGTTTTTAGATACGTCTATGGCTTTAATTGATGTGCATGCTAGAAAGATCACCTTACGTTTCAACGACGAGGAACTTGTTATAAACGCAACTCAAAATTCTCAACTTTCTCATGTTTATTCCGTTGCTACCATAAACCTCGTTGATATGATCGACGTGGTTTGCGAGGAATTTTCACAAGAAGTTCTAGGTTTTGGTGATGAAGAAACTAGTGGCAATCCCACTATGTTGGATCCAATTCTTGATAATTCGACACCAACCTTCACTCCTTTCGAAGGTGGTGGTTTTACATTGGAAGAATGTAATGTTCCACGTACTTGTGACGAAGACCTCGACAACGATGAGGACTTCTCGATTATCAAGGATTTTCTCAACGATTTCCCATTTCCTCCACCCGAGGAGGTTATGAGTATCGAGCCCAAATCTTCACTTGAGGAACCACCTATCCTCGAGTTGAAAGATTTACCTCCTCACCTCGAATATGTCTATTTGGAGGAGGACGACAAGTTGCCGGTTATTATTGCGAAGGATCTTTCGAATGATGAAAAAACCGCACTTGTCGATGTTCTTAAGGACCACAAAGGGGAGATTGCGTGGAAGTTATCCGACATTAAGGAATCGATCCAAAGTTTTGTACCCACAAAATCTTAATGGAGGAGGATTTCAAGCCCACAATCCAAAGTCAAAGGAGGGTGAACCCCAAAATTCACGACGTCATCAAAAAGGAGGTCCTTAAACTCCTTGACGCGGGAATGATTTACCCTATTTCCGATAGCCCTTGGGTGAGTCCTATTCATTGTGTCCCTAAAAAGGGAGGGATGACCGTTGTGCCAAACGATGCCAACGAGTTAATTCCCACTAGACTCGTGACCGGATGGAGAGTGTGCATTGACTATCGAAAGTTGAATGAAGCCACTCGAAAAGACCATTTTCCCTTGCCCTTCATGGACCAAATGTTGGAGCGTCTTGCGGGAAACGATTTCTATTGCTTTCTAGATGGTTTTTCCGGTTACTTCCAAATTCCCATCGATCCTCATGATCAAGAAAAAACTACGTTTACGTGTCCTTATGGAACGTTTGCTTATCGTAGAATGCCATTCGGACTTTGCAATGCACCGGGAACTTTTTAACGATGCATGATGGCTATTTTTCATGATATGATCGAGAAGACGATGGAAGTCTTCATGGATGACTTTTCCGTGTTTGGTGATTCTTTCACTTCGTGTTTGTCGAACCTAGAGAGAATGTTAAAACGTTGTGAGGAAACCAACCTTGTGCTCAATTGGGAAAAATGTCATTTTATGGTTAAGAGTGGAATCGTCTTAGGGCACAAGGTCTCGAAAGCGGGGATTGAGGTAGATCAAGCTAAGGTAGACGTCATCGCCAAATTACCTCATCCCAAAACCGTCAAGGGAGCTAGGAGTTTCCTAGGCCACGCGGGCTTTTATCGTCGATTCATCAAGGATTTTTCAAAGATTTCTCGACCCATTACACATCTTCTTGAAAAAGAGGCACGTTTTGTCTTTGACAAAGATTGTGTACGAGCCTTTGAAATCCTTAAGAGGAAACTTACCGAAGCTCCCATTCTTGTTTCTCCCAATTGGAACCTCCCCTTTGAGCTTATGTGTGATGCAAGTGATTACGCTATTGGGGCCGTTTTGGGGCAACGTCATGATAAGCACTTCTTGCCTATTCACTATGCTAGCAAGACGATGACCGAGGCTCAACTAAAATACACTACAACGAAAAAGGAGTTCCTTGCCGTGGTGTATGCATTTGAGAAATTCCGACCTTATCTCGTCTTGACGAAATGCATAGTGTATACGGACCATTCGGCTATTAAGTATCTCATGGCAAAGAAAGATGCTAAGCCGAGATTACTTCGTTGGATTCTCCTCCTTCAAGAATTTGATCACACCATCGTTGACAAAAAAGGAGCCAAGAATCTAGCGGCCGATCATCTCTCTCGTTTGGAAGATCCTCACCAAAGTGTTTACGAGCCTAAGGAAATCACCGAAACATTTCCGCTCGAGACACTTGGTGTAGTGAATTCTAAGCTTCATTCTTCTACCCCATGGTTTGCGGATTTTGCAAATTACCATGCGGGTAACTTCATCATTAAGGGTATGACGACTCAACAAAAACGAAAATTCTTTCGTGACGTCAAGTTCTACTTTTGGAACGACCCTTACTTGTTTCGAACTTGTGCGGATCAAATCATCCGACGTTGTGTATTTGGCACCGAAGCTTCTAACATCCTTAGAGATTGCCATGAGGGACCCACGGGTGGTCACCACGGTACTAATCTCACGGCTAAAAAGGTGTTTGATGCCGGCTTCTTTTGGCCTACTATTTACCGAGATGCACAAGATCTTGTGAAGTCGTGTGATGCATGCCAACGACAGGGAAAAGCCTCACAAAAAGATGAAATGCCACAAAATATCATTCAAGTATGTGAGATCTTTGACGTTTGGGGTATAGACTTTATGGGGCCGTTCCCATCATCTCGTGGTAATAAGTACATTCTCGTTGCGGTTGACTACCTATCTAAGTGGGTGGAGGCCAAGGCCTTGCCCACTAATGATGCTCGTGTGGTAGTCAACTTTTTGAAGCAATTGTTTTCTCGGTTTGGAACCCCTCATGCTATCATAAGCGATCGTGGAACCCATTTTTGTAACGACCAATTTGAAAGGGTTCTAAGGAAGTATGGGGTTACACATCGGCTTTCTACGGCTTATCACCCACAAACGAGTGGGCAAGTCGAGGTTTCAAACCGAGCTTTGAAGAGGATTTTGGAGAGATCCGTTGGAGAGAACCGACAATCTTGGTCGGATAAGTTAGACGATGCTTTATGGGCCTTTAGGACCGCTCATAAGACGCCCATTGGGTGCACTCCCTATAAGCTTGTGTATGGAAAAAATTGTCATTTACCTATCGAATTAGAACACAAAGCTTATTGGGCCCTAAAGCATTGTAATGATGACATTGAGACCGCGGGAAAACACCGGAAAATGCAATTAAATGAATTGGATGAATTGAGGGATATTGCTTATGAAAATTCATTGATTTATAAAGAGAAAACTAAAAAGTTGCATGATTCTAAAATTAAAAACCGGGTTTTTAACATTGGGGATCAAGTTTTGCTTTTTAATTCAAGATTAAAAATCTTTTCCGGTAAATTGAAATCCCGTTGGACCGGTCCATTCACCGTGACTCAAGTGTTTCCGTATGGGACCATCGAGCTAGCTCAAGATGATGGTCCTAACTTCAAGGTGAATGGACATAGGTTGAAGCACTACTTTGGCGGGGAAGTTCCATCCTTGAACCACCTCGACCAAGTCACCTTCCCCAATGATAATTAGTATTGAGGGGATCGAGTAGAGCTCATGACTCGGTAATCAAAAACGAGGTGCCTCGTGGGGGAGTCCCATGCTTATCCTATGTACATATTATCGCTTTCTAATGTAGCTTACGTGTGGGGATTTGTGCCCTTCCAACCTTTGTTCCGTGGTTGTTTGTGAATTGTGGTTTTTAGATCATGATCTTCACGATTGGAGCCTCTCGTGTTCGTTTTATGGGAGAACTCGATCGTTTTCTTTGGAGACGTTTCTCAATATCCATGATATATCCTTTTGATGTTCTAACCTTAGGTATTTAGCACACTTCATAAACGGCTATTAATTTAACGGTTACACCCTTTCCATGCTAGATTAAGCATTCGACTACGTCTCTAGTATGGGGGTGTTTGCACCCCTAGACTCGAAACATTGAGGACAATGTTTAACTTTAGTATGGGGGGTGAATAGATACTTGCCTTGCCAAACCTTCACGCTTTCCAAAGTTTATCTTTTTGTTATCGTTTTGTTGCAAAATAAGGCTAAAAATGGCCAAATTTTAAAAATTTTCTCATGTTTTATAAGTGTTTGAAGACACGAATGTAGATTTTTCGATGGCGAGAATAAGAGTAATTTTTGACTCGGCCGTGCGTGTTGAGCACTGATAGGTGTGAAAACACCCATCCTTTTACCACTTAAATCGGGCTAAAACGAGACCAAAACACGTATTTAATATCATTTGTTTGGAATTATGCGTGGTTTTTGTGTTTATTGTGTTTTCAGAGTCAACCGGATGAATAATGAAGAAAACATGGGATTACACGGGTTTTATCGAGGAAAAAGACTCAAGACGAAGTCTATTGTCCAAGAGATGCAGAAGATTTGAAGTCATTGTGCCTATTTAAAGATTTATCGAAGAATAGAGCCAAAGATGGAAGATTCATATATGTCGAAGAACTCGAGTCTATAAAACAATAGATTATAAGACGAGTTGGAATAATTCACCGACACTTCTCAAATCCAAGTCGGCAACGTTTATGTAAAAGACGCATTAAGAAGAAAGAAGAAAAAGAAGCCCAAATCAAAACCCAATCAAAAGCCCATCACCACCATATACACGCCTATATAAAGGCCCTTACTTCACAAAAATTCACACTTAGTTTTTTAGTCTTTTAGGTAGTATCTAGTTTTAGAGAGAGAAAGTTTAGAACTTTCTTTTTGGGTATACCTAGGTTTCCGACTCGACATTTTCTCTCACTAGATTTCATCTTTTTCTCTTTCAAATTCAAACTTTGTATTACTTTTTCATTAATCAAGTTCAAGTTTTCAAGTTTTAATCTTTAATCTCATCCTTCCTTTCTTTTATTTTTATTGATTTTGGTACAAATCTCGTACGATCCGTGTTGTTCATCTATGATTTGTGCTTAAAAAGTTGTTAACTTTTTATGTTTCCTTAAGTTTTTACATAAATAAGCTTTGAGATCCTTGTTCTTATTGGCTTATTTGATGATTTAGCTTATTTACTTTTTGAAGTTTTTATGAAAAGTTCATATTTTTATTGATTTGATTTAAAAAGTTGCTTAATTTCGGTTTGATAAGTTGATTCTAGTGCTTATTTGATCCGGTTTAGGTGTTCGGGTTAGTTTTGTGATAAGCTCTTAAATATAGCTTATTCACTTGCTTAACCGAATTCCACAATTTTAGGAAGAGGTGCAAACACCCTTTCCGATTGCCCCATTCCGAGCAGGCTTCACATTCCGATTGACCAATCGGAAAAGGGTTGTCCCTTTTCCGATCTGCACCCTTGATTATTCCGACGGTAGCCACTATTCTAGCTTCCGATTGAGCATCATAATATTCCGATCAGCCTCAAGTTTTAGTATTCCGATTGTGACCAATTTTGGATATTCCGATTGGTTCCGTTTGTTGTATTCCGATTGTGCACCTTTTAGTACATTCCGATTGCCCCACCATTTTTGCATATTCCGATCACCAATTTCCTCCCATATTCCGATCTGCCCATTTCTTAAGTTTTCCGATTGATATTCTTTGGCAACATTCCGATCGCTTGACTCCTTGCATATTCCGATCAATTGATCGGAATAACATTCCGATTGCACCATGTTTGGTTATTCCGATTGAGTCACTTTGCTATTCTCCGTTCTTACTTTCTTTTAGTGGTTTCCAATTAAGTTCATATTTTTCACAAAGTTTTCCAAGAGTTAGATTTAATTGAATGTCCATTTATTATAATCTTTAAAGTTTTCAAACATTTAATTTTAAATTCGTCTTTTCACTTTAATCATTTAAGGCTTTAATTTTTCTCTTCGACACTTAATTTCTTGTCATTAGTTAAAATAGATAAACAAACCCACCACTTTTTATCAACCAAGAACAAATCATTCCACTTAAGACCGAGATCAATTCGAGAGGATATCGAGAGTAAAATTGAACCTAGCAAAATCTTAAATATCAAATGGCGCCGCTGCCGGCTCTTCTCGTTAAGATCAAAAGTTTTTTGTGACAACTTGGATTTTGGGATCCGTTCCCCGTGAACGTTACTTTTTCATAAAAATTTTCAAAAATCTTCAAAAATCCTAAAAATTAAAAAAAAAAAAAAAACAATAAAAACCAAAAATATTTTTGCTTTGTTTGTTCGTTCTTTTGCAGGTGTATGCGCACTCGATCCACGTCTTATCAAGAGCCCGAGCCTCTCGATAACCTAGACATGGCTGGTGTACAAAACAACAATAACATACCACCTCCCAACAACAATAATAACAACAACCCGCCTTTCAACAACATGAATAATAACAACAACAATGAGCACCTTCCGGATAATCGCCCAATGATTGAATTGCTGCAAGCTCATGTCGATGGCAATACGGATCCAATTGTTATACCACCAATTACCGCCAACAATTTCGAGCTAAAATCAGGCTTTATCCAGATGGTCTCAGCTCAACCATTCTTGGGACGAACCATTGATGACCCACACGACCATATCAAGAGATTTCTACAACTCACCAACACGGTCAAGTTCAATGGAGTTCCACAGGAGGTTATAAGGTTACAACTTTTTCCCTTTTCTTTAGAGGGACAAGCCCGGCATTGGCTTGCTAAGGAACCGCCACAGAGTATTCTCTCGTGGACGGATTTGGAAACAAAGTTTATCAACTACTTTTTTCCACCCTCTCGTACTACCGCTTTGCGGAATGAGATCATAAATTTTGAACAAAAGTACGATGAGTCATTCAGTGAATCTTGGGATCGCTTTAAAGATCTTTTAAGAAAATGCCCACAACATGGTTTTACCAAAGTACATCAAATCAATACTTTTTACAATGGTTTAAGCATGAGTGACCAAGATTCACTGAACAGTGCCTCGGGGGGTAATTTATTGGCTAAGACTTCCAATGCTGCTTGGGATATCATTGAGAACAAATCTCGTGTGCAAACCAAGAGTGTTAGGACCAATGTTGCTAGTGCTAGCACTAATGACAACGACAAGCGACTTGACAAAATCACCACACTTCTTGAATCGCTTGTCACCCACACCGTCAGCAACAACAACAGCAACAACGCCAAAAACGCTCAAGTGAACGCTGTCAGCCAACCTTGTGAGATATGCGGTGGTCCTCATTCTTACACAACTTGTACCGCCACCCAAGATTACCCTGCTGAGAATGTGAATGCGGCATATGGCACCTATCAACAACCTGCTTATCAAACAAAACCCCAAGGTGACCGTAACTTGCTTAGCTATCGCAGCAACAACTATATCTCACCACCTGGTTTTAATCCTAACAACCAAAACCAACAACAAAACCTCAACCGCCCTCCTCAACAACAACAAACTCGTACACCATACATCCCTCCTCACAAGCAGCAACAACCACAACAACGAAACACCCAAGTTTACCAGCAACCTGCTTATCAATCACCCGCATACACTGCTCCTTCAAACCAAACCCCCGCATCACATCAAGACATTGGAACCTACATGAGGACTAACGATGTGATCGTGGATAATCTCCAACAGGAAGTGCGCAACTTGAAAGAAGATCTGATGAAACAAGGGAATGATCTAAGAGCTGATATGAAGAACACTATGGATAGTCAAACGAATGACTTGAGGAACATGATGGCTAGTTTCTTCAATGGTAATCAACCCTCTTCTTCGGGTACTCTTCCGAGTAACACCGTTGCGAACCCAAGAGGGGAGATGAAAGCAATCACTACTCGAAGTGGTAAAGGTACCAAGGAACCCGAGCTTCCTATACCTCCACCGGTGATTGTGACAAAGGAGAACGAGTCACCTGCTCCTATTCCTCATCCTTCTCCTTCCCCAACTCCTCCACCTCTTCCTTCTACCCCTCCTCCACCCAAGGATGTGAGTGATCCTATTCTTCCAAAGCCTTCCTCTTCTTCCAATATACCTTATCCATCTAGGTTGAGGAAAGAGAAGCTCAAAAGCAAGGATGATATTCAGGTTTCTAATTTCCTTAAAATGTTCAAACAACTGAATTTCAATATCTCCTTCGCTGAGGCTCTCGCTCACATGCCTAAATATGCTAAAATGTTTAAAGATCTTCTGAGCGACAAAGAAAAGCTCCTCGATCTCGCCAACACCCAACTTAATGAGAACTGCTCTGCAGTGCTCTTGAGGAAATTGCCAATCAAGCTTGGTGATCCGGGTCGTTTTCTTATCCCTTGCAATTTCCCGGGAGTAGAGAATTGCATGGCCCTAGCCGATCTAGGTGCCAGTATTAATCTCATGCCTCTAAGTGTTTGGAAGCAATTATCTCTCCCAGAGCTAGTCCCCACCAAAATGACTTTGGAGTTAGCTAACCGTACGGTTGCTTATCCAGTGGGGATAGCCGAAGATGTCATTGTAGGAGTCGACAAATTCACCTTTCCTGCTGATTTTGTTGTCGTCGACTACGAGATGGACCCCCGTGTGCCACTTATTGTTGGTCGTCCATTCTTGAGGACCGGTCGCACTCTTATTGATGTTGAAGCCGGAGAGCTTATCATGAGAGTGGGTGACGACAAAGTAGTCTTCAACATGGGAAAGTTGTCTAAACAGCCTTATTCATATGAGAGCGTTAATTGTATTGATGTTCTTGATGAGGCTTGTGAAGAACACTTTAATGATGCTTGCAAAAGTATTCCTACCTCTCTTCCCACTGTTGAGACCGTGTCCTCTATTGATTCATCGTTGTCTCTATTTGGAGATAGTGATTTATTCTGGAACAATCTTGAAGATACCATGGGAGATGTGACCTTATCTACTGATGCTTCTCCCATCGATGGGGATGAAGATATGAATTTCTTTGACAATCTTCTCACCGAAGACAATCCTTCTCCTCCATCTCCCACGGTTATTGCTATCGATGCCACTTTGAAAACGCCTCCCGTCGAAAATCCTCCGGATTTGGAACTTAAGGAGTTACCGCCTCATCTCGAGTATGCGTTTCTTGAAGAAGAGAAGAAGTCACCCGTCATCATCGCTAAGGACTTGCAAGAAGAAGAGAAAACTCGTCTCATCGCTGTGCTTAAAGCTCATAAGAAGGCAATTGCTTGGAAAATTTCCGATATCCGCGGAATTGATCCGAACTTTTGTACTCACAAGATTCTCATGGAAGATGACTTCAAACCCACAATCCAGAACCAAAGAAGGGTTAATCCTAAAATTCATGACGTCATCAAACAAGAGGTTATCAAACTTCTAGATGCCGGCTTGATCTACCCTATTTCGGATTCGCCGTGGGTAAGTCCCGTCCATTGTGTGCCCAAGAAGGGCGGAATAACCGTTGTTCCCAATGAACACAACGAGTTAATTCCCACTCGTCTCGTTACTGGGTGGAGAGTTTGTATTGATTATCGTAAGCTCAATGATGCCACGAGAAAAGACCACTTTCCTCTTCCCTTCATGGATCAAATGCTCGAGCGTCTAGCTGGTAATGATTATTACTGCTTCTTAGATGGCTTCTCCGGGTATTTTCAAATTCCCATCGATCCCAAGGACCAAGAAAAGACCACATTCACTTGTCCCTATGGAACATTTGCTTACAAACGCATGCCTTTTGGTTTATGTAATGCTCCTGGGACATTCCAAAGGTGTATGATGGCGATCTTCCATGACATGGTGGAAGACACTATGGAAGTATTCATGGATGATTTCTCGGTCTATGGCGATTCATTCTCTGCGTGCCTTGCCAATTTGGAACGTATGCTCAAGCGGTGCGAAGACACTCGCCTAGTTCTGAATTGGGAAAAATGCCATTTTATGGTAAAAGAAGGCATCGTGCTGGGCCACAAGATTTCCAAAGCCGGTCTTGAAGTAGACCGTGCTAAAGTCGATGTTATCGCCAAGTTGCCTCCACCTTCTACCGTGAAGGGTGTGAGAAGTTTCCTGGGTCATGCGGGCTTCTACCGTCGATTCATCAAAGATTTTTCCCAAATCGCTCGCCCGATGACCCATCTCTTGGAAAAGGATACTCCTTTTATCTTTTCCAAAGAGTGCCTTGAAGCCTTCAACTCGCTTAAGGATAAGCTAACTAAGGCACCCGTCTTGGTTACCCCTAATTGGGAGCTGCCCTTTGAGTTGATGTGCGATGCTAGCGATTTTGCTATTGGAGCGGTTCTTGGACAAAGAGTGAACAAACACTTCCAACCGATCCATTACGCTAGCAAGACAATGACTGGGGCACAATTGCATTATACGACAACCGAGAAAGAGCTTTTAGCTGTTGTCTATGCTTTTGAAAAATTCCGCCCCTATCTTGTCCTTTCCACCACCATTGTGTATACCGATCATTCCGCGCTGAAGTACTTGTTGACAAAGCAAGATTCCAAACCAAGACTTCTTCGCTGGGTTTTGCTGCTCCAGGAATTTGAAATCGAAATGCGCGATAAAAAAGGAGCAGAAAACCTAGCCGCGGATCATCTCAGTAGACTTGAGGATCCTTACCAGGGGGCTCATCCGAACAAAGAAATCAATGATTCTTTTCCCCTGGAGACCTTAATGTCTATCAACTCGACTGCTGACGAAACCCCGTGGTTCGCAGACATTGCAAACTACTTAGCGGGTGGAATCCTCGTTGACGGGTTAACATCCCAGCAAAAGAAGAAGTTCTTCAAAGACATAAAGACTTACTTCTGGGATGACCCGTATCTTTTCAAACAATGTGCTGACTTGATTATTCGCCGATGTGTTGATGGACCGGCAGCTTTCGAAATCCTTGATGCTTGCCACAAAGGACCCACTGGTGGTCACTTTGGTCCCAACTACACCACCAAAAAAGTGTTTGATTCAGGATTTTATTGGCCCTCCATTTATCGTGACGCTCACGATATGGTTAAAAAATGTGATGCTTGCCAGAAACAAGGCACGATCACACATAAAGACGAGATGCCTCAGAATTTCATTCAAGAGTGTGAAATCTTTGATGTTTGGGGTATCGACTTTATGGGGCCATTTCCTTCATCTAAAGGAAACAAATACATCCTTGTTGCCGTTGACTACGTCTCCAAGTGGGTTGAAGCCAAAGCTTTACCTACTAATGATGCAAGGGTGGTTTGTAACTTTTTGAAATCGCTGTTCTCTCGATTCGGCGTTCCTCGTGCTATTATCAGTGACCGCGGGACTCATTTTTGCAACTATCAATTTGCAAGAGTCATGGCCAAGTATGGTGTCAATCACCGTCTTTCCACCGCTTATCATCCCCAAACCAATGGGCAAGCCGAGATATCCAACCGTGGATTGAAGCGAATTTTGGAGCGCACTGTGGGAGAGCATCGTGCCGCGTAGGCCGATAAGTTAGATGATGCTCTGTGGGCTTTCCGTACTGCTTACAAGACCCCGATCGGTTGTACACCTTATCGTCTTGTGTACGGGAAAGCATGCCACCTTCCCATCGAGCTGGAGCATAAGGCGCACTGGGCCTTAAAGTGGGCTAACTTCGACATCAACAAAGCCGGTGATCATCGCAAGATTCAACTCAACGAGCTCAACGAACTGAGAAATGAAGCTTATGAGAACTCACTGATCTACAAAGAGAAGACGAAGATCCTCCATGACGCAAAAATCAAGAACCGAGAGTTCCATATTGGTGATCAAGTCTTACTTTTCAACTCTCGGTTGAAGATCTTCTCTAGCAAGTTGAAGAGCCGCTGGTCTGGTCCATTCACCGTCGCCAACGTCTTTCCGTATGGGACCATTGAGCTTTCTCAGCCAAATGGGCCCAATTTCAAGGTGAATGGCCAGCGTCTGAAGCTGTACTTTGGTGAGGACATCTCTCAGGAGATGATTCCATCCCTCACCACGTTCCCCATGAACTAAATTTGGGTCGAGTCAGGCTCATGACTCGATTATCAAAAACAAGCGCTCCTCGGGAGGCAGCCCGAGTATCTATCCTTTTACGTTTTAACCTCCTAAGTGTAGGGGGGCCTGCATAGGTGTTTGTATTTTTGTGGTGATGTGATTACAGGGATGAATGCACTCTTGGAACCTTTGAAGAACCGTGCTACCGTGTTATCCGAAATCCGGTTCTATCTCTTAACTATCGTGATTCAATTTTCTTCATACTCACATTGAAATTGATCACTTTAGTCGTCTCTTCCTTAACTTGAGTTAACCAACGTGCACAATGTCATAAGTGTAGGGGAGACTTTTCCCACATGCTTAAACATTGAGGACAATGTTTATCTTAAGTGTAGGGGGGACTTCTATCGAAGTTTTAAGTGGACTTTTCCATGAAAATGCCTTCATTTAACCAGAAAATCATCTTTTTCAACATTTTTCAAAATTTTAATTAACTTTGGCCATTTAGTCGTAATTCTTAAATTTTTATCGTTGCTTTCATATGTATATATTCCGCAATAAAGTCAAAAATTTTAATAAGTGGTGTAGCTAGTTTAGAAATCTTTGACATATTAGGCCCGTTGCGTTTATTTTGACTCAACCCGAATAGACTTATCCAAGTTTATTCTAGCTAGTATCCTTAACCATGTAGACCTTAATTGGTTTATTAGGCTAAGTGTCCACGAGTCTCATTACTTGAGATTTTAAATTGTGGAGGACGAGAAATGATAGAGTCAATTATAAGTCGGTGTTCTTGCGCAAGCTCACTTGGTGTAATTATTTGCCTATTCTCCCATCACTTGCTAAAAATTTATCTGCAATAAGTAAGGTCTTACGATTTGAAAAGTTACTTAGCTTCTAGCCCAAGATCGTTTAAAAGTTGCTCGGTAATGACGAGAGTTCATAGCCAAGGCATAACTTATGAAGCGGGGCGCGAAGATTGGCGAGTCCAAAAAGGCCCTAACAAGGCATGAGGATTCAATATTATTGCTGAAGATCCAAAGTGATGTGAAAAGCATTATTCCTAAAATCAATATGAAGGATCAAGACTCACGACGAAAAGCAATCAACTCCCATAAAGATCATGGAGAAGTCTATCCGAAAAGACCCTAACAAGGTATGAGGATAAATAGATCCAAGTCCGAAAAGGAGGCGGATCGTTGTATCTCAAAATCCCAATTAGAGATTGAAGAAATAATCATGAAGTCGTGGTCAACAAAGTTGGAGTACCCCTCAAAAGTCTCCAAGCGAAGAAACTCTATTATGATGAGAAGACCATTATCTCAAGAACGTCTCTCGAAGATATGAAGTATGAAGTACATGCCAAATATCGGCCCGAGAAAGGTCTCAAATCGTGAACCAAGTTATGCCAAGATATGAACTTTTTGATATCCCGAGAAGCAGTTTTAAGAGATTTTGTCCTTTAGCTAACTATTGATCAAATCGTCCTACTTTGCTTTCAGCCCTAAATAACTATCGAAATAAGTCCAAAAATGCATCTTCATGATCATTCTAAGACAAAAATAAAATATAAGAGATACACCTAGGATTAAGGGAGTCTAAGCATTTAATTAAGCCATGTGTGTAAGTGTTTGAATTGCTAACTTATAATAACAATGATCTCGTTTTTAAGCTTAGTTTGGGGAACGTGAAACTTGAGGGTGATAAATCTTCGCAGCACCGAAGCCCTAATGTAAGTCCTCGATCTCTTTGCAAGTTATTTCCATCCTTTTGTTTGCTTTAAAGTTTTAAATTTCTCCTAGTATTTTTATTTTCGTTTAGTAGTATATTAATAAGGCCAAGGTTGATTGATTATGAGGAAAGTGTAAATGTGCTTTGTCACTAAGCATTGCATGAGGGCATGGCAATGGTTAAGTGTAGGGGATTTGATATGTGTGAAAACACCCATCCTTTTACCACTTAAATCGGGCTAAAACGAGACCAAAACACGTATTTAATATCATTTGTTTGGAATTATGCGTGGTTTTTGTGTTTATTGTGTTTTCAGAGTCAACCGGATGAATAATGAAGAAAACATGGGATTACACGGGTTTTATCGAGGAAAAAGACTCAAGACGAAGTCTATTGTCCAAGAGATGCAGAAGATTTGAAGTCATTGTGCCTATTTAAAGATTTATCGAAGAATAGAGCCAAAGATGGAAGATTCATATATGTCGAAGAACTCGAGTCTATAAAACAATAGATTATAAGACGAGTTGGAATAATTCACCGACACTTCTCAAATCCAAGTCGGCAACGTTTATGTAAAAGACGCATTAAGAAGAAAGAAGAAAAAGAAGCCCAAATCAAAACCCAATCAAAAGCCCATCACCACCATATACACGCCTATATAAAGGCCCTTACTTCACAAAAATTCACACTTAGTTTTTTAGTCTTTTAGGTAGTATCTAGTTTTAGAGAGAGAAAGTTTAGAACTTTCTCTCACTAGATTTCATCTTTTTCTCTTTCAAATTCAAACTTTGTATTACTTTTTCATTAATCAAGTTCAAGTTTTCAAGTTTTAATCTTTAATCTCATCCTTCCTTTCTTTTATTTTTATTGATTTTGGTACAAATCTCGTACGATCCGTGTTGTTCATCTATGATTTGTGCTTAAAAAGTTGTTAACTTTTTATGTTTCCTTAAGTTTTTACATAAATAAGCTTTGAGATCCTTGTTCTTATTGGCTTATTTGATGATTTAGCTTATTTACTTTTTGAAGTTTTTATGAAAAGTTCATATTTTTATTGATTTGATTTAAAAAGTTGCTTAATTTCGGTTTGATAAGTTGATTCTAGTGCTTATTTGATCCGGTTTAGGTGTTAATTCGGGTTAGTTTTGTGATAAGCTCTTAAATATAGCTTATTCACTTGCTTAACCGAATTCCACAATTTTAGGAAGAGGTGCAAACACCCTTTCCGATTGCCCCATTCCGAGCAGGCTTCACATTCCGATTGACCAATCGGAAAAGGGTTGTCCCTTTTCCGATCTGCACCCTTGATTATTCCGACGGTAGCCACTATTCTAGCTTCCGATTGAGCATCATAATATTCCGATCAGCCTCAAGTTTTAGTATTCCGATTGTGACCAATTTTGGATATTCCGATTGGTTCCGTTTGTTGTATTCCGATTGTGCACCTTTTAGTACATTCCGATTGCCCCACCATTTTTGCATATTCCGATCACCAATTTCCTCCCATATTCCGATCTGCCCATTTCTTAAGTTTTCCGATTGATATTCTTTGGCAACATTCCGATCGCTTGACTCCTTGCATATTCCGATCAATTGATCGGAATAACATTCCGATTGCACCATGTTTGGTTATTCCGATTGAGTCACTTTGCTATTCTCCGTTCTTACTTTCTTTTAGTGGTTTCCAATTAAGTTCATATTTTTCACAAAGTTTTCTAAGAGTTAGATTTAATTGAATGTCCATTTATTATAATCTTTAAAGTTTTCAAACATTTAATTTTAAATTCGTCTTTTCACTTTAATCATTTAAGGCTTTAATTTTTCTCTTCGACACTTAATTTCTTGTCATTAGTTAAAATAGATAAACAAACCCACCACTTTTTATCAACCAAGAACAAATCATTCCACTTAAGACCGAGATCAATTCGAGAGGATATCGAGAGTAAAATTGAACCTAGCAAAATCTTAAATATCAAGCACTTAGCTTTGATTCCTTAACTACACATTAGGCTAAGTCTCTTAAATGAGGACGATAAATGATAGAGTTAATTATAAGTTACTATGCTAAACGTAGAGTACTCGTATTCTTTCAAAAACTCATGTGTTCTCGTTGTTTGCTTATTCTCCCTTCGCATGTAAATATTTTTTGCTTAATAAATATTGACTTAGCGGTTTAGTTAGGATTGTTGGGTTTCTAGTCTTTTCTAGTAGCTTCCGTGTAATTAAATTGGGAAGACATTAAGGTATCGCCAGCGTCACGGTTTTGAAGTATTGGCACCCGAATAATCGAAAGCTTCACCCAATAATAAGATTTCAAGTGCTCACCAAAATCTAGCAAACAATTTGAAGCCCCACAAGGCCTAAAATCTATGCAAAAATTTAAAGTGAATCAAGCCTTAATCTTCGAAGCTTTAAAGATCCAAAATTCGCTTTAGCGTGAGGATATACGTCTTTGGCTAATAAAACCACCGATGAGGCGGATAATAAAAGGCAAGGCAAGACCGAAGTCATAATAAAAGCTTCATGGCGAAGTTGAATAAAAGATGGAGGTAAACCAAAGATAATAAGGCCCTTCCGTTAGGGGGCGTATAAAAGTCTTGGTAATAAGTCTCATGTTCAAAACCGTTATAAAACCGTGTCTATCGATTCTTCTTGTCAACTTAATTTTTTAACATCGTTGTCTATTAGGAGGGGTTATTGATTTGATGGTCTTAGTTACACCATTAGGACTCTATTTTTAGACCTAAATCTCTATTATCGCATAAGTCAACAATGTATCCTCGTGAAACATTCAAGACAAAATAAAATATAAGAGATACAACTTAGGAATAATGGGAGGATAAGTACGTGATTAGGGCATATGAGTAGTGTTAGCATTACTAACTTATAATGACAATGATCTTGTTGCACGCTTGACATGGAATTGGAGTAAAAATCGAGGACGATAAAATTATTTCTAACGAAGCATTCACTTGTTCTTATTCTATGAACCTAAACGTCCCATTTTGCGATGAAAATCATACATTATGTCTAAAACACAAGTAGTAGCAATAGTAATAGTGTAGCTAGTTATCATTTCAATAAAGTGAATAAAAATGAATTTGGGAGATGCTACGATACTTTATTCTAGCATTGCGTGAGGGCACGACAATGGTTTAGTATGGGGGAGTGATGAGACTGCTTTTATACATAGTCTCATCGTCCAAATAGGGCTTAAAATGCATTAAATATCATCAAAATACCCAAATATATGCTTGTGTTTGTTGCTTGTGTATTTTAGGTACGGATATTGAGAAAATGACAAAAGATCACAAGAATCAGTCAAAAACGAACACGGGAAACGAAGCCGCACGATGAACCAAGCCCTAATGAAGAATTTTCCAAAGAAAACCCTTGAAGATTTGAAGAATTATGAAGATTGGTCCTCCAAGTTTGAATAATTGACACTTTATACCCTTGTATCTTCATAATTACAAGTTTGGTCCCTAAAGTTTGTCAAAATTACAAAAAGGACCCTTAACTTTGAAGAATTGGCAAATTTAGTCCCTCAACAAAACTAAATTGTCAATAATGGTCCTCCAAGAAGTCAACAAACAAGTCAAAGCCTTAAAGTATGAAGACATGTCAAGGACAGCCCTTGAATATTGAAGAATTTACATGTTTAGTCCTTGTTTCAAGCTTATAAAGTTTTTGTGCCAAAACTGCCAACTTCCCAAAGTTGTTATGTGAAAAAGTGGCGTTGATAGCCATTTTATACAACATGAAGAAAGAGTGAAAATAGGGGGGTCAAACCTGCCAGACAACCAAACCTAAACCCTCCACTCATAGCATGCCACATCACCCACTCACACCCATTAACCAATCACAAACCACCTCCTCTCCACGTCTGCTTTCCACCCACACCAATTAACCTAAATTAATCCCTTCCCTCCAAACATTTATTTAAAAACTCATTAAACCCAAACCGGATTAAACCACCCCCTAATCCACCCTTAAACCCTAATAATCCCCAGGATGAACACTTATCAAATCAAAGGGTTTTTTGTTTATTTGCTCCAGATCCATGATTAACCATCACTTAAACCTAAAACCACCCTTAAACTCCCATCACCATCACCTCACATGCTTGTGCCACCCTCCCCTGCCCCACTATTCACTCCCAAACAAAAAGATGACAGCAAGATCAACAACTCACAGCATTTTCGTGCTCCCAAAGGCAAAATGGACGACCAAGATCCTCTTTTTCACTGCTGGCATCTCACAAACGTCCAAGAATCATCACATGGGCTCTTGACAAGTTCAAAAAATGGCATCTAACTGGCATCTTCAAATATTCGTCCAAGGGTAGCTTGGGAAGTTCAAGTTATTAGGGTTTTAGAGTTCTATTCAGTTCTAGAAGCATTTGTAGCCTATTATATAAAGGCATGATAGGACTTTAGTTTACCTGTTCTTTTTTCCTTCTCCTAGGTCATAGCCTTGTAAATCCAGTTTTATTACATGAAATGAAATGGTATTGAGTTGTTGACGAGAAACAAAAGAGCCACTTACTTTTCATTTTGCATTTTAAGTTTTCAAGTTAAAAATTTCATTTCCTGTTTTTGTTGTTTGGAGACTCAAGTTTGACAAGCTTTAATTTACCATTCCAAGTGCTTTAAACTGATTACATGAGCCTGATATCCTTGTTGAATATCAAGCTCAAGTAAGGTTTGAGGTATTTGTTGATTTAGTACAATTGGAAATTTTCAGAAAGCCTTAAAAACCAGTTTTTTTTACATCACTGTTTCATTTAAAAAGCTATAAGCTATAAGGAGACTTGTCAATAAGTCATTCTTATAGCTCATTGGCTCTCATACCAGGTCACTCTTCTTGTTGTGGTTTGTTCTTAGCAGGTTCAAAACAAAAGCCATTTCTATCCATTTGTTGTTAAGACATTCTTCATAATCATCTTACCAAAAGTCTGCACAAGCCCGGGCTTGTTTGGAGGTGACTATTCAGTCACTGTTGGGCCTGGATGTAGGCCCAATAAGGTAGCTTACTTGACCCTTTTTCAGTTTTTAAAGAAATATTCAGTTTATGTGATTTTGCATGATTTTGTGTAGAAGTTGTTCTTTTGTCTGTTTAAGTGTTGAATATTGCTTATTTAAGGTTAGTATGCATGTTTAGATAGTTTAAATCAGTTTGGTTGAAGTTTAATTAAGATTTGGTTTCTGAAATTTTAAAGGGGTGTTTGGATTAGGATTTTAGTTGGTCATATTATTGTTAATCTTGTGAGAAACTTGGTTAGACATACTCCTTTGGTTGTTAGTAGATGATACAGGCTATTGGTTTTCATTTTGGAAGGGTTTTAAAACATTTGCATGCTTAAAATTTAGAAAAATAGCCAAGAATCAGCTAAGTGCTTGTCTGCCTAAATTTGTGAAGTATTTGAGCATCAATCTTGATATTCTGCTAGATTTCAGGTCATTTTAGGGTTTTGTATAGATTGTATGCCATTTGGTTGATGATTGTACAAGTTATTGGAGTTTGAAATTCAGATTTGTGCCAAGTAAACCAGTCATTTGTTCATCAGTTAGCATAGCTTTTATCAGAAACTTGTTATTGCCTTTTGTGCTTGATTTTGTGTATACTTGTTGTTTTTTTGTGTTGATTCTGACTCCTTATACTCAACTGAGTATATGGGTGCCCCAATTGTCCATTTAAACATCACAAAATCCAAGTTCAAGTCCTCTTGAACCTTTTCTGCACAAGTGAAGAAATCACCTTGTGTTCATCAGAAACACATATCATATCTGGGCACGTTTTGGTTTCTAGCAGCTTGATTATAGCTTGTTTATGGATTTTAAGTTTGTTTAGAGTATATTTAAGTACTTGGGTTTGAGTTTTAAAGTAAAAAAAAAAGAAAAAGTTTTTGCAAAAAGCTCCTTGGCCTGGGCTCGAACACGGGACCCCTCGTTGGAGGACTATACGTGTTAACCAATGATCCAAGTGCTTTTCTATGCACAAGTCTCATTTCATTATTTACTTAAGGGTTGTTTGTTTTGTAGCTTATTTGATCATCAGCTTATTAAAAAGCTATTTATAGCTTATTTCCTTAAGGTTCTTACCAGTTAGCATTTTTCTTTTGTTTGTATTAGGTTTTAGGACTTTTCTGTTTAAAAAGTTTATTTTTCCCTTTATTAATTAATTTTCTAGGATTATTTAAAGTTTTAATTTTAAAAAGTCATTAAAAAATAGAAAAAGGTTATTTAAAAATCTGAAAAAATAGGTTTTAGGTTTTTAATCATATCTTTGAGGTTTTCAGCTATTTAAGTTTTCAATTTAGCTTATTTTTGATTTTATAGGATTTTAGGGTTTTTAGCTAACTTTAAAATTTAATATAAAATTATTAAATAGGTTTCAGAAAATTTTAATTGCATTTTTATCTTAGTTACATTATTCTAGATTTTTGATTATTTTTTAGAATTTTTTTATGAACTTTGAATTTTTTTGAATATTTTAATATTATTTTATTATTAAAATTGAATTTTGATTTTTTTTAGTTTTTTCATTTTCCTAGGTTAAGGACACTAAATTAGGAGTTTTGTCACTTTCCAAATATTTTTAGGACTTTTCAATTAATTTCTAGAATTAATTTAAGTTTTAAGTGATTTTAATAGTTTTTAAGTGTTTAAAAATAGTTTAATTTGGTTTTAAAATTTTTAAAAATAGTTTTTAGCTTAATTAAGATATTTTTGAGGTTTACAAACTATTAGATCTTGTTTAGGGCTTTTTAATAATTAATTGTGATTTTTAGGGCTTTAATTAGCATTAAAAAGTCATTATCTAATTAATTAAAAGGTTTTAGCAAGTTTGGATTTTTTTTAAACTCTTAGAATATTATTAGGGATTTTTAGTAATTTTTAGGAATTTTTAGGTTAAAATTTTAATTTTTGTACTATTTACGGTTTTGCGTGATCGCCTTTTTCGTCATAGTTTAATTCGTCTTCGTAACCGTGTTTCTCTTCTAATCCCATTTCTTTCTCAATCATATAATCACAAATCAATATCAATTCAACACACAACGCACTTGCCTCCTTGAGAACGAACTCACTCTTAGGGTCATTCACACACGGTTTTCCTAAATCGTCGTGCTCACTTGCCCTATTTATTGCTCTTTTCCTAAAGGGTGGTAAAAACTCTACAATCAATCGCCACTTTCAAATTATTGGGTGGCGTTCCCTTCTCTTATGTCGTTGGCTGTAACGGAGCTGATATTGTGTGGCACTTTGCTGATGGTATTAGTGTATTGAGGATAGTAGCAGTGCCCCCTTCCACAAGGAATTTAAGCATGGGCTGTGGATGGTACGACCCGGATAGACAGGATTCCTAAACTTCCAATGATGCCATTGTATGGCGATGGTGAGTGTATCACCATGAAATTCATCCATGTCGTGGTCGAGTGCTCTTCATATCCGATTGTTACCGATAGTCGTAGTTGACCCAGTGGCCAAATTGTTTCACCGCTGAAGCCTATGAGTGGCGACGTGGTCGACATCAACTGGTTTATGACTTATGGTTTTATCCGTATGAAGCAGTGCTCGTAAAGAACATCTGTTGAAGATCCTCCATCAATAAACATGTGGCGGACTGTTTGTTCCCCTATATTTACTTCGATTATAAGAGGTCCTTCGGCTACGTTGCCTGCTTTTATGGGAGGAAACGAGATCTCCTTATCGTGGGAAAACTTTTGACTGATTCTCCGCCTAGTCCTGCGTTGTCACGACTGTACCATAAATATGGTTGTGGGCTTATCCTTCGAATGGTCTTTCTTATCATTCATCTTGTTATCCTTCCTATCTTTCCAATCTTTGATGAGGTGCTTTAGCTTGCCCGACTTCACCAGCGCCTCAATATGCTCTTTTATCTGGATGCACTCATCTATACCATGACCCTTGTCATTATGGTATTCTCAATACTGACTGCCTTGACGGTGGTCCACTGGGGTGGTCATCGGGGGCGGCTTTGGGAAGTTCGCCCCTTCAGACATTAATATCTCCCTAGGAGTCATTTTTAAGGGGGGTGAATTTGTCATTCCTACGCCGTGATAAGTGGAACAATGGTATCCTTCTCTCAGGCTCCTTCTCTAGTTCAACCTGGTCGTGATAAGTGGAACAATGGTATCGAAGTTTTGTGTGACGTAGTATTCGATACTCCCATCATTGACGGAGACGATCGTGCCGTCCTTAATTTCCGTCAGGGGTTGTTTTTGTGCCTCCTTGTTAAGGGGAGAGGGTGCCGACCCTGGGTCAGGGTTGTTCACAACCAAGTTTGATGCGGGAGTATTGAACAATGCACCCATTCCTTGTGGAGGTTGGTTCACCGTGTTTCGAGCATTTGCCCAAGCTTGCTGACCCCGTGGGTGACTGAGTGGAGGCTATGTGCGAATCTGACGTTAACGCTTTCTTACCAATGTTTTTTGGATTTCCCACATTAGGATTTCCCTTCGTCATTAGTAGAGTTTAGCGTAGGGTCCCATGGATGGCAAACTTGTTGATACAAAAGTTGGATGGACCTTGACTAACCCGAATTAGGCTTCACTCGGGTATCCGGGGCTCCCGCTCTCGTACCAAGTGAACTTCTAATGTGACCCAGCACACTAAAAGAACAACGCACCGTTAGGCTTACCGTGTGAATGTTTTCCACGATTAGACTCCGACGTGAGAGTAAGTAATCGGTTTATGGTTTGGTAATCAGTAAGGGTAAAAGACTGTGCATGATATCGTACCCTTGTGGAACTCTTGGAGGTTCCTTATAATAGGCAATAGAACCCTAATTGGGCTTTACCGAACCTTAAGATCCAAGCAAGAGATATTTGCCAAATAAGCGATGATCTTTATCTTTTATATAAGGTTAGTGAATATCTTCTTGCATTAAACGAATAATAATCCTACTTAGGTTATGATTCTCTCTGCCCTTATCCGCATATAATTAAGACCCAACCCGTATTATACCGCGTGAGGCTATTACCAATTGGGCCTTACGGACCTAAGGCAATGATTACCTGTCCCATACTTGTTGGGCCGAATACGAGTAATACCTGTGGGTCGGTTTCATGACCCAGCTGGAGACTATACGTCATCATAAAGTATTTATCTAACCCCAAATCACGAATAGTATATAAATTCATCGTATCAAATGTTGTTTAAAAAATATGTAGGTGCTAATCAACTACCAGAGTTTAAAGTATATGTCTTACACTGTGTTCTCGAGATCATTCATTAAAGAAAATGAAAAAAATAAAAGTAAAGTGTTTCACCCTAATATTGGGATGAAACAGTTTAATTAAATTTCCTTTCAAATTGAATTAAATAATACTCCACTTTACTTCCATTTTCAAATATAGTTATTTTGGATACCATATTTATCTTGTATACAAAGGGACTCATCCCACCATCCATCTCTACCTTATCTAATGGAAAATATTAAAAGTATTTAATTATTTCACTTGTTTTCATAATTTAAATATCTCTTAAACCGTTAAGCGTTAAATAAAAATAAATATACCATCACGACGAACATTTAATAAGCTTTCTACGGATATGCATTAAGATATACTTTTGAAGAAAAAAATCGTCTTTTTTTTCGTTTTTTAAAATTTGCGTAAAATATCATATATGATAATAGTGTTTCATCATATATGATATTAATATTATGGTACAAATTATTATTGAATCACATATGATATTGGTTTATATCATATATGATAAGTTATATCATATATGATACTAGTGTTACTATCATACATGATATTTAGTATTATATATGATAATTTTTGACAAAGAAAAGAAATGTGAAAAAACGAGAAATTTTTTTTTGCCGAAAGTATATCATATAACATATCTGTAGAAAGATAATTAAATGTTCGTCGTAATGACATATTTTTTTCGTATACGATTAACAGTTTAAAAAATATTAACGTTTAAAAAAAAGATTAGGTTTTTGTTTAATGTTATTTATTGGATTAGGATGAAAATGGATAATGGAGATTAATCTAGTATCCAAATAAAGTTTTGTACTATTGAATTAAAAATTTATGAAAATTTTGAGAACATAATTTTTTTTTTATAATTTTTTTTTTCATTTTCCTTTCATTTCATTTTATTTCTTTAATTAAAGATCTAGCTTTAGCATACAACCGGGAACAAGCTAAATCGATAACTATAAATGATGCCCAGCTATCAGATAGGTAAAATGAAAATTTTCATAATTCTCTCTCTCTCTCTCTCTCTCTCTGAATAGTTGATGAAGAAAGATTAGTGATTCATCAAATCCAGCAGCAAGTAAGTTCAGTTTTAATTTCAACTCTAATTGAAAATAAAGGCTTTTGGGAGACAAATATGAAATTGGGGGGTTTCTGTTTGGATTAAGTTATTCAAACTGCCCTCTATTGCATGTGGACAAACCGAATGGGCTAAATATTTACTAGGTAGCAGTATGTGTAAAGAGGTTTTGGTGAAATGGCTTCCTATATTCAAATTTAGTTGTATCTTTTTTCGTAAAAAACGGATTGGCATTGATTTTAGATTATAGTTATATTTTTTTCATAAAATATGGGATAATGTCTAAATGCCTTTTGTATGGGTGTGTTTTATGCAGGTTGCTTGCAGCCTTGGACAACGATTGATGATCGTGTTATATACATGTAACTATGCGTCAAACAAATCTGTAAGTCAACTTAAGTTGGACACCTCCTTAAAGCATTCTGCAATCCTTAACACCTCCTTGGATTTATGGGTCATAGGTCACATCATGATCCATTTTGTAAGAACGAAATTCAAGTTTCATTTGGTAAAAAAGATCAACCAATCAACACAACATTTATAATGACCAGTTTTGTAACCCACAAGCAATATACTAATCACTTTTACTGATATTTTTAAGTATAGATTGGGGATTGGGTTGGTTTTGCAAATTATCAAGTATTCAATCTGTTTCTCATCTCAGCAATATTAAGTAATCTCATAAGTAGAACAGTTTAAGTTGTGTGTACTCCCTCTTTGCCTCTTACCCTTTTCATCACACAAGTTATTCGAGCATCAAGACCCATCAAAGCACCATGAGTACAAGCCATATCCATGCGCTTTTGTCAAGTTACCTGTAATTAATAATGGTCCCTCCCATAATCAACAAGCTGGTATAATTGTGAATTAATTTTTTTTTTGAACGGCAATTATATTAAAGAACTAGCAAGATGCTAGACAAACCAATTACAAGATAGAAGAAAGGGTACTACATGGATCGCTAAACCATTCTATCCAACTGAAAGAAGCCTTCTGACATCTACTAGATATCCAAGTGAATGACATTGTCTTGATCTCGTTCAGAATGAGCTCCTGTTGAGGCCTTTTTAGGCTGAAAAGCACTTTGTTTCTATAGTTCCAAAGTGACCAGATGGTATTATTGATGACCACATCGAAGAAAGGCTTGAACTTGTTCTCCAAGAGGACACGATCTGATAAAGAGACTAGGTCTTCAAGGTTTGTGATGGGGGTATCCTGGAGCTGCCACCATGCGTAAACATCTTTCAAAATCTTACGGGCAATCGAGCATGAGACGAACACATGGGATTCAGTCTCCAAATCAGAATTGCAGATGGGGCAAAGCACCGAGTCTCCCTTTTCTAAGTTTCTATAATATATAGCACTACTCGCTCTAATGTCTTCGATTTTAGATTAGTTGATTAAGTGATGTACTTAACATTTATTTGCTACAGTTCCTTAAGAGTAGTCAACTGCAATCGCAGTTTCTTCGCAAAGCATTTTATGTATGTGAAAAGATACAACTATCAATTTTGGAGAGGAATTACTTTGCCATCTATTCATAGTAGATCACTGCAAGAAAAGGAGAATTCAATTTTGACGCTTCTAATTTTTTATGCTTCATACCCATAGGGGAATTTCAATATCAGCTATCATATCAAAAATAGAACCAAACATTATCGAGTTAAATAATAGTTTATGATTAAAAGTATTAATATAAAATATATTCCCTAATTTGAAGTAAAATCTTACGTTTCCATGCAAGTCTATATATTCTTTATTATCCGCTTAGGTACGATGAGATATATCTAATGTATTTGTGTGCTATTATGAGCAGATCTTCCTTCATGAATTCAAAGAGTGCTAGAAGCTGGAACACTCCCGAAACTTATTGCTCGATCAATGGAGGAGCTGTATCATAACTACAAAAATGTAGTACGTTTTTTTTTGTTTCTTTATGCACAATTCCTTTAATTTTAGAGCATAACAACACTTGGTGTAGCATAGACCATTTAAATGAGTAGGAGACTGATTCTAACCTTTTTATGCATTCTGTCGTATTTTTTAAAGGTCAATATAAATGGGTTATATGATTTTCATAATAAACCTGAACTATAATGGTACTAAAGAGTAGATGAAGAAGAAAGCACTCAAATGTCATATATGTTAAAGATTTCTAATGATAGTCAACTGCTCAATGTTTTAAGAGAAATTTGTTGAAAGGATATGTAGGCTAGGCTATGTAGCATGAAAGTGATGAAACTCCTTGGCGCCTCCTCCAATTTATTCATATATTATTAGTCGTAAGTTTCTGTGCAACTCAATGATTTGTGTCAATTTATTTACTTCAGGTGAATTCTATAAAGTTTCACGGTATTGCTTCGGGTCTGAATATATTATGGAAAGAAGGTCCCACTTCTTTTGAGAGGTTGGTATGCAAAGTTATTCGGGTATGGTGTGGTGTGCAAGGTGGATTCAAGTTTGGTCTCTATGAGTTCTGTAAAAAAGGTTACACTAATGTGCTTGCGAGTGAAAGACATAGTGTCGTGTTTTTTCTCAGCTGTGCATCTGCTCAAGTATATGCTGATATTGCTCTTTGCCCATTTGAAGCTGTCAATGTTCGTGTCCAAACATAGCCCAATTTCGCAAAGGGGTTGTCTAATGGCTTCCCAGTACTATATGCACGAGAAGGAATTTATGGGTATATACTTACAATTTTTGGATAAATAAATGATTTGTGTACACCTCATTTTAACTTCCGGAAGTATATATTTTTATGTAACAACTTTTTCATAAATTCGTCATTCAAAGCAATAAATTTGTAAAAAGTAATTTAAAGTTGTGTGAGAAGATTGTTTGTCGATCATTTGCGAGATGGGTATTTTCACAGTTTTTAGCGAAGTTCTCTGCCTATGCTTTTAAGAGTATTTTATGGAGGTTTATTTTTGTGTATAATAACAGGTAGTTAGCGTGGCACCACACATCTAATTTTATTGCTGTCTGTTTCTTGCAGGTTAGAAGTTGTTCCTTTGCTACTGACGGCATAATCAATAATGATGTGTCTGCCTTTTATAATCACCCCTTTCGGAATTGGGCAGGTACATTTTCAGCAGCTCTTTACAAAAACCTCGAGAGATGTTACATGGAAATGTACCTGGTGGTTGGTAATCACATGTTTAAATGAAAGTTTTTGCGAGCACCATTGTTAGTATAACAATCTTTACCTTTGATTGCAGCAATGTGCATCTATTCGGGTTAATTCATGAGGTCGCTTGGATTGTCGGCCCTTGCAACCATATGCTTCACAGCGAGTACCAACATAGGGTTTAAATTTTTATGCGGTTTCAGAAACCTTCGGCGTTTAATCGGTTTACATAGGTTCCATTGCTAACTGAGTGGTAAGCAACATCGAAGTCATGCGCTTATGTGAATTTAACTGATAAACTTATTGCGTTTCTAAGTGCAGGTATCAGGAAGGTACTAAAAAACTTTCTAGAAAACTGCTTATTTTAAAATGAAAGAATTTAATTTTTCAAATATTGTATAACCAACTTAACCATATAACTAGCTATATAAGATCGACTTATAATAAAAGCCAGTCACTGATCGTTTTGATTTAACATAAACAACCACCATTACTACCAGCTTGAAACTGATAGTCTAATACGGATTGATAAAATAACTTTTTCAAGATTTTGTAGGTTTCATGAAGTATAAATACACTTTGGGTGACTTTTGACCTGTTTACTTTTTAGCTTTGTATTAGATGCTAGAGATAAAACTAATCCACTAGATATAAAGTAAACTAGTCATCATTTCCAGCTATGAAGTGTAGGGTTTTAAAGATTAAGTTGGTGCTTTTTAATATGCAGTTTTTGCTACTGGTGTTGCCGAGGCGGCTTGACCTGCTCTCTCCAAAATTCTATCGTGGTTAAGGATGCAATGCCGAGCCTCAAAATATGGAAGGAAACAACATTATTTTGTAGTGAAGGTATGTACTGCCCCACTTGCCAGAATTAAATAACCCTCTGAGATGGTGACAAGAGTAAAAGGACGGTAACGCTGAGATTATCCGCCTTTTGGCATGGCGACCTATTGTGCTTGCCGTCGGGGGTTGAACAGGATGCCGAAATAGATATCTTGGCGGGGTGACCATATGGTTGCAGCCTTGACCTGTTTCCAGAACCGTTTCCATTGTGTCTGACTTCAGCTGCTATTTGTCAGGTTTCTTTATCTCGAAATGTGGCTAAATCCATTATGAGAAATCTTATTATAACCCAGTATATAGTTTTTGATCCATGTGGTACTGTACCACCACCATTCCTCATGCCTCACTAGCACTAATCTTCGCGGGCCATTCTCACAATGGTTTACTATAAAATGTATCTTTCTTTGTGGGCGAAGGTATGTACTGTCCTACTCGCCGGAATAAAATTAACCCTTTGAGATGGTGACAAGAGTAAAAGGATAGTAACGCTGAGCTTATCCGCCTTTTAGCATGGCGACCTATTGTGGTTGCCGCCCTGGCGGCGGGTTGAATATGATGCCGAAATAGATATCTTGGCGGGGTGACCATATGGTTGCAGCCTTGAACTGAACTGTTTCTGGAACCGTTTCCATTGTGGCTGACTTCAGCTACCATTTGCCAGGTTTCATTTTCTCGAAATGTGGCTACATCTATCCTGAGAAATCGGCTATCACTTACTATAGGCGATGATGATAACCTCCTTCCATTGTATTCCGTGAACCATGATTTATAGATGACCGTATTTTGGCTGGGCAGTCACACAAAAATTGTGGTTGCAGCCACTGCCAGTACCCTGTGTGGCCCCACAATGTCAGGTCCGAGCCTCAAAATATGGAAGGAAATAACATTATTTCTGTCAATTGACATATGTGAAAGCCAAAGGTACGTTCCAAAGGACTCTATGAACGGATTCTCGGCATGCAAGTTAAAAGAAAACAAGAGTATGGCCATTTTACTTAAGAGTTTTGTGTGACAACGAGCTTCCTTTTCATAACAATCACTTGGAGCATATTCAATGGGATGTTTGAGAAAAAGTTTTTTACTATTTAAAAAGCTTTTTACCATTAGACTGTGTTTGAGAAAAAGTTGGTGCATACCCTCCTCAGTATACCCAACAGTCTTATGCTGGTTATCCACAACAAAATCCTGGGACAGTCATCGGCTCAGTAAACAAGTCAGGGATATGATTACTATGGCCAGCAACAGCTGGATCAGATGCATCATCAGCTTATAGTTATAATCAACAAACTTAAGGTTATGGAACTCAAGGGTATGGTCAGGATGGTTATGCATTTGCAACTCAATGAGGATATGATCAACAAAGTTATGGTAATCCTACGTCCGGATATAATGTTGCTAGCCAAGCACTGATGGCCAAACAGGTCAAACTGCTGCACAAGGGGGTCAGGCTGTAGTAAGACCATAATACCACAAACCACGAGACCAACTTAACACTAAAGTCGAAACAGCAGACCAAACGATATCAAACTATGTTTTAATTCCAAGTTATTTGTTACGGGTCAAATGGTCAAAGGACTAGTGGTGAACATATCCGGAAGTTAAAGGGCAAAAGTGTAACTTTTGCCCAGTTTCCCCAAAGTCTGTTATTCCCTTCTGAGCCTATAAAAGGCATTCCATTCACTTGTATCAGATAGCTATGTGTTTTGGGAAACCAATCTCTCTCTAGAATTCTGTAGTAACCATTTGGGATTATTCATCTTTTGATAATAATATCCCTTTAACCAATATAGCTCCAGATTGGCTTATTGTAGCTTATCTCAGCGTATTGCGTTGCTTATTCCTTGCTTATCTAATAAGCTGGATTAAGAGTACATTACAATTGGTATCAGAGCATCGTCTTGCGACCTTGTTCCGTCGTTGTTACCGGTTTCCTTTGTTACGAGTTCGTTGCGAAACCGGTGAGGTTGTTAGGAATTAGTTACGATTGGTTACAAGTGGTTACAATCATTTGTTACGAGTCAGTTACATTTAGTTAGTGATCCGGAGGATAACCACCAACTGTTTGATGAAATGTCAATTCCAGAGAAGCTTAACCAAGAAACTTCCGTTCGAGCATATTATGATGCATTCTTATCTTATTACAATGAACACATCTCTTGGACTAGAAGAGTCGGTTTCCACGAAGATTATCTTGTCAATCTCTTCATGTCGGGGTTACAACCTGAAATCGAATGGAGGATGAGGGCTTATCAGCCTAAAACACTTCGTGATGCCTGTTCTTTAGCGAGTTTGAGTGAGAAGGCTATTGCACTTATGAACATGAGGTCTAACTCTGAAATAACATTGTGCTCTTCTTCACAGTTTGATAATTCAAAAGATAATGGTGAATGTGAAGAACTTGCGTTGAAGGCTGGGGAAAAGGATGATAGTAGCAAGTGTGAGGGTGTTTTTTATGGTTGTGGTAAAGGGACAGAAACAAATCTAAATGGTAGAGGTGGCAAAATGGGCGGGCGGGCGGGCACGGGCGGCGGGCTAAACGGGCAACGGGCTAAACGGGCGGTGGGCTAAACGGGCACGGGCTAAATGGGCACGGGCAAAACGGGCGGGCTAAACGGGCGCAAGCTAAAAAAGGAAAAAAACATATAAAAACTTACAAATAAAAAATAAAAATACTTGTTTGAAAGCCGGGATAAAAAATTTAATAAAAAATATTCGTCGAGTATACTAATTTGTATTTTACAAGTGCGCCCGTTAAGCCCATTTAGTTTCTTATATATGCGCCCGTTTAGCCCATTCATTATAAAGAATGGGCAAAAAGTGCCCCATCCTTTTTTGAAAATGGGTAAAAGGTGCCCATATGTATCAAAATGGGCAAGATTTGCCACCTCTACTAAATGGGCATGGTAAAGTGTCAAATTATGGAAATGGTCGGATTGAGATATCCATTGGATTGATGGGAAGAGTGCTAACGGATTGTGTTGAAGAAGATTGTAGTATTAGGGAAACTAAATCAAGAAGAGTGACTAATACAGTCAGTCGGTTGATGAGTGGTGATGAGTTGTGTAAAAAAGGTGATGGTGACATTGGGAAAGGGGGTGATGTTAGTGAAGATTGTAGATCTCTAAGTTTTGAAGAGAAGAGTGATGTTGGATTTGAGAGCCTTATAGAAGCACCTAAAGGAAGGCATTACCGTTTAGATAAGTTGAAGATGGATAGCGGATCAGATAGGTGTGTTGTTAGAGCCAAAAAGAAGAATCAAGATGATGAGAATAAGAGTGGTGTGGCTATCTATGTAGGAGAGGAGGATTGTGATTTAGAGGCCAATAAAGGAGACAATAATGTTTTTGTTGTACATGTTGGAGATTTTAGTGAAGTGAGAAATGTCAAGGTTGATTCATATGGTGAGACTCATGAAAAGGAGAATAGGAGCTTTAGTGATGTGGTTAATGGTGATTAGGAGTTGAGTCATGAAATTGATTTGGGTGCAGGGGATAAGTCAGAAGGTGTACAGTTTGTGAAGGATAGGGGAAAGGAAAGTGGCAATAGGAGTGGCGATGTATAGGGGTTGATACTTTTGGTGAAAGAAATGTTACTAAAGAAGCGAAAGTTGTGAAACAAAGTTCTGATTATAGAACCACAGTTGTGTGTTCTGCAACATGTCAAAGAAGGCTTGCATAAGGTTGATTGTGATGGCTTGCTAACAGGATTGGAAGTTATTGGAGGTATGCGAAGGTTTGTAAAGGATAGAGGAAAAGAGTATGATGAGGAACTAGACGGTAACAAAGATGATGGTGACTATGTTCGTGAAAGTGGGGAAATTAAGTTGCCCGGTCGTCCTTCTATGGATATTATGGAGTCGTTTGGAGTGCAAAGTGGAGTAGGTTAGGATGCGGAAATAATGGAAGGAGAGTTGAGAAGGGAAAATATGATGATGACACATTTGGTTATGGTGTTCCGAAAGTCTTAGGAAGCAGGAATGAATATGATGAGATGAGTAATGTTGGTGGGTCTCGAAAAAGGGGAAAACCATTAGTTGAAAATGTTGTGAAGGATAGAGGGAAGAATAATGGCTTTTGCACAGGTGAAACTCTAATAGTGTGTTTCGCGAAGGATACGGGAGAGAAGAGCCGTTTTGGCAATAAATTCAGTGGTGTCACTAAGAAAGAGGATGATCTTGGTAATGGTTTTAGTAAGGGAAATTGTGTTATGTTTGTAACGGGTCAAAATGGTGAACATATTAATGGTGATCGGGTTGAGGAAGCCAAAATTGGGATCAGTTTAGTGAGTGTTGTTTGTCGGAAGAGTGATATAGGGAAATGGCCAAGAAAGAAAAAGGCACGTGTGGTATTCGATGTATGGAAGTGGTCCAACAGGAAGAAAAAGAAATTGATGTGTTGAACTGGTTGCGTATGAATGTGATATTCAGCCACTGAAGATTTTAAGCTTGGAACCTAGAGCCTGAAGTTCAACATGATGCAAAGTTCTGTTGTGGAGTGGCTTGGTGATGTTTGATAGCTGAGTTTTGGGCAGTTGATGGTGTTAAAAGATAATAGTGTGTGCTGATTATTTGAAGAAGAGGCTTTTAGGTGTTAGCGGTGGGTGACACTTGTAGTTGGCGACTTCTTATGAGCAGCCATTAAAAGTGGTTGTTAATTGTATCTACAACCATTAAAGTTGGCTGTAGATTGTTTCATAAAGTGATGTTTGGGATCTGATGTTTTGAAATGTTTAACAACCGAGATGATTATTAGTTGGCTGAAGTAGCTGAGAGTGATGATGTTTGAAGCTGAAGATTTCAAGTGCTAAAGTTTATATTGCTGAAGTTTAAGTTTAGTAAGCCTGGAGTCTGAAGTCTAAAAAGGGTTGTTGATACATGAACTAAGTTGAACATTGGACACTGCAGTGAACAATGAATTCATTTCAAGCCCGATTCTTGAGGACAAGAATCTTTGAAGGGGAATGGAATGTTACGGGTCAAAGGACTAGTGGTGAACATATCCGGAAGTTAAAGGGCAAAAGTGTAACTTTTGCCCAGTTTCCCCAAAGTCTGTTATTCCCTTCTGAGCCTATAAAAGGCATTCCATTCACTTGTAGCAGAAAGCTATGTGTTTTGGGAAACCAATCTCTCTCTAGAATTCTGTTGTAACCATTTGGGATTATTCATCTTTTGATAATAATATCCCTTTAACCAATATAGCTCCAGATTTGCTTATTGTAGCTTATCTCAACGTATTGCGTTGCTTATTCCTTGCTTATCTAATAAGCTGGATTAATAGTACATTACATTATTATCAACTACGTTCATTTAATCTTGAAATATGATTGTTATTGAGATCTTGTGTTTGATTTTCTTATTTGATTTCTTAATTGTTTTTTACCTAATTATCTATAGTACATTTTCGAGCGTGTCTACAAAAATTCACAACAGAACCAAACATAGAAGGAAAAACAACTAAGAAAATTACAAACCAACATTACATTAAAAGAAGACAAACTAAACGAAAAACAACACTAGATAGATTAAAAGCGGTGGAAAGCAGATAGGAATCGAGAAGGCGGTATGGAGGGGGAGGCGGCGGATTGTTAGAGTGACAGTGGCATGGTGGCATGGTTCAGCACGGTTTCGACTTCCGTGTGAAGAGGAACTTCTGCTTCGGCGTGGAGCATCATCACGAAAGCTTTGTATTAGAAGAAAACAATTGAGGCTTCCGTGTGAAGAGCAACGTTGGCTTCGGCGTGGATCGTCGGGTTCATGACGGCTTTGGCGTGGCACGTTTTCACCAAAGGAAATGCGAGAGTTGTGGCTTGGGGGAGAAGGTGGATTAGGCTGGTACTCCAGCTCCAACTCCATATCGGTAGTGGATCCTGATGGAGAATGGCTTTTAGTTTGGAAGAGCGGCACCCATTTGAAGAGTTAATCGAATCTAGGTTAGGGTTAGCTGTTTATATAGGGGCAAAGATGTGATATACACCGTTGGATGTTGGATCTAATGGTGAAAATTCCATGGCAAAAATTGGATAAAAAGACAAAAATAACGGAATGAGAAGAACGGAGTGCTGAAAATAGAAAAAACGGGGAGACAACGGAGTTATGTTTATATAGATCCTTAATGTAGATGTGTTGGGTAGATAAACCACATAAAGGATTTATCATGTTCAACAGAACATGAAAGGATTTACTCTGGATAGAATGATAAACAAACTATTCATTTGAACGCTCTTTTTATTTTGAAAAAATTTCATGTTTGATCTCTATCGTTTACACATAAAATCAAATATGGTCCCTATCTCAAATTAAGTCCATAGATCGTCTCTATCGTTTACATTTATTGGTCAGGCATCATTTCGTTATCGTAACCCTTGTCAACTGCATTGCACACTAAAAAAAGTGTCTGTTGTATTATAAAAATGTCGATCTCTTGGTAGTTGAGTACCATGTTTGGTTTTCGAAGTAGGATTTATGTAGTTTGGATTAAATTTAGACTTCTGGTACGGGTTTGAATGTGTGTTTTGAAAACATGATTCTGCAACAAGGTGTTTGAGGCTTGAGAAAAATTTCGATTAATATTAGAAATAGAATAATGATAAAAAAATGATATTTAAATGAAAAGGGAAAATGACGTTTTTTGTGATATGCAGATACATATTTTTGATTTTATGTTATAAAAGTTTATATGTAAGTAGGATGATGCAATTTTGCTGTTTATTCGCGAATTTATTACCATTAAGGTTAGGAGTTGAGTTGTTGTAATTCATAGAAGTTACCTCTTGGTTAAATTTCATATACTTCTGGTACGGGTTGGTACGGATTAGAATGTGTGTTTATTCGTGAATTTATATCCATTAAGGTTAGGAGTTGAGTTGTTGTAATTCATAGAAGTTACCTCTTGGTAAATTTTGTTGTTTTGTTGTTTATTCGTGAATTTATATCCATTAAGGTTGCTGTTGTTATTCATAGAAGTTACCTCTTGGTTAAATGTGAAGTTAGTTAAGGGTAAGTTACTATGAACAGGGAGGCACTTTGCCGCATATTTACATCATGAAATGACCCTACCTTGAAACCATTTCTCATGGACACCGATGTTGTACATGATGGGTAAACGTATCTAATAAATAGTCAAGGATGAGCTTAGCCTATTACTTGATCAGGGACTTTAAGTATCATTTTCTTTAGGGTGCATCGTTGAGTTTACATGGAAAAGAGACTGTTTCTTCACTAACTTACTTTTTGTATGCATTTTCAGAGAAGTAGATTGGGAAGCATTAAAAAAGGTGATGTCCTCAATGTGTGCCTATAACAGGAAAAGGTCTTTCCTGAAAGTTGGACATCATACTGGACTTTAAGTCGGCTGCCAATTAAAGGACGGTGAACAACTTTCTAAGGCGATTAATTGAAGCTGGACTCACCGCCATGAAAAACTTATGGAAATGTGTTTCCTGTAAGTTGAAGATAAACAGCTACTACAATGTATGTGTCAAAACCTGTACTTAAGTAATGCAAACCGGAAATTGGACATGAGAGATTTCTGAATCACATGGGAGGACCTTGGCATCCAGAATCTTTCTGTTTTTCTTTGTGTATGTTTTTAAAATAAATAACAGAGAGATGAGATGAAGGGATTAATTGTACCACCGTATTCAACTTATTATATGGAATTGGAAGTTTAACATTGTTTTGGGGAAAATAAATGAGCAACCAATCATTTTCATGTAGTGGAAAAGCCTAACATTGTTTTGTGAATATTACATCCAAGTTAAGTTTTACCTATTGCTTGCAGTGTCGATTTTTACTTTATACCTTATGTAGGTAGTTTTAGTTTCATGACAAAATCCCCATAACTGATTTAAAGCTGCACATTATGTTTTGGGGGGATGTAAAAATTGCACGGAAACATAGTTATGAGCATCACTTTGTAGGCGATGACGACTTAAAGTTGTCAAAACTTGACGAGCCACTACCTATTATGCTCACAATGGTTTAACTGTGTGTCTGACACATATATAGAAGTGTGTGTAAAGTAGGGTATATAAGAGCAATTCTATAGTATTCAAGTTTCGTCGTTTTGGAGCGATACAAATAAGATGATCAACGTATGTATGTATGTCTTCACAGATATTATAGATTCTTTATAAAATATAAAAATATGCAATAAAAATTGCATGAACTATCAAAGTCTTGGAACTGCAATTATATTCAAGTGTTGTTGGTGTAACCTCTCCTAGCAAATAGAGATGGTAAATAAAAAGCATTAATATATAAAAACCTCCACAAGGGCATGTTCCTTTTACACACTCTATATTTAGCATTCTGTTAAGGCACTGATCCCGACAGCCCATACGCTAATAGTAAAGCCCATTAAGTCTCATTGTTAGAAATTTCTTTGTGTAACGGGTCACTATGAGTGATTTTGACTAACGTGTCGATATGGATAATTTTGTGCAACGGGGGGTTGATATGGGTGATTTTTTTTGTAAAGAGAGACGTTATTTTGTGAAACTATTCGATATACGTGATTTTGTTACATGCCAAAATGACCATTAAAAAAACTAGGGACAATCCCTTTCAAAAGTGAGGAATTGTACCTCTCACGTCATGTCTACTCAGTTTTTGTTTAGGATGATAGATGCGTAGTTTATCCTGAACCTTTTGAAGCATCATAAATAAATAAAATTTTCATTTAAAGATTTGGTTATTAATATTTTATTACAAAATCGAAAACCCTAAACCCTAAGATGTTTGGTATCTGTCAGTTGGAGAACGGAATACAAAGCCAAAGCTTTCCTTCATTGATCAGTTCATCCTATTTCAAGCTTCACTCTTATTCTTTTGTTATTAGTAAGTACTTCAAGTAGAAAAGCTTGAAAACTGAAATACATGTGTTAAAATATCAGCATGTCGATCTTAATCATGGTCAACGGGTCGAGAGCCACCAGTTATTGCAGAATCATGTCAAGAGAGTAATGCAAAGTAATTATGTGGTGTATGTATCACATAGTTACAAGCAACAGTAGATTATGGAAACACTAAATTGCATTTCAAAGTCTTTATAGTTAGATAATTTATTTCAAATTTGACTTTTAAGAACTCTTATATACTAAACAAGATCAGTTAACTAGAAATCTAATAGCAAGAATTACAAGATCAATTCAATCAAATTTACACTACAACTAATGACCACTGATTACACTAGCAATCTTGCAGAAAATGTAAAGGTGCTTAACCTATCCGTCCGAAGATTAGTCCTTTGATGTCGAAGTAAGCGCTGAACTTACTTAAACGCATTCACTGACTGAAAAGCTTGACTGAATTGGACTGCTAGCATCTAAGGAGTCCACAAGTCCAAACAAAACCTGCATAATGAAACCCAAAGAAAACCTGCAAGACAAATAATGCTATACTCCAATTCCAAATTCACTATCTGAATCTTACTTCTAAGTCTAACACTGCTGATTATGAAGATTAGCTAAACTGAAAAGCTGATAGTAAAACACTCATCAGTAATAAGCTGATCTCGAAGAAGTAAGTTTCATCATCGAAGAAGAAGCTTCAATATCAACTTTCTTAACCGAAAAATAGCTGATTGACTAACACTAATAACATATGGATATCTCTGATCTTTTAACTATTTGTCATATCAATCTTAACAAGTAACACTCATAAGCTGTCACAAGCTAATGACATAAAGAAAAACTTTCTGATAAGAAATTGAAAATCTTAGCTAAAAAGGATTTCATTAACTGTGACAAGAGATTTGTTTCAACTGAAAGAACATAAATCAAACAAAATTAATTTGCTAAAGCAGTCTAACAAACTTAAAGTAAAACTGAAAAAGATTAACTACTCATTACACTACTATCAAACTTCTATTATGAACAAAAGATTAAGGCTGTGTTTGGCAGACAGCATTTAAGAGCATTTTTGAGCAATTAGCATTTAGCATTTAACATATTTATTATAAAGCTCGTTTGGTAGAAAGCTGTTAGCATTTATAAAATTGTAAAAATGCTCATTTCTCAATGCTCTTTGAGTTAGCATTTAGCATTAGCGTTTTATCATTTTACATTTAAAACTTATAGTTACAGCTATCCTACCAAACACTTTTATAAATTATACTGCGACTGCTAACTGAAACTGCTACTGCTAATTGCTTACTGCTAATGCTAAATGCTAATGCTAACTGCTACTGCTAGTTTCAACAAACACACCCTAACAAGATAAGAGATTAAGAAGCTTAGAACTTCCACTAATGGTAGATAAGTACATTCGGTTTCAACTGATGATCAATTGTCAAACAGAAAATTATAACAAAGTAATGAAAGCAATTGAGAAAGGAAGAAAAACTCTGGATTTCATTAATGAAGAATATAGAATTCGGTTACAACTGACTAAGAAAAGCTCTAACAGATTTCAACTGATTTTGTAAGCTAACTAAACAGAATCATGATAACTGTGTTGAAATTTATCTAAAACTACTCCTAACAACTATGTGTAAACTACTCCTAGGAAAACCGGCTCGAAATTAGGTGGATGACTGTTATTTATAGAGATTGAGGGAGGTGAGATGACGTGTTCAATCCAATCAAGTCGTGCCACGTGTAAATACGAGATTATGGTTCTTCCTCTTCACTCGGCGTTTCTTTAATACTCCATCTTGATCAAATTAACTTGTATGGTTGTGTTGCTGGGATGATAAGCATCACTTTTCGTTCTTTGATCTTCGTCTGAATCCTTGCAAATCGTCCTCGAAAGCGTCTTGAAGTTGTATGGTGGAGAGAAGTATGGAACCACTGTTTTTCTGATATATCCTTTCTCTCTCTATCTTCGTTTGTGTTTAAGAGGATGAAGAAGTGGCTTGCTGACTTTTGACCAGATCAATAAATAAACTTTCCTCATTCTTCCTCTTTAGTCCTTCCACTTTAAACTTTTATCAAATGTGTTTAAAGAGTTAAAAGGTTTTTAATCAAAACTCATTTTCATCCTCTATCTTGGTAAAAGTTGCAACTTAAACCCTTGGTCTTTGAAAATTTGGCAAATAAGGTCCTTGAGGCATCTTTCGTCTTTTTTTTTTCGTCTTTTCTCATATAAATCCCTTGAAAACGTGTGTTTGCTCCAAAATGCATCTTTTTTACCTGAAAGACACAAAACACAAATACACGCGTAATTCTGATATTTTAAAGTTAAATAAAATGTATTTGGCTGTGTTTTAAGTGGTTTTTAAGTTAGAAATGATGAGCGTTTTCACACTTATCAGTTATATTGTAATGACTGGTCTTTCATACTTTCTTTTGAAGTAGGAACAAATATTGGAAAAACCATTTACCATCATCCTACATTACCCAATACATTTGCTTTAAAGATACACGACACAAAGGGTCGGATGTATCGGTTGATTCCAGATGAAAATATAATTTAGTTGAGTATTTTTGCTGATATTTCAATAAATGAGTGATAGGACTGTACGCGAAAGGAAACTGTTTATAATGTTTGGTTTACGTCTACTACTTTTTAAGTTTGGAATATTGGCTTGATAATTAGCAATTCTTGGTTCCCTGCTCATATTAGGAGTGAGTTTTCATGACGGTGTCTTTGACCCATTTGCAAGAGTCACATTAGATGAAGATGTTACTCGAGTGGAAATTCTATTATAGTGAAAGTTTCACATCTGTAAACTAACATCCTTTATTTCATTATTTATGTATCAACTGTGGTAAAAAATTTATACAAACAGTACAGTATATTAATGTCTCTTTTTGGACACTAATCGAACTCTTTTTCCTAATATCCTAATCTTATTGTACCATTATAAAGTTTAGTGGTAGTTTTTTAAGAAATCTTAAAGTTATGTCATCATTAAGGTTATGTCAATGCAAAGTACAACAAGCTAAAACAAGTACTTATTGAGGAGTCTTATTCCATATGAATGTAAATGCTTAGATGAAATGGTATTTATATGGGTGAGTTTTAGTAAAAGTAAAAAAACATTATGTTGACAAGCAACCTTTTTTACAAGTTACCTTATAACAAAAATTTGTATCACTATTTATAATGTTATTGATAATTTTGAATTTTGAATTACGCTAATTATACAAAATAAAAAAATAGTTTTTACTTTACGCACAATTGTAGGATGTTTTGATAAGTTATATTGAGTTGTTTTATGCAGACTTTTGTAAAACAACTACAAATGTTGTATATAAGGAAGTGTTACATGGTGTTTGACGAAGTTTATAATGGTATGTAATCTATTTTTTTACATAAATTTTAAGTCTTACTTAAAGTTCACGTATCAATTTGTAATCATTTTAATTTTAAACTTTCAGGTGTTAACGACATAGACAGTTTTTTTCAATCAATTGGGACTCACATACGTCATACGTGAAGACCATAGCGGATCGAAGGCTTTTTTTATTGTCACAAACTTTAATATGGCCACGAATGCTACATGTTCTTTCTTTTGTTGTCCTCATCTATTACGAGAACCCGTTAAAGTAGTCCCGGCGTTAGACGGGTCTTTAAGCTAGTACAATACTTACTCGAATAATTTTTTGAAATATGATACTGTATATTTTTATTTTATCTGGTAGCAATAAAATAAAACAAGTAAATACAAATATGACATCATATATTGGTTCATTGATGCTCTAATTAAGTGACACATAGACAAAGTGATGTCAGCTAAAAGTGTGTTTTAATAGATAGTATAGATGTTTTGCATAGTATCACTATTTACTTATTTAGTACAGTAAGTGGGTGTTTAGATGTGCTTATTGAAAATAAATTATTTATTTTGAAAACTCCATTTTGAAAAATCATCATTTTAAAAACTCTATTTTAAAAAATAGTGTTTATATTTGATATTCCAGTTTGAAATTGCAATAATCAAATAATCACTTTTTTGAGTGTTTGACAAATTTGATTATTTGATAATAAACTCTATTTTGAAAGCTTATTTTTCCAAAACTCCATTTTGAAAATGAAATAAGTAACTCCCCACTAACTTTTTCAAAACTCCATTTTAGAGCTTCTAAACGCAAATAATCATTTATCTTCATTTATTACCCAAACATTTTTTTTAACTTATCTCTATTTTGGAACTGAGATTTGGAGATAATCTCCTTTTAACCACACATCCAAACACCCTCTAAGTTGTCGTTGTAGATTTTTGAACACAATTCAACGATAATGTCTTTAATATTAAACTTAATGTGAAACTAGATACACAGACCAACTTATTACAAAAAAAGTCACTTTAAGGTTTTTTGAGATAATTTTTGGTATGTGGTTAATAATTAATTTGGGTTTTAAGTAATCAAACTAAACATAAAAAGAAAATTATATATATACATATATATATATATATATATATATATATATATATATATATATATATATATATATATATATATATATATATATATATATATATATATATATATAGTAAGGATCCAATGAGAAGAAACTTAAAATAAGAAGTGGTGAGAAGAGACTAAAGCCACACATTTGAGATGCAACGACTTACATTAGATGTATTTCTATTCATGTAGATGCACCATCTTGAGTTTCGAAAGTTAATTTGATGTGTAGATGGTACAAATTGATTTTCATGATTTGGGCACGTGCAGAGGAACAAAAATATAGATAAATCATGAAATGCATCTAATATACGTATATGCATCTAATTGAAAGCTATAAAACATGCTATGATGCATTATAATTCATCTAAGATTATAAAGATGCATCTAATTTAAATGAATGCATATCGAATATGCGGTTATAGTTTCTTCTTATCCTTCTTATTTTAAGGTTTCTTCTCATTTGATCTTATATATATATATATATATATATATATATATATATATATATATATATATATATATATATATATATATATATATATATATATAGTTAGGATCAAATAAGAAGAAAGTTTATAATAAGAAGGACAAGAAGTAATTTGAGCCAATCATTTAAAAAAGAGTAAAGTGTAAAAATCATCCCTGTCGTTTGTCAAAAGTTTGAATTACATCCCTCGTTAATACTTCGCGCAACATACATCATTGTGGTTGTAAAATAGTACACCATACATCCCTGAGGACGGATGGTGCAAATATTTTTCCGTTAAGGGTTAAAAGTGTTTGTTATCTTAGGGGTATTTTAGTCCTTTTACAACCTAGGGATGATTTTTGCACCAAACTTTTTAAAAAAAAAAATTTTCAAAAAAAATTTCAAAAAAATTTCAAATTTTTTTTAAAAAAGTTTCGAAAAATGTTTTCTTTTTTCGAATAATGTTTTTTTAATGTTTTTTTTTAAGTTTCGAAAATATATTTGAAAAAAGTTTTTTTCAAAAAAATTCAATTTTTTTTTTAAAAAAGTTTTGAAAAATGTTTTTTTAAATGTTTCGAAAAATGTTTTATTTTTCAAAAGTTTTTTTTAAAAAAAGTTTTTAAAAAAAAGCTTTTTTAAAAAAAGTTTTTTTTTCGAAAAACATTTTAAAAAATAACTTTTATAAAAAAAACTTTCGAAGATTAAAAAAAAATTTGAATTTTTTTGAAAAAAAAGTTTTTTAGAAAAGCTTTTTTTTTTAAAGTTTTTTTTTTCGAAAAACATTTAAAAAAAAACTTTTGAAAAAAAAACTTTTTTCGAAAATTTTAAAAAAAAATCTGAATTTTTTCGAAAAACATTTAAAAAAAACTTTTGAAAACAAAACTTTTTTCGAAAATTTTAAAAAAAAATTTGAATTTTTTCGAAAAAAAAAATTTTTCAAATTTTTTTTTAAACTTATTTTAAAAAAGAAAACATTTTAAAAATAAAACATTTTTCGAAACATTAAAAAAAACATTTTTCGAAACTTTTATAAAAAAAGTTAATTTTTTTTGAAAAAAAGTTTTTCAAATATTTTTTCGAAACTTAAAAAAAACATTTAAAAAAAAATTTTCGAAAAAAGAAAACATTTTTCGAAACTTTTTTTAAAAAAATTTGGAATTTTTTGGAAATTTTTTTTTTTGAAAAGTTAGGTGCAAAAATCATCCCTAGGTTGTAAAAAGACTAAAACACCCCTAAGATAACCAACATTTTTAACCCTTAACGGAAAAATATTTGCACCATCCGTCCTCAGGGATGTATGGTGTACTATTTTACAACCATAATGATATATATTGCGCGAAGTATTAACGAGGGATGTAATTCAAACTTTTGACAAACCACATGGATGATTTTTGCACTTTACTCTTTAAAAAAATACTTGAAGGTTATTTTAGTCTAATCAAAATTAGTTGTCAGATACTAAATTTTTGACTTCCTAATATTGTGGTGGATTAAATTGCTATTATCCTACTTTTAAATCACATCTTGAGCAAATAAAACCCGTCACTTATATATAATATATACATGCATGCTATATATATCTTATGATCTTTCAAATATTGATAAGAGAGATTGGTCCATCACTTGCACCTGTTTGAAACCGCATCTTTTAAAAATTTAATTGAGTGCATCTTATCAAAATCATCAAATTCATAAGGAAAGATGAAAAAAAAAAAAAAAACCTTAGATGCATTTTAAAAGATGTCAAAAAAAAAAACTTTTTAATATTACAAAAGAATTATTCATGCATCTTGTCATTTCAATTAGACACAATACATAAAAAAAAAATGCAAATGAAACTAATATAGCTGCATTTGTTCCAATTTCCAAACATACACATATATTTGATATAATGTTAAGAAAGAAAAAAAGTTCGATGCATTCATGCATAACACTAAAATCAAAGATGCATTAAAAAATCCATTAATTTTGTGATCTTTGTTAAAGGGTTGGAATATTGGATGCGTCATGCACCACTTTTAAGTTGAAATCATTACGATGCGTATTAAATAAATCATTAAAAGGTCTATTAAATACGGCTCGGACTTTAGAGATGCAAAATGTAATACGAAAATTCTAACGAAAAATATGGCAACAAACATTGGAAGGTCTGGTTTAAAAATCTGAAAAAAATTTACGATTTTATCCTTAGATTGCTAACTAAATATGATTAGTATTGTTGTTTATTACAGATATGCCATTATTAGATCTTATTCATTAAAACAAAATCTTGTGGTTAAGATTTCTTCTTATTCTTCTTATTTTAACTAATCTTCTCACTGGATCCTTACTATATATTTTAGAACGGCAATTTTATACAACTAACACAAACTATCTCACAAGTCTCCACTGAGACTTGAACCCACAACCTTTAGATTAGAAGGCCACTCACATACCGCTGGGCTAAGAAGCCTTTGGTAAAAAAAAAAAAAGATCTTAAAATGGATTGGATTGGGTAGGGTTGTTGATAAATAATAAAAGATAAGATTGTTTTTTTTTATCAAAAAGATAAGATTGTTGGATGTATAGATTGTAGAAAGAAATAATAAAAAAATATATATATTAATAAAAGTTTTGGTTGGATGAGGTTGCGGATAAACGTAGTTTAGCACGGTCAAATTCATGATTCATCTTTAAGCAATAAAGTATACTACTAAGTAAGTTGTTCACTATGGTTGAATTAGCTCTGCCTACGTACAATGTAATTTCTTTTTTAAATTCTGGTGCTTTATAATAACTTTTATCCACTAATCACGTTAAACCGGTATTAAATCAAGTCCTTATCATAAACAAGGGAAGTTACTAAACTAGTTTGTAAATGAAGTATGATAAAATTTTAAGACGTGGTACCTTTTAGAAGAAATGATCAACCTATATACGATAATTTCAATAGCAAGTGACTCGTCATCTAGAGACGAGGTTCAAGTCTTTAACCTATGGTAGTACGCAAGTGACTCGTAAGCTCAAGTTTTGAGCTTACAAGCTTTTATAGAATCGTACACTTAAATGGATTATCTTATAAGCGCAAAAAAGTATATCATCTTGTCGATCTTTTAATAAGCTCATAAACCTATATCAAATAAGCTCATAAAATTCTTACAAAACTGATAACCACATCATGAACTCCTCTTCCTTTTCAATAATCTGTCTACTTCCCCTCTTAGTTTCTGCAAAATCCACCCAAAACCAAACTTTTGTGAGCAATAATGTAAAAAACCAAAGAAACTATGTCAACTTACGCGCCTATGACTTGTGCATGTGTTAATTAATGTTACCGTTTTACAATCACTTTCATAACATGTAAAATGACTCAATTCGAGTCGTGTTTTCCCTCACGGGTCAAACCAGAAAAATTAGCTTAAAAGAGGAACAGAAAGGTCAACCGGTCAAAAGTCGAACACATTATTTCATAAAAGCTGTTGAACTAACGTATTCAGAATTTTAAGTCTATGACAGAAAGTTTGAACTTTTTGAACACTAAAGTTTCAATCCAGCCCGACCGATGCAAAAAATTAGTACTCTTTTGACACCAACCATTTTGACCCATTAACTGCACATTTTGCCACCTTAAATGATATAAAGTACCTGTATCAATCCCATCACACTCTTGGAAGCAGAAAACTGACATCAAGCATCTCGATACCATCCCCATTTTTACTTGGAACAAGATTAACACCAACATTTACTGATGCAGGATGAATATCAACTTTTCCTACTTCTTTGGTGTAGGGTGCAGTTCGTTTTCCTCTTCTTTTGCATTGAACGACATTTGGGTAGAGCCCGGCACAAAGTACTGCGCATACCATCTCCATGTCGTCACTGTATTGATTATAAACCTGAAAATAACAGGTAAATCCATCACCACAGCGAACAAAATTATTACAAAAAGGGGGCCCTATTTTGTTATGTCTTAGTGCTTTATCTCTACCGGGTCAGGGAAAAACCTAGCTAAGAGTGGGAACAGGTCCAAAGCCACCTATAGTGTATTTTCAAAGGCTATTTGCATATTATCTAAGTAACTAAGATACTTACGTTTGCACCCTTTGATTAATCTACAAAACCGATATGTAAATCAAAAAAATGAGTCAATTTCAAAGTTTGACCTGACAAGAAATTTTCCCAACAAAAGGATCTTTCATTCCCAGATCGTTTTGCATCCTTCCACCCTTCAAATGCTTTGAGAAGTGCTATGTGATCACTGCATAAATACAATGAATTTAAGACTTGTTAAAAAATTATGTATGGTAATAGCTCTAGGAGATACCAAGCTGCATGAATCACCAGCGACTGATCTTTTTGCTTCATCGGCTTCCTCTTTCCGATTAATTGGAAGGACAAATGGGCTGAGAGATGCAAGAGAAGCAGCAATCGTCAAAATGGGATTGACACATTGAAAAATAAGACCCCATAAGAAGCATATTCCCAATATTTGGCTCCACTGGTAGAGTGCACAAATGACGTCCTGTACGATGATATGGAATTAGAAATATTTCCCTCTAATAACCAATACTGTTTTGTAGTGAGAAGTGACTAGTTGTGGTAATTGTAATTTCGACCCATCTACTTTTGAGGTCTCAATTCCCATTATGTTTTCAACGGTTAATTAAAACATGAACTAAGATAGGTCGAAAGTCAAAGATTTTGTCCAAAAGGTTTTTTGTGCCAACCAAACATGTTCCCTTTCGATCTGTCGAAAAACGACCATTTAGCCCTTACCCAACCTATTTGACCGGCCAATTTAGCCACATCTGGTAACGAGAAATGAAAATATAAAGAATACTGCCCGTCATACCGAGTGGAGTAAGCTTTTCTGCTTCATCTAAAGCCCCAATGGTCTTAAGAAGTTCAACAGCATTTTGCACAGAAAGAGCATCAGGAGGCTGAAGGGCCTTGGCCAAGAAGGATGCAATGGCACCAAGTTGCAAGCTTTTTATCTGCAAGCACAGTTCTTGAATTTCGAATATGAAGTTAAGAGGACAAGCATACCTCACGTTGGTAGGAGGGCAGTCAAAAATTTCACGCTGATTAGTAGGCATTGAACCATGAAGAGGAAGGACAAGAAATTTTGTAGGATCGCTGAGAAAATTGTTAGTCTTGACACTATCAAGCAGCTTTGAGATTTCATCCCAACCTGTAAGAAATACCAGAATCGCCCCTGGAGCTTCATGCCTAGAGATATGCTCAATGGTTGCTTCTACCTGCACATGTATATACAACTCTTCAATTAAAAAATAAACAGCACTCATTTATACAAGGCCCAAATATGTCTCTGAACCCGACCACACTTCAAGAGATTGTCTAGTGCTTGGACTGTAGCTTTTGTATACAGAATTGATATCCGCATCCTACAACACAGAAATTAGATTCAATAAGCTCTATGGCAGTAGGTCATAAGAAAGAGAGAACCTGTCACCAATCTATTGAAACACTCTTATTTGCAACTAGTAAAAGTATAATCTTGCCACAAAATTTATAAAAAGATATTTAATCTGCCATTATCGTTTGATATATTTTTCTAAATAAACTAAATATAGTTTGAATCTCGACTCAAATATCTAAGATAGTTTTGTTTTCATTCTAAGAAAATTATTACTTTCAGTTTAATTTCTAATAACATGTTTCATATTTATTTTCTTAAATAATTTGTATTCAATAGATCTGTATTAGTTAAGAAAACATCATTGTATCACAAAGTATTGAGATAATACATATGGGTTGAGATATATATTTGAACTTCAAAGGTGTTTGTTCAAGCTTATTTTTGGGCTTAGGGCTTATTTGACTTGCTTATTTTTCAAAAGCCTATATCAAACTATGTTCTGATTTTGTTTTGGCCTAATTTTCTATAAGGTTATTTCCGATTCCAAATGATTATCAATGATGTTATTGAGTTTTTGTGTTTGATTTGCTAATTTGAGCGTGTCAATTTTCCCATGATCACCAGAACCAAACATAGAAGGAAAACATTACATGAAAACATTACATAAAAACATTACAAACTAAACGAAATGTTACAAACTAAACGAAAAACATAGATTAGAAGACAAACTAAACGCAAACAACACTAGATTAGAAGACAAACTAAACGCAAACAACAGATTAGAAGACAAACTAAACGCAAACAACGCTAGATTAGAAGACAAACTAAACGCAAAAAGATAAACGCAAACAACACTAGATAGATAGATTAAAAGCGGTATAAGGGCTGGTAGGGGTAGGGGGCGGGTAGGGGTAGCGGGGCTGGTAGGGGTTTACGGGCTGGTAGTGGTTGATGGGCTGGTAGAGGTTGACGGGCTGGTAGTGGTTGACGGGTTGGGTTGGTTTAGAAGGCGGCGGGTACTCCAGACGCAGATCAGGGTTCAGGACGGCTTCGACTTCCATGTGAAGAGGCACTTCTGCTTCGGCGAGGAGCATCAACATGAAAGCTTTATATTAAAAGAAAACAATTGAGCAACGTTGGCATCGGCGTGGATCATCGGGTTCATGACGGCTTTGGCGTGGCTCGTTTTCACCAAATGAAATGCGTGAGCTGTGGCTTGAATAGCAGTTTGAGTTAGAGGTGGATTAGGCTGGTACTCCAGCTCCATGATGGAGAATGGCTAAAGAGCGGCACCCATTTGAAGAGTTTATCGAATATAGGGTTAGGGTTGTGTTTATATAGGGCCAAACATCTGATATACACCGTTGGATATTGGATCCAATGGTGTGTAAATTCCCATGGAAGAAATTGGATTAAAAGTAAAAAATAATTGAAAAAACTGGGAGGAGTTATGTTTATAGTGTGTTTGGGCCAATTAGTTGTTGGGCTTGGGCTTTCTATTTACTATGTTCTGATTTTGTTTGGGTTAAAATATAAGCCGAAATTAGATAATCCCATAAGCCCACATAAAGCTGACACAAACACCCCTCATTTGGTCTGTATGTAGTTTGATAAATTTCATGTCAAGGTGATGTTTTTACTACTATGTCAAAGTTTGTTATTAACTTATTTCTTGGGATTATAACCCATAAACTCCTTTCTAACCTTTAACATTATTATAGAATCAATGACACTTTATTTATCAAAACTCACATTTTGTAAAACTCACTGATTCATTGTCATCCTCTTTGTACAAGATGGAAAGGAAATAAGATCTAAAAACTTGCATGTGCAAGTTCGATCTGTTGCACAAAAATGAAATAAGAGAAACAGTAACAGGAGAAGACGAATAAATTTATGCTCTTAAGAAAATTGTGGTGAAGAAGATAGTACCCACATGAATGTTATCCAGTATTACCTTTTGAAGTGGTATGGGTCTATGAGTATGATAGAGGATATATACATATTGATTTGTAACCAAACACTTTCAATGAAATCATAGTGATAGTTTGTTTCCGATACTCATAAAACAAACGCTGCCTATATATTCGGTATGGGTTATCTACAAATTTGTTGCACATGTCTTGCAAACTACTCATCTATTAACCTAAAGCTGTTATAACCAAAGAAAAGTCGTGGTTCCCATTGATTTAGAGTTTGAAAGTTGTAAATCAAAATGATCATACTACAAGGTGTGCTACTTGAAATAAAATGCTACAAGATACTTAAAATAAAAGAGTAAAATGGTTTGTCCAGATTGCAGTTTTAGTTACTGGTCTTTAGAAAGTGCAGAAGGTCTCACTGGTCTTTAAGTAAGTATTCATTTTCATACTTTTACTCTAACATTCGTTAAATGTTAATTGTTACTAAAGGGGCAGTTTTGTCATTTTGTTTTGGTAAAAAGGTACAATAACAAGTAAAAGCTGGGAAAGGGATAAAGAAGAAACGTAGCAATATCATCATCTATCCACCACCACATTTCTATTTCTGTTAATTAGAGATTCTGGTGATTTCAGTATCAACCTAACAACACCAGTATCATCGTTTTGTTGTCCCACCTTGTTCCAATAAAAACAACACCACCATCTATATTAACTATCCGTTTAGTTGAATGTGATTAATTGCTATGAACCATCAATATGCCTCTCTATTATTCAATTCACCTTTTATTTGATGAATCATAAAAAACCCTTTTTTTTTACCGACAGTAATGATGAGTAATTGAAGATGATGGATGAGTGACTAGAATCCTAAATCCTATGGCAAATCAGTTAAACAAGGATATACAAAGTGATCTCTGAATAGCACCTCATGCATTTGAAGAAGATACATAACCTGTTTTGTTTTCAGAATCATACTTCTTTAATTCAAAACTGGCACTCAAATTTTTACCTTTTAAAATAGAATGAGTTTAAAGCCATATGCATAATAAGAAGTCAAAGTTATTGAAATATGAATTATAGAACTATGGTCTGGATTATGTTGAGGAGTGGGAGGAGTGGTAGTGGTGATGGGGTGGTGGTGTGGAGAAGAAAGGCAAAGACAGAAAAGCCAAAATTCCCCTTTTAGTAACGGTCAAAGGATAACCAAGGTTAAGGTCACCACTAAGGCCGCTTGCACTTTCTAAAGACCAGTAACTAAAACTGCAATCTGGACAAACCACACAAACCACAGGTATCATATCTGCATTTTACTCAAAATAAAATGATCATACACAATCACGATAGTGTCATACACTGTATTAGATCATTGTATTATTAGAAACTGATTATTTGTTATATTTTCTGTTAGGTTGTTTCAGATACTATAATGGGCATGGTTGTTAACGTGAACATTCGTATGAACCATTTGGATGTGGAACACACACGATGTTCCGACGAAGGTAATAATATCTTTTTGACAAATCGCCAGCCAAGTTGGTGGCCTTGAGTAAATTGTCTTTTCTGAAGATTCTAATCTGCTTCCTTCTATTCTTAAACAGTATCTCCCACTTATGAGTACTCCCGCTGAACCGGCAAAACTTACTTTCGCGCTCATCATTGACAGCAAATATAAAAAAACTACTCAGTAAACCGACACTTTCAAGGTAGGTGTGTAAACAACGATCTGGCCACTTGCGCCTTTGAGACTGGTCAATCCAGTTCTGGGGGCAACCAAGGTCACTACTTTTTCTGTATTGGTTCATTTATTCCCAACTCACTATCTTAGGTTACGCTCTTAGTCTTACCTGAATGATCTGTTCTAAACATGTATTGGTTTTGTTCACAGTGCTATCGGCCTCTAGACCTTCTTCTTTTAGCACTGTCAAGAGAAACCAAATGCCACGTACCACTTAGCCAAAACAGAATACACAATACATTCGTTCAAATAGAAATGTCAAAAGGCAGTTAATAACGGATGAATCAACCGTCTCGGGGTCTAGCAACCGTTTAATCCTCAAATAGTCGAGAATGGGTCTCCTGAATCAAGTTTTGCGTGCAAACAAGGTAAATTCCTTTGTTAAGTTGTTTGTTGCTTGGATTTCTTGATTTTTAGTCACAAAGCTTGAATAAATTATCTTTGCTAAAGATTCTGAATGTCCCTTTCTATTCTTGACAGTATTAGCCACTTATGAGTCTACTCCGGCCGACATAAGCAACCAGCAACAATTACTTTTGGAACCCTCATCGACAACAACTATAAAAAACTGTTCAGAAAAAAGACGGTTTCAGGGTACGTGTGTGAACAACGACCCGACCAGCTGCGCCGTTGCAATTGCTCAATCCAGCTCAGGGTGCAACGAAGGTTAGTACTTTTTCTGTATTTGCTACTATCTGAAACCTTCACATTTTCTTACAATGTCATACATTTGGTACATTCTTTTTAAGTTTTTTTTTTTTGATAAAAAGAAGCTAATAAGCTTAAGACTAGATTGCGTTTCTAAATGTTCACCTGTATACCTTTAAAATATAATGCAATATGCCCCGCAAGAAATATCGGGTTATAGTTATCTCAGCTAACAGAATCAGGGGGTTTTTGAATAGAAGAAGTGAGTGATTGGTGGGATCTGATTATGTTCTTCAAGGTCCTTTTCTGTTTGATGCATTTAGTACATGTGAGTTGTGACAATAGGTTTAGCTGATCATTGACTTGATGCATGTACACCATATGTAAATTGAATATTGATCTCAGTGGAGCCCAATATACATATATATTTTGCCAAGGCTACCAAAGGAGATGACCACCGCTCGTAGGCGATGGTGAGGAGGGCTATTATTGAGCCTTCCGAACAAGTAAAAACATGTTTTTCTGTTTAGTTATAACTACGAGTTGTTCTTAGTAATTATCGTCGAATAAAATCATGCGGCAATGTGCGGGCTAACATCCTTGTTATAAACTTATTTACACTATGATAAATTTATTCATAAACCTTTTTTTTAATCACAAAACACACTCAGCACTTCAAGTGAATTAAATTTTGGACCTCTTTAGAATTGTAGACCTATTCATGTCACATATGATAAAATACATATCCGCTATATAGTTATACATTTTTAGATTTTTTTTCACTCTTATGGACCTTTTTACAAACTAACATACAGTAATGGATTCTCTAAGTGGCAAATGTTTGGTAAACAGTCACATGGTTTGTTGACTGTCTTGCTAATTAAAACATAATTATGACGTTAAAATACGAAGTTTTGGAAGGAGATTTTGATTGAAATGTTTTGTTTACTGCCTGTCCACAACTGTAGTTATGACATTACGTATGACTACACACTGAAAGACCGTTTTTTTAACCGTTTTTCAGTTCGCCTACTTCTTCCGTGACATAGTAACGTGAGTCTCCATAGCCTTGCGCTGACTACTTGTTTCTTGTATCATCAACATTGTTGTTCAGGGAGACTTCGAAGTTCGAACTCTTACCCTAAAAGAATGGAGTGCATTCGTAATATACTTACGTAGTTCATTTAATGGATTGAATTTGTGTATCCACATAAAAGAAATGTACATCTGTTTTTTGTATCTCAGACATTGTCTTTTTCTAATAGAACTTGCCAATGTCATGAAATTGATAATTCTACTATACATTGAATTGACCAGGTATTGATTTACTTAATCAATGACGTACCCACTTTGTGGCTTGGCTTCTTCACATTATAAAGTTATTCGTGTGATAAACCTATATCTTCCTAAAAATTGGTCCCTTGTATTCAAATTAAACCGATACAGTTTCTAACCACTTGAACAAGATGCTAACATCTGAACAAAACCAAGGTAGCAATGAACAGTTAATGATATTGGTGGCAAAAGTTTACTTTTCTACTTTTTAATGATTGCAATTTCATCCATTCTCACATTAGTTGAAGAAACAAGTTGTTGCTAGTTCATATGGTAATAGCGATATGCATGTTTGAAGTAACTTAGTGACATCAAGTCATGCTTTGCTAGTTCTAACTTCTGGTTTTCCCATACATTTAGGGATCAATGTTATATAGGATTATATCTCTGTGTAGTCCTTATTTAAGGATTTTTCAACTTGCTTGTCATTTTGAGCTTTCTGAATAGTGGTCACATTCTTGCTATGGCCTTGTAAATTTATCAAACTTAAGGCATTTCAGGTTTGATATAAGTTGAATCTTATATAAGTCGTTTGTTTTGATATGGAGAGGATGAGGGTTTTGTTGAATGTTATAGCGCGTCTAGGACCACTTCCATCATCATTCATCAAGTTTTGGGGGCTGCCTAAACTTGTTGAGTTTATGGTCATCTTGATATTATAGTTATTAGAGCCTGGTTTGTTTTATTTCATAAATCAAATACAAGAAGCTACTATGGGGTGTTTCGGTAAGCTTATTATAAGTGCTCAATAGCTTATTACATTTTGGAAAAGCAATTAACCACTTTGAGTTGTTTGGTTAAAGCTTATGTCAAAAGTTTTGAATCATTTTGAGAAGGAAATAAGAGCATAAGCTTACCCAAACACCCCTTGAACCAAAACTAGCATAATTGGAAAAACTTATATATGAGCTAGAATAAAATTTAAAGATCAAGCAGTCTCGTGCCTTATTTTACTTGAAATTAAGATAAGCAGTGCTTTAGAATATGCTTCGTGATTTTGAAGAACTTCTATGACTTGGTAATCTTCCTGTGAATGGGAAATATAGTCCACTGCTGTACTGGTAGTTAGGGAGTGATAGTATGGGGGTTGGTTGCTGATTTTAGTGTGACCACTATTGAGAGGATTCACTAATGTTATTGACATGTATCTTTTGGATAGTTGATATTTCATTTCAACTAAGGAAATGGAGTACGTCAGAATATAGATTCTATAGCAAGAGCCGAGCAGTTGATATTTGGTAATGCTTTTGATATAAGTGCATATCGAGACTTATGTGCTATAAACAGGCTGAATCAGGAGGTTGCAGTGCAGTTGGTTGTAGAGTGGTTGGTACGGCAGGTGGGACACAGTTTGTGATGCAAATTCCAACCAGAAAGGTTGGTCTTGTTATTGGTAAAGGGGGTGAGATGATAAAAAATATGCAAGCCAGGAGCTCGTATTCAGGTCTCTCTCAACTTCTGTTAACGTGGTCTAAAGTAGCTTCTTTTACACATTGATGTGCTAACATAATGAGTATGGATTATAACCTTTTGAATATGTTGCACACTGTATCGTTTAGTGTTGCGTATATTGATTTAATTAATCTTGTAGTAGTTCTGTAGTTTCGTTCATGAGACGTACAGTCTTTGCATTAATTTGAGATGATTCTCGTGCAGAATCGTTAGAGAAATACCATGGGCAGTGGATACTCTCAGCAAGGTTATCAAGCTCAACCCCGTACAAGTTGGGCCCCTCCAGGTCAACAAATCAACAGTCGGGTTATGGATTGGCTACCCTCAAGCTGGTGCATACCCTCCTAAGTATACCCAACAGTCTTATGCAGTCTTTTGATGGTTATTTACAACAAAATCCTGGTGGCTATGCCACAAGCTGGGACCAGTCACCGGCTCAGTAAACAAGTCAGGGATATGATTACTATGGTCAGCAACAGCTGGATCATCAGCTTATAGTTATAATCAACAAACAGGTTATGGAACTCAAGGGTATGGCCAGGATGGTTTTGCAGGGTATGCATCTGCAACTCAATCAGGATATGTTCAACAAAGTTATGATAATCCTACATCCGGATATAATGTTGCTAGCCAAATCACTGATGGTCAAACAGGTCAAACTGCTGCACAAGGTCAGGCTGTAGTAAGACCATAATACCACAAACCACGAGACCAACGAGAACCACTTAACACTAAACTCGAAACAGCAGACCAAACGATATCAAACTATGTTCTAATTCCAAGTTATTATCAACTACGTTCATTTAATCTTGAAATATGATTGTTATTGAGATCTTGTGTTTGATTTGCTTATTTGATTCCTTAATTGTTTTTGACCTAATTATCTATAGTACATTTGTTAGCGTGTCAACAAAAATTCACGAACCAAACATAGAAGGAAAAACAACTTTAGATTAAAATGTTACAAGAAAATTACAAAACAATATTACATTAAAAGAAGACAAACTAAACGAAAAACAACTCTAGATAGATTAAAAAAAAGAAGACAAACTAATGGGGTGTTTGGTTTGGCTTATAGAATCTAAGCTCATTTAGGCTTATATAACATAAGCGTCAATTTTGTGGCTTATTTGGAGGTTTATGAGATTATATAAGTTTATTATATCATGATAAATAAGCCACCAAATTGAGGCTTATGTTATATAAGCAAAAAATAAGTCATTATAGACTTATATAAGTTTATTAGATCATAACAATATAAGAAATCGAGTAAAAATTAGGTCAAAAACAAAAGACCTTTGTGCTCATGTGTATATACCGGTAAGTCTTGTTCAAGACAAGAAATCCAGAATACGACACGAATAATGTAAGAAATCGAGTAAAAATTTAGAGCCTGTTATGTGATACGACATGGCAATGTAAAGGCACTTTTGCAGTTACAATAAAAAACTAAAAACTCCGATACGACTCTTCTAATTTGCTGATATCATCTGCAATGTGTGTTTTTATATTAACAGATTGCGTGCAAATAACATGGTAAATTTGTGTTTCAGATACAACAGCATGGGAAGTAGACACGATGAGAGGTCACAATAATAATGTCTCATGTGTTCTTTTCCGCCCGAGACAGGACATTATTGTATCAAACTCAGAGGATAAAACTATACATGTTTAGGATGCTACAAAAAGGACTTGCCTTCAAAGTTCAAACCATCCGCAGGGAGAATGACAAGTTTTGGATTCTGGCATGTCATCCTGAGATGAACCTTTTGGCGGCTGGACATGATAGTGATATGTTTGTTTTCAAGTTGGAGAGAGAATGTCCAGCTTTCTCGGTTAGTGGTGACTCCCTGTACTTTGTGAAAGACCGTTTTCTACAGTTATTTGAGTTTCTCAGAAAGACTAATACTGATTCGTACGCCTAATTTAAACCGGGGCCCTAGAACTCTCTCTTATAGCCCTACAGAGAATGCGTTTTTAATTTCTTCAGATGTAGATGGGAGATCTTATGAACTCTATATCGTACCTAAAGATGGATTTGGTAGAGGTGATACAGTTCAAGAGGCCAACCGGGGCGTTCGGGCTTCAGCAGTGTTTGTGGTGTGCAACAGATTTGCTGTCCTTAGAAAGAGTACAAATGAAGTGTTAGTCAAGAATCTAAAGAACCAGATTCTGTTGCCACTGATGCTATATTCTATGCTGGTACGGGTAACTTGCTATGTAGGGCGGAGGATAAAGTATTTGTCTTTGACCTTCAACAGCGATTAGTTCTCGGGGACCTTCAAGCTAACTCTGTCCGGTATTGGTCAAATGACATGGATAGTGTTGCGTTGCTCAGCAAACATTCAATAATCATAGCTGATAAGAAAGTTGTTCATCGCTACACCCTTCATGACCGAGTCAAAAGTGGTTCCTGGGATGATAACAGTGTGTTCATATACACAACCCTAACCCATATTAAGTACTGCCTACCTAATGGTGAAAGTGGAATCATTAGGAGCCTTGATGTTCCTGTATACATAACAATGATATCCGGAAATACATTATTTTGCTTAGATCGAGATGGAAAAAACCGGCCAATAATTATTGATTCAACTGAATATATTTTTAAGCTGTCTCTGCTTCAAAAAAGATATGATAATGTAATGAGCATGATAAGGAACTCGGACCTATGCGGGCAAGCTATGATTGCGTATCTCCAGCAAAAAGGTTTCCCAGAGGTTGCTCTCCATTTCGTGAAAGATGAAAGGACCCGCTTCAAACTAGCACTTGAAAGTGCAAACATTCAGATAGGGGTAGATTCTGCGAAAGAGATTGACGAGAAGGATGATTGGTATAGGCTGGGGGTTGAGGCCCTTCGTCAAGGCAATGCTGGTATCATTGAATATGATAACTGGAAATTTGGATAAATTGTCCAAAATGATGAAGATTGCGGAGTTGAAAAATGATGTTATTGGGCAGTTCTGTAATGCTTTGTACCTGGGTGATGTCCAAGAGCGAATAAATTTTTTGGTAAATGCAGGTCATCTTCGAGTAGCATATCTTACTGCTAAGACCCACGGGTTGAATGATATTGCTGAAGACCTTGCTGAGAAACTTGAAGGTAACGTTCCGTCTTTGCCGGGTGGTAGGTCTGCTTCTCTTCTAATTCCCCCAACCCCGGTGTTATGTGGTAGAGACTGTCCACTAATGAGGGTCATGAAAGGGATATTTGAGACTGGCCTTGACAATGCTGGAAAAGGCGCAAATGAAGATTATGATGATGCCGTTGATGCTAATTGGGATAAGGACTTGGATATCGTGGATGCAGAGAACATTCAGAATGGAGACATTGGCATGGTGCTTGATGATGAAGAAAATGAAGACGGAGGTTGGGAGCTCTAGGATCTTGAACTTCCTCCCGATGTTGAAGTCCCATCGGTGTATGTTTCCCCCACTGCTTGTATGCCTGTGAGTCAAATTTCGGTTCAGAATTCGTCTCTTGCTGCTATACATGCAGGAAACTTTGACATCGCCATACGGTTATGGAAACGCCCGTTAGGAATTAAGAACTTTACACCATTGAAACCATTGTTTATTGATCTTCACATGGAAAGTCAAGCTTACTTATGTTCTTTCTCTTCCGCTCCATTGATCACATTGGCCATTGAGAGGCGTTGGAGTAAATCAGCAAATCCTAAACTGAGGCCCTTCCTGCTCTCAAAGAAAAGCTCGAGGCTGGTAAGGAAGCCACCACCATCTGAACTTGAGAATCGCCCAGCTTCAGGACCAACTTCCTAGTAATGAACCCTGGTGCATTGATGAACCTTGTCGTAACGCTGATTTTGTGAGTGAAGATGATGAAGAAACAAGGGCCTGTAAAACCCTCCTCCAAAACAAGACGTTCTTCTTGGGTCGTGAGGCAGGATAAGTCTTTAGCACCTTTACATATTTAGTCTTGTACAAGTTGCACGTTTTAGCTCTCTCCGTTTTGCTTTAATGTGAATATTGTGCTGTTCAGGTTCCAAGGGAGCTCCATTTGAGGAATCTAACTAGGACATCGACTATCAGGTATGTCTTGAGACCCGACTCTCATTTCTGATAAAACAAACAAGATAAATCGTACTACCAAATGAGGACTATTTGGTTGGAAAGTAAGTTTTGTTACTGTTGCATTTGACTCCATTTGTTGTCAATGAAGCAGAAGGGTATGTACCCGAGTATGCAGATACCATCAAAAGGCTTCAAGAAGCTGCGAAAAAGAGATTCTTCCAATGCCAGGTGCAGAAATGGATGATCTCGATAGTACCCGTTTACTCGCTGAAGGAATCATTAATAGTGCAGAAGCTAAAGAAGCTGCTGAAAGAAAACGGATTGTTCGTTAAATGTTTTACAAATCTTTTAACTGTTTTTCAGCGTCATATTCGTCTACTTGTTTATCAGCAAGTTTGCTTACATTCATGAGATGTTTGTTCTATGCAAATGGCGATTGATGAAAAACAGTTCCATCAAGAACTGAAAACATCTGATACTACTGAGATTGAGAAGACTGGCGAAGAAGATGACACGGATGATATATCTCCAAAACAGCTTATCAAGGATGATGAAAACATGGCCACGATAACTTTGTCACTTAAAAAGAGAAGACTTATTGAAGCCATGCAGGTTAGTTTTCGTGCCAAATATCCGTTCTTCGTATAGATAAAAAAACATTCCACTATTGCCAGGTTCCATCTTAGATTAAACAATTACTTCATTTACTTTTACAGATTAGCAATGACAGGAAGAAGGCAAACTTCGATACTCTCGAAAGGATGAAGAAAAATCTCAAGAAAAACAAGGAAACTTCATCAGACTGATATTTTCTGTTGGGCTATTGCCTACTTATATGATTAAACTTTGTGAATTATTCTGTTATCTTTCTTTGGTATACTTTTTTGATACAATATATGGAAAAGCTCCAAACTTCTTGCAATCATAATCTATGCGCCTGCAAACTACTAGTATGTTAAAAGCTCTCTTTCATATAACATAACGGGCCATTACCAAAGTAGAATGGCATTTAGTATTAAACAGCAAACGCTTCCTGCCAACGAGGAGCTCCATTGCTCTCATTTTTCACTGCAATGCTGATGATGAAAGGCACTTAACTTTGATTTTGAAAATTGTGTACCGGTTATCTACAGACTGCAGTGGCTGTTTAGAAAGCTGATGATGCCCAAGAAGTCAAAAGCTCCAGGGACGGAGAACAAACCAACTGAAGGAGGAGTGAAGTGGAAACTCAAGTCTAAAGAGTATTCTTGTTCTACAGGGAAGAACCATGTCACAAGATTTACTGCAGTGGCTGTTTAGAAAGCTGATGAGATTTACTGATTTAGCTTCAAGATTCTCTTTATGATTTCCTGTACTAGTTGAGTAGAGGTGTGGATATCTAATTAAATGTGCTTCGAGTCTATGATGATTTGATGATGAATTTTACTAAAAGGGGTGCCACCGAGTCGAGTTTTTGTTCCATATCATTCTAGTCGAGCTTTATCATCCTTTTGACTCGGCCCAACTTATCATCCTTTTGAGTAATATATATGTTCTTATACATATTATGTATATTCTTATGCCTTATTTGTAATGTACCGAGATATTTACTTGAGCTCGAGACTTTATCTTTATATTCTAATAGTATTTGGTTTATAAGGAAACATCTTAAAAAAAACAAAATTTCCAGGCCAAGCATAACATTGCCGTGTTGAGTTAAGCTCTGCAAAGTTTGACTTGGTCGCACCGCTAATTGAAGTTCACAGTGATAGCTGATACACTATTGCCATGCATTCATTACATTGGTTCGACATAGTCGATTGTAAACAAGAACATCGTGTCAGCTAATATAATGCAGCAAATGTTTTCTTCCCACTAATAAATAAAAGCAAGTCAATTTCTAGATTTATCTCTGGTGTATTATTTGAAGAATTTAGAAAATGCTTGAATTACCACAAGTCTACAAGATACAAATTCACCTGTGTTTAGGAAGACGGATTCTCTGCTGACGTAAAATATGCACAAAATAATAAGATAACAGGTAACTACGAAAAAGCATGGTAACAGGTCTGGCATGATGATGCGCCTTATCTGCGTGTCGGGTCGATACATGCAATCCCTATTTCTCAACAGAATACACAGTTGAGCAGCGGAGCACCTAATAGGGCGATTCCAAATAGAACGAGCCTATGTAAAAATAACGAACTGAATGAATACGTTTATAAACTTGCTAAGTGTATAACATATTGATCAATCTAAAAGTTACCCAAAGTCGCTAAATTTTTTAGCAAGTATCTTTTTATAAAACAGAACAGAATGGACATAACTTTGGCATGGCATTTCAGATATCGAGAAAAAATATATTGCCACTCTATTACTCCAAAAATCGCTAGGCGTTAGCTAGGCGGACGGGTAGAGTCTAGCTATTAATCGGTTAGGCGGAGATTAATCGGATTGGATTTTTATATATAAATCTATAAAAAATTTATAAAATGTGCACAATTTGACCCGATTTAACCGAATTATGTCTGATTTGGCCGAATTTTATGTGTAACCGAGTTTGTCGATATACTTATTTTTATCCGATTTGACCAATTTATGCTCGATTTGGCCAATTTTTACCCGATTTATGTTGACCGATTTAGACCAAAATGATTAATAAAGACGATAGTGAAAATAGAGACTAATGAGCATCTAGCACTTAAGCTTAAACGAGGATTGAACTCTGATTGTCATTAGGCAAAAACAATTACATATATACAAATAGATTGTCTTTAATCTCACCTCGTTCCATCCAAGACTGCTAATGATTCTATGATCAATTAGGCAAAATTTTGGTTTATCTCTTTTCAGACCGAACAGCATCGGGATTTGAGACCATGTCAAGCATCATCTTCTCTGGCGAGTCTTCCCAATTCGAGAAAGTTTTTGTGTCAACCTACAAAAAAACAACAATGTTGGTAAAAAGGAACTAAATGAAGAGAATATCTTGATTTCATAGTGCGCAAAATTCGATCTGGATTCCATGAATCTGAAAAACCAGCTATAGAGACCAACTAAACCGAAACCAGAGCTGGTTCGATTGGTCTGGTTTCTGGTCCCTTTATTTTCCCATCTGATCATGATGACACCAAGCATGGAAACTTACCTTTCGCCTTTGTACATAAAATGATTACACCAGAACCGAGACCTTTAAAGATTGAACTTCTTAAAGAAGGAAGACGGGGTGCTGCTTTCCTACAAGGACCAATGCTCATCAGGACTACCTGCTCCATTGGCATCACCACTGGAGCTGGAGGAACCGTACGAGCCTAGCTAATTCACTTGAAAATGCTACAGTGGATGCGGATGAGCCTCAATACAATGAGCCTTCTCCCCCATGTCACCCTCGCTGTCCATGCCGATACAATGACCTTCTCTCCCACACCAAAGCCGTCACTATTCGTATGAACTCGATGATCCACGCCAACGGTGCGAAAACCCAACGTCATCACATCGATTGAGATTTTTGTCGTAGTTAATCCACAGAGATGTTATAACCATAGATGAGCCTGGTGAGACCCGCGCCACTTGTAATAAAACCATAGTATGGGTTTTGGCACTGTCGGCATGGCTCATCGGTTCTTACAAAGAGTGACGACTGTGGCGTGAGGGAGAAGGCTGTATCGACAGGAATGACGAGGGTGACCGTGAGGGTGGCATTGAGAAGAAGGCTCATTGTATTGAGGGTGATCCACAACCACAATAGCATTTTCAGGTAAATTAGGCTCGTACGGTTCCTCCAGCTCCAGTGGTGGTGCCAATGGAGCATTGGTATATGCCTAGGAAAGCAGCACCGCATCTTCCTTCTTTGAAAAGTTCAATCTAATCTAGGTTAGCCACTTAGGGTTTCTTGATATACACCATATTTTTTTTTCTTCTTAGTTGAACTTAGGGTTAGGTAGTTTTAAGGGTTGGGTTTATATAAGGGAAGAGTGGATGATATACACCATTCGATATTTGATCCAATGATGTAAAATTGCATTGCAAAAATTGGATAAAAAGACAAAGAGAAGGGAATGCTGAAAATAGAAACATATCGTTCGTTTGATTTGAAGTAAGATTCTGCTTTTATATATATTCTGTTCTCGTGATATCTGGTCAGACTCGCTTCATGTGAACATTTGTTTTTTTTTTTAACAATAATTCATGTCACCGACAGCTTCAAGCCTTTTTCATTTTCAATATTTTTTTTTTACTTTTTATCTTCTATAACATGGATGTCAATTTTTTTACTTTCTATCTTCTATAACATGGACTACTAGTATTTTGATACATATATTACCAAATCGATTCGAGTTATATATGAACATATTTTTATACGATTTGGACCACGACACGAGATACCACACCGTGAGCGGCGTCATGACCTCTCACGCCGTAGTTGCCAGCTCAAAATGGTGGTCATAACACGAGGCCACGGCACGAGACACCACACCGTGGCTCGCGTAATGGTCTCGCGCCGTGGTCTTTTTACGTGACAAAGTTATTGTGGCCATGTTTTCGTCATCCTTGATAAGCTGTTTTGGAGTGTCATCTTTTTCAATAGTCTTCTCAATCTCAGTATGTTTTCAGTTCTTGATGGAACTGTTTTTCATCAATCGCCATCTGCATAGAACAAACATCTCATGAATGTAAGCAAACTTGCTGATAAACAAGTAGACGAATATGACGCTGAAAAACAGTTAAAAGATTTGTAAAACATTTAACGAACATTCCGTTTTCTTTCAGCAGCTTCTTTAGCTTCTGCAATATTAATGATTCCTTCAGCGACTAAACGGGTACTATCGAGATCATCCATTTCTGCACCTGGCATTGGAAGAATTTCTTTTTCGCAGCTGCTTGAAGCCTTTTGATGGTATCTGCATACTCGGCTACATACCCTTCTGTTTCATTGTCAACAAATGGAGTCAAATGCGGTGGAAGAACCCTGATTATTAACAATAAATTATGTCAACATTTGGAAAACAGGATTAAACTACTAGACCAATCGCAACAGTAACAAAACTTACTTTCCAACCAAATAGTCCTCAATTGGTAGTATGATTCTCGCATTAAATGTGGAAGACTCTTTACATGTAATGTATAACGTAGTAATAGAACATTTAAAATCAATTTAAAACACATTACTTTATCATAAAAAAAAAATGTGGACATAAACGTGTTTTGTTGTCAACGCAACCCAATCTGTTTTGATAGTAGTACTAAAGAGGATGTGGAGAGCTTGTTCCAGGCCGTTGGAATCAGTAAAACTAACCACGGGCAATCTGTAAAACTAACCACGGGCAGACATGTTTCGGATCCAACTGGTTTTAAACCGAAAAAATGTTTAACATATCAGTTAAAAGCCTAAAGATTATACACTGTTTTAAGCCAAAAATTAGCCAGACCCTTCATTGTTAACCACATGTCTTGAAAACTACGATTGTCTACTTCATATCAAAGCAAACAGAAGTACTAAAATGCATACAAATGCTCTCTAAACAAAGCAAATAAAGCTTTATTACCTTTCAAAAAAGGTTTCAACTTGTAACAACACGAGTATAAAAACATTACTTACCAAACACATATTTTACTTCTTTAAGACCTTTATAGGCAGATTCACAGATTACCATTCTTCTAGAGGGTGCTTTGTTTAGCTTATTTAGCGAGCTTTTGATCGTATGTAACTTAAAAAGCTCACAAGTTCCCTTTTTTGGCTTAGAGATTATCAAGTTGACCTTGAGGCTTATGGGAGATGATAGGTTTAACCAACACGCCCGAGAAAAAGCTTGCGAGAATTTTGAAGATAACATAAGCTCATACGCCCGTTAAAAATATGCTAACGAAAGCATCCCACTAGTGCACCATCATCAACTAACACAAAGGTACATATGCACATACAGTAAACCGTAAATATGAAGGAACGGATAATACCTGAAAACTTGTAGGGGAACTTGGAGGTACTTAACAGCTTGAGACCTGGTTACATATCTAGCCGTGTTACCTTCCTTATTCCCCTGCAAAAACGATCAAATGAAATCAAAAAACAACATTTTTATCTATTACAGAATAAAACATAAAATTAAACTAGAATTAAGATAAGCTTATTTCCTAGGCTCAAGGGCTGAAGGGCTTATTTGAAAATAGCTTGGGAGGTTTTTGAAGATAACATAAGCTCATACGCCCGCTAAATATTGATAGGAAGGTACTCGTCCAGGCCCATACTTCTACATCTACAGACCCAACCCGAAGATGGATTAGCCTCGTCCAACTAGAGACTGCATGAAGTTTGACTCAGCCCCATGTTTTTTATTTCACATCATGTTTTTTTTTGTTTTCATTTTACTATTCCTAGTGTAGTTTATTTGTTTGAAGTTGTCAAAGTAGTTATTTGGGTTTTCCACAAGTGTAGGAAACGTGGGTAGAAGTGATATTGTCAGTTATTTATTTTCACAAGATATGTACTGAAAAAAGAGGAATGAGAAGGTTTTTGACTTTCCTAAAATTTATTCTCTGTACTTGGAGGATATTCCTATTCCTTGCTATTCTAATTTTCGGGTAGATAATTAGAAGGTGATCTTGGAAAACTAATTCAAATTCTCGTGGTGTGACTGTATCGAGCGTTTGGCTTAGCGACTCTGCCCAACAAAGTAGTTTTGAATCGAGTCTCACGATCCTATCAAGAGGCTCACTGCTATCATTTGGTATTCAGAGCTATGGAAACCCGAAATAGTGCCGATTTGAAGAAGATTTTGGAGATAATGGAAGCCGATAAAAAGGAGATGGCACTAAAGATGCAGACTATGCAAGAACAGATTCAAGAATTGCTTAACTCCCAGAACCATGGAGAAGAATCCGTGTCTAGCGGATCAGTCAACAAAAGGGGTGCATTACAAGCAGACGACAGAGGATAACAAAGTTAAAATTGTTGCCCTCAAACTCCGTAAATACGCATCAACATGGTGGTCGAACACTTGTTTGAAGCGCGAACGTGCAGGGAAGGAGAAAATCCAGACGTGGCCAAAGATGAAGGCAAAGATGAAACAAAAATTCTTACCCACCTATTATGTTCAGAATAGTTTTTCACAATTGCATTCGTTAAGGCAAGGAACCAGCACGGCTGAGGAGTACTCTCGTGAATTCGAATATCTCTTGATGAAGTGTGATGTACCAGAGGATGATCCACAGACTCTTGTTCGTTACCTCGGGGGACTGGAACCTCGAGTTGCTAATGTCGTGGAATTGCATTCTTATCAGACCCTCACTGAGCTCACTTTGTTATCTCACAAAGTGGACACTCAACAACGATCCAAAGGAAAGTTTGAGCCCACCCGCCAATCCTTTAGGCCAACCACATATTCCAAACCCACTTTAACCCATAAAACCACCACCCCCACCAATTCACAGCCATCCATGATATCCAACTCCAAGTCTGAACCCACTAAAGCCCCTCGCCGATGTTTCCGATGTCAAGGTTTAGGGCACATCGCCTCTGAGTTCCCAAATAAGCGCATGATTTCGCTAGCCGATTTCGAGTTCGCAGGAGGTTTAGAGTTTGAATCTGATCGTGTTGCTTGCCCCGAGTCACCACATGACAACGAGGTTGAGGTGACTGGCCTGACGAAGGTCCGTGTCTGGTTGTTCGCCGAACCCTCAATACGACTCCGGTTCCAGAAACACAGCTTCAACACAGCTTCAACGGGAATCAATTTTCCATACCCGTTGTACAATCGCACAAAAGGTATGTTCTGTGATAATAGACGGGGTAGTTGTACCAATGTCGCGTCCCAGACTTTGGTCACGAAGTTGAACCTCCCTACTCAACCACATCCATCCCCTTATGTAATTCAGTGGCTTAATCAGGGCAAAGGTATACGCGTCTCCCATCGAGTGTTATTATCTTTCAGTATTGGTAAATCATACAACGATGAATTGTGGTGTGATGTTATTCCAATGGATGCGTGTCACGTATTGCTTGGACGCCCATGGCAGTTTGATAGGCGAGCAATTCATGACGGCTACCGTAATACATATTCATTCACTCATAACAACCGCAAGATCGTTCTTACCCCACTTACCCCTTCGACAACCCTCCAAACATCCACTACTTCTTTGAGCACACTACTACAATCTGAACACCATGAATATGAGTCCTTTAAAGAATTTGTTTTGTTGGGACTCGATGAAGACGAGAACACGCCCAAACCAATTTTATCCCCCCTTGTGCAATCCTTATTAAAATCCTATTCCCAAGTGTTCCCCCCTGGACTACCACCTAAACGATCCATTCAACACAAAATTGATCTGATGCGTGATGGGTGATGCGTGATGTCTGGTGCTGCTTTACCCAATAAACCCGCCTATCGAACCAACCCCCAGGAGACCATTGAAATCAGAAAACAAGTTGACATGTTACTGGAAAAAGGACGCATTCATGAGTCACTTAGCCCATGTGCGGTCCCCACTTTACTTGTACCAAAAAAGAACGGGGAGTGGAGGATGTGTATGGATAGCAGGTCAATCAACAAGATTACTATAAAGTATAGATTTCCCATACCAAGGTTAAATGATCTGTTGGATGAGCTTCACGGTTCTACTATTTTTTCTAAGATCGATTTGCGAAGTGGTTACCATCAGATTCGCATTTACGAAGGGGATGAATGGAAAACAGCTTTCAAAACTAAGGAGGGGTTGTATGAGTGGCTCGTTATGCCTTTCGGGTTGTCAAACGCACCGAGCACTTTCATGAGGCTGATGAATCATGTGTTGAAGCCATTCTTAGGGAGCTTTATTGTTGTTTACTTTGATGACATCCTCGTGTATAGTCGGACGATGGATGAGCATCAGTCCCACCTTTCACAGCTTTTCAAAGTTCTAGATCAAGAAAAGCTTTACGGGAACTTGGAAAAATGTGATTTTTTTCTAACCAAGTAACTTTTCTTGGCTATCTTGTTTCTGAACAGGGTATAAAAGTGGATGAAAAGAGTCCCAACAATTCGAGACTGGCCAGTACCCCAATCCATTCAGCAAGTTAGAAGTTTTCACGGCCTTGCCTCTTTTTACCGGCGTTTTATAAAAAAATTCAGTACCATCGTTTCTCCAATGACCGAAGTGACAAGGTTTAAGACTTTCACTTGGACACCACAAGCTCAAAGGGCTTTTGACGAGATCAAGCAACAATTATCTTCCACCTTGGTCTTAGCGCTGTCGTGTTTTCAAGAGGTGTTTGAGGTTGAATGTGATGCGTCCGGGGTCGAGATTGGAGCTGTTTTGTCTCAACTGAACCGTCCCATTGCCTATTTTAGTGAAAAGCTTAACGACGCCAAACGACGATATACGACATATGACAAGGAGTTTTATGCTATCATTCGGGCTTTGGAGCATTGGCAGCATTATCTAATTTCTAAGGAGTTCATTCTGCATTCAGATCATGAGGCGTTGAAGTACATTCAAGGCCAACATAAGTTGCAGCCCCGTCATGCTAAGTGGGTGGAGTTCCTTCAAGCATTCACCTTCACTATTAAACAGAAGTCTGGAAAGCTCAACAAAGGAGCCGACGCTCTATCTCGCAGGTACTCCTTACTTACTTCACTGCAACCGAAGGTTATTGGGTTTGAGCTTTTACAGAACGAATACCCATTGGATCCTAATTTTGGGGATATATACACTAGCTGTCAAAGTCACGCTAAGGGCGAATTTCATATTTGTAATGGGTTTCTATTCAAAACACAACAGCTTTGTGTTCCACGCCACAGCATTAGGTTGGTAATTATTCAGGAAGCCCACGAAGGAGGTTTAGCAGGCCATTTGGGTATTGATAAAACAACTCATATATTGGGCAGTCATTTCTTTTGGCCTCATATGAGTCGTGATACATTCGGCGTTGTCAGCAATGTCATAGAGCCAAAGGACAGTCTTCTCCCCATGGGTTATATTTGCCACTTCCAGTACCGGTTGCCCCTTGGGAGGATGTCAGCCTCGATTTTATCACTGGATTACCCCGTACACAACGCCAAAAGGATTCCATTATGGTCGTGGTCGATCGTTTCTCTAAGATGGCTCACTTCGTTGCATGTCACACAACATATGATGCTGTACAGATCGCCTCTCTATACTTCAAAGAAATAGTCCGTCTCCATGGGGTTCCAAAGACTATAGTTAGTGATCGGGACGCTAAGTTTTTAAGCCATTTTTGGTTGACGTTGTGGAGAAAGTTAGGCACGAAACTCAAATTTAGCACGTCCAGCCACCCTCAGACTGATGGACAGACCGAAGTCACTAACCGAACCTAACCGAACCTTTCGGTCGTTACTGCGAGCTCTCATCACAGCTAACTTGAAGCAATGAGAGGAGTTATTGCCTCGAGCTGAGTTCGCCTACAACCGGGCTCCTAGTAAGACAAATCCAACAACTCCGCTTGATCTTGCTGTCCTTGACACCTCCACGAAGTTTAGTAAGGAAGCGAGTGATGTAGCAGCTGATATCAAGACAATACATCAACGTATTCATGACAAAATTACAAAGACTAACGAGCTCATTAAGTACCGGCGTGATAAAGGGAGGAAGCATGTTCTTTTTAAACCAGGTGACCTCGTTTGGTTGCATTTTCGAAAGGAAAGATTTCCAACTAAACGTCGTTCTAAGCTGAGTCCTCGATCAGATGGTCCGTTTAAAGTTATTGCTAAGGTGAATGACAATGCTTATACAATTGACCTACCAGGGAATTTGTCCGCTTCAGCCACCATTAATGTAGCTGATCTTCAGCCTTATTACGACCCTGACGAACCCCTTCTAAGTTTAAGGTCAAACTTGTTTGACGACAGAGAGGATGATAGGAAGGTACAGGCCCATACTTCTACATCTACAGACCCAACCCGAAGATGGATTAGCCTGGTCCAACTAGAGACTGCATGAAGTTTGACTCAGCCCCATGTTTTTTATTTCACATCATGTTTTTTTTTTTTTTTCATTTTACTATTCCTAGTGTAGTTTATTTGTTTGAAGTTGTCAAAGTAGTTATTTGGGTTTTCCACAAGTGTAGGAAACGTGGGTAGAAGTGATATTGTCAGTTATTTATTTTCACAAGATATGTACTGAAAAAAGAGGCATGAGAAGGTTTTTTGAGTTTCCTAAAATTTATTCTCTGTACTTGGAGGATATTCCTATTCCTTGCTATTCTAATTTTCGGGTAGATAATTAGAAGGTGATCTTGGAAAACTAATTCAAATTCTCGTGGTGTGACTGTATCGAGCATTTGGCTTAGCAACTCTACCCAACAAAGTAGTTTTGAATCAGGTCTCACGATCCTATCAAGAGGCTCACTGCTATCAAATATGATAAGGAAAAACAAACAGAGCTTATCAAACTTGTAATAAGCTCAACCTATGAGCTTAAAAAGGCTAGAAAGGAGTTTATGGCTCTCCCATATAAAGAAAAAGCTTATAATCCCAAGAAATAAGTTAATAACAAACTTTGATATCATTTTACCAACATATAGTCGTAAAAACATCAACTTGACAGGAAATTTATCAATCTACATACAGACCAAATGAGGGGGTGTTTGTTTCAGCTTATATGTGGGCTTATGAGCTTATCTGATTTCGGCTTATATTCCAGCCCACGTATCATCGAAATTAGGTCAAAAAAAATTAGGCAAATCAATTAAGCAACAAATAAGCAAATCAGATAAGCAATCAAATAAGCAAATCAAACACAAGAATTCAGAACAAATAAAATAATATTTCGAGATTAAATGAATGTAGTTGATTTTAATTGGAACTAGAAATAACCTGTAGCAACTATAGGGGCATCAAGCTCCTTTGTCACACCATGAAGCTATGGGAGAGAATTATTGAGAGAAGATTAAGAAGGGAGAGAAGATTAAGAAGGGAGACAAGGGTGTGTGAGAACCAATTCGGTTTTATGCCTGAGGCAATTCACATCCTTAGAAGTCTTATGGAGAAGTACATGGAAAGACAGAGATTTGCATATGGATTTTATGGACTTGGAAAAGGCTTATGACAGCGTCCCACGTGAGTTGATATGGAGTACCCTTATTGATAAGGGAACTCCTATGAGATACTTGAGAGTCATAAAGGATATGTACGAGGGGGCAAAGACCCGCGTAAGGACCATGGTGGGAAACACAGAGTTTTTCCCGGTGGAAGTTGGTTTTCACCAGGGATCTGCCATTAGCCCATACCTCTTCGTTGACGATATTGTGCTGGTCGCAGATCGAAGGTTTAAACAACAAACTTGAGAGATGGAGAGAGGCACTTGAAGACAATGGCCTCAAGGTAAGTAGGGAGAAGACTGAATACCTTAGATGTGATTTCGGTAGGTATGAGGTCTATCGTCAAGAGGTGGATGTTACCAAATCCTCCAGCAGGTTAAGTGAAATGGAGGGCGGCATCAGGAGTTCTTTGTGATACGAGAATTCCTTTAAAGCTAAAGGGTAAATTCTATCGGGCCGCGATTAGACCAGCTATGTCGTATGGGTCATATTGTTGGCCAATTACAAAAGTACTTGCCAACAGGGTGGAAGTGGCATAATTGAGGATGCTGAGGTGTACTTGTGGTAAAACCATGTGCGACATGATACCAAACGGAGTTTTTAGAGCAAAACTCGAAGTCGGTACGATTATCGACAATTTGAGGGAAGGACGGTTGAGATGGTTTGGTCATGTCAATAGGAGACCACAATCAGCACCAGTTAGGAGGTTCGAAGCCCTACTAGTCGACGGCGCGAGGAGGAGAGGTAGACCTAAACTAAGGTGAGATGATAGACTTAGGAAGGACATGAAGGAGTTTCTTTTGTCCGAGGACATGACCTCTGATAGGCGTGTGTGGAGGGATAGAATTAGGACTAGCGATTAGTGTGTGTAGGCCTCCGAGTTATTTACTTCCCTTTTTTTGTCTTTATTAGGGCAAAACAAAATCAGAAGATAGTTGCGTCATCGGTGGAATGGGTGTAAGTATGTGCGGGAAGGGGGAAGATGAAGATAACATGTAGTATAGTAAAAAAATTTACTATCAAAAATTACATTGCTACCTTTTGTTAGAGTTGCTTAAAATTTTACAAATAAAAGGTAAAATTAATAAAATTGTTGCTCAAAGTTCTTGTTGCCTCAAAGGTACAAATCGCTTGTAAACATAACTGTATAAATACATTACACAAATGAGATACTTGTCAAATTCTTCCAAGTTTGGCCAATTACCCTAGACCTTTTTGAATTTTTATTTTTTTTTTGGGTAAATGGGCAATCTCCCCAGTAAAATAGACCTTTTTGAATATTTCCCTATTCAAAACAGCAAATATCATTAATAAAGGAGCTAAATTATAACAAACACTAAATAGTAAATATGAAACAATCTCTTTGTCAAAACCTCATAATCTCAAAACATTTTAAAGTTACCGGTTATTGATGAAAGTGTAGCCTTTCTGTTAGACGTACTAGAATATACTATACGTTATGCCTTTTACATCCTAATGCTCGGCAAAAAAATATTTAGTTTTATATTTACGAAACTAACAGCACATAATACGATAGATATTCCTTGTCTATAACTTAAGCGGACTAAACCTTTTCTATTTCAGGAATAAATATAAATAACTACTGTACTTTAGCTCTATTCAAGTTGTCAATTTTATGATATCCTCAATTTCATCTTAGATGTTCAAGGAAAGTTATAAATGAGAGGTGTACTCCGTGATAGATGAGTAGATAATATTCACATATTTAATACATTGTTAGCAAATTTCTAAAAGGGATATTCAGATCCACACACTTGCTTCCTATTGAATAAATTTATAAGCCCACGAAATCACACCACATCACATCACATCTTTAAAAAACTGTCAAGTAAATTGGTAATCATCTTACTTGGTAAACTCCTGAGTTTACAGAACTAGGAGATAATTAAAATACTAACGCCATGTTTGTATCATTAGAATCTGTATTCTGGTGTACTCCATTTCCTTAGTTGAAACGAAATATCACGTATCCAAAAGAGGCATGTCAAAGTCAAACATTAGTGAGTTCCCTCAACAGAGGACGCTAAACTATCTCACAAGTCTCCACTGAGACTTGAACCCACAACCTTTAGGTTAGAAGGCCACTTATATACCGCTGGGCTAAGAAGTCTTTGGTAAAAAAAAAGATCTTAAAATGGATTGGATTGGGTAGGGTTGTTGATAAATAATAAAAGATAAGATTGTTTTTTTTTTTATCAAAAAGATAAGATTGTTGGATGTATAGATTGTAGAAAGAAATAATAAAAAATATATATATTAATAAAAGTTTGGGTTGGATTAGGTTGCGGATAAACGTAGTTTAGCACGGTCAAATTCATGATTCATCTTTAAGCAATAAAGTATACTACTAAGTAAGTTGTTCACTATGGTTGAATTAGCTCTGCCTACGTACAATGTAATTTCTTTTTTAAATTCTGGTGCTTTATAATAACTTTTATCCACTAATCACGTTAAACCGGTATTAAATCAAGTCCTTATCATAAACAAGGGAAGTTACTAAACTAGTTTGTAAATGAAGTATGATAAAATTTTAAGACGTGGTACCTTTTAGAAGAAATGATCAACCTATATACGATAATTTCAATAGCAAGTGACTCGTCATCTAGAGACGAGGTTCAAGTCTTTAACCTATGGTAGTACGCAAGTGACTCGTAAGCTCAAGTTTTGAGCTTACAAGCTTTTATAGAATCGTACACTTAAATGGATTATCTTATAAGCGCAAAAAAGTATATCATCTTGTCGATCTTTTAATAAGCTCATAAACCTATATCAAATAAGCTCATAAAATTCTTACAAAACTGATAACCACATCATGAACTCCTCTTCCTTTTCAATAATCTGTCTACTTCCCCTCTTAGTTTCTGCAAAATCCACCCAAAACCAAACTTTTGTGAGCAATAATGTAAAAAACCAAAGAAACTATGTCAACTTACGCGCCTATGACTTGTGCATGTGTTAATTAATGTTACCGTTTTACAATCACTTTCATAACATGTAAAATGACTCAATTCGAGTCGTGTTTTCCCTCACGGGTCAAACCAGAAAAATTAGCTTAAAAGAGGAACAGAAAGGTCAACCGGTCAAAAGTCGAACACATTATTTCATAAAAGCTGTTGAACTAACGTATTCAGAATTTTAAGTCTATGACAGAAAGTTTGAACTTTTTGAACACTAAAGTTTCAATCCAGCCCGACCGATGCAAAAAATTAGTACTCTTTTGACACCAACCATTTTGACCCATTAACTGCACATTTTGCCACCTTAAATGATATAAAGTACCTGTATCAATCCCATCACACTCTTGGAAGCAGAAAACTGACATCAAGCATCTCGATACCATCCCCATTTTTACTTGGAACAAGATTAACACCAACATTTACTGATGCAAGATGAATATCAACTTTTCCTACTTCTTTGGTGTAGGGTGCAGTTCGTTTTCCTCTTCTTTTGCATTGAACGACATTTGGGTAGAGCCCGGCACAAAGTACTGCGCATACCATCTCCATGTCGTCACTGTATTGATTATAAACCTGAAAATAACAGGTAAATCCATCACCACAGCGAACAAAATTATTACAAAAAGGGGGCCCTATTTTGTTATGTCTTAGTGCTTTATCTCTACCGGGTCAGGGAAAAACCTAGCTAAGAGTGGGAACAGGTCCAAAGCCACCTATAGTGTATTTTCAAAGGCTATTTGCATATTATCTAAGTAACTAAGATACTTACGTTTGCACCCTTTGATTAATCTACAAAACCGATATGTAAATCAAAAAAATGGAGTCAATTTCAAAGTTTGACCTGACAAGAAATTTTCCCAACAAAAGGATCTTTCATTCCCAGATCGTTTTGCATCCTTCCACCCTTCAAATGCTTTGAGAAGTGCTATGTGACCACTGACCACTGCATAAATACAATGAATTTAAGACTTGTTAAAAAATTATGTATGGTAATAGCTCTAGGAGATACCAAGCTGCATGAATCACCAGCGACTGATCTTTTTGCTTCATCGGCTTCCTCTTTCCGATTAATTGGAAGGACAAATGGGCTGAGAGATGCAAGAGAAGCAGCAATCGTCAAAATGGGATTGACACATTGAAAAATAAGACCCCATAAGAAGCATATTCCCAATATTTGGCTCCACTGGTAGAGTGCACAAATGACGTCCTGTACGATGATATGGAATTAGAAATATTTCCCTCTAATAACCAATACTGTTTTGTAGTGAGAAGTGACTAGTTGTGGTAATTGTAATTTCGACCCATCTACTTATGAGGTCTCAATTCCCATTATGTTTTCAACGGTTAATTAAAACATGAACTAAGATAGGTCGAAAGTCAAAGATTTTGTCCAAAAGGTTTTTTGTGCCAACCAAACATGTTCCCTTTCGATCTGTCGAAAAACGACCATTTAGCCCTTACCCAACCTATTTGACCGGCCAATTTAGCCACATCTGGTAACGAGAAATGAAAATATAAAGAATACTGCCCGTCATACCGAGTGGAGTAAGCTTTTCTGCTTCATCTAAAGCCCCAATGGTCTTAAGAAGTTCAACAGCATTTTGCACAGAAAGAGCATCAGGAGGCTGAAGGGCCTTGGCCAAGAAGGATGCAATGGCACCAAGTTGCAAGCTTTTTATCTGCAAGCACAGTTCTTGAATTTCGAATATGAAGTTAAGAGGACAAGCATACCTCACGTTGGTAGGAGGGCAGTCAAAAATTTCACGCTGATTAGTAGGCATTGAACCATGAAGAGGAAGGACAAGAAATTTTGTAGGATCGCTGAGAAAATTGTTAGTCTTGACACTATCAAGCAGCTTTGAAATTTCATCCCAACCTGTAAGAAATACCAGAATCGCCCCTGGAGCTTCATGCCTAGAGATATGCTCAATGGTTGCTTCTACCTGCACATGTATATACAACTCTTCAATCAAAAAATAAACAGCACTCATTTATACAAGGCCCAAATCTGTCTCTGAACCCGACCACGCTTCAAGAGATTGTCTAGTGCTTGCACAGCTTTTGTATACAGAATTGATATCCACATCCTACAACACAGAAATTAGATTCAATAAGTAGGTCATAAGAAAAAGAGTAAACCTGTCACCAGTCTATTGAAAAGCTCTTATTTGCATCTAGTAAAAGTATAATCTTGCCACAAAATTTATAAAAAGATATTTAATCTGCCATTATCGTTTGATATATTTTTCTCAATACTTATAGGCTAAATAAACTAAATATAGTTTGAATCTCGACTCAAATATCTAAGATAGTTTTGTTTTCATTCTAAGAAAATTATTACTTTCAGTTTACGTTCTAATAACATGTTTCATATTTATTTTCTTAAATAATTTGTATTCAATAGATCTGTATTAGTTAAGAAAACATCATTGTATCACAAAGTATTGAGATAATACATATGGGTTGAGATATATATTTGAACTTCAAAGGTGTTTGTTCAAGCTTATTTTTGGGCTTATGGCTTATTTGACTTGCTTATTTTTCAAAAGCCTATATCAAACTATGTTCTGATTTTGTTTTGGCCTAATTTTCTATAAGGTTATTTCCGATTCCAAATGATTATCAATGATGTTATTGAGTTTTTGTGTTTGATTTGCTAATTTGAGCGTGTCAATTTTCCCATGATCACCAGAACCAAACATAGAAGGAAAACATTACATGAAAACATTACATAAAAACATTACAAACTAAACGAAATGTTACAAACTAAACGAAAAACATAGATTAGAAGACAAACTAAACGCAAACAACACTAGATTAGAAGACAAACTAAACGCAAACAACACTAGATTAGAAGACAAACTAAACGCAAACAACGCTAGATTAGAAGACAAACTAAACGCAAACAACACCAGATTAGAAGATAAACGCAAACAACACTAGATAGATAGATTAAAAGCGGTATAAGGGCTGGTAGGGGTAGGGGGCGGGTAGGGGTAGCGGGGCTGGTAGGGGTTTACGGGCTGGTAGTGGTTGATGGGCTGGTAGGGGTTGACGGGCTGGTAGTGGTTGACGGGTTGGGTTGGTTTAGAAGGCGGCGGGTACTCCAGACGCAGATCAGGGTTCAGGACGGCTTCGACTTCCATGTGAAGAGGCACTTCTGCTTCGGCGAGGAGCATCAACATGAAAGCATTATATTAAAAGAAAACAATTGAGCAACGTTGGTTTTGGCGTGGATCATCGGGTTCATGACGGCTTTGGTGTGGCTCGTTTTCACCAAAGGAAATGCGAGAGCTGTGGCTTGAATAGCAGTTTGAGTTAGAGGTGGATTAGGCTGGTACTCCAGCTCCATGATGGAGAATGGCTAAAGAGCGGCACCCATTTGAAGAGTTTATCGAATATAGGGTTAGGGTTGTGTTTATATAGGGCCAAACATCTGATATACACCGTTGGATATTGGATCCAATGGTGTGTAAATTCCCATGGAAGAAATTGGATTAAAAGAAAAAAATAATTGAAAAAACTGGGAGGAGTTATGTTTATAGTGTGTTTGGGCCAATTAGTTGTTGGGCTTGGGCTTTCTATTTACTATGTTCTGATTTTGTTTGGGTTAAAATATAAGCCGAAATTAGATAATCTCATAAGCCCACATATAAGCTGACACAAACACCCCCTCATTTGGTCTGTATGTAGTTTGATAAATTTCATGTCAAGGTGATGTTTTTACTACTATGTCAAAGTTTGTTATTAACTTATTTCTTGGGATTATAACCCATAAACTCCTTTCTAACCTTTAACATTATTATAGAATCAACGACACTTTATTTATCAAAACTCACATTTTGTAAAACTCACTGATTCATTGTCATCCTCTTTGTACAAGATGGAAAGGAAATAAGATCTAAAAACTTGCATGTGCAAGTTCGATCTGTTGCACAAAAATGAAATAAGAGAAACATTAACAGGAGAAGACGAATAAATTTATGCTCTTAAGAAAATTGTGGTGAAGAAGATAGTACCCACATGAATGTTATCCAGTACTACCTTTCGGAGTGGTATTGGTCTATGAGTATGATAGAGGATATATACATATTGATTTGTAACCAAACACTTTCAATGAAATCATAGTGATAGTTTGTTTCCGATACTCATAAAACAAACGCTTCCTATATATTCGGTATGGGTTATCTACAAATTTGTTGCACATGTCTTGCAAACTACTCATCTATTAACCTAAAGCTGTTATAACCAAAGAAAAGTCGTGGTTCCCATTGATTTAGAGTTTGAAAGTTGTAAATCAAAATGATCATACTACAAGGTGTGCTACTTGAAATAAAATGCTACAAGATACTTAAAATAAAAGAGTAAAATGCAGATATGGTACCTGTGGTTTGTCCAGATTGCAGTTTTAGTTACTGGTCTTTAGAGAGTGCAGAAGGCCTCACTGGTCTTTAAGTAAGTATTCATTTTCATACTTTTACTCTAACATTCGTTAAATGTTAATTGTTACTAAAGGGGCAGTTTTGTCATTTTATTTTGGTAAAAAGGTACAATAACAAGTAAAAGCTGGGAAAGGGATAAAGAAGAAACGTAGCAATATCATCATCTATCCACCACCACATTTCTATTTCTGTTAATTAGAGATTCTGACTGGCCTGACGAAGGTCCGTGTCTGGTTGTTCGCCGAACCCTCAATACGACTCCGGTTCCAGAAACACAGCTTCAACACAGCTTCAACGGGAATCAATTTTCCATACCCGTTGTACAATCGCACAAAAGGTATGTTCTGTGATAATAGACGGGGTAGTTGTACCAATGTCGCGTCCCAGACTTTGGTCACGAAGTTGAACCTCCCTACTCAACCACATCCATCCAGGGCAAAGGTATACGCGTCTCCCATCGAGTGTTATTATCTTTCAGTATTGGTAAATCATACAACGATGAATTGTGGTGTGATGTTATTCCAATGGATGCGTGTCACGTATTGCTTGGACGCCCATGGCAGTTTGATAGGCGAGCAATTCATGACCGCTACCGTAATACATATTCATTCACTCATAACAACCGCAAGATCGTTCTTACCCCACTTACCCCTTCGACAACCCTCCAAACATCCACTACTTCTTTGAGCACACTACTACAATCTGAACACCATGAATATGAGTCCTTTAAAGAATTTGTTTTGTTGGGACTCGATGAAGACGCGAACACGCCCAAACCAATTTTATCCCCCCTTGTGCAATCCTTATTAAAATCCTATTCCCAAGTGTTCCCCCCTGGACTACCACCTAAACGATCCATTCAACACAAAATTGATCTGATGCGTGATGGGTGATGCGTGATGTCTGGTGCTGCTTTACCCAATAAACCCGCCTATCGAACCAACCCCTAGGAGACCATTGAAATCAGAAAACAAGTTGACATGTTACTGGAAAAAGGACTCATTCATGAGTCACTTAGCCCATGTGCGGTCCCCACTTTACTTGTACCAAAAAAGAACGGGGAGTGGAGGATGTGTATGGATAGCAGGTCAATCAACAAGATTACTATAAAGTATAGATTTCCCATACCAAGGTTAAATGATCTGTTGGATGAGCTTCACGGTTCTACTATTTTTTCTAAGATCGATTTGCGAAGTGGTTACCATCAGATTCGCATTTACGAAGGGGATGAATGGAAAACAGCTTTCGAAACTAAGGAGGGGTTGTATGAGTGGCTCGTTATGCCTTTCGGGTTGTCAAACGCACCGAGCACTTTCATGAGGCTGATGAATCATGTGTTGAAGCCATTCTTAGGGAGCTTTATTGTTGTTTACTTTGATGACATCCTCGTGTATAGTCGGACGATGGATGAGCATCAGTCCCACCTTTCACAGCTTTTCAAAGTTCTAGATCAAGAAAAGCTTTACGGGAACTTGGAAAAATGTGATTTTTTTCTAACCAAGTAACTTTTCTTGGCTATCTTGTTTCTGAACAGGGTATAAAAGTGGATGAAAAGAGTCCCAACAATTCGAGACTGGCCAGTACCCCAATCCATTCAGCAAGTTAGAAGTTTTCACGGCCTTGCCTCTTTTTACCGGCGTTTTATAAAAAAATTCAGTACCATCGTTTCTCCAATGACCGAAGTGACAAGGTTTAAGACTTTCACTTGGACACCACAAGCTCAAAGGGCTTTTGACGAGATCAAGCAACAATTATCTTCCACCTTGGTCTTAGTGCTGCCGTGTTTTCAAGAGGTGTTTGAGGTTGAATGTGATGCGTCCGGGGTCGAGATTGGAGCTGTTTTGTCTCAACTGAACCGTCCCATTGCCTATTTTAGTGAAAAGCTTAACGACGCCAAACGACGATATACGACATATGACAAGGAGTTTTATGCTATCATTCGGGCTTTGGATCATTGGCAGCATTATCTAATTTCTAAGGAGTTCATTCTGCATTCAGATGAGGCGTTGAAGTACATTCAAGGCCAACATAAGTTGCAGCCCCGTCATGCTAAGTGGGTGGAGTTCCTTCAAGCATTCACCTTCACTATTAAACAGAAGTCTGGAAAGCTCAACAAAGGAGCCGACGCTCTATCTCGCAGGTACTCATTACTTACTTCACTGCAACCGAAGGTTATTGGGTTTGAGCTTTTACAGAACGAATACCCATTGGATCCTAATTTTGGGGATATATACACTAGCTGTCAAAGTCACGCTAAGGGCGAATTTCATATTTGTAATGGGTTTCTATTCAAAACACAACAGCTTTGTGTTCCACGCCACAGCATTAGGTTGGTAATTATTCAGGAAGCCCACGAAGGAGGTTTAGCAGGCCATTTGGGTATTGATAAAACAACTCATATATTGGGCAGTCATTTCTTTTGGCCTCATATGAGTCGTGATACATTCGGCGTTGTCAGCAATGTCATAGAGCCAAAGGACAGTCTTCTCCCCATGGGTTATATTTGCCACTTCCAGTACCGGTTGCCCCTTGGGAGGATGTCAGCCTCGATTTTATCACTGGATTACCCCGTACACAACGCCAAAAGGATTCCATTATGGTCGTGGTCGATCGTTTCTCTAAGATGGCTCACTTCGTTGCATGTCACACAACATATGATGCTGTACAGATCGCCTCTCTATACTTCAAAGAAATAGTCCGTCTCCATGGGGTTCCAAAGACTATAGTTAGTGATCGGGACGCTAAGTTTTTAAGCCATTTTTGGTTGACGTTGTGGAGAAAGTTAGGCACTGATGAGATGGCATTTATACATGATCTCATCGTTCTTTTCGGGCTTTAAATGCATAAAATTGTCATAAAATACCATATATATGCTTGTGTTTGTTTACTTGTGTGTTTTAGGTATGGATATCGTGAAAAAGACAAAAGATCACAAGATACAAGGAAAAACGAACACGAGAAACGAAGCCGTACAATGAACCGGGCCCTAATCATGGAATTTTCATCAAAAACCCTTGAAGACTTGAAGACAATACAAGATTGATCCTCATTCTATGAAGAAATGACACTTAAAACCCTTGTATATTAATAATTACAAGTTTGGTCCCTTAAGTTTGTCAAAATTGCAAAAAGGTCCTTCAACTTTGAAGAAATGGCAAGAATAGTCCCTCAACAAATCAAAATTGTCAATTATGGTCCCTCATGAAGTCAAAGTTAAAGTGAAGACCTTTGAAGATCAAAAGAGTACAAGATCAGCCCTTGAAGAATCACAAAATGGCAAAAATTACCTTTGAAACATCTTTGTGGAAAGTATGTGCCAAAATTGTCAAAGGATGAAACTTATTTGCAAAGAGAAAACGTTTTTAGGGCTTAAAACTTCATATGCCCAAAATTCCAAACCACAAGGGCCAATGTTGTGCATTTTCAAACATTTAAACCAAATATGGCGCCTAACAACTAAGTTTCCCCTAAAAACGGATCTAAGAGTTTACTGTTCATCGTTTTACCACCCAGAACTTACCCTCACTTAACCTTGGGTAAAACCCAATTAAACCTGCACATGAGTGATTCACACGCACCAAAACTAATCCCACTCACCAAATCCCCAATCCCACCACGTGTGGTCCCTACCCCCAATTCCCTCTCATCCAATAGCATCACACCTTGGGCTCCAAGTTCTCTGACGTGTCCCAAATGAACGATCAAGATGTTATGCTTCCTCCCAACGCAAAATTTAACAGTGGAGATCAAAAATTGGACAAATGCCTCAAAAACGTGCAAAGGGAAAATTGGAGATTTTTCCTTGATTAGGGTTTAGTCTTTTTTTCATTCTAGTATGTTCTTAGTTCTCTATAAAAGGAGCTTCCAACTTGTGGAAAGCCCTTGTTCCAGTTTCAAGCTTTTAACTTGTAATTCCTTTTTAATAAATAAAAGTTTGGTTTTTTGATTTAATCAATTATAATTCCTTTTTGTTTTTAAAAGTTGTGTGTTGTTAAGCTTGAGACTGAGTTCCATTTATTTGATTTGGTTAAATAATTTTGAGTTTCAAAATTGTTTAGGTTTTCTGAAAATTTGAAAAGATTTTTGGTAAGGATCTTTTCTAAGGATTGGTGTTAGAGGTTCATGTTATTGTTGATATAAGAGATATAAAAACGTGTTAAGAAAGGTTTTAAGAAGGTTTGAAAGAATTTTAAGAAGAAAGAAAAATAATACAGTAAGATATTGTTATTATCTTGTTTTTTTTTCTTTTGATTTGTTTCAAACAGGTTGAAGAAGTGTTGATAAAGGGTCAGCACCAGCCCGGGCTGGTTTGGAGGTGGATTCAACATCCACTAGGACCCTTGGATGTAAGGGTCCTAAGGTACTTCCATTTTTCATTTGAAAAATCTCAGAAAATTGCAAGGTGTATGATCTTGGTTGATTTCTGTGCTAAAGTGTGTTTTAGTGTTGGATTTGTGTTTGATTTAAGTTGTTATGCTTGTTAGAGAATATTAGAACCAGTTTGATAAGGATTGCTAGTATTTTGGATTGAAAAAGTTGCTTAATCTGAAATAACAGGGTGTTTGGCAAATGGTTTTAGCAGGGCATTAGGTCAGATTTATGTTTTAATAAAGTGTTAGAGTAATTAAAAAGGTTTGAGTTAGGTTTTTAGTGAGTGTTAAGTTGATTTGGATCAAGTTTTAAGTCAGTTTGTGGGGTTTTAAAAGAAAGGGGATAAGCTTAAATTTGCATCACCATAATCTGCCAGTTTTGTGTGAAATTTTGTTGCTTAATCTTGATTTTCTGTGAAGTAATAGTGAGATTTAAAGATTGATTTGTTTTGTATGCTAATTGGTGGTTGTGTATGCTTAATTTGAGCTTTTGAAGTTGAGTCTTTTGCACCTAGAAGCTTAAATTAGTCCTCTGACCTGTCTAATCTGTCACAGAGACTCATTAGGCTTTTGTGTGATTTGTTTTGATCATATTGGTGTGTGCTAAGTGATTATACTTGTAATCTTGACTCCTTGTGCTTCTATGAGCACAAGGGTGCCCCTGTCACCAATAACTCAACACCAAACAAGCATTTGTCAATTCCTATTGGCAAAAATCTCAAGCAAAGACACAAGCAGAAAACTGCTTGTGCTCAACTAACCTGAGCACGTTTTGTTTGAATCAATCTTGGATAATCATTGGCATAAAAGTAAAGTTGGATTGTGTTTAAGCATTTGAGTGTCACCAGTTTGGTTGAGAAGTAAAAAAGCAAAAAAATAAAAAAAGTAAAAAGGGGGTTTTCAAGACTCGAACCCACAATCCCCACACTCACAACACTCACACACTACCACTGCGCCCTAGGGTCTTTGACTACTAGGGTGTGGTTTTGTTTTCTACTTAACCAGTTCTTCTTTTGTCTTTTATTAAATAAGCCGTAGCACTTTTTATTTTTCCTAGCTTATTCTTTAAGCTTATTTTGCTTAGCTTATTTTTCTTAGGAAGTTTATAGGATTGTTGATTTTTAAAAATTGGTTTCACAATTTTCCACTTAATAGATTATTTTCTAGGATTTATTTATTAGACGTTTTTTAGAAAATCATTAAAAAATACCAAAAACAGTTTTAATTTTTAGGAAAAATAGTTTTTAGTTTATAATATATATTTTTGAGGTTTACATCTAATTTTGGTTTCAAAAACATTTATTTTTAATTTTATATTATTTTAAGGTTTTTTATAAACTTTAAAGATTTTTATAAAATTATTAAAAAAGGTTTAGAAGCTCTAATTAGTGTTTTTCTCTTAGTTTTATTATTTAGGATTTTTAGAAATTTTTTATTTCAAATTTTAGCAACTTTTTATTTTTAGCATTATTTTAATATTATTTTAATATTAATTTTTCAAAATTTTATTTTTCTTTCTTTTTCATTTTTCCTAGGTTCTTTATCATTAATTAGGACTATTTCCATTTTTAGAATAATTTTCTAGCTTTTAGATTTATTTTTATAATTATTTTAAGTTTAATTAGTTTTTAATCATTCTTAATCATTTTTAGAGTTTTAAAAAATAGTTTTAATAGCTTTTAATTTCTAGAAAATTACTTTTTAGTCTTCTAATAATATAAGTTAAGTGATTATTCAATAAAATCATATTTTAGACATTTGAATTAGTTAAATTTAATTTTAGGGCTTTAATTAGCATTTAAAATTAATTATTTAATTAATAAAAGGTTTTAAAATATCTTTGTTGGATTTTTATCTTTGTTTATATTATTTGAGACTTGTTTTTAGCCTTTTTGATATTTTGTTTTTGGTTTTAATAATTTTTAATTTGGGTAATTTTTCACGGCTTTACGTTTTCGTCTTTTTCGTCGTAGTTTAATCGTAACCGTCTTTCATCTTCTCATCCCCATTCTCTTAATATTAATCTCAAATACATACAAGTTAATTCACAACACCATACCTCCTTGGGAAACGAATCTTTCATCTCTTTTATTTGAGGGTCATTACTTGTGGTTTTCCTAAATCACTCGTTAATACTTACCGCTATTTACGCTCTTTTCCTAAAGAGTAGTAAAACTCTACAATCATTTTGGCGCCGCTGCCGGGGAGGTGTGTTGTGCTTTAATTTGGAAAATTTTGTTTTTGATATTATCCATAAATAGTATTTGTGTTAAGTGGAACTCCCTTAACACGTATTATCGGTTTTCTTGGTTTTTCTTTGTGAATATTATTAATATATTGTATTAAGTATCACAATCAAAATACAATATCTCCAAAAGTGTGAAAACACAACCTTAATTGGGATTTGATCTCCTAATTATTGTATTCGAATCTCAAACAAAAAGAAAAGGCAAAAATAGATAAATACTTTCGTGAAGCTCGATTTTGAAAGATACGAACTATAAGGTGGGTATAAGGCGGGTATTATAAAATATACCCTAAGGAAAAAGGCTCTTAAGTGCTTCGCGCCGCCTCGTTTCCCCGCTTGCTTGTGAGTATTTTGAGATTGAAGGCTAATCGAGGGTTTTGCCGCCCAAAGTATTAATACGTATACTATATTTGCTTGGTTTTCTTTGTGATTAAACCCTCGTGAACAATTTGGTTTTCACCAAAGTTCTAAAGTCATTCGAAGGCGTTCACTCCACGTGATCGTTTTCATTCCTTTGAGGCTTCTTTAATCAAGAGTTTGATTCGAGGAGAGATTTTGTAGATTGTTGTCTACGAAGATACACCAAAATCCAAAAAAAAATTATTAATCATCAAAAACACAAAAAAATTGAAAATCCACAAAACAACCAAAAAGAATCTTCTTTGCTCACCTCCCATTCTTCGTGAAGTTTATGATCACTCGTAATCAAGCAAAACGAGCTCGTAAACGACTTCAAAAGCAAGCAAATCAAGGATCGTTGATTGTTGAAGAACCTCCAATTGTTGAACCTATTATAGAACAAGAAGTCATAATGGCTAATCGTACTATGATGGAGTTGCTACAAGCACCCACCGAGGGTTTTGGAGAGGCTATTGTTATTCCCGCCATCCTTGCGGAGAATTTCGAGATTAAGACGGGTTTAATGTCGATGCTACAAGCAAACAAATTTCGAGGTCATGAGAAAGACAACCCGCATTACCATATTAGGAATTTCAACCGTCTCACCGCCACTAGCAAATTCAAAGATGTTCCACATGACGCCATTAAGATGATGTTGTTTCCATATTCGTTGGATGGACCCGCAAAAATTTGGCTCGAGAAAGAACCGCCAAATTCGATTTTGACATGGGCCGATCTCGTTTCTAAGTTTGTGAACAAATTTTTTCCACCATCGAAAACAACACACTTAAAAAATGAGATTTCACGATTTGTGCAACGTAACAATGAAAGTTTTTCAATGGCATGGGAACGATTTAAAGAAATGTTACATGAATGTCCTCACCATGATTTTTCGGAATTGCATCAAATCGATACTTTTTATAATGGGCTTAATGATCATGAACGAGATTATTTAAATGCCGCCGCGGGTGGTAATTTTTTGTGCAAGACGACAAATGAGGCTTTACAAATCATTGAAAATCGATCTAAGGTTTATAGCCCTCGTAACACACCGAGTGTTGCCAATATGGGTTCGTCATCTTCGTCACAATCGTCTCGTAGCATTAATGCCTTACATGATGAAGCTAATGAGGAAAATCGGTTTTTTGATAGATTTGCTAATCTAATGTCCCATTGGAAGGCTCAAGAAGCTTCCAATTCCGCTTCGGTTAAAGCGGTTGCTAAGAGTTGTTTATCTTGTGGGGGAGCTCATGATCTTTCCGAGTGCATTACCGCGGATGGTAACACTTCGAGTGCTTATGTAGCAACGGGAACTTACAACCAAAACGGCCAAGGTTCCCGCCAAAATCAAGCTCCACCAAATCAAAATGCTAACAATTATCGAAACAACAACCAAGGTAATTACCAAGGCAACACACGCAATTACAACAAAGGGAATTATCAAAGTGGGAATGGACAAATCTCTAATCAAAACCAAAACCGTGATTTTCAAAACACTACACAAGGTTTTCAAAATGCTCACACGAAAAATTTGCAAGGAGAATTTTTGGATTATGCAAAAGCAAATGATGCTAAATTTGATAATATGCAACGTGAGATGATTAGCTTAAGGTCCGAGTTGAAAAACGAGCTTAAAAATGAACTTGCTAATGAACTTAAAACTCATGCAAATAAAATGGAAGGAAATGTCCAACGTCTTCAACAAAACCAACAAAAGATGGAATTAGGACAACATGAGATTAAGCAAGAGTTATTGAAAGCGGATGCTAGGCAATCAAAATTTGAGGACCGAATGGCTAAGATGTTTGAAGCTATCATGTGTAAGCCCTCTTCTTCGGGTGGTCTTCCTAGTGATACCATTAACAACCCGAGGGGAGAATTGAAGGTTGTTGCTACACGAAGTGGTAAAACTTTCAAGGAACCAATCTCTCGTCCAAGTACTTCTACGGAGAAGGAAATCGAGAAAGAACCCGAGGTGATGGTCGAAAAGGAGCATATTACAATCCCACGAAGTACCGCTCAAACCACACCTACGGTTACACCAATACCAATTGTGGAACCCGAGTTTCCAAGGCCGTTGCCTAATGACCAACCCACACCACCTTTACCTTACCCTTCGAGACGAAACAAAGAGAAAGCACAAGAAAGGAACAATTATCAATTTGAGCTATTTATGAAAATGTTTCGTGATCTACACTTTAACATAAGTTTTGCCGATGCTTTAATCATGATGCCTCGATTCACCGCAAACTTCAAAAGTATGCTAAACAACAAAGAAAAGCTACAACAATCGTCTAGTTGTTCATCGGTTTTTCTAAGCCGCATACCACAAAAAGTCGGTGATCCCGGTAAATTTTTGATTCCGTGTGCTATTCAAGATATGGAGGAATGCTACGCCTTGGCCGATCTTGGTGCTAGTATTAATTTAATGCCTCTCGAGATTTTCAAATCGCTTTCACTTCCGGCTCTTACTCCTTCGAACATGTCCATCGAGATGGCCGATCATTCTACGATCATGGCATGTGGAGTAGCCGAGGACGTTTTCGTTAAAGTCGGAAAGTTTTACTATCCCGTTGACTTTATCGTTGTAGACATTCCTATCGATCGAAAAGTTCCTCTCATTTTGGGTCGTTCATTTTTGGATACATCACGAGCACTTATCGATGTTCATGCTCGAAAAATCACCCTTCGTTTCAATGAAGAAGAACTTGTCATCAATGCAACACAAAACTCCAATCTTTCTCATGTATATTCTATTGCAACTTTAAACCATGGTGACTCGACCAATGTCGTTTGCAAAGAATTTTCACCAAGAGTTTTAGGGAATGTCTCCAAAAACAATTTACCATTTCCTCCGCCGGTGGAGGTTATGAGTGCAAAGCCTACAAAGAAGAAACCATCAATACTTGAATCGAAAAATTCTTCGCCTCATCTCGAACATTCAATCTTGAAAAGTATTGATAAGTTGCCGGTTTCTACGGAAGATCTTTCGGATGATGAATATGTTGGCCCCGATGGGGAGGTTTTCTTCGTCGATAAACGTTTTGAGAACTTGCCACCACCAAAACCAAAACGGTTTCAAAATGTGAGAATTTTTAGTGTAACTAACATCGTCTTAGAAACACCGAATATTTTCGACATTATCAAAAAGGGTTTTCATAAGGAGAGTTTAAAAGATAACAAAGAAAAAGATCTTAAATGTGATTTAATTGATTTTTCTACAAATCTAACTCCGTCATCACCACGTGATTTGAGTGCTACAAACTCGTCTACTCCTTTTGACGATGTTTTGTGTGGTTCTAGTATGGGGGAAGCCCCTTATGTTCCCTCATCCTTGTCCACCGAGGACGAGATATTCGATCCCGGAATTTCATGTAAAGGGAAATCTCGGTCTTCCACCGATGCAATAAATGGAAACTATATCTATTTGCTTGGTGCGAGTCTACCTCGAGTAGCTCAAACGTTTGTCTTACCAATTGTCTCACCCTTCTACTTCTCATCTATTTTCTTCAAACTCTTTGAGTTTATGGCACATGTTGGAGTGGTGTTAATTTGTTTTTCCAATGGAAACGAGAACGCCATCTTCGACCCCGGTATTTTGCATCATCTAAGGACTTAGTCCTTTTTACCGGTTGCTTTTTGGGCCTTGTTTATCATGTAAGCCCCATCAAAAATTGACCACACCATGATATCCCTAAATGTTCACATTTTGAGGGGATCGAGTCGAGCTCATGACTCGGTAATCAAAAACGAGGTGCCTCGTGGGGGAGATCCCATGCTTATCTTTATGTTTTCATATTCACTAATAAGGGGACTTGTACCCTTCCAACTCGTTGTCTCGTGGTTGTTTGTGATTGTGTTATCTAGATCATCATCATCGTCTACGATTGAAGACTCTCATGTTCGTTTACGTGAGCCTCCATCGTTTGTTTGAAGAAGTTTTTCACGAATCCATGACATATCCTTTATTGTTCTAACAATTATCTTTTAGCATAATTAATAAACGGCTTTAGATATATTGTTGATCACCCTTTCCATGCTAGATCCTAAGCATTCGACTCTTCGTCTCTAGTATGGGGGTGCTCCACCTTTAGACTCGAAACATTGAGGACAATGTTTACTTTTAGTATGGGGGGGTGAATAGGTACTTGCTTTGCTACGCCCTCACGTTTTCCAATTTTCAATGTTTTGTTTTGCTAATAAGGCTAAAAATGGCCAAATTTTAAAATTTTTCTTAGTTTTTCATAAGTGTTTTTAAGACACGAATGTATATTTTCCGATGGGTAGAATAAGAGTTAATTTTTGACTTGATGGGCATTTGGAGCCCTTTACATTCCTTAACCCGCTCAATTCAAGTTTTGCTAGACTTTTATATAGGGAGCTTTAAAACGCGAAAGTCTTAATTCATTCGGGTTAAGAACAAGAACTTTTCGCAAGTTCCTATAATTGATTCTAGAAAGTCACTTATCAAGGGAACTTTAAAACGCATTCTCTAAACTTGAAAAAGTCCAAGAAAGTGCAAGATCCTATAGGTGGCTTGAAAACCCAAAACTTTGATTTGATATAGTCTTAATGAAAGCTAATCCAAATTTGGCTTAATTTTGACTTGCACGGCTAAGTATTCACGAGTCTCTTTAATTAGAGGTCTTTAAATAGTGAAGAACGAGAAATGATAGAGTTAGACAAGTGATCATGCTAAACGTAGAACATGAAAGTGTTCTTTCAAAAACTCATATGTTTTTAATTGTGGCTTTTTCTTCCCATAAGATCAATGCATTAGGAATAAAACATAATTGCAATAAGTAAGGTCGTACGATTTGAAAAGGTTACTTAGCCTCTAGCGCAAGATCGTTTAAAAGTTGCTCGGGGTTGAATAGAGTTCATAGCCAAGGCATAACTTATTGAAACGGGACGCGAAGATTGGCGATCATCCAAAAAGGCCCTAACAAGGCATGAGGAGCTCTATTTTTGCTAAAGATCCAAAGATGATGTGAAGTATCATTATTCCAAAATCAATATGAAGGATCGAGACACACGACGAGAAGCAATTACTCCCCTAAAGAATGGAGAAAGTCTATCCAAAAAGACCCTAACAAGGTATGAGGATAAATATATCCAAGTCCGAAAAGGAGGCGGATCGTTGTATATCAAAATCCAAAGTAAAGATTGAAGAAAATGATGAAGTCGTGGTCCTATATGAAGAATCTCTCAAAAACGTCAAGTGAAGAAATTCCAAATATATGAAGAGAAGACCATAATTTCGAGAACGTCTTCCCAAGATTTGAAGTATGAAGTACATGCCAAATATCGGTCCGAGAAAGGTCTCAAATCGTGAAACGAGTTATGCCAAGATATGAACTTAAGGAGATACACGAGAAGCCGTTTTAAAAGATTTTGTCCTTCGGCTAACTATTGATCAAATCGTGCTACTTTGCTTTTGGACTAATAACTACTTAAATAAGTCAATATGAATCACTTGTGATCCATGACAAATAGATAAAAAAATGCTAGTAACCCATTTCCTTTTATAATAACTAGGATTGCGGGGAGAAAAAGTACTACACAATTTGAACGTATGAGTAGTGTTAGCATTGTGACTTGTACCAACAATGATCTTGTTTTTGCACTTAGCATGGAATGTATGACAATCAAGGATGACGAAGTTTACTCTAAGGGACATTAACTTGTTTCTATTCTTTGACCCTAAAAGTCACATTTTGGTGATGAAAATCATACATTATGTCTTTACACATCGTCGTAGTATGTTGCAAGTCTTTTACTCTTCAATAAAGGTTAATAAAATTGAACTTTGGTGATGCTTAGATACTTTATTCTAGCATTGCGTGAGGGCACGGCAATGGCTTAGTATGGGGGAGTGATGAGATGGCATTTATACATGATCTCATCGTTCTTTTCGGGCTTTAAATGCATAAAATTGTCATAAAATACCATATATATGCTTGTGTTTGTTTACTTGTGTGTTTTAGGTATGGATATCGTGAAAAGGACAAAAGATCACAAGATACAAGGAAAAACGAACACGAGAAACGAAGCCGTACAATGAACCGGGCCCTAATCATGGAATTTTCATCAAAAACCCTTGAAGACTTGAAGACAATACAAGATTGATCCTCATTCTATGAAGAAATGACACTTAAAACCCTTGTATATTAATAATTACAAGTTTGGTCCCTTAAGTTTGTCAAAATTGCAAAAAGGTCCTTCAACTTTGAAGAAATGGCAAGAATAGTCCCTCAACAAATCAAAATTGTCAATTATGGTCCCTCATGAAGTCAAAGTTAAAGTGAAGACCTTTGAAGATCAAAAGAGTACAAGATCAGCCCTTGAAGAATCACAAAATGGCAAAAATTACCTTTGAAACATCTTTGTGGAAAGTATGTGCCAAAATTGTCAAAGGATGAAACTTATTTGCAAAGAGAAAACGTTTTTAGGGCTTAAAACTTCATATGCCCAAAATTCCAAACCACAAGGGCCAATGTTGTGCATTTTCAAACATTTAAACCAAATATGGCGCCTAACAACTAAGTTTCCCCTAAAAACGGATCTAAGAGTTTACTGTTCATCGTTTTACCACCCAGAACTTACCCTCACTTAACCTTGGGTAAAACCCAATTAAACCTGCACATGAGTGATTCACACGCACCAAAACTAATCCCACTCACCAAATCCCCAATCCCACCACGTGTGGTCCCTACCCCCAATTCCCTCTCATCCAATAGCATCACACCTTGGGCTCCAAGTTCTCTGACGTGTCCCAAATGAACGATCAAGATGTTATGCTTCCTCCCAACGCAAAATTTAACAGTGGAGATCAAAAATTGGACAAATGCCTCAAAAACGTGCAAAGGGCAAATTGGAGATTTTTCCTTGATTAGGGTTTAGTCTTTTTTTCATTCTAGTATGTTCTTAGTTCTCTATAAAAGGAGCTTCCAACTTGTGGAAAGCCCTTGTTCCAGTTTCAAGCTTTTAACTTGTAATTCCTTTTTAATAAATAAAAGTTTGGTTTTTTGATTTAATCAATTATAATTCCTTTTTGTTTTTAAAAGTTGTGTGTTGTTAAGCTTGAGACTGAGTTCCATTTATTTGATTTGGTTAAATAATTTTGAGTTTCAAAATTGTTTAGGTTTTCTGAAAATTTGAAAAGATTTTTGGTAAGGATCTTTTCTAAGGATTGGTGTTAGAGGTTCATGTTATTGCTGATATAAGAGATATAAAAACGTGTTAAGAAAGGTTTTAAGAAGGTTTGAAAGAATTTTAAGAAGAAAGAAAAATAATACAGTAAGATATTGTTATTATCTTGTTTTTTTTTTCTTTTGATTTGTTTCAAACAGGTTGAAGAAGTGTTGATAAAGGGTCAGCACCAGCCCGGGCTGGTTTGGAGGTGGATTCAACATCCACTAGGACCCTTGGATGTAAGGGTCCTAAGGTACTTCCATTTTTCATTTGAAAAATCTCAGAAAATTGCAAGGTGTATGATCTTGGTTGATTTCTGTGCTAAAGTGTGTTTTAGTGTTGGATTTGTGTTTGATTTAAGTTGTTATGCTTGTTAGAGAATATTAGAACCAGTTTGATAAGGATTGCTAGTATTTTGGATTGAAAAAGTTGCTTAATCTGAAATAACAAGGTGTTTGGCAAATGGTTTTAGCAGGGCATTAGGTCAGATTTATGTTTTAATAAAGTGTTAGAGTAATTAAAAAGGTTTGAGTTAGGTTTTTAGTGAGTGTTAAGTTGATTTGGATCAAGTTTTAAGTCAGTTTGTGGGGTTTTAAAAGAAAGGGGATAAGCTTAAATTTGCATCACCATAATCTGCCAGTTTTGTGTGAAATTTTGTTGCTTAATCTTGATTTTCTGTGAAGTAATAGTGAGATTTAAAGATTGATTTGTTTTGTATGCTAATTGGTGGTTGTGTATGCTTAATTTGAGCTTTTGAAGTTGAGTCTTTTGCACCTAGAAGCTTAAATTAGTCCTCTGACCTGTCTAATCTGTCACAGAGACTCATTAGGCTTTTGTGTGATTTGTTTTGATCATATTGGTGTGTGCTAAGTGATTATACTTGTAATCTTGACTCCTTGTGCTTCTATGAGCACAAGGGTGCCCCTGTCACCAATAACTCAACACCAAACAAGCATTTGTCAATTCCTATTGGCAAAAATCTCAAGCAAAGACACAAGCAGAAAACTGCTTGTGCTCAACTAACCTGAGCACGTTTTGTTTGAATCAATCTTGGATAATCATTGGCATAAAAGTAAAGTTGGATTGTGTTTAAGCATTTGAGTGTCACCAGTTTGGTTGAGAAGTAAAAAAGCAAAAAAATAAAAAAAGTAAAAAGGGGGTTTTCAAGACTCGAACCCACAATCCCCACACTCACAACACTCACACACTACCACTGCGCCCTAGGGTCTTTGACTACTAGGGTGTGGTTTTGTTTTCTACTTAACCAGTTCTTCTTTTGTCTTTTATTAAATAAGCCGTAGCACTTTTTATTTTTCCTAGCTTATTCTTTAAGCTTATTTTGCTTAGCTTATTTTTCTTAGGAAGTTTATAGGATTGTTGATTTTTAAAAATTGGTTTCACAATTTTCCACTTAATAGATTATTTTCTAGGATTTATTTATTAGACGTTTTTTAGAAAATCATTAAAAAATACCAAAAACAGTTTTAATTTTTAGGAAAAATAGTTTTTAGTTTATAATATATATTTTTGAGGTTTACATCTAATTTTGGTTTCAAAAACATTTATTTTTAATTTTATATTATTTTAAGGTTTTTTATAAACTTTAAAGATTTTTATAAAATTATTAAAAACGGTTTAGAAGCTCTAATTAGTGTTTTTCTCTTAGTTTTATTATTTAGGATTTTTAGAAATTTTTTATTTCAAATTTTAGCAACTTTTTATTTTTAGCATTATTTTAATATTATTTTAATATTAATTTTTCAAAATTTTATTTTTCTTTCTTTTTCATTTTTCCTAGGTTCTTTATCATTAATTAGGACTATTTCCATTTTTAGAATAATTTTCTAGCTTTTAGATTTATTTTTATAATTATTTTAAGTTTAATTAGTTTTTAATCATTCTTAATCATTTTTAGAGTTTTAAAAAATAGTTTTAATAGCTTTTAATTTCTAGAAAATTACTTTTTAGTCTTCTAATAATATAAGTTAAGTGATTATTCAATAAAATCATATTTTAGACATTTGAATTAGTTAAATTTAATTTTAGGGCTTTAATTAGCATTTAAAATTAATTATTTAATTAATAAAAGGTTTTAAAATATCTTTGTTGGATTTTTATCTTTGTTTATATTATTTGAGACTTGTTTTTAGCCTTTTTGATATTTTGTTTTTGGTTTTAATAATTTTTAATTTGGGTAATTTTTCACGGCTTTACGTTTTCGTCTTTTTCGTCGTAGTTTAATCGTAACCGTCTTTCATCTTCTCATCCCCATTCTCTTAATATTAATCTCAAATACATACAAGTTAATTCACAACACCATACCTCCTTGGGAAACGAATCTTTCATCTCTTTTATTTGAGGGTCATTACTTGTGGTTTTCCTAAATCACTCGTTAATACTTACCGCTATTTACGCTCTTTTCCTAAAGAGTAGTAAAACTCTACAATCAGGCACGAAACTCAAATTTAGCACGTCCAGCCACCCTCAGACTGATGGACAGACCGAAGTCACTAACCGAACCTAACCGAACCTTTCGGTCATTACTACGAGCTCTCATCACAGCTAACTTGAAGCAATGAGAGGAGTTATTGCCTCGAGCTGAGTTCGCCTACAACCGGGCTCCTAGTAAGACAAATCCAACAACTCCGCTTGATCTTGCTGTCCTTGACACCTCCACGAAGTTTAGTAAGGAAGCGAGTGATGTAGCAGCTGATATCAAGACAATACATCAACGTATTCATGACAAAATTACAAAGACTAACAAGCTCATTAAGTACCGGCGTGATAAAGGGAGGAAGCATGTTCTTTTTAAACCAGGTGACCTCGTTTGGTTGCATTTTCGAAAGGAAAGATTTCCAACTAAACGTCGTTCTAAGCTGAGTCCTCGATCATATGGTCCGTTTAAAGTTATTGCTAAGGTGAATGACAATGCTTATACAATTGACCTACCAGGGAATTTGTCCGCTTCAGCCACCATTAATGTAGCTGATCTTCAGCCTTATTACGACCCTGACGAACCCCTTCTAAGTTTAAGGTCAAACTTGTTTGACGACAGAGAGGATGATAGGAAGGTACAGGCCCATACTTCTACATCTACAGACCCAACCCGAAGATGGATTAGCCTGGTCCAACTAGAGACTGCATGAAGTTTGACTCAGCCCCATGTTTTTTATTTCACATCATGTTTTTTTTTTTTCATTTTACTATTCCTAGTGTAGTTTATTTGTTTGAAGTTGTCAAAGTAGTTATTTGGGTTTTCCACAAGTGTAGGAAACGTGGGTAGAAGTGATATTGTCAGTTATTTATTTTCACAAGATATGTACTGAAAAAAGAGGCATGAGAAGGTTTTTTGAGTTTCCTAAAATTTATTCTCTGTACTTGGAGGATATTCCTATTCCTTGCTATTCTAATTTTCGGGTAGATAATTAGAAGGTGATCTTGGAAAACTAATTCAAATTCTCGTGGTGTGACTGTATCGAGCATTTGGCTTAGCAACTCTACCCAACAAAGTAGTTTTGAATCAGGTCTCACGATCCTATCAAGAGGCTCACTGCTATCAAATATGATAAGGAAAAACAAACAGAGCTTATCAAACTTGTAATAAGCTCAACCTATGAGCTTAAAAAGGCTAGAAAGGAGTTTATGGCTCTCCCATATAAAGAAAAAGCTTATAATCCCAAGAAATAAGTTAATAACAAACTTTGACATCATTTTACCAACATATAGTCGTAAAAACATCAACTTGACAGGAAATTTATCAATCTACATACAGACCAAATGAGGGGGTGTTTGTTTCAGCTTATATGTGGGCTTATGAGCTTATCTGATTTCGGCTTATATTCCAGCCCACGTATCATCGAAATTAGGTCAAAAAAAATAGGCAAATCAATTAAGCAACAAATAAGCAAATCAAATAAGCAATCAAATAAGCAAATCAAACACAAGAATTCAGAACAAATAAAATAATATTTCAAGATTAAATGAATGTAGTTGATTTTAATTGGAACTAGAAATAACCTGTAGCAACTATAGGGGCATCAAGCTCCTTTGTCACACCATGAAGCTATGGGAGAGAATTATTGAGAGAAGATTAAGAAGGGAGAGAAGATTAAGAAGGGAGACAAGGGTGTGTGAGAACCAATTCGGTTTTATGCCTGAGGCAATTCACATCCTTAGAAGTCTTATGGAGAAGTACATGGAAAGACAGAGATTTGCATATGGATTTTATGGACTTGGAAAAGGCTTATGACAGCGTCCTACGTGAGTTGATATGGAGTACCCTTATTGATAAGGGAACTCCTATGAGATACTTGAGAGTCATAAAGGATATGTACGAGGGGGCAAAGACCCGCGTAAGGACCATGGTGGGAAACACAGAGTTTTTCCCGGTGGAAGTTGGTTTTCACCAGGGATCTGCCATTAGCCCATACCTCTTCGTTGACGATATTGTGCTGGTCGCAGATCGAAGGTTTAAACAACAAACTTGAGAGATGGAGAGAGGCACTTGAAGACAATGGCCTCAAGGTAAGTAGGGAGAAGACTGAATACCTTAGATGTGATTTCGGTAGGTATGAGGTCTATCGTCAAGAGGTGGATGTTACCAAATCCTCCAGCAGGTTAAGTGAAATGGAGGGCGGCATCAGGAGTTCTTTGTGATACGAGAATTCCTTTAAAGCTAAAGGGTAAATTCTATCGGGCCGCGATTAGACCAGCTATGTCGTATGGGTCATATTGTTGGCCAATTACAAAAGTACTTGCCAACAGGGTGGAAGTGGCATAATTGAGGATGCTGAGGTGTACTTGTGGTAAAACCATGTGCGACATGATACCAAACGGAGTTTTTAGAGCAAAACTCGAAGTCGGTACGATTATCGACAATTTGAGGGAAGGACGGTTGAGATGGTTTGGTCATGTCAATAGGAGACCACAATCAGCACCAGTTAGGAGGTTCGAAGCCCTACTAGTCGACGGCGCGAGGAGGAGAGGTAGACCTAAACTAAGGTGAGATGATAGACTTAGGAAGGACATGAAGGAGTTTCTTTTGTCCGAGGACATGACCTCTGATAGGCGTGTGTGGAGGGATAGAATTAGGACTAGCGATTAGTGTGTGTAGGCCTCCGAGTTATTTACTTCCCTTTTTTTGTCTTTATTAGGGCAAAACAAAATCAGAAGATAGTTGCGTCATCGGTGGAATGGGTGTAAGTATGTGCGGGAAGGGGGAAGATGAAGATAACATGTAGTATAGTAAAAAAATTTACTATCAAAAATTACATTGCTACCTTTTGTTAGAGTTGCTTAAAATTTTACAAATAAAAGGTAAAATTAATAAAATTGTTGCTCAAAGTTCTTGTTGCCTCAAAGGTACAAATCGCTTGTAAACATAACTGTATAAATACATTACACAAATGAGATACTTGTCAAATTCTTCCAAGTTTGGCCAATTACCCTAGACCTTTTTGAATTTTTATTTTTTTTTTGGGTAAATGGGCAATCTCCCCAGTAAAATAGACCTTTTTGAATATTTCCCTATTCAAAACAGCAAATATCATTAATAAAGGAGCTAAATTATAACAAACACTAAATAGTAAATATGAAACAATCTCTTTGTCAAAACCTCATAATCTCAAAACATTTTAAAGTTACCGGTTATTGATGAAAGTGTAGCCTTTCTGTTAGACGTACTAGAATATACTATACGTTATGCCTTTTACATCCTAATGCTCGGCCAAAAAATATTTAGTTTTATATTTACGAAACTAACAGCACATAATACGATAGATATTCCGTGTCTATAACTTAAGCGGACTAAACCTTTTCTATTTCAGGAATAAATATAAATAACTACTACTGTACTTTAGCTCTATTCAAGTTGTCAATTTTATGATATCCTCAATTTCATCTTAGATGTTCAAGGAAAGTTATAAATGAGAGGTTGTTAGCAAATTTCTAAAAGGGATATTCAGATCCACACACTTGCTTCCTATTGAATAAATTTATAAGCCCACGAAATCACACCACATCACATCACATCACAACTTTAAAAAACTGTCAAGTAAATTGGTAATCATCTTACTTGGTAAACTCTTGAGTTTACAGAACTAGGAGATAATTAAAATACTAACGCCATGTTTGTATCAATAGAATCTGTATTCTGGTGTACTCCATTTCCTTAGTTGAAACGAAATATCACGTATCCAAAAGAGGCATGTCAAAGTCAAACATTAGTGAGTTCCCTCAACAGAGGACGCTAAAAATCAGCAACCAACCCCAAACTATCTCACAAGTCTCCACTGAGACTTGAACCCACAACCTTTAGGTTAGAAGGCCACTTATATACCACTGGGCTAAGAAGTCTTTGGTAAAAAAAAAGATCTTAAAATGGATTTGATTGGGTAGGGTTGTTGATAAATAATAAAAGATAAGATTGTTTTTTTTTTATCAAAAAGATAAGATTGTTGGATGTATAGATTGTAGAAAGAAATAATAAAAAATATATATATTAATAAAAGTTTGGGTTGGATTAGGTTGCGGATAAACCTAGTTTAGCACGGTCAAATTCATGATTCATCTTTAAGCAATAAAGTATACTACTAAGTAAGTTGTTCACTATGGTTGAATTAGCCCTGCCTACGTACAATGTAATTTCTTTTTTAAATTCTGGTGCTTTATAATAACTTTTATCCACTAATCACGTTAAACCGGTATTAAATCAAGTCCTTATCATAAACAAGGGAAGTTACTAAACTAGTTTGTAAATGAAGTATGATAAAATTTTAAGACGTGGTACCTTTTAGAAGAAATGATCAACCTATATACGATAATTTCAATAGCAAGTGACTCGTCATCTAGAGACGAGGTTCAAGTCTTTAACCTATGGTAGTACGCAAGTGACTCGTAAGCTCAAGTTTTGAGCTTACAAGCTTTTATAGAATCGTACACTTAAATGGATTATCTTATAAGCGCAAAAAAGTATATCATCTTGTCGATCTTTTAATAAGCTCATAAACCTATATCAAATAAGCTCATAAAATTCTTACAAAACTGATAACCACATCATGAACTCCTCTTCCTTTTCAATAATCTGTCTACTTCCCCTCTAAGTTTCTGCAAAATCCACCCAAAACCAAACTTTTGTGAGCAATAATGTAAAAAACCAAAGAAACTATGTCAACTTACGCGCCTATGACTTGTGCATGTGTTAATTAATGTTACCGTTTTACAATCACTTTCATAACATGTAAAATGACTCAATTCGAGTCGTGTTTTCCCTCACGGGTCAAACCAGAAAAATTAGCTTAAAAGAGGAACAGAAAGGTCAACCGGTCAAAAGTCGAACACATTATTTCATAAAAGCTGTTGAACTAACGTATTCAGAATTTTAAGTCTATGACAGAAAGTTTGAACTTTTTGAACACTAAAGTTTCAATCCAGCCCGACCGATGCAAAAAATTAGTACTCTTTTGACACCAACCATTTTGACCCATTAACTGCACATTTTGCCACCTTAAATGATATAAAGTACCTGTATCAATCCCATCACACTCTTGGAAGCAGAAAACTGACATCAAGCATCTCGATACCATCCCCATTTTTACTTGGAACAAGATTAACACCAACATTTACTGATGCAGGATGAATATCAACTTTTCCTACTTCTTTGGTGTAGGGTGCAGTTCGTTTTCCTCTTCTTTTGCATTGAACGACATTTGGGTAGAGCCCGGCACAAAGTACTGCGCATACCATCTCCATGTCGTCACTGTATTGATTATAAACCTGAAAATAACAGGTAAATCCATCACCACAGCGAACAAAATTATTACAAAAAGGGGGCCCTATTTTGTTATGTCTTAGTGCTTTATCTCTACCGGGTCAGGGAAAAACCTAGCTAAGAGTGGGAACAGGTCCAAAGCCACCTATAGTGTATTTTCAAAGGCTATTTGCATATTATCTAAGTAACTAAGATACTTACGTTTGCACCCTTTGATTAATCTACAAAACCGATATGTAAATCAAAAAAATGAGTCAATTTCAAAGTTTGACCTGACAAGAAATTTTCCCAACAAAAGGATCTTTCATTCCCAGATCGTTTTGCATCCTTCCACCCTTCAAATGCTTTGAGAAGTGCTATGTGATCACTGCATAAATACAATGAATTTAAGACTTGTTAAAAAATTATGTATGGTAATAGCTCTAGGAGATACCAAGCTGCATGAATCACCAGCGACTGATCTTTTTGCTTCATCGGCTTCCTCTTTCCGATTAATTGGAAGGACAAATGGGCTGAGAGATGCAAGAGAAGTAGCAATCGTCAAAATGGGATTGACACATTGAAAAATAAGACCCCATAAGAAGCATATTCCCAATATTTGGCTCCACTGGTAGAGTGCACAAATGACGTCCTGTACGATGATATGGAATTAGAAATATTTCCCTCTAATAACCAATACTGTTTTGTAGTGAGAAGTGACTAGTTGTGGTAATTGTAATTTCGACCCATCTACTTATGAGGTCTCAATTCCCATTATGTTTTCAACGGTTAATTAAAACATGAACTAAGATAGGTCGAAAGTCAAAGATTTTGTCCAAAAGGTTTTTTGTGCCAACCAAACATGTTCCCTTTCGATCTGTCGAAAAACGACCATTTAGCCCTTACCCAACCTATTTGACCGGCCAATTTAGCCACATCTGGTAACGAGAAATGAAAATATAAAGAATACTGCCCGTCATACCGAGTGGAGTAAGCTTTTCTGCTTCATCTAAAGCCCCAATGGTCTTAAGAAGTTCAACAGCATTTTGCACAGAAAGAGCATCAGGAGGCTGAAGGGCCTTGGCCAAGAAGGATGCAATGGCACCAAGTTGCAAGCTTTTTATCTGCAAGCACAGTTCTTGAATTTCGAATATGAAGTTAAGAGGACAAGCATACCTCACGTTGGTAGGAGGGCAGTCAAAAATTTCACGCTGATTAGTAGGCATTGAACCATGAAGAGGAAGGACAAGAAATTTTGTAGGATCGCTGAGAAAATTGTTAGTCTTGACACTATCAAGCAGCTTTGAAATTTCATCCCAACCTGTAAGAAATACCAGAATCGCCCCTGGAGCTTCATGCCTAGAGATATATATACAACTCTTCAATCAAAAAATAAACAGCACTCATTTATACAAGGCCCAAATCTGTCTCTGAACCCGACCACGCTTCAAGAGATTGTCTAGTGCTTGCACAGCTTTTGTATACAGAATTGATATCCGCATCCTACAACACAGAAATTAGATTCAATAAGTAGGTCATAAGAAAAAGAGTAAACCTGTCACCAGTCTATTGAAAAGCTCTTATTTGCATCTAGTAAAAGTATAATCTTGCCACAAAATTTATAAAAAGATATTTAATCTGCCATTATCGTTTGATATATTTTTCTCAATACTTATAGGCTAAATAAACTAAATATAGTTTGAATCTCGACTCAAATATCTAAGATAGTTTTGTTTTCATTCTAAGAAAATTATTACTTTCAGTTTACGTTCTAATAACATGTTTCATATTTATTTTCTTAAATAATTTGTATTCAATAGATCTGTATTAGTTAAGAAAACATCATTGTATCATAAAGTATTGAGATAATACATATGGGTTGAGATATATATTTGAACTTCAAAGGTGTTTGTTCAAGCTTATCTTTGGGCTTATGGCTTATTTGACTTGCTTATTTTTCAAAAGCCTATATCAAACTATGTTCTGATTTTGTTTTGGCCTAATTTTCTATAAGGTTATTTCCGATTCCAAATGATTATCAATGATGTTATTGAGTTTTTGTGTTTGATTTGCTAATTTGAGCGTGTCAATTTTCCCATGATCACCAGAACCAAACATAGAAGGAAAACATTACATGAAAACATTACATAAAAACATTACAAACTAAACGAAATGTTACAAACTAAACGAAAAACATAGATTAGAAGACAAACTAAACGCAAACAACACTAGATTAGAAGACAAACTAAACGCAAACAACACTAGATTAGAAGACAAACTAAACGCAAACAACGCTAGATTAGAAGACAAACTAAACGCAAACAACACCAGATTAGAAGATAAACGCAAACAACACTAGATAGATAGATTAAAAGCGGTATAAGGGCTGGTAGGGGTAGGGGGCGGGTAGGGGTAGCGGGGCTGGTAGGGGTTTACGGGCTGGTAGTGGTTGATGGGCTGGTAGGGGTTGACGGGCTGGTAGTGGTTGACGGGTTGGGTTGGTTTAGAAGGCGGCGGGTACTCCAGACGCAGATCAGGGTTCAGGACGGCTTCGACTTCCATGTGAAGAGGCACTTCTGCTTCGGCGAGGAGCATCAACATGAAAGCATTATATTAAAAGAAAACAATTGAGCAACGTTGGTTTTGGCGTGGATCATCGGGTTCATGACGGCTTTGGTGTGGCTCGTTTTCACCAAAGGAAATGCGAGAGCTGTGGCTTGAATAGCAGTTTGAGTTAGAGGTGGATTAGGCTGGTACTCCAGCTCCATGATGGAGAATGGCTAAAGAGCGGCACCCATTTGAAGAGTTTATCGAATATAGGGTTAGGGTTGTGTTTATATAGGGCTAAACATCTGATATACACCGTTGGATATTGGATCCAATGGTGTGTAAATTCCCATGGAAGAAATTGGATTAAAAGAAAAAAATAATTGAAAAAACTGGGAGGAGTTATGTTTATAGTGTGTTTGGGCCAATTAGTTGTTGGGCTTGGGCTTTCTATTTACTATGTTCTGATTTTGTTTGGGTTAAAATATAAGCCGAAATTAGATAATCTCATAAGCCCACATATAAGCTGACACAAACACCCCCTCATTTGGTCTGTATGTAGTTTGATAAATTTCATGTCAAGGTGATGTTTTTACTACTATGTCAAAGTTTGTTATTAACTTATTTCTTGGGATTATAACCCATAAACTCCTTTCTAACCTTTAACATTATTATAGAATCAACGACACTTTATTTATCAAAACTCACATTTTGTAAAACTCACTGATTCATTGTCATCCTCTTTGTACAAGATGGAAAGGAAATAAGATCTAAAAACTTGCATGTGCAAGTTCGATCTGTTGCACAAAAATGAAATAAGAGAAACATTAACAGGAGAAGACGAATAAATTTATGCTCTTAAGAAAATTGTGGTGAAGAAGATAGTACCCACATGAATGTTATCCAGTACTACCTTTCGGAGTGGTATGGGTCTATGAGTATGATAGAGGATATATACATATTGATTTGTAACCAAACACTTTCAATGAAATCATAGTGATAGTTTGTTTCCGATACTCATAAAACAAACGCTTCCTATATATTCGGTATGGGTTATCTACAAATTTGTTGCACATGTCTTGCAAACTACTCATCTATTAACCTAAAGCTGTTATAACCAAAGAAAAGTCGTGGTTCCCATTGATTTAGAGTTTGAAAGTTGTAAATCAAAATGATCATACTACAAGGTGTGCTACTTGAAATAAAATGCTACAAGATACTTAAAATAAAAGAGTAAAATGCAGATATGGTACCTGTGGTTTGTCCAGATTGCAGTTTTAGTTACTGGTCTTTAGAGAGTGCAGAAGGCCTCACTGGTCTTTAAGTAAGCATTCATTTTCATACTTTTACTCTAACATTCGTTAAATGTTAATTGTTACTAAAGGGGCAGTTTTGTCATTTTATTTTGGTAAAAAGGTACAATAACAAGTAAAAGCTGGGAAAGGGATAAAGAAGAAACGTAGCAATATCATCATCTATCCACCACCACATTTCTATTTCTGTTAATTAGAGATTCTGGTGATTTCAGTATCAACCTAACAACACCAGTATCATCGTTTTGTTATCCCACCTTGTTCCAATAAAAACAACACCACCATCAATATGCCTCTCTATTATTCAATTCACCTTTTATTTGATGAATCATAAAAAACCTTTTTTTTTACCGACAGTAATGATGAGTAATTGAAGATGATGGATGAGTGACTAGAATCCTAAATCCTATGGCAAATCAGTTAAACAAGGATATACAAAGTGATCTCTGAATAGCACCTCATGCATTTGAAGAAGATACATAACCTGTTTTGTTTTCAGAATCATACTTCTTTAATTCAAAACTGGCACTCAAATTTTTACCTTTTAAAATAGAATGAGTTTAAAGCCATATGCATAATAAGAAGTCAAAGTTATTGAAATATGAATTATAGAACTATGGTCTGGATTATGTTGAGGAGTGGGAGGAGTGGTAGTGGTGATGGGGTGGTGGTGATGGGGTGGTGTTGTGGAGAAGAAAGGCAAAGACAGAAAAGACAAAATTGCCCTTTTAGTAACGGTCAAAGGATAACCAAGGTTAAGGTCAAAGTATGAAAATGAACACTTACCTAAAGACCAGTAAGGCCGCTTGCACTTTCTAAAGACCAGTAACTAAAACTGCAATCTGGACAAACCACAGGTATCATATCTGCATTTTACTCAAAATAAAATGATCATACACAATCACTATAATGTCATACACTGTATTAGATCATTGTATTATTAGAAACTGATTATTTGTTATATTTTCTGTTAGGTTGTTTCAGATACTATAAAGGGCATGGTTGTTAACGTGAACATTCGTATGAACCATTTGGATGTGGAACACACACGATGTTCCGACGAAGGTAATAATATCTTTTTGACAAATCGCCAGCCAAGTTGGTGGCCTTGAGTAAATTGTCTTTTCTGAAGATTCTAATCTGCTTCCTTCTATTCTTAAACAGTATCTCCCACTTATGAGTACTCCCGCTGAACCGGCAAAACTTACTTTCGCGCTCATCATTGACAGCAAATATAAAAAACTACTCAGTAAACCGACACTTTCAAGGTAGGTGTGTAAACAACGATCTGGCCACTTGCGCCTTTGAGACTGGTCAATCCAGTTCTGGGGCAACCAAGGTCACTACTTTTTCTGTATTGGTTCATTTATTCCCAACTCACTATCTTAGGTTACGCTCTTACCTAGAGGTGGCAAAACGGGCGGGCAGGCGGGCACGGGCGGCGGGCTAAACGGGCAACGGGCTAAACGGGCGGCGGGCTAAACGGGCGCGGGCAAAATGGGCACGGGCGAAACGGGCGGGCAAAATGGGCGGGCTAAACGGGCGAAAGCTAAAAAAGGGAAAAACATATAAAAACATACAATTAAAAAATAAAAATATTTGTTTGAAAGCCGGGGATAAAAAGTTTAATAAAAAATATTTGTCGAGTATACTAATTTGTATTTTACAAGTGCGCCCGTTAAGCCCATTTAGTTTCTTACATATGCGCCCGTTTAGCCCATCCATTATAAAGAATGGGCAAAAAGTGCCCCATCCTTTTTTGAAAATGGGCAAAAAATGCCCATATGTATCGAAATGGGCAAGATTTGCCACCTCTACTCTTACCTGAATGATCTGTTCTAAACATGTATTGGTTTTGTTCACAGTGCTATCGGCCTCTAGACCTTCTTCTTTTAACACTGTCAAGAGAAACCAAATGCCACGTACCACTTAGCCAAAACAGAATACACAATACATTCGTTCAAATAGAAATGTCAAAAGGCAGTTAATAACGGATGAATCAACCGTCTCAGGGTCTAGCAACCGTGTAATCCTCAAATAGTCGAGAATGGGTCTCTTGAATCAAGTTTTGCGTGCAAACAAGGTAAATTCCTTTGTTAAGTTGTTTGTTGCTTGGATTTCTTGATTTTTAGTCACAAAGCTTGAATAAATTATCTTTGCTAAAGATTCTGAATGTCCCTTTCTATTCTTGACAGTATTAGCCACTTATGAGTCTACTCCGGCCGACATAAGCAACCAGCAACAATTACTTTTGGAACCCTCATCGACAACAACTATAAAAAACTGTTCAGAAAAAAGACGGTTTCAGGGTACGTGTGTGAACAACGACCCGACCAGCTGCGCCGTTGCAATTGCTCAATCCAGCTCAGGGTGCAACGAAGGTTAGTACTTTTTCTGTATTTGCTACTATCTGAAACCTTCACATATTCTTACAATGGCATACATTTGGTACATTCTTTTTAAGTTTTTTTTTTGATAAAAAGAAGCTAATAAGCTTAAGACTAGCTTGCGTTTCTAAATGTTCACCTGTATACCTTTAAAATATAATGCAATATGCCCCGCAAGAAATATCGGGTTATAGTTATCTCAGCTAACAGATTCAGGGGGTTTTTGAATAGAAGAAGTGAGTGATTGGTGGGATCTGATTATGTTCTTCAAGGTCCTTTTCTGTTTGATGCATTTAGTACATGTGAGTTGTGACAATAGGTTTAGCTGATCATTGACTTGATGCATGTACACCATATGTAAATTGAATATTGATCTCAGTGGAGCCCAATATACATATATATTTTGCCAAGGCTACCAAAGGAGATGACCACCGCTCGTAGGCGATGGTGAGGAGGGCTATTATTGAGCCTTCCGAACAAGTAAAAACATGTTTTTCTGTTTAGTTATAACTACGAGTTGTTCTTAGTAATTATCGTCGAATAAAATCATGCGGCAATGTGCGGGCTAACATCCTTGTTATAAACTTATTTACACTATGATAAATTTATTCATAAACCTTTTTTTTAATCACAAAACACACTCAGCACTTCAAGTGAATTAAATTTTGGACCTCTTTAGAATTGTAGACCTATTCATGTCACATATGATAAAATACATATCCGCTATATAGTTATACATTTTTAGATTTTTTTTCACTCTTATGGACCTTTTTACAAACTAACATACAGTAATGGATTCTCTAAGTGGCAAATGTTTGGTAAACAGTCACATGGTTTGTTGACTGTCTTGCTAATTAAAACATAATTATGACGTTAAAATAGGAAGTTTTGGAAGGAGAATTTTAATTGAAATGTTTTGTTTACTGCCTGTCCACAACTGTAGTTATGACATTACGTATGACTACACACTGAAAGACCGTTTTTTTAACCGTTTTTCAGTTCGCCTACTTCTTCCATGACATAGTAACGTGAGTCTCCATAGCCTTGCGCTGACTACTTGTTTCTTGTATCATCAACATTATTGTTGTTCAGGAAGACTTCGAAGTTCGAACTCTTACCCTAAAAGAATGGAGTGCAATTGTAATATACTTACGTAGTTCATTTAATGGATTGAATTTGTGTATCCACATAAAAGAAATGTACATCTGTTTTTTGTATCTCAGACATTGTCTTTTTCTAATAGAACTTGCCAATGTAATGAAATTGATAATTCTGCTTTACATTGAATTAACCAGTTATTGATTTACTTGAGCAATGACGTACCCACTTTGTGGCTTGGCTTCTTCACATTATAAAGTTATTCGTGTGATAAACCTATATCTTCCTAAAAAATGGTCCCTTGTATTCAAATTAAACCGATACAGTTTCTAACCACTTGAACAAGATGCTAACATTTGAACAAAACCAAGGTAGCAATGCACAGTTTATGATCGGAAAAAATTTACTTTTCTACTTTTTAATGATTGCAGTTTCATCCATTCTCACATTAGTTGAAGAAACAAGTTGTTGCTAGTTTATATGGTAATAGCGATATGTATGTTTGAAGTAACTTTGTGACATTAAGTCATGCTTTGCTAGTTCTAACTTCTGGTCCCATACATTTAGGGATCAATGTTATATAGGATTATATCTCTGTGTAATCCTTACTTAGGATTTTTCAACTTGCTTGTCATTTTGAGCTTTCTGAATAGTGGTCACATTCTTGCTATGGCCTTGTAAATTTATCAAACTTAAGGCATTTCAGGTTTGATATAAGTTGAATCTTATATAAGTCGTTTGTTTTGATATGGAGAGGATGAGTGTTTTGTTGAATGTTATAGCGCGTCTAGGACCACTTCCATCATCATTCATCAAGTTTTGGGGGCTGCCTAAACGTGTTGAGTTTATGGTCATCTTGATATTATAGTTATTAGAGCCTGGTTTATTTTATTTCATAAATCAAATACAAGAAGCTACTATGGGGTGTTTCGGTAAGCTTATTATAAGTGCTCAATAGCTTATTACATTTTGGAAAAGCAATTAACCACTTTGAGTTGTTTGGTTAAAGCTTATGTCAAAAGTTTTGAATCATTTTGAGAAGGAAATAAGAGCATAAGCTTACCCAAACACCCCTTGAACCAAAACTAGCATAATTGGAAAAACTTATATATGAGCTAGAATAAAATTTAAAGATCAAGCAGTCTCGTGCCTTATTTTACTTGAAATTAAGATAAGCAGTGCTTTAGAATAAGCTTCGTGATTTTGAAGAACTTCTATGACTTGGTAATCTTCCTGTGAATGGGAAATATAGTCCACTGCTGTACTGGTAGTTAGGGAGTGATAGTATGGGGGTTGGTTGCTGATTTTAGTGTGACCACTATTGAGAGGATTCACTAATGTTATTGACATGTATCTTTTGGATAGTTCATATTTCATTTCAACTAAGGAAATGGAGTACGTCAGAATATAGATTCTATAGCAAGAGCCGAGCAGTTGATATTTGGTAACATGCTTTTGATATAAGTGCATATCGAGACTTATGTGCTATAAACAGGCTGAATCAGGAGGTTGCAGTGCAGTTGGTTGTAGAGCGGTTGGTACGGCAGGTGGGACACAGTTTGTGATGCAAATTCCAACCAGAAAGGTTGGTCTTGTTATTGGTAAAGGGGGTGAGATGATAAAAAATATGCAAGCCAGGAGCTCGTATTCAGGTCTCTCTCAACTTCTGTTAACGTGGTCTAAAGTAGCTTCTTTTACACATTGATGTGCTAACATAATGAGTATGGATTATAACCTTTTGAATATGTTGCACACTGTATCGTTTAGTGTTGCGTATATTGATTTAATTAATGTTGTAGTAGTTCTGTAGTTTCGTTTATGAGACGTACAGTCTTTGCATTCATTTGAGATGATTCTCGGGCAGAATCGTCAGAGAAATACCATGGGCAGTGGATACTCTCTGCAAGGTTATCAAGCTCAACCCCATACAAGTTGGGCCCCTCCAGGTCAACAAATCAACAGTCGAGTTATGGCTACCCTCAAGCTGGTGCATACCCTCCTCAGTATACCCAACAGTCTTATGCTGGTCATCGGCTCAGTAAACAAGTCAGGGATATGATTACTATGGCCAGCAACAGCTGGATCAGGTCCTACAGATGCGTCATCAGCTTATATTTATAATCAACAAACTTAAGGTTATGGAACTCAAGGGTACGGGTCAGGATGGTTATGAAGGGTATGATGCATCTGCAACTCAATCAGGATATGATCAACAAAGTTATGGTAAATTATCCTACGTTGTTGCTAGCCAAACCACTGATGGCCAAACAGGTCAAACTGCTGCACAAGGGGGTCAGGCTGTAGTAAGACCATAATACCACAAACCACGAGACCAACTTAACACTAAAGTCGAAACAGCAGACCAAACAATATCAAACTATGTTATTATCAACTAAGTTCATTTAATCTTAATACGATTGTTATTGAGATATTGTGTTCGATTCCTTAATTGTTTTTGACCTAATTTTTTAAGCGTGTCTACAAAAATTCACAACAGAACCAAACATAGAAGGAAAAACAACTTAGACTAAAATGTTACAAACTAAGAAAATTACAAAACAAGAAGACAAACTAAACAAAAACAACACTAGATTAGAAGACAAAATAAACGAAAAACAACACTAGATTAGAAGACAAACTAAACAAAAACAACACTAGATTAGAAGACAAAATAAACGAAAAACAACACTAGATTAGAAGACAAACTAAACAAAAAACAACACTAGATTACAAGACAAACTAAACAAAAAACAACACTAGATAGATTAAGCGGTGGTAGAGTGACGGTGGCATGGTTCAGGATGGCTTCGACTTCCGTGTGAAGAGAACTTCTGCTTTGGCTTGGAGCATCACCACGAAAGCTTTGGCTTCGGCGTGGAGCATCACGAAAGCTTTATATTAACAATTGAGCAACGTTGGCTTCTGTGTGAAGAGCAACGTTGGCATCGGCGTGGATCATCGGGTTCATGACGGCTTTGGCGTGGCTCGTTTTCACCAAAGAAAATGCGAGAGCTGTGACGTGGGGAGAAGGCACAATAGCAGTTTGAGTTAGAGGTGGATTAGTCTTTCTTTATAAATACGATAACATTCACAAACACATAAACCCTAGAACGAAAAACTGAGAAGCAAAGCATTTGTTTTTTTGGTTCCAAGGTACGTAATTCTCTCATGCATGTAATTTCAACTTAATTGTGCATGTAATAATTAATTTGAACTTAACGGTGCTGTTAGAATTACATAATACGTTATAGATTCCTCTGGTTTACTTGTTTTTCGGTATATATATTCAGTTAGCTTCTTCTGTATGCATTTACTGTAATTATTTATAGTTTGACTGCTGGCTTAGGTACAGTGAAAGTTACTACAGTGATGATTCTGACTTACAATATGGATTATGTAGTCTTTGGGGGTGTTTTTTTTTTTTTAATGTTAATCAATAATATTTTGTTTCGTATGGATTATGACCGAGCAATTTATGTTGTTAACCTTGTTAGTAGTTTGTTTAGTCTTTTTTTTTAATATATTTTGACTTTTGTTGACTTTTTTTTATGATATGTATAAATCTATGATTTGAATGAACTGGGTGTGTGTTTGTTTCGTCTTATGTTGCCCCCTTACGGGTTATTTGCTTTTCGCCATATAAGCTCGCTTTTTTTGTGTCCTATTTTGAAACTCTTCCACTTATATAACTTCATTATGTGCCCAAAAGTTTCAAAATAAGCCACAAAAAGTATGCTTATGAAACCTATACCAAATAAGCCATAAGCCCGTTATTCACTCCCTTAATTGATGTTTTATTTAAGGTTTATGATGATTTATATAAGATTTACTAATCGGATCGTTATGTGACTTGATTTGTATTGGTTTGTTCTAAGTGAATTAGCTTAATAAAGCGGATTAATGGGTTGATTAAAGATTTTTAGGATTGTTTGATTTAGCTTTTGTATAGGGCTTATTAGCTTATGCTTGTTTAGTGTATGTTTTAGCTTATGTCAGTGTGTTGCTTATGCATCCAACATAAGCTAATCCGAACACCTAGTTTATTAGCTAATATAAATCAGCCATAAGCTAATTGTATATGCATATGAAATTATATGTCAAAGTTTGCGACTTGTTATGGTGTATTGTATGCGCCTATGCGGTAAGAAGGAGGATGGACAGATAGAAATTTTTAATTTAGAAAATTTTAAGCAAACCTTTTTTCATCCAAACTCATTGTGAGTTTCTCGTGTTTACATCTTTTTCTTACCCTTATTAGTTGCTCAGATTTTTAACCGAATGAAAGATTCATCAATCACATCGTGGAAACATTGTTTGGTGTGTCTGTTTTAGCTTTCTTACCAGGGTTTATTAGCTTATGTATATTAGATAAGCTTGTTTGTGTTTGAATTGGCTTATGAGTTTATGTTGGTGCACTTTGTGGCTTAAATTAAACATAAACTAATTCAACCTGATCATAGCGTAATTTTAATACTTTGGCATTAGCTTACTATCCAAACCCCAGCCGACACCAATACAGCATAAGCATCAACCTTGTATGATAACCTGCTGTCCTGTGTTCCTTTTTCTTACTCAGCTGTTTAGCCAAAATACTAGACTGTAAATTTGTTAGATATCATAGTTTATGTGAATCACTCAAGTAGTAGTTCTCTAAATTTTACAAGTTTGTGCTTCGAGGTGTTTTTTACGCATACACGGTGTTTCTAACAGCAGTCTCTCTACCATTGAGGGATACGACTGTCCCGTGCCCTAATTCTGGCTGATTGGGTATTGCTGTTTATAGTCTCAATATAATTTTCAATATATTTATGCTACTATACTTTGTTCTGTAGGAACTTATAAACTAGAAATGGCACCTACATTCTATGTTGGTTCGGAAGCTGGTCTCAAGAAGCTTGATGAGTACCTTTTGTCTCGCAGTTACATCACAGGGTACCAGGCCTCAAAGGATGATTTGTCCGTTCATGCTGCTTTCTCAAAAGCCCCATCAGCTGAATATGTGAATGTTTCTCGTTGGTTTAACCACATCGAGGCTCTTCTCAGAATCTCGTAAGTTCCAATACTATACAGATCTAGTCTGTTATCGCATGTGTGAAGTGGATTCATAGTTTATAGTATTATTGTTGGAAGCTTCTGACTGGTTACTATTTATGCAGTGGTGTTTCTGCTGAAGGAAGCGGAGTTGTTGTTGAGGGATCTGCTTCTTTCCCAGAAGAGGCTATTGCTACTCCCCTGCTGCTGAGACAGAGGTAAGTTCGATGTGTATTTTATTATCTCCTATCTGATATTTGTGCACTTTGTTTTGTAACAAAGTTCCAATTGGATCTTAATAAGTTTCATACTAAAATCTCAATATTTGTTTCTTTATATGCTTAATATATAGATACATATACTTCATTTCGACATTTCGTGTGTACACTAGAGGTGTTCATCTTGCTTTTTACTTAAAATGTAGGTAAAACCATCGTCTACAAGTGTCATAATGCGAGTAGCCATTACTGTTTTCAGTTACCCGGTATAGAACTGTTTGTATATGTTTCATCCGGGTATTTATGATCAGTCAATACCTAGCAAATATAGTGGTCAAAGTCTTTGATGGTTCGTTATATGTGGCTGCACTTAATACACTTTTAAGATATGCTTCGTTTATAAAACTAGCTAACAGAGGCTTTATAACTAGGATGGATGATTGTCTGACTGTTTTTACTGCACACCTACTGCTACTGCTGCTTAGTCAAGTTTTTAACAAAAATACAAGGCTTTTAAGTTGAATGAAGAAGAGGTACTCGGTTTTATGAACCATATTATCGATATATTTTACCTTTATATTATAGCGAAACTTGACGACGGTAAATGATCTGATAGCTAATTCTGTACTTCAGTGCTGCAGTTTGAGTTACTATCTGTCATTATTAGTATTTTGATACGGTTTTGAGATGCCTAAAAACGGAAGCTGTGGCAATCTGGGACCACAGTTTGTTATCTATTGCTCTTAAAATATAGGGTTTTGCTATTTGTATCCTTAAGGGCTATATATGGTCTCTACCACACACTTGATTAGTGATCATATAATATAAGAAAATTATGATCGTTTATGTAGTCATATTGTTCTAGAACCCATACAGTCAAGATCACTGCTGCATAAATTAAATTTGTCATTAATTGCTGCCTACATGTTTTTAAGTTATTGTTTACTTATGTCATATGTGATTGAGCTGAAACGCACATTCTGCTGTACAGATGGATCACTTTTTATGCCGCCTCCCTGATGACTTGTTTAAGGCCATTTTGGTAAGGATTGATGACATCCCTCAGGTTGTGTCACTCCGGGGTGTGAGTCGTGAAGGGTTATCAGTGGCTGGTTGCACTTGGTTTCACTAACGAATATCCTGACCTGGGGGTCCTCTTGTGCCTCGAGCAGTCACCTCAAAAAAGACGTACATTGCTACCCATGGATGGCGTTTTGGGAAAGATGTTACCGATCTCTCTTTGCTAGCAGCAGATGGATCATTGGTCCTGTTTAAATGCTTTGAGAACGGGATCCCCTCTCTCAGAGTCTTGAACCTTTTTTGCATGGCTATTCAGAAAGTACAATTCCCTCGAAGTATCGAGGGAATTCCCTCGAAGTATCGAGGGTAGGTATGGTCGCAATGGCTATATATGATGACTACCATTTCCATGATAATGAACCCATCCGGTTCAACACTCAACTGGATGACGGGAAATTCAGTTTTCATATACATGACGTTGAAACTAGTCACTTCGACTCAGTTCCAATACATTTTGTTTATGCATCTTCACCACCAGCGGATTGGGAAACCTTTAGAGCAAAACCACTAACTGATGACAAGAACTTCCCTAAATTCGACCCAAGCACTGGAATGGTGTTTCTTGAACGGAATGATGCTATCAGACTGTCTATCAGATGGGGCAGAGCGGTCTTCACACGTAAGGATATAGATAATGACGATACTGAGTTGGTCAATCAATTCTTGGATGAGGACTTTGGTCCGGCTGATGATGGATGGAATGTTGTGATGCCTCCTGGTTTTGTTGTTTCTATTAGGGATGGGTTGGCGTTGCAGTTGCAGTTTGTGAGAAACCCTCAGGGTTTAGAACGCCTAAATGGTGTTCGTTTCTTTAAAATTTCAGAGGATTGGGCAAGATTCGAACGTGTTGCGATCATATGTTTGATATCTATGATGATGTCTTTGTTTACCATGGGGCATGCATTCATGACACCAATGGGACAATCAACATCAGCATAATGTTAAGTCACGTGGAAAGGGGTTTTTGCGTGATCCACTATGAGTACAGAGACGGGGATTGGGTGCCTGATTGTACTTATATTGGTGATGCCAAGCGTTATGACAATCCGGTTTTCACCTCTCGTCTTACCATTGTCCACATGTAGTAGGTACGCAACAGTCTCACGCTATTAATTTAATTGATAATGTGGTTTGCCAAAGATGTTTCTCTGATGCTTGTTTGCTCGTATAGCTCACAAGGTTTGCGATATACCGAATATCCTTATAGTACTATGTTTTGATGTAGTACTATGTATTGGTCTTATAGTACTATAAGGATATTCGGCATATCGCAAACCTTGTGAGCTATACGAGCAAACAAGCATCAGAGAAACATCTTTGGCGAACCACATTATCAATTAAATTAATAGCGTGAGACTGCTGCGTACCTACTACATGTGGACAATGGTAAGACCAGAGGTGAAAACCGGATTATCATAAAGCTTGGCATCACCAATATAAGTACAATCAGGCACCCAATCCCCGTCTCTGTACGCATAGTGGATCACGCAAAAACCCCTTTCCACATGACTTAACATTATGCTGATGTTGATTGTCCCATTGGTGTCATGAATGCATGCCCCATGGTAAACAAAGACATCATCATAGATATCAAACATATGATGATGTGGTACACTCGCAACACGTTCGAATCTTGCCCAATCCTCTGAAATTTTAAAGAAACGAACACCATTTAGGCGTTCTAAACCCTGAGGGTTTCTCACAAACTGCAACTGCAACGCCAACCCATCCCTAATGGGGAAACAACAAAACCAGGAGGCATCACAACATTCCATCCATCATCAACCGGACCAAAGTCCTCATCCAAGAATTGATTGACCAACTCAGTATCGTCATTATCTATATCCTTACGTGTGAAGTCCGCTCTGCCCCATCTGATAGACAGTCTGATAGCATCATTCCGTTCAAGAAACACCATTCCAGTGCTTGGGTCGAATTTAGGGAAGTTCTTGTCATCAGTTAGTGGTTTTGCTCTAAAGGTTTCCCAATCCGCTGGTGGTGAAGATGCATAAACAAAATGTATTGGAACTGAGTCGAAGTGACTAGTTTCAACGTCATGTATATGAAAACTGAATTTCCCGTCATCCAGTTGAGTGTTGAACCGGATGCGTTCATTATCATGGAAATGGTAGTCATCATATATAGCCATAGCGACCATACCTACCCTCGATACTTCGAGGGAATTGTACTTTCTGAATAGCCATGCAAAAAATGTTCAAGACTCTGAGAGAGGGGATCCCGTTCTCAAAGCATTTAAACAGGACCAATGATCCATCTGCTGCTAGCAAAGAGAGATCGGTAACATCTTTCCCAAAAACGCCATCCATGGGTATCAATGTACGTCTTCTTTCAGGTGACTGCTCGAGGCACAAAAAGGACCCCCGGGTCAGGATATTCGTTAGTGAAACCAAGTGCAACCAGCCACTGATAACCCTTCGGATACTGTACAGGTAACAAAGCAGCCGTCAATTCTTCAAGGTGGTGAACTAAGATCGTACCAGTTAGAAGGGCTGTCTTTGTTCAATAAAAATGGGATTGGGCAAGACAATTCAAACCATCTCCTTCAATAAAGACAAAATTAAGCACTTCAACAGAGTGAAATGAAAAAGTCATGATGGGTGACTGCAAGTTTGTTAACAAACTTGAGCTGTAGCCTATTTCTCAACTAGGTCGATTCCAAATTTAACAGCCAAAATCAATTTTAGCGAGAATACTGTGCACAAGACGTGGGCAAGTATATAAACCTTGAAAACCCCACCAAAAAGGTTGGGTTTTGTTTAAATCTGCAGACATGAGGATCTATAAGACGTGCATACAGCTGAGAAAAGAAGAAGCGAAAAGGCAGCCAATTCAACACAAAAAGATGAAAAAAAAAAGTTAAAAGGCAAGTAAAGACAGACAGAAAAACAGATGGACAAAAGTGCAAGGATTAAGTTGATGCAAAGTTAAATACAAACACGTTTTGATAATTATAATAATAGAAAGGTGATACATATTATATATCCATCCAAGCAAGCAGGCAGGCAGCATGAGAGCAAGTGGTGGATTGAATAGCCTGCAAGTAGAAGCATGATGAGTAGCACTAGTCGCGGATGTACTGAATGGCTTCAAGATTGAGTTTACCGAGGAGGAGCAGGGTTTGAGTTGATGAGGTGCCAAAATCCTTGTAATGGAGGGCTCCTCCTCCTCCTCCTTTAACTTGAGCACCTATAAGCAACACAACAAGTCAAGTGAAAAGGTTGAAAATAGTTATTGATTGATGAAACAAACGGAGTGAAATTAAAGTGAAAACAAGTTGGAAAAGGAAAACAAGACAAGAGAGTAACCAGCAGATGATGTAAGGTTGAAAGGAGGAGGGTTGATAAGTCCGGACGTGGCTCCGGTGGTGTTCTTAAAAATTGAGGCATGTAATCTGTGTGGCAAAAGTAAGGAAACAGGCGCAATTTCAATTCGGGGGGAAAAATAAACAAAGAGGAGTTACCGACCGAGGATAGAAGGGTCCAGATTTTCGAGTCCCACTGGGTGTATGGGTTGAGGTTCGATACCCTTGGAAGCTGCAAAACAACATGTAAACCAACCTACCTGTTAGTGCTAGTTTAATTTATGACGGAAAAGAAGTAAAACTAGCTAGGGGGAAGGGGATTATATAATTGTACTGAATTATAGGATCCTGGTTCACTAGTTTAATTACACAGATGTAGAAGGCGAATTGCCAAACTAATTCTATGAAAAACCAGATTATATAAGTTTGTAAAAAATGGAGTGGAAATCAAATAAGCTCATAAACAAACACCGGATGAGAAAATAACGACCGGCTAACGCATCTATGGAACCGGGTGGAGGAGGGCCGTCATAAGGCTTATAGTAACGACGTATCCTTTCTGCCGCTGTCATTGTTGGAAATTATACCAGAAACAATACTTTGTATTGAGAATGATTACACTTTATTCATGCTTATTGGAATGGGATACAAGCCATTATATAGGCAACAAAACATAAACAGGAATTCAACTTACAGGAAGTTGAAAAACTAAAAGACACAAAGTAAATGGGACATTTATTAAGGAGAACTTGTAACATATGAATATGAATCACTTTGAATCACTTTCAACACACCCCCTTGATTCAAAGTTGCAAATCTGCAAGTGAGCTCGAAGTTCTTCAAATCTTGTTTTTGGCAACGCTTTAGTGAATAGGTCTGCTAATTGATCCATAGACCTGCAAAGCTCCAATCTTATTTTTCCTCCCGCTACTAACTCTCTTATGTAGTGATATTTTATCTCGATATGCTTGGTCCTTCCATGCATGATAGGGTTCCTAGTCATTGCAATAGCAGAGGAGCTGTCACAATAGATTAATGTTGCACCTTGTTGCACTTGTTTTAGATCACATAGCATCCTTTGTAACCATACTGCTTGAGTTGCAGCAATTGATGCCGCTACGTACTCAGCTTCAGCTGAGGAGAGTGCTACAGTAGCTTGTTTTTTCGAGAGCCACGATATGGGACCTGAACCAAGGCTGAAACAATTTCCGGATGTGCTCTTTCTATCATCTTGAGAACCAGCCCAATCACTATCAGTGAAACCTTTCAACGTGAAGTTTTCTGTTTTGAGATACCATATTCCATAGTCCTTAGTACCAGCAATATATCGAAGGATTCTTTTAGCTGCACCAAAATGTTGTTTGGTGGCACAATGCATAAACCTTGAGACTACTCCCACCGAAAATGCCAAATCTGGCCTTGTATGTGTGAGATAGATTAGTTTCCCCACTAAACTTCTATACTTTCTTGCATCTGCCATATCTGTGCCATCCACAACCTTCAACTTATCGTTTGCATTCATAGGAGTTGCTTCAGTTTTGCAATCAACCATGTTAAACTGTTTAAGTAGCTCAGTAGCGTACTTTTGTTGAGATACAAATATACCATGATCGGTTTGCTTAATTTCCAAACCAAGAAAGTAGTGCAACTGTCCCATATCAGTCATCTCAAACATGCTCATCATAGATGCCTTAAATTCAGACATAAGCTCATGAGATGAACCTGTATATATCATATCATCAACATACAAACTAACCACCATCATATCTTTTTTACCTTGACCCTTGTAGTATAGAGTAGGCTCATTTGGGCTTCTTTCAAAATTGTGTTCAAGAAAAAATCGATCAATTTTGCTATACCATGCCCGAGGGGCTTGCCTTAGACCATACAAAGCCTTCTTGAGTCTATAAACTTTGTTTCCTTCATCTTTTTTTATGAATCCCGCCGGTTGTTCAACATAAACCTCTTCATTCAGCTCCCCATTTAAAAAAGCGGACTTAACGTCGAACTGATATGTGGTCCATTGATGTTGAGCTGCTAATGCAAGAATCATTCTCACTGTTTCAAATCTCGCCACAGGAGAAAAACATTCATCAAAATCTACTCCTTGCTCCTGAACAAATCCACGAGCCACAAGTCTTGCTTTGTGTTTTTGAATACTCCCATCCGAATGAAACTTGGTCTTAAAAATCCATTTAAGACTTATCACTTTCTTACCGGCCGGTAAATCAACTAGTTCCCATGTTCCATTCCTTTCGATAGTTGATATCTCATCACACATAGCCTTAATCCATACTTCATTTTGTAGAGCAGATTCCACACATGTCGGGTCGTTAGCAAACAATGCAAAAGTATCTGTATAAATATCATTTAGGGACCTGAATTTGTGATTCTGAGGAGTAGACTCATCGGATGTGGACGAAGATGGCGTTGTTGAAGTGACACCTTGAGGAGTTAATGGAGTTCGAGGGCTTGTTGGAGATAGAGGAGTTTGAGGACTTGGTGGAAGATCTTTTTCCGTTTCTTCTATGTTGCCTTCGTTGTTTATGTTGTCTAAGAAAACGTTTGAACCATTTTCTTCACAAGTCCATCTTTTCTGCTCATCAAACTTAACATCACGACTGATTATAATTTTTTTGCTTTCGGGATCGAATAATCTATATGCTTTTGAGTTAGAACAGTAGCCGACAAAGATATACTTCTTTGATTTTTGATCAAACTTATGCCTGTAAGATACGACTAAAGCATAGCATAACGATCCAAAAACTCTTAAATGACTTACTGATGGCTTACTATCATACCACGCCTCATAAGGAGTCATATTCCACACAGCTTTCGTAGGAGAGATGTTCAATATATAAACTGCAGTAGCAACCGCTTCAGCCCAAAACTCATCAGAAAGGTCTTTTGTTTTCATCATTGATCGGGCCATTTCAACCACCGTTCTATTTTTGCGCTCCACTACACCATTTTGCTCAGGTGTGTAGGGAGCCGTCAACTGTCTTTTGATTCCTTCCTCTTCACAGAAAGTAACAAACTCTTTTGACATGAACTCCCCTCCTCGATCTGTCCTAAGAGCCTTTATATTTCCATTGGATTGATTTTCTATCAAAGCTTTGAACTTTCTAAAACAGTCAAAGGCTTCTGATTTCATCTTAAGGAAATAAACCCAACACATCCGTGTACAATCATCAATGAAAAGTAGAAAATACTTACTTCCCGCAAGTGATGCAGTTCTCATGGGACCGCAAATGTCTGCATGTATCAACTCCAGTTTCGTCAAGGCTCTTTGGGCTTGATTTTTGGGAAACGATTTTCTTGTTTGTTTACCCAAGGCACATCCTTCACACACATGGTCCACCTCCTGAATTGATGGTAAGCCATTTACCATTTGTTTGTTGACAAGCAATTGTAGACCTTTGACATATAAATGCCCATATCGTTCGTGCCATAAACTCGAGTCTTCCACCTTGCTACTCATCATTGCTTGCTTCTCTTGATAAGATAAATCAATAGGGAACATTTTGTTTTCTGTCATTTTAGCACACAATACTTCCCTAGCTCCTTTCTTGACAAAGCACATTTTATTTTCAAAAATGACTGTAAAGCCATTGTCAATTAATTGACCCACACTTATAAGATTGTGAGCAAGACCTGGAGCGTAGTTAACATTCTTGATTAACCTTTCTTTATCGCCAACATAAATTGAAACAGTACCTTTGCCTTCAATTTGCACTAGCTTGTCATTTCCCAATCTAACTTGAGATTTGTGAGTCTCGTCCAACTCCTTAAAGTAGTGCCTTGCTCCTGTCAAATGGTTTGAACAACCACTATCGAGATACCATACTTCTTGGGAAGTTTTTTGAGGACTTGCATAAGTCATGAACAAGAATTCTTCGTGATCAGATTCTCCTTCAACATATTTCGCTTGATCTTCTTTGCTCCAACAGTTTTCTTCCTTGTGACCAGGCTTGTTACAATACGTGCATTGAACCCAATTGTTCCGTCCTCGGCCTCGACCTCTTCCTCGAAAACTTCCTCTGCCTCGTCCTCCTCGATTTTGGGTGGATCTTTCTTGCCCCCCCCTGAACTTGAAAAGCTTGCTCATCTTCTCTTGCCACATTTCTATTGATTCTTGCCTCGTGAGCTTGCAATGAACCCATAAGTTCATCAAATGAGAGAGTAGTTATATCTTTGGACTCCTCTATAGCAGCAACAACATGGTCGAATTTAGGAGGAAGACTTCTCAATATTTTTGCTACCACAACTTCATCAGTTATTTTATCGCCATATGCACGCATTTGACTAACAATCATTGAGACTTTAGCCAAAAAAACTTGCACGGTTTCATCATTTTTCATACTTGTTGTTTCAAAATTCCTGCGCAGGGACTGAAGTTTCACTGAAATTACCTTGGCAGAGCCTTGGTATTCAGTTTTTAGAGTATCCCACGCATGTTTTGAAGATGTTGCTGCTGCAATTCTAGAAAATATTGACTCGTCAACTGCTTGTTGGATGAAAAACAATGCTTTTGCGTCTTTCTTCATATTCTGTCGAGCATTGTCTGAACTTTCTTCTTCTGGAGCGCCACTCTCAACAAAGTCCCAAAGATCTTGAGACTTAAAGAGAGTCTTCATCTTGATGCTCCAGAATTCGTACGAGTCGCCTTTGAAAATCGGAATCTGTGGTTGAGAAACATTCACTGCTGTGTTGTTTGACATTACTTAGTGGGGAAACCAAGATTGCAACCTGGCTCTCTGATACCACAAATGTTGGAAATTATACCAGAAACAATACTTTGTATTGAGAATGATTACACTTTATTCATGCTTATTGGAATGGGATACAAGCCATTATATAGGCAACAAAACATAAACAGGAATTCAACTTACAGGAAGTTGAAAAACTAAAAGACACAAAGTAAATGGGACATTTATTAAGGAGAACTTGTAACATATGAATATGAATCACTTTCAACAGTCATCGCGTTCTGGCTATACGGTTCGAACGAATTACTACAGGTCTTCTTCTTCTATTATTCTCCTCCATCGATCAATCAGTTTCAATTTTTATCACCAAACTAGGGCTATTTATTTTTATATATACTCTTTTTATTTTGTGGGCTGCATTTTATTGAAGGACGAAGAATTTTGGCCCACTTCGGTAGATACTCCAGCTCCAACTCCATCGGTAGTGGATCGTGATGGAGAATGGCTCTTTAGTTTGGAAGAACGGCACCCATTTCAATTTAGGGTTAGGGTTAGCTGTTTGTTGTGTTTATATAGGGGCAAAGATGTGTGATATACACCGTTGGAATCCAATGGTGTAAATTCCCATGACAGTATGTTTATAGTTGTATGTTTGGGCCAATTAGTTGTTGGGCTTGGGCTTTCTATTTACTATGTTCCGATTTTACCTGATTTCGGTGATGTTTGGGCTGAAATATAAGCCGAAATCAGATAAGCTCATAAGCCCACATATAAGCTTAAACAAACACCCCTCATTTGTATGTAGTTTGATAAATTTCATGTCAATGTTTTTACTACTATGTCAAAGTCTGTTATTAAATTATTTCTTGGATTATAAGCTTTTCTTTTAAATGGGAACCCATAAACTCCTTTCTAACATTTTTAAGTTCATAGGTTGAGCTTATTACAAGTTTATAAGCTCTGTTTGTTTTTGCTTATCATATTTAGCGGGTGTATGAGCTTATGTTATCTTCAAAAACCTCCCAAGCTTTTTTCAAATAAGCCCTTCAGCCTAGGAAATAAGCTCTTCTTAATTCTAGTTTCATTTTATGTTTTATTCTCTAATAGATACAAATGCTGTTAATTTGATTTCATTTCATCGTTTTTGCAGAGGAAGAAGAACGCGGGCTCTGATATGTAACCAGATCTTGAGCATTGTGATCTTTAGGAGCGTTGAGCTTTAAGCTTGATGAATGCTGTTTTGTGTGTGGTGCGTTATATGTATTGTTTTTTCGGTTTTGAAAAACCAGAAAATATATTAAGCTAATTTAGAGAATACTTTGATGTATATCATATATGTATTGCTTTTGTCGCAATGAGACGTGTTACGTACTTACTTTAGATCTGACCCTTTTTGAATTTAGGGTTTGTTAGTGATGAGGCATTCGGGCGATGAATGTTTGTGGCGTGCATGTTATATGTGTTAGCAATGTACTATCGTTTTTGTTGCAATGTCTGCATTAGTCATGTTAAAGCCCTTGTGTGTCTATTTTTATTTTTTTTTGATTGTGTGATTGTCCGTGCAGGAGATGATTACAAGATCAAAGTATGGAGCTACAAACTGCACCGTTGTTTGTTTACTCTGCTTGGTCATACTTATATTCGGACAGTTCAATTTCACCAAGAGAACCCATGGATTGTTAGCGCTAGTGATGACCAAACTATTAGGATATGGAATTGGCAGTCACGTACATGTATATCGGTTTTGACTGGACACAACCATTATGTGATGTGTGCGGCCTTCCATCCCAAGGAGGATTTTGTGGTGTTAGCATCATTAGATCAGACCATTCGTGTTTGGGATATTGGTGCCCTGAAGAAGAAATCAGCTTCTACCCCTGCCCTTGCTGATGATATCCTTGGGCTGAGTCAGATGAATACAGATTTCTTTGGACGGGTTGATGGTGTTGTCAAGTACGTCCTGGAGAGACATGGTCGAGGAGTTAATTAATTGGGTGTCATTCCATCCTACTATTCCTCTTATTGTGTCAGCATCAGATGATCGGGAAGTGAAGACCTGGCGTATGAATGGTACATATTTCTTTATTTATACACTTCTCTGTTGGTCATTTATAAGTTCATTGCTAATGCACCGAAGAAAAACTAAAAGACCTTTGTGCTCATGTGTATATACCGGTAAGTCTTATTCAAGACAAGAAATCCAGAATACGACATGAATAATGTATGAAATCGAGTAAAAATTTAGAGCCTGTTATGTGATACGACATGGCAATGTAAAGGCACTTTTGCAGTTACAATAAAAAACTAAAAACTCAGATACGACTCTTCTAATTTGCTGATATCATCTGCAATGTGTGTTTTTATATTAACAGATTGCGTTCAAATAACTTGGTAAGTTTGTGTTTCAGATACAACAGCATGGGAAGTAGACACGATGAGAGGTCACAATAATAATGTATCATGTGGTATGTTTGTTTTCAAGTTGGAGAGAGAACGTCCAGCTTTCTCGGTTAGTGATGACTCCCGGTACTTTGTGAAAGACCGTTTTCTACGGTTATTTGAGTTTCTCAGAAAGACTAATACCGATTTGTACGCCTGGTTTAAACCGGGGCCCTAGAACTCTCTCTTATAGCCCTACAGAGAATGCGTTTTTAATTTCTTCAGATGTAGATGGGAGATCTTATGAACTCTATATCGTACCTAAAGATGGATTTGGTAGAGGTGATACAGTTCAAGAGGCCAAACGGGGCGTTGGGGCTTCAGCAGTGTTTGTGGTGCGCAACAGATTTGCAGTCCTTTGAAAGAGTACAAATGAAGTGTTAGTCAAGAATCTAAAGAACGAGATTCTGTTGCCACTGATGCTATATTCTATGCTGGTACAGGTAACTTGCTATGTAGGGCGGAGGATAAAGTATTTGTCTTTGACCTTCAACAGCGATTAGTTCTCGGGGACCGATGTCCAAGAGCGAATAAATTTTTTGGTAAATGCAGGTCATCTTCGACTAGCATATGTTACTGTTAAGACCCACGGGTTGAATGATATGGCTGAAGACCTTGCTGAGAAACTTGAAGGTAACGTTCCGTCTTTGCCGGGTGGTAGGTCGGCTTCTCTTCTAATTCCCCCAACCCCGGTGTTATGTGGTAGAGACTGTCCACTAATGAGGGTCATGAAAGGGATATTTGAGACTGGCCTTGACAATGCTGGAAAAGGTGCAAATGAAGATTATGATGATGCCATTGATGCTAATTGGGATGAGGACTTGGATATCGTGGATGCAGAGAACATTCAGAATGGAGACATCGGCATGGTGCTTGATGATGAAGAAAATGAAGACGGAGGTTGGGAGCTCGAGGATCTTGAACTTCCTCCCGATGTTGAAGTTCCATCGGTGTATGTTGCCCCACTGCTTGTATGCCTGTGAGTCAAATTTCGGTTCAGAATTTGTCTCTTGCTGCTATACATGCAGTAGCTGGAAACTTTGACATCACCATACGGTTATTGAAACGCCAGTTAGGAATTAAGAACTTCACACCATTGAAACCATTGTTTATTGATCTTCACATGGAAAGTCAAGCTTACTTATGTTTTTTCTCTTCCGCTCCATTGATCACATTGGCCATTGAGAGGCGTTGGAGTAAATCAGTGAATCCTAAACTGAGGCCCCTTCACATAAAAAGCTCGAGGCTGGTAAGGAAGCCACCACCATCTGAACTTGAGAATCACCCAGCTTCAGGACCAACTTCCTAGTAATGAACCCTGGTGCATTGATGAACCTTGTCGTAACGCTGATTTTGTGAGTGAAGATGATGAAGAAACAAGGTCCTGTAAAACCCTCCTCCAAAACAAGACGTTCTTCTTGGGTCGTGAGGCAGGATAAGTCTTTAGCACCTTTACATATTTAGTCTTGTACAAGTTGCACGTTTTAGCTCTCTCCGTTTTACTTTAATGTGAATATTGTGCTGTTCAGGTTCCAAGGGAGCTCCATTTGAGGAATCTAACTAGGACATCGACTATCAGGTATGTCTTGAGACCCGACTCTCATTTCTGATAAAACAAACAAGATAAATCGTACTACCAAATGAGGACTATTTGGTTGGAAAGTAAGTTTTGTTACTGTTGCATTTGACTCCATTTGTTGTCAATGAAGCAGAAGGGTATGTACCCGAGTATGCAGATACCATCAAAAGGCTTCAAGAAGCTGCGAAAAAGAGATTCTTCCAATGCCAGGTGCAGAAATGGATGATCTCGATAGTACCCGTTTACTCGCTGAAGGAATCATTAATAGTGCAGAAGCTAAAGAAGCTGCTGAAAGAAAACGGATTGTTCGTTAAATGTTTTACAAATCTTTTAACTGTTTTTCAGCGTCATATTCGTCTACTTGTTTATCAGCAAGTTTGCTTACATTCATGAGATGTTTGTTCTATGCAAATGGCGATTGATGAAAAACAGTTCCATCAAGAACTGAAAACATCTGATACTACTGAGATTGAGAAGACTGGCGAAGAAGATGACACGGATGATATATCTCCAAAACAGCTTATCAAGGATGATGAAAACATGGCCACGATAACTTTGTCACTTAAAAAGAGAAGACTTATTGAAGCCATGCAGGTTAGTTTTCGTGCCAAATATCCGTTCTTCGTATAGATAAAAAAACATTCCACTATTGCCAGGTTCCATCTTAGATTAAACAATTACTTCATTTACTTTTACAGATTAGCAATGACAGGAAGAAGGCAAACTTCGATACTCTCGAAAGGATGAAGAAAAATCTCAAGAAAAACAAGGAAACTTCATCAGACTGATATTTTCTGTTGGGCTATTGCCTACTTATATGATTAAACTTTGTGAATTATTCTGTTATCTTTCTTTGGTATACTTTTTTGATACAATATATGGAAAAGCTCCAAACTTCTTGCAATCATAATCTATGCGCCTGCAAACTACTAGTATGTTAAAAGCTCTCTTTCATATAACATAACGGGCCATTACCAAAGTAGAATGGCATTTAGTATTAAACAGCAAACGCTTCCTGCCAACGAGGAGCTCCATTGCTCTCATTTTTCACTGCAATGCTGATGATGAAAGGCACTTAACTTTGATTTTGAAAATTGTGTACCGGTTATCTACAGACTGCAGTGGCTGTTTAGAAAGCTGATGATGCCCAAGAAGTCAAAAGCTCCAGGGACGGAGAACAAACCAACTGAAGGAGGAGTGAAGTGGAAACTCAAGTCTAAAGAGTATTCTTGTTCTACAGGGAAGAACCATGTCACAAGATTTACTGCAGTGGCTGTTTAGAAAGCTGATGAGATTTACTGATTTAGCTTCAAGATTCTCTTTATGATTTCCTGTACTAGTTGAGTAGAGGTGTGGATATCTAATTAAATGTGCTTCGAGTCTATGATGATTTGATGATGAATTTTACTAAAAGGGGTGCCACCGAGTCGAGTTTTTGTTCCATATCATTCTAGTCGAGCTTTATCATCCTTTTGACTCGGCCCAACTTATCATCCTTTTGAGTAATATATATGTTCTTATACATATTATGTATATTCTTATGCCTTATTTGTAATGTACCGAGATATTTACTTGAGCTCGAGACTTTATCTTTATATTCTAATAGTATTTGGTTTATAAGGAAACATCTTAAAAAAAACAAAATTTCCAGGCCAAGCATAACATTGCCGTGTTGAGTTAAGCTCTGCAAAGTTTGACTTGGTCGCACCGCTAATTGAAGTTCACAGTGATAGCTGATACACTATTGCCATGCATTCATTACATTGGTTCGACATAGTCGATTGTAAACAAGAACATCGTGTCAGCTAATATAATGCAGCAAATGTTTTCTTCCCACTAATAAATAAAAGCAAGTCAATTTCTAGATTTATCTCTGGTGTATTATTTGAAGAATTTAGAAAATGCTTGAATTACCACAAGTCTACAAGATACAAATTCACCTGTGTTTAGGAAGACGGATTCTCTGCTGACGTAAAATATGCACAAAATAATAAGATAACAGGTAACTACGAAAAAGCATGGTAACAGGTCTGGCATGATGATGCGCCTTATCTGCGTGTCGGGTCGATACATGCAATCCCTATTTCTCAACAGAATACACAGTTGAGCAGCGGAGCACCTAATAGGGCGATTCCAAATAGAACGAGCCTATGTAAAAATAACGAACTGAATGAATACGTTTATAAACTTGCTAAGTGTATAACATATTGATCAATCTAAAAGTTACCCAAAGTCGCTAAATTTTTTAGCAAGTATCTTTTTATAAAACAGAACAGAATGGACATAACTTTGGCATGGCATTTCAGATATCGAGAAAAAATATATTGCCACTCTATTACTCCAAAAATCGCTAGGCGTTAGCTAGGCGGACGGGTAGAGTCTAGCTATCAATCGGTTAGGCGGAGATTAATCGGATTGGATTTTTATATATAAATCTATAAAAATTTTATAAAATGTGCACAATTTGACCCGATTTAACCGAATTATGTCTGATTTGGCCGAATTTTATGTGTAACCGAGTTTGTCGATATACTTATTTTTATCCGATTTGACCAATTTATGCTCGATTTGGCCAATTTTTACCCGATTTATGTTGACCGATTTAGACCAAAATGATTAATAAAGACGATAGTGAAAATAGAGACTAATGAGCATCTAGCACTTAAGCTTAAACGAGGATTGAACTCTGATTGTCATTAGGCAAAAACAATTACATATATACAAATAGATAGTCTTTAATCTCACTTCGTTCCATCCAAGACTGCTAATGATTCTATGATCAATTAGGCAAAATTTTGGTTTATCTCTTTTCAGACCGAACAGCATCGGGATTTGAGACCATGTCAAGCATCATCTTCTCTGGCGAGTCTTCCCAATTCGAGAAAGTTTTTGTGTCAACCTACAAAAAAACAACAATGTTGGTAAAAAGGAACTAAATGAAGAGAATATCTTGATTTCATAGTGCGCAAAATTCGATCTGGATTCCATGAATCTGAAAAACCAGCTATAGAGACCAACTAAACCGAAACCAGAGCTGGTTAGATTGGTCTGGTTTCTGGTCCCTTTATTTTCCCATCTGATCATGATGACACCAAGCATGGAAACTTACCTTTCGCCTTTGTACATAAAATGATTACACCAGAACCGAGACCTTTAAAGATTGAACTTCTTAAAGAAGGAAGACGGGGTGCTGCTTTCCTACAAGGACCAATGCTCATCAGGACTACCTGCTCCATTGGCATCACCACTGGAGCTGAAGGAACCGTACGAGCCTAGCTAATTCACTTGAAAATGCTACAGTGGATGCGGATCAGCCTCAATACAATGAGCCTTCTCCCCCATGTCACCCTCACTGTCACCCTCGCTATTCATGTCGATACAAGGAGCCTTCTCTCCCACGCCAAAGCCGCCACATCGATTGAGATTTTTGTCGTAGTTAATCCACAGAGATGTTATAACCATAGATGAGCCAGGTGGGACCCGCGCCACTTGTAATAAAACCATAGTATGGGTTTTGGCACTGTCGGCATGGCTCATCGGTTCTTACAAAGAGTGACGACTGTGGCGTGAGGGAGAAGGCTGTATCGACAGGAATGACGAGGGTGACCGTGAGGGTGGCATTGGGAAGAAGGCTCATTGTACTGAGGGTGATCCACGTAAATTAGGGTTCCTCCAGCTCCAGTGGTGGTGCCAATGGAGCATTGGTATATGCCTAGGAAAGCAGCACCGCATCTTCCTTCTTTGAAAAGTTCAGTCTAATCTAGGTTAGCCACTTAGGGTTTCTTGATATACACCATATTTTTTTTTCTTCTTAGTTGAACTTAGGGCCGGGTTAGGTAGTTTAGGGGTTGGTTTATATAGGGGAAGAGTGGGTGATATACACCATTAGATGTTCGATCCAATGGTGTAAAATTGCATTGCAGATAATGGATAAAAAGACAAATAGAAGGGAATGCTGAAAATAGAAAAAGGGGAAGACGACGAAGGTTTGTTTTATTGTTTTGAGTTTAGGGCCAATTAACTGTTAGGGTTCATATAATCAATCATATGCATAAAAAAATGATCATTTAAGCTTTTGCGTTTCATATTTTTACGACTTCTTCGCTCGAATTACGGTATTTTTACTAACAAAACACTTGATTATTTCATACGTAGTATTTGCTAGACTTAAAATTTCTGTGTTGGGTTAAGTTTTATATATATATTCATAAAACCATATTGTTGGTTTGATTTGAAGTAAGATTCTGCTTTTATATATATTCCTGTTCTCGTGATATCTGGTCAGACAGCAGGAATTCATGTTTCTAGCTTCATGTGAACTTTGTTTTTTGTACAATAATTCATGTCACCGACAGCTTCAAGCCTTTTTCATTTTCAATATTTTTTTTTTCTATCTTCTGTAACATGGACTACTAGTATTTTGATACATATATTACCAAATCGAATCGAGTTAGAGCTGAGAATATATATGAACATATATTTATACGATTTGGAGCACGGCACGAGATACCACACCGTGAGTGGCGTTATGACCTCTCGCACCGTAGTTGCCAGCTCAAAATGGTGGCCATAACGCGAGGCCACGACACGAGACATCACACCGTGGCTCGCGTAATGGTCTCGTGCCGTGGTCTTTTTATGTGACAAGGTTATCGTGGCCATGTTTTCATCATCCTTGAGAAGCTGTTTTGGAGGTACATCATCCGTGTCATCTTTTTCACCAGTCTTCTCAATCTCAGTATGTTTTCAGTTCTTGAGAGAACTGTTTTTCATCAATCGCCATCTGCATAAAACAAACATCTCATGAATGTGTACAAACTTGCTGATAAACAAGTAGATGAATATGAGGCTGAAAAACAGTTGAAAGAGTTGTAAAACATTTAACGAACATTCCGTTTTCTTTCAGCAGCTTCTTTAGCTGCTGCACTATTAATGATTCCTTCAGCGACTAAACGGGTACTATCGAGATCATCCATTTCTGCACCTGGCATTGGAAGAATTTCTTTTTCGTAGATGCTTGAAGCCTTTTGATGGTATCTGCATACTGGCTACATACCCTTCTGTTTCATTGTCAACAAATGGAGTCAAATGCGGCGGAAGAAACCCTGATTATTAACAACAAATTATGTCAACATTTGGTTAACGGGATTAAACTACTAGAGTAGACCAATCGCAACAGTAACAAAACTTACTTTCCAACCAAATAGTCCTCGGTTGGTAGTATGATGCTCGCATTAAATGTGGAAGACTCTTTACATGTAATGTATAAGGTAGTAATAGAACATTTAAAATCAATTTAAAACACATTAATTTATTATAAAAAAATTGAATGTGGACATAAACGTGTTTTGTTGTCGACGCAACCCAATCTGTTTTGATAGTAGTACTAAAGAGGATGTGGAGAGCTTGTTCCAAGCCGTTGGAATCAGTAAAACTAACCACGGGCAATCTGTAAAACTAACCATGGGCAGACATGTTTCGGATCCAACTGGTTTTAAACCGAAAATGTTAACATATCAGTTAAAAGCCTAAAGATTATACACTGTTTTAAGCCAAAAACTAGCCAGACCCTTCATTGTACATGTCTTGAAAACTACGATTGTCTACTTCATATCAAAGCAAACAGAAGTACTAAAATGCATACTCTAAACAAAGCAAATAAAGCTTTATTAACTTTCAAAAAAGGTTTCAACTTGTAATAACACGAGTATAAAAACATTACTTAACAAACACATTTTTTACTTCTTTAAGACCTTTATAGGCAGATTCACATATTACCATTCTTCTAGAGGGGGCTTTGTTTAGCTTTATTTCGCGAGCTTTTGATCGTATGTAACTGAAAAAGCTCACAAGTTCCCTTTTTTGGCTTAGAGATTATTAAGTTGACCTTGAGGCTTATGGGAGATGATAAGTTTAACCAACACGCCCAAAAAAAAAGCTTGCGAGATTTTTGAAGATAACATAAGATCATACGCCCGTTAAAAATATGCTAACGAAAGCATCCCACTAGTGCACCATCATCAACTAACACAAAGGTACATATGCACATACAGTAAACCGTAAATATGAAGGAACGGATAATACCTGAAAACTTGTAGGGGAACTTGGAGGTACTTAACAGCTTGAGACCTGGTTACATATCTAGCCGTGTTACCTTCCTTATTCCCCTGCAAAAACGATCAAATGAAATCAAAAAACAACATTTTTATCTATTACAGAATAAAACATAAAATTAAACTAGAATTAAGATAAGCTTATTTCCTAGGCTCAAGGGCTGAAGGGCTTATTTGAAAATAGCTTGGGAGGTTTTTGAAGATAACATAAGCTCATACGCCCGCTAAATACTGATAGGAAGGTACTCGTCCAGGCCCATACTTCTACATCTACAGACCCAACCCGAAGATGGATTAGCCTGGTCCAACTAGAGACTGCATGAAGTTTGACTCAGCCCCATGTTTTTTATTTCACATCATGTTTTTTTTTGTTTTCATTTTACTATTCCTAGTGTAGTTTATTTGTTTGAAGTTGTCAAAGTAGTTATTTGGGTTTTCCACAAGTGTAGGAAACGTGGGTAGAAGTGATATTGTCAGTTATTTATTTTCACAAGATATGTACTGAAAAAAGAGGAATGAGAAGGTTTTTTGAGTTTCCTAAAATTTATTCTCTGTACTTGGAGGATATTCCTATTCCTTGCTATTCTAATTTTCGGGTAGATAATTAGAAGGTGATCTTGGAAAACTAATTCAAATTCTCGTGGTGTGACTGTATCGAGCGTTTGGCTTAGCGACTCTGCCCAACAAAGTAGTTTTGAATCGAGTCTCACGATCCTATCAAGAGGCTCACTGCTATCATTTGGTATTCAGAGCTATGGAAACCCGAAATAGTGCCGATTTGAAGAAGATTTTGGAGATAATGGAAGCCGATAAAAAGGAGATGGCACTAAAGATGCAGACTATGCAAGAACAGATTCAAGAATTGCTTAACTCCCAGAACCATGGAGAAGAATCCGTGTCTAGCGGATCAGTCAACAAAAGGGGTGCAGGCAGTTGGTATCCAAACGATATCAAAGTCGATATCCCGGAGTATGATGGTAAGTTGGATCCAGATGAATTCGTCGAGTGGTTACGAACAGTGGAACGGGTCTTTGATTACAAGCAGACGACAGAGGATAACAAAGTTAAAATTGTTGCCCTCAAACTCCGTAAATACGCATCAACATGGTGGTCGAACACTTGTTTGAAGCGCGAACGTGCAGGGAAGGAGAAAATCCAGACGTGGCCAAAGATGAAGGCAAAGATGAAACAAAAATTCTTACCCACCTATTATGTTCAGAATAGTTTTTCACAATTGCATTCGTTAAGGCAAGGAACCGGCACGGCTGAAGAGTACTCTCGTGAATTCGAATATCTCTTGATGAAGTGTGATGTACCAGAGGATGATCCACAGACTCTTGTTCGTTACCTCGGGGGACTGGAACCTCGAGTTGCTAATGTCGTGGAATTGCATTCTTATCAGCACTGAGCTCACTTTGTTATCTCACAAAGTGGACACTCAACAACGATCCAAAGGAAAGTTTGAGCCCACCCGCCAATCCTTTAGGCCAACCACATATTCCAAACCCACTTTAACCCATAAAACCACCACCCCCACCAATTCACAGCCATCCATGATATCCAACTCCAAGTCTGAACCCACTAAAGCCCCTCGCCGATGTTTCCGATGTCAAGGTTTAGGGCACATCGCCTCTGAGTGCCCAAATAAGCGCATGATTTCGCTAGCCGATTTCGAGTTCGCAGGAGGTTTCGAGTTTGAATCTGATCGTGTTGCTTGCCCCGAGTCACCACATGACAACGAGGTTGAGGTGACTGGCCTGACGAAGGTCCGTGTCTGGTTGTTCGCCGAACCCTCAATACGACTCCGGTTCCAGAAACACAGCTTCAACGGGAATCAATTTTCCATACCCGTTGTACAATCGCACAAAAGGTATGTTCTGTGATAATAGACGGGGTAGTTGTACCAATGTCGCGTCCCAGACTTTGGTCACAAAGTTGAACCTCCCTACTCAACCACATCCATCCCCTTATGTAATTCAGTGGCTTAATCAGGGCAAAGGTATACGCGTCTCCCATCGAGTGTTATTATCTTTCAGTATTGGTAAATCATACAACGATGAATTGTGGTGTGATGTTATTCCAATGGATGCGTGTCACGTATTGCTTGGACGCCCATGGCAGTTTGATAGGCGAGCAATTCATGACGGCTACCGTAATACATATTCATTCACTCATAACAACCGCAAGATCGTTCTTACCCCACTTACCCCTTCGACAACCCTCCAAACATCCACTACTTCTTTGAGCACACTACTACAATCTGAACACCATGAATATGAGTCCTTTAAAGAATTTGTTTTGTTGGGACTCGATGAAGACGAGAACACGCCCAAACCAATTTTATCCCCCCTTGTGCAATCCTTATTAAAATCCTATTCCCAAGTGTTCCCCCCTGGACTACCACCTAAACGATCCATTCAACACAAAATTGATCTGATGCGTGATGGGTGATGCGTGATGTCTGGTGCTGCTTTACCCAATAAACCCGCCTATCGAACCAACCCCCAGGAGACCATTGAAATCAGAAAACAAGTTGACATGTTACTGGAAAAAGGACTCATTCATGAGTCACTTAGCCCATGTGCGGTCCCCACTTTACTTGTACCAAAAAAGAACGGGGAGTGGAGGATGTGTATGGATAGCAGGTCAATCAACAAGATTACTATAAAGTATAGATTTCCCATACCAAGGTTAAATGATCTGTTGGATGAGCTTCACGGTTCTACTATTTTTTCTAAGATCGATTTGCGAAGTGGTTACCATCAGATTCGCATTTACGAAGGGGATGAATGGAAAACAGCTTTCAAAACTAAGGAGGGGTTGTATGAGTGGCTCGTTATGCCTTTCGGGTTGTCAAACGCACCGAGCACTTTCATGAGGCTGATGAATCATGTGTTGAAGCCATTCTTAGGGAGCTTTATTGTTGTTTACTTTGATGACATCCTCGTGTATAGTCGGACGATGGATGAGCATCAGTCCCACCTTTCACAGCTTTTCAAAGTTCTAGATCAAGAAAAGCTTTACGGGAACTTGGAAAAATGTGATTTTTTTCTAACCAAGTAACTTTTCTTGGCTATCTTGTTTCTGAACAGGGTATAAAAGTGGATGAAAAGAGTCCCAACAATTCGAGACTGGCCAGTACCCCAATCCATTCAGCAAGTTAGAAGTTTTCACGGCCTTGCCTCTTTTTACCGGCGTTTTATAAAAAAATTCAGTACCATCGTTTCTCCAATGACCGAAGTGACAAGGTTTAAGACTTTCACTTGGACACCACAAGCTCAAAGGGCTTTTGACGAGATCAAGCAACAATTATCTTCCACCTTGGTCTTAGCGCTGCCGTGTTTTCAAGAGGTGTTTGAGGTTGAATGTGATGCATCCGGGGTCGAGATTGGAGCTGTTTTGTCTCAACTGAACCGTCCCATTGCCTATTTTAGTGAAAAGCTTAACGACGCCAAACGACGATATACGACATATGACAAGGAGTTTTATGCTATCATTCGGGCTTTGGAGCATTGGCAGCATTATCTAATTTCTAAGGAGTTCATTCTGCATTCAGATCATGAGGCGTTGAAGTACATTCAAGGCCAACATAAGTTGCAGCCCCGTCATGCTAAGTGGGTGGAGTTCCTTCAAGCATTCACCTTCACTATTAAACAGAACTCTGGAAAGCTCAACAAAGGAGCCGACGCTCTATCTCGCAGGTACTCCTTACTTACTTCACTGCAACCGAAGGTTATTGGGTTTGAGCTTTTACAGAACGAATACCCATTGGATCCTAATTTTGGGGATATATACACTAGCTGTCAAAGTCACGCTAAGGGCGAATTTCATATTTGTAATGGGTTTCTATTCAAAACACAACAGCTTTGTGTTCCACGCCACAGCATTAGGTTGGTAATTATTCAGGAAGCCCACGAAGGAGGTTTAGCAGGCCATTTGGGTATTGATAAAACAACTCATATATTGGGCAGTCATTTCTTTTGGCCTCATATGAGTCGTGATACATTCGGCGTTGTCAGCAATGTCATAGAGCCAAAGGACAGTCTTCTCCCCATGGGTTATATTTGCCACTTCCAGTACCGGTTGCCCCTTGGGAGGATGTCAGCCTCGATTTTATCACTGGATTACCCCGTACACAACGCCAAAAGGATTCCATTATGGTCGTGGTCGATCGTTTCTCTAAGATGGCTCACTTCGTTGCATGTCACACAACATATGATGCTGTACAGATCGCCTCTCTATACTTCAAAGAAATAGTCCGTCTCCATGGGGTTCCAAAGACTATAGTTAGTGATCGGGACGCTAAGTTTTTAAGCCATTTTTGGTTGACGTTGTGGAGAAAGTTAGGCACGAAACTCAAATTTAGCACGTCCAGCCACCCTCAAACTGATGGACAGACCGAAGTCACTAACCGAACCTAACCGAACCTTTCGGTCATTACTACGAGCTCTCATCACAGCTAACTTGAAGCAATGAGAGGAGTTATTGCCTCGAGCTGAGTTCGCCTACAACCGGGGCTCCTAGTAAGACAAATCCAACAACTCCGCTTGATCTTGCTGTCCTTGACACCTCCACGAAGTTTAGTAAGGAAGCGAGTGATGTAGCAGCTGATATCAAGACAATACATCAACGTATTCATGACAAAATTACAAAGACTAACGAGCTCATTAAGTACCGGCGTGATAAAGGGAGGAAGCATGTTCTTTTTAAACCAGGTGACCTCGTTTGGTTGCATTTTCGAAAGGAAAGATTTCCAACTAAACGTCGTTCTAAGCTGAGTCCTCGATCAGATGGTCCGTTTAAAGTTATTGCTAAGGTGAATGACAATGCTTATACAATTGACCTACCAGGGAATTTGTCCGCTTCAGCCACCATTAATGTAGCTGATCTTCAGCCTTATTACGACCCTGACGAACCCCTTCCAAGTTTAAGGTCAAACTTGTTTGACGACAGAGAGGATGATAGGAAGGTACAGGCCCATACTGCTACATCTACAGACCCAACCCGAAGATGGATTAGCCTGGTCCAACTAGAGACTGCATGAAGTTTGACTCAGCCCCATGTTTTTTATTTCACATCATGTTTTTTTTTTTTTTTTCATTTTACTATTCCTAGTGTAGTTTATTTGTTTGAAGTTGTCAAAGTAGTTATTTGGGTTTTCCACAAGTGTAGGAAACGTGGGTAGAAGTGATATTGTCAGTTATTTATTTTCACAAGATATGTACTGAAAAAAGAGGCATGAGAAGGTTTTTTGAGTTTCCTAAAATTTATTCTCTGTACTTGGAGGATATTCCTATTCCTTGCTATTCTAATTTTCGGGTAGATAATTAGAAGGTGATCTTGGAAAACTAATTCAAATTCTCGTGGTGTGACTGTATCGAGCATTTGGCTTAGCAACTCTGCCCAACAAAGTAGTTTTGAATCAGGTCTCACGATCCTATCAAGAGGCTCACTGCTATCAAATATGATAAGGAAAAACAAACAGAGCTTATCAAACTTGTAATAAGCTCAACCTATGAGCTTAAAAAGGCTAGAAAGGAGTTTATGGCTCTCCCATATAAAGAAAAAGCTTATAATCCCAAGAAATAAGTTAATAACAAACTTTGACATCATTTTACCAACATATAGTCGTAAAAACATCAACTTGACAGGAAATTTATCAATCTACATACAGACCAAATGAGGGGGTGTTTGTTTCAGCTTATATGTGGGCTTATGAGCTTATCTGATTTCGGCTTATATTCCAGCCCACGTATCACCGAAATTAGGTCAAAAAAAATTAGGCAAATCAATTAAGCAACAAATAAGCAAATCAGATAAGCAATCAAATAAGCAAATCAAACACAAGAATTCAGAACAAATAAAATAATATTTCAAGATTAAATGAATGTAGTTGATTTTAATTGGAACTAGAAATAACCTGTAGCAACTATAGGGGCATCAAGCTCCTTTGTCACACCATGAAGCTATGGGAGAGAATTATTGAGAGAAGATTAAGAAGGGAGAGAAGATTAAGAAGGGAGACAAGGGTGTGTGAGAACCAATTCGGTTTTATGCCTGAGGCAATTCACATCCTTAGAAGTCTTATGGAGAAGTACATGGAAAGACAGAGATTTGCATATGGATTTTATGGACTTGGAAAAGGCTTATGACAGCGTCCCACGTGAGTTGATATGGAGTACCCTTATTGATAAGGGAACTCCTATGAGATACTTGAGAGTCATAAAGGATATGTACGAGGGGGCAAAGACCCGCGTAAGGACCATGGTGGGAAACACAGAGTTTTTCCCGGTGGAAGTTGGTTTTCACCAGGGATCTGCCATTAGCCCATACCTCTTCGTTGACGATATTGTGCTGGTCGCAGATCGAAGGTTTAAACAACAAACTTGAGAGATGAGAGAGGCACTTGAAGACAATGGCCTCAAGGTAAGTAGGGAGAAGACTGAATACCTTAGATGTGATTTCGGTAGGTATGAGGTCTATCGTCAAGAGGTGGATGTTACCAAATCCTCCAGCAGGTTAAGTGAAATGGAGGGCGGCATCAGGAGTTCTTTGTGATACGAGAATTCCTTTAAAGCTAAAGGGTAAATTCTATCGGGCCGCGATTAGACCAGCTATGTCGTATGGGTCATATTGTTGGCCAATTACAAAAGTACTTGCCAACAGGGTGGAAGTGGCATAATTGAGGATGCTGAGGTGTACTTGTGGTAAAACCATGTGCGACATGATACCAAAAGGAGTTTTTAGAGCAAAACTCGAAGTCGGTACGATTATCGACAATTTGAGGGAAGGACGGTTGAGATGGTTTGGTCATGTCAATAGGAGACCACAATCAGCACCAGTTAGGAGGTTCGAAGCCCTACTAGTCGACGGCGCGAAGAGGAGAGGTAGACCTAAACTAAGGTGAGATGATAGACTTAGGAAGGACATGAAGAGGCATGTCAAAGTCAAACATTAGTGAGTTCCCTCAACAGAGGACGCTAAAAATCAGCAACCAACCCCATACTTCACTACATTATTCATCAACTCTGTAAATTCAGCAACCAACCCCATACTAGCACTCAATAACTACCAGTACAGCAGTAGACTACATTTCCATTCACGGGAAGATTACCAAGTCACAGAAGTTCTTCAAAATCACTAAAGCTTATTCTAAAGCACTGGTTATCTTAATTTCAAGTAAAATAAGGCACGAGACTGCTTAATCTTTAAGTTTTCTTCTAGCTCATATAGAAGTTTTTACAATTATGCTAGTTTTAGTTCAAGAGGTGTTTGGGTAAGCTTATGCTCTTATTTCCTTTGATTCAAGATTTTGACATAAGCTTTAACCAAACAATTCAAAGTGCTTAATTGTTTTTCCAAAATGTAATAAGCTATTGAGCACTTATAATAAGCTTACCAAAACACCCTATAGTAGCTTCTTGTATTTGATTTGTGCAATAAAATAAGTCAGGCTCTAATAACTATAATATCAAGATGACCATAAACTCAGTAATTAACAAGTATAGACTTACAGACTCTATATACCATTAGGCAGCCCCCAAGACTTGATGGATGATTATGGAAGTGGTCCTAGACGCGCTATGACATTCAACAAAACACTCATCCTCTCCATATCAATACAAACGACTTATATCAGATTCAACTTATATCAAACCTGAAATGCCTCAAGTTTGATAAATTTACAAGGACATAGCAAGAATGTGACCGCTATTCAGAAAGCTCAAAATGACAAGCAAGTTGAAAAATCCTTAAATAAGGACTACATAGAGATATAATCCTATATAACATTGATCCCTAAATGTACCGGGACAACCAGAAGTTAGAACTAGCAAAGCATCACTTAATGTCACAAAGTTAGAACTAGACAATTGCGAATGGTACAAAAGTCACACTCTTCTTCCGATAACATCTATAGGTAAGGTAACACCCAATGCCGTCTTCCACGGGTTATGGGTCCCAATACCGTCTAGGACGGTGTATGGGGGAGGTTGAGATGTAGACAGCCATACCCCTACCTAAGGTAGAGAGGCTGGTTCTGATAACATCTATACTCGCTAGCTAATAACACTCCTATTGTCACAATTAGATCAAAACTAACGTAACATCTTACTCGTTGATCATCAAACACCTAAAACAGTAAGACATACACAGATACGACCTATTCACGAGTTCTGCATAAAAGTAATTTGTGCTCACAACCATAATCTAAATAATTCAGAAACAAAATTAAGATACAGGTAATGAAGTAAACATTGAAACTAATGATACAATGCTAAAACATGCTGAAGGTGCGGTAATACGTTTGCTAGTACAAGTGGCAAAGCAAGCTTATTCTAGTTCCAGTTGTTAGTTAAATTAGTGGCATCTCTTGACTTGATCATACCTTCTATGCATGGGACCGAATTCCATGCTTGGATGAAGACTATTTCACATTTGTATAATAGGTTACTAGTTCATCTCTTGCACGGTTATTTTAATGTTCCTAAAGTTTAGCTAGTAGTGGTAAAGTAGAATAGTTAAGTATGTTTTCATGTTCCCATGTTTCCATGTTCTCCTAAAGTCTAGCAAGTAGTTGCTATTGTTTACTACTATAAGTATGTACTTTGCATTGAGAATAAACAAGAAGAAAAACACAGAAAATTGCTCCAATGTCGTATGTTTTCATTAGATTACAGTAGATGCTTTTGATTATAGTAGTTTAGTTTAGATATTGACTAGTGGTAGTTTTAGTCTATATCATGCGGTGTAGGAACGGAGGAAAAAAAATAAGAATAACTCTAGATCTCTTAAAAAAGACGAGTAGATACAAAGAAGACATGCATTTTTACGGGATCAAATTAAACAATGTATCTCTTGTGTGACTTGAATATGAACACAACCTTTAAGGATTAGACATATAATACAATGACATACTCACCTTTAAACTCAGCTAACCTTAGGCACAAGCTCTCACGAATTTGGAATATGGTCCGCAGTCTCAACTCCAATGTACAAGCGCGCCATTACTACCACTAGAGACTAATAGAGCCTCTATAGTCAAATAGAGGAACACACAATAAGAACAACATCACTTAATTAAAAAATCAGATGCCCTATGTAGAATAAAACCCTTTCGTATACCTCGCCTGAAGAAAGAATGAAAATCATCAAGCAAGACATAGATCCTTTGTGACCCCCTGTGTATCTTCTTACAAGCTGCATCCAAGAATCATTATCAGAAACTAAGCATGGAATGTATTAGTGGTAATTTTGAATAAAAAGTTAAACAGTTAATATAAATTTCTATGTATATGTCAAATTTGCTATATTTATTAGTCTAGCAGTTGGATACCAAGATGGAAACACTATGTTACTTCAAACATGCATATCGCTATTACTATATTAACTAGCAACTTGTTTCTTCAACTAATGTGGCATTAATAAGTAGAAAAGTAAACTTTTGCCACCAATATCATAAACTGTTCATTGCTACATCGGTTTTGTTCAAATGTTAGCATTTTGTTCAAGTGGTTAAAAACTGTATCGGTTTAATTTGAATACAAGGGACCATTTTTCAGGAAGATATAGGTTTATCACACGAATAACTTTATGATGTAATGTATATGTTCTAGATGTGAAGAAACCAAGCCGCAAAGTATACGTCATTGCTCAAGTAAATCAATACCTGGTTAATTCAATGTATAGTAGAGTTATCAGTTTCATCACATTGGCAAGTTCTATTAGAAAAGACAACGTCTGAGATATAAAAAACAGATGTACATTTCGTTTATGTGGATACACATATTCAATTCATTAAATGAACGAAAATTTGTAAACTAAACTACGTAAGTATATTACAAATGCACTCCATTCTTTTAAGGGAAGAGTTCGAACTTCGAAGTCTTCCTGAACAAAAAATCTAAGGTTGATGATACTAGGAAACAAGTAGTCAACGCAAGGCTATGGCGACTCGCGTTTACTATGTCACGGAAGAAGTAGACGAACTGAAAAATGGCAAAAAGCCAGTCTCTCAATGTGTAATCATAGATAATTTCGCAACCACAGTTGTGGACAAGCAGTAAACAAAACATTTCAATCAAAAACTCCTTCCAAAACTTCCTATTTTAACACATAATTATGTTTTAATTAGCAAGACAATCAACAAACCGTGAGTCTCTACCAAACATTTTCACTTAAAGCATCTATTAGGCAGATTCACAGATTACCATTCTTCTGGTGCTTGTTTTAACTTATTTAGTGACCTTTTGATCGTATGTAACTGAAAAAGCTCACAAGTTCCCTATGAACTTAAAAAAGGCTAGAAAGGAGTTTATAGGTTTCCCATTTGAAGAAAAAGCTTATAATCCCAAGAAATAAGTTAATAACAAACTTTGACATCATTTTACCAACATATATGTAGTCGTAAAAACATCAACTACATACAGACCAAATGAGGGGGTGTTTGTTTCAGCTTATATGTGGGCATATGAGCTTATCTGATTTCGGCTTATATTTCAGCCTAAATATCACCGAAATTTGGCCAAAAACAATTAAGCAAATCAATTAAGCAATCAAATAAGCAAATCAGATAAGCAAAGTATCAAACACAAGAATTCAGAACAAATAACATCATATTTCAAGATTAAATGAATGTAGTTGATAATAATTGGGAATTGGAAATAACCTTTCAGAAAATTAGGGCAAAACAAAATCAGAACATAGTTGCGTGATCTGTGGAATGGGTGTAAGTATGTGCGGGAAGGAGGAAGATGAAGAAGATAACATGTACAAGAGTATAAAATTTTTTACTATTAAAAAATAATATTTGTTACAGTTGCTTAAAATTTTTACAAATAACAGGTAAAACAAGTTTTTTTTACCCGCGCGTTGCTGCGGGAGTATCGGGACGAAACTAACGCATGGGAGTATCAGGACGAAAGTGGGCGTATATGCATTTTTGTTCTTGCTGAAACTGATTGTATCCGCCTGATTATTGTCTTTTCGCTTTACATAGTTTACATGTACAGTTTTTATACTTATAGTATGCAACAAAGGCTGCTTCTTCAGAGTCCAATAAATAACTCGTATATACGGTTTAGTTTCTTGCTGAAAGTGGCTGTCTCCGTATGCGGTAGCGGAGCTAGAAATTTGCCAGAACCAAATATTCTAAAAAATTAGAAAGGCCGAAATATAAAAAATAAATTTTATTAAATAAAAGTCGTTAAAAATTACATTAAGTGATAAGATTGTGGGAGGGCCCAAGCCCCTCTTGGTCTCTATGTGCCTCCGCCATTGTCCGTATGACTTCTCTATTGCTGGTATTTATAAAGCCCATGTAGTCATTGGTGATTTGGTTCCCTAGCCGTCTCACACTCACACTTGGAAATTCAACACTTAAATGCACTATAGTTCAAACAGAAATAAACACCGACAACAATTCACAAATTGCCTAGTGCTTGAATCTATCATAGTATACTTCTATGAACTTAAATAGATAAAAACTCCCAAGTTGCTTTATTGGAAAGCTCTAGTTGTTACTGAAACAATATGGTTATTTCATCTCCTTTAACATATAAACTTCTTAAAATCAAGTTGTCCGATGTATATAAGTTTTATCGGCTTTTAAAAGAGCGCTAAAGACCGACTATGCAGTCAACACGATAATTTGCTTGAGGCATTAAACTTGATCTACTATAATGGGTTTACCTAAGTAATATGCAGCCCCTTCTTTGTAACATCTGTTTAATAATGATGGAAAAGTTAAAACATGTGCAATACTGTTGACAATGGGAGACATGTGTCTCAAATCCTGAACATACTATCACCCTTATTTTACTTAAGGTCAAAGATAGATTGTTGAATTTCAAAAGTCAAATTTCACAACTTCTAAGAACATGAAAAATACAGAGCAATTATATGGATTAAGGGTACGTTTGGTTTGCCAGCCGGAATCACAATCACTATGTGTATGATTAAGGGTCGGTATGTATATGGGTATAAGACTATCATTATTCTTGTTTGGTACATATTTTTAGTAAATACTGGAATCAAAAATGCGTGGGTCCTATCCAACAAAAAATCACAAATTAAAACCCATCTTATCAACATTCATCTTGTTCAACCTTTCTTTCTGCATTTGCTCATTACTCACCCACCAATGAAGAAATTCTTTTAAAAAGAAAAAGTGCTACAAAAGAAAGATATTTCACTACAACTAAAAGAATATTCACATTCTTTACGATTCCGGAAAGTAACAAAGATGACGATGTGGGTTTCACAAGTTAGCAGTTGATTGCTTTTTTTTATGAAGGATGAAACAAACCAACCAAACAATGGAAAGTAGATCAAAGTTACCTTTATGAGAGATTCTGAGACCAGGAATATAAGAGATGCGACATGGAGAAAGGTTTATGATGATGAAGGAGAAAGGAGTAAGTGGTGTAGAGTAGCCCATTTTGTCAATTGTTCCTGGAATGAATTAGATACCCACCTCATTTACCTTGAATCAATCTATCATTCTTATTCCAACTTCTTATTTCCACTCTTATGTACCAAACAGTTTTTTTCGGAATCAAACTATTCCCTGATTCCGAAATTTGCCTACCAAACGCACCCTAAGAATTGAACGATAAGGAAGGAGATCTATGGATAATGGGATATAGAAGTCAGGTGCGACGGTCAGCTCAGTCAGAGCGGAAGCGGTCAGGCAAGGTTATCGTCAGACAATGTAGTGCAAGCGACGGAGAATTGATTGGGAATCATATCTCTGAACCCGTTAGCTTCGGTATCACAGAAGACATGATACAGACAGGGACATGTTTCCACTAAAGATGAGTTCTAGATATCTTTATGTTGATATACAATAGCAAATAAAGGTGTCCTTACTGATTACACCGTCTATACATATACATAGGTTACAGAAGAAACTGATGCAATAAGTACGGTAACAACCTATAATTACTGTTTCAAATAATACTTGTAAAAGTTTCATGCAATAAGTACTCAAACATCTCATATCTATTAATAAATCCTGATTGGGAGGAGATCTTGGTATGAAACGCATAGAAAGGAAACAAAATAATACCTTAGGATCGTTCCACAAAGCAAATGAAATGCCAGTGACAATCACAGCTCAACCACCGTAGTCAGCAGAATCTAGTCCTTGACTTACCTAGCATATAAAAGTGATAAAACAAACTGCTTGAGCACCCAAATAGCCGATAATTGGAAGTGCTTGCAACTTTACAAAGTGTACAAATAAAAGAGAATATAAGCATATTTTTTAAAAATTTACCTGCTCCTAATATGAGTACTTAGGTGCACTCTTAAAGGTGAAATATTGCCATCAAGGGTTTCTTTTCGGACAGTCGTGAGTGCCATCTTATTAAATCTTCTAGATGCCATCTGGATTTGCAGCCTAAAACATGAAACACGAAAGAAGAAACCAATTAGTTCCCACATCTTGAAAGAAGAAAGCAATTAGTTACCACATCAAAATTTTACCCAAAGAAACATATTTCTAGTATAAACATTACTTTGAACTTCTGCATATAATTTTTATTTTTTTTTTATTTTTTTTTTGGTAACCGTGATTTCCGACTCATTGGCCGACTAATCCACGGGGTTTGAGCCCACCGCCACACAGACTCAAACCAGGTAAAGCCCTCCCTTTTCAGGAGGTTGGCGTGAAATTCTGCATATAATAGAATGACATAAATTTACATAGCATATGCATCTCCATTATCACATTTCCATTTTCTGAAATTTGAATAGAAGTTATACTTTAGAGGTCAATTTTAAGTATTCACGCCCCATTAACTTGGCCACGCTGACTGATGAACACAAAATAAACCTATCAGTGCACCACTCGAATTACGCAAAGCCCAACACGACACTCTCATTCTCCTCTTTTTCTACAGTCACATGAACTTTGTTTTCGCGTATTCTGTTGTAACCCTTAATCTCCGTAATCTCAGGGGGTGTTTGGTTAAGCTTATATGATGGGCTTATAAGCTTATTAGCTTATATGTGTTAAATAAGCCGAAACAAGAGTTTGGTTAAGCTTATATGACTTGGCTTATAAGCTAATATAAGGGGGTGTTGGTAAGCTAAAACTTTGTGGCTGATATAAAGAGGTGTTGGCTTATATAAGAATATTATATTTAAAGACTTTTATACCCTTATTTAATTAAATACGCTCACATTATTTTTATGTACTTTTTAGTCATTTTACCTTATTACTTATATAAGCTAAACCAAACACTTAGAAAAGGCTTATGAACTCATGATATATAAGCCATAATGGCTTATATAACATAAGCCTAAGCCTAAGCCCAATTAATAAGCTTAACCAAACACCCCCATGGCATGGAATACCTGATCATCTCACTGATCCTACCCACAACCATCTATAACTAACAAAGTAACTTGAAAAGTGACCAGGTTTCGATTCTCATGGCGGTGGATACTTGTCGGTTGTGGCTTGCAGGTTTGGTTATCTTAGGTGTAATGTTATGCCCTAATATCTGCATATAGATTATTTAAATGCATCCAAATGTACAACGACGCATATAAATGCCAAATGGGATAAATAATTTAGTAAGTGGTGTTTGAGATTGCTTATTAAATATAGATTATTCATTTTAGTCATTCTAGAAAATAGTGTTTGGATTTGATTATTCTGTTTGAAATCACAATAATCACATAATCAGTTTTTTTGAGTGTTTGGCAAATTTTTTTGGGTAAAGGGTTACCCCGGTAAAGATATATTAATCACAGAAAATTGAAGTACAATGGAATGTGGCTGAATACCTCATTAACCTCAAGCATAGCTTCACACAACCAAACTTTATGACATGCCACAAAGCTTAACAAAAAGAAATAAAAACCTAATCTTCACCATAGACCCGAAAAGACTTACGCATCTTCCACTTGATGAGTAACCGTTGCACGGAATCACGATTCTTGAATCTGAACGTCACCAGTTTCAATCTAACCGTGACCATAATAGCATTTCTCCAGTTTGTTTGAGTGTTTGGCAAATTTGATTATTTGATAAGTAAAATTACTAAAATAAACTCATTTTAACATTTCTCCATTTTAAAAATGAAATAAGTAGCTTCTCACTTACTTTTTCAAAACTCCATTTTGAAAGCTTTTAAACGCAAATAATCATTTTTTTTTTCTTTTTATTATCCAAACACTAATTTTAGCTTATCTCCATTTTGAAAATGAAATAAGTAGATAATCTAGTTCCGAATGCAATCTCAAACACCCACTAAATGTGATTACGTAGCGCGCCTAAAGCCCGTTACATAAAAAAACCTAGCATATCATTCTCAGTAGATACAAAATTAATATGGTCATTTTATCAAACACACATTATATGCGTAACATAAAATTAAAGTGGTGGTTTCTACCTACCGACATAGGCTCTTGAACTCGCTGGAGCTGGCCTCTTCCCTTCCCTTCCCTTCCCTTCCCTTCCAGTGTTGTTTACCTTGTTAGTTATGTGTATTTACTTAATTAATTGGCTTCTTTTTAGAGGTGTGTGTGGATTAATGATTTCAGAGATGATGAGTTTTTGTGTATGTGTAGGCAAAGACAAGACACAGATTAATTAATGGGAGAGAGATTAGAGGTGCAATTATTCAAACAACAGTAGGTACCTACATTTGCGTCAATTTCATAATTTTACGTTTTCTTTTTTTTAGTTCGTCATTTTTTTCAGTTTTTGTTTTACGTTTATGTCACTATAAATTTATGTTTTCGTCTCTAAATTTTACGTTTTTATCAATATTTTTACGTTTTCGTCAATAAATTTACGTTTTCATAAGTAATTTTACGTTTTTGTCTGTAAATTTATGTTTTCGTCAGTATTTTTACGTTTTCGTCAGTAAATTTACGTTTTCGTCAGTAATTTTACGTTTTCGTCAGTAATTTTACGTTTTCGTCAGTATTTTTACGTTTTCATCGGTAAATGTACGTTTTCGTCAGTAAATTTACGTTTTTCTCAGTAAATTTACATTTTCGCCGTATTTATACGTTTTCTCAATAAATTTACGTTTTCGTCAATAATTTTACGTTTTCGTCAGTAAATGTACGTTTTCATCAGTAAATTTATGTCTTCGTTGATATTTATACGTTTTTCTCACTAAATTTACGTTTTCGTCAATATATTTACATTTTCGTCAGTAATATTACGTTTTCATCGGTAAATTTACGTTTTTGCCAGTAAATTTACGTTTTCGTCAATAAACTTACATATTCGTCAGTATTTTATCTTTTCGTCCGATTTTTTCTGTTTTCATCTTTTCTTTATGTATAAACTAGAGGGGGGTAAATAGTTTCCTTAATTAAAATTATGTTCTTCATTAGAAATAACTATTACTTGAAAACTTGTTTAATAAATAGTTAGGCCAATTTCCAATGTTTCTAAACATTTGCTATATCAAGTGATTATGATGATGGAAATAACTAAATGCAATGAAAAGTATAAGAAAAGAGTAGAAACAACCTAAGGAAATACACCAAAGATTTATAGTGGTTCGACAACGAAGATCTCTTTTCATTCCTACTTCACTTCTGGAGTACACATTACTTGAGATTTTCATTATATCCACAAGTTCCCTTCTTTGCGGATAAAACCTTACAACGTTGCTTACAATGTTTTTCGACACTAAACTAAATGTCGAGTTCTAATCCTAGCTAGAACCAATCTTCGTCGCCCATCGTCTTGCCGTCACAAGGCGAGATGTCGAGTTCTAATCATAGCTAGAACCAATCTTCGTCGCCCATATTTTTTACGACACAAGGCTAGATGTCGAGTTCTAATCATAGCCAGAACCAATCTTCGTCGCCCATCTTCTTTTCCGACACAAGGCTAGATGTCGAGTTCTAATCATAGCTAGAACCAATCTACACTCACATCACATTCTAGTTAAGTAATAACTCAAACACTCAAACTCACAATTACATCACTTTGTAGTTTTGTGAGAACTAACACACAAGACTCTAACAACTACACCACTTTATAGTTTAGTGAGAAGTAACACATAAGACATATCCAAGTATACACATATACCTTGGATCTACACAAGACTGGTCTAAGTACACGCATATACCTTGTATGTACACAATACTTACCCAAGTATACACATATACCTTGGATTTACACAAAACTAATTCAAGTATACACATATACCTTGGATCTACACAAGACTCAAATGAAAATGACTAGATATAAGAAAGGATGATCTTTATCAAGGCTTCATCTTTTATCACATCACAAATGTGTGAGTGATCTTCTCTTTGGACATATAATGAAGGGGATCAAGAGAATAATCATAAGTAAACTTACTTAACACATTAAGTGATCATTTACTAATTATTAGAATATAGAAAAGATATTAGAATCAGAAAGTGTTAGGTCAACCTTGTACATATTGATCTTATTGATGGCCAATTATGTACAAGGTGATCTCTCTGATGGATTTTAATATCAATACGCCTAAGTATATTGTTTAACCTTGAACATTATGAAGTCACTAGGAGAACAGTCACTCAGTGAGTTGCCTTCAAGAGCTCAGCCTGAGTCTAAGAGAAAGACTCAAGTATTCAGTGAGACGAAACTCGATGAATGATGTACTTGAGACGAAGAAGAAGATGATGGATTCAGTGAGCGATGACAATGACTCACTGAGCCCCATACGATCTCCCAGAAGGAACAATGCCATCTTGAAGACTAAAGAAAATGTAGGATAAGTTTGAAGAAGATAAGATGTAGTACACACACACTTATCGTGACTAACCCTTTTAGGTTAGACAAGGATACTAAGCTTGTAAAGGACTTTGTTCTCATACCTAGTTTAGGTTAAGACAAGTATGTACCTTGTACCTTAGTTAAAGACAAGAATTGCACATAATAATTCTTTGTCAATAATTTTAAAACTTCTTAAATAAGAATGTTAGGATATATAAGACTCAGATAGTTTTTCTAATAGGTGGCAACACATAGCAAACTTCCAAAAAAATGTTTTTAATCATATGCATATCAAATGACCTTTTAACCTTTATACGGGGTAGAAAATAATATGCGATCTACTACTTCACCTTTCGCTTATCGGACTTGCTATGATCAACACCAACTGGAACCAAAGTTTATAAACCAATTACTAGTGATGGACGGAAACGATACGACAATAAAGAAAGGATCTCTTTTACTTGTTACTGAAATAGCAAGCCTCGGCAAACAAGATAGAAGATGCGATATGTTAGCCTCCATACATGTCAGTTTTACACATATGTGTCCGAGAGTTGTCATACATGTGTGGAAAATAATCACTTGATTAGTCTTTCTAAGAATTTCTACAACGGTCTGAACAAAGAAAAAAGAGTTAAGAATTATATAATTTTTCAATCAATATACTATAACACCCATTACATGTGAAATTGTTAGTGGGTGTAAATCATAATGATTGAAAACATAATACAACTCTACTCGACAAATTTACCTTATACATAATGATATATAAGCTATGAACATTTTATTACCTCAACTGATGTGGAATTTGAAAAAGTTGTGTTGTTATTGTTTTTGCATTTTTTATGACTGTTATAATTTATCTCAGGTTTTAGTAAAATTTTAGGGTTATCGTCCAAAAACGACTTTACACACTTCCGCTCAAAATAGTGATCATATCCCTACAGCATTTGTGTCCGTTTTACCAGAGTTTGTATAATTGAAAAACCAACTCTATCTAATTTCGTCTTTCACGTTTAACGGAGAAGGTGAGATATGTTAGAAAACGAGTTGTTTTAAATATGATTTTGACACTCATACTTAACAACTTCACATACAAATGTTGATATATTTGTTTGTGCAATATCTTCTTTTAGTTTTACACGATTTCACAGTTAGAAAGTGTTAGCTAAAAATATGGGTATAAGGCTATTGAAATTGTATTTGTAATCTTTTATGTGCAACTACAACGGCATACATATTTGCTTTCTAAAAATAATCTGCAGCCGATCATTACACAATCCTTACATATTAAAGCTATCTTAAAATAATCAGGCTCGATCTACAAAATAATAAGTAGCATCTTTTTGTACCTACACTTAAACACAAAATAGAAAAAAAAATAATGGCTTTTTGTTTCACTACTTGATGGTACCTAGCTAGTGTATTAAAATATAAAATACACCCAACAAGCTATGTTTAATAGATTAATAAATGCATATAGACACATGTTTGTTTCACGCGACTTGTTGATATATGTTGTTTTACCCATTTGCTTTTTTTTGTTTTTTTTTTCCCTCACACAAAAATGTTGATATGTGGATCTGTAATATTATAAGTAATTTAATTTTTTAAACCACTATAAAGACGAAACACGTTATCTTTACTATATGTGATTAATCTTTTATCGTTATCTAAATTTTTTTATGATTGTTTAACATGTTATGATTGTGCCTACCAAGATCGATAGCATTAAAATTAAATAATTATAAAAATCATCAATAACATATATGAGAACCTAAGACTAAAACAACAAACCCATTGTGAAGTCTAAGCTTAACATTCACATAACAACACATGCATTAGCGTTATCATGGCTTAAGATGTTCTCCGCATAGCCCATACCAGATTGTAGATAGGACTAACCACCACCATAGTCCATAACCCCCGAACCGCTACCACGATGATACCCAACACAACCGCCACCACCACCACCAGCCTTTTTTTCCATTAATTGCACCACCATCTTTGATCACAACCCTTCTTTGCAACTGGTGTTGCAATTTTTCAAGCATGTGAGGAGTGTTGATTTTTCCTTTCAGTGTTACCGGGTGGGTGTGATTATCACAACGCGCCTCCACGCAGCCTACACAAAAAAAATAGTAAATTATTTTACAAGTTACTATACTTTTATATAAGCTTTAAAATGTATAAAATTACCCTCGGAATTTTGGCATATCTCGTAGATCCTATCCAAGCAGTCATCACAACACTTGCCTTCAAGAATACTGTTGTCGAGATTTCCTTAATGCAGCACTCGCCATCGAGGTTTCCACCGTTCTGAACCTTAGCCATGGAATTCTTTTTAGTGTGTTTTAGATATAGGTAATATGTGAAATACTATTCCAAAGTGTTGCTTATATATATGATGGAATTCTTTGGAGATACCTAGAAAAGATGTAGCGAACGTTTTTTTTAAATGTTTCAAATGATCTCTTAAATGATTAAATTTGTGCTCTCCTCGTAACCAGGGGTGGACCTAGGGGTTCACAGGGGTTCATGGGAACCCGATTATATTTGTCTCTTAATATAAGTTTAAAATATCTAAAATGTAAAAACTTAGCTAAAGTAACGGGTATAACATAAACTTAGCTAATATTTTTTTCCAAATGAACTTGGTCCCAAATTTTGTGTTACGTAGATACTTCTTAATTTGAAAATTTGGGTACTTGTAAATACAAAAACTTTATTCGAAATTTTGGATATTTGAAATGTAAAAATTTAGCAAAAATAATGGGTATAACATAAAAGAGTCATCGTAAATTCCGGATATCCAAATTCTTGATATATCTTGTAATTGAGAAGTCCTTGATTTTAATTGACAACAAAAAATTATCATCGAAAATTTCGTATTTCATATTTACATTTTAGGCCACAAAAATTCATGAGATTACTCTTATAATAACTGCGTAAATTCACGTGATAATTGTTTGTGAAAGAGATTTCATACTTTTAGAAGATATGAAATTCATGAAAAAAACAGAAAACATAGCAACAAAAATTAAGAACCGAAATACCCAAGCAAAACTTACGATTCGAGGTTTGGTTTTAAAAAAATTATTGCCGAATTTTTGGTTCTATATAAAACCCTCGAATCAGACTTTCGATCATTGAGATTTGATTCTGATAGAGTATAGACATTTTATCTTTTAAATAACTCGCTAAACATCTCTTTGTTCCGACATCACAAGCTCTTTAGTCCTCTTCATCAATACTCGGTTACACTTTGTTCAAAATTTACTTTATCCTCAAGCAATTGTAATTTAGGATGTCATCTTACAGACCAAAATTTTTGTTTTCTCGACGTGTGTGATACCTATATAAAAACTGTGATACACACTACTTTGTCTATTAACCTTTTCATTAAGTTGTTGGACTACAAGGCTTTAGACTTTGCATGCCTTTATAAAGATCCTTAAAGAAATCTTCTACCATTCCTATAGTGATAAAGTTCCTTCAGTATTTGTGTCCATTTTACAAAAGTTTGCATCATTAAAAAGCAATTGTATCCAATCCCATCTTCAAAACGATAATGAATAAGGTAAGATGTACACAACCTTACATATACCATGAAGGTAGAGAGGCTGATGTCAAATGATCTCCAACCTTTTTGCAAGAAGTGATGATCGAATCCTTGCATGTGTCTTCAAATAGGGGGGCTTTTCAACTGAGCAACCGTGCTTATTTATGTTTTTTTTAAATGTGATTAATAAAAGTTTGTATCATTCTGTTGTTAATATGTTATGAGGTGTCAAGTATAAAATACACATACGTAAATTTTGAAGTAAAAATAAAAGATTAGGAATGATAAAAAAAAATTCACACCTTATGCAAGGTGATTATGCAGATAAGATTAATACATAATATGAATCCAGTCACGAGTAATCTATACATATTTTGTGGTATATTAGCTAGCAACTATTTTTTGCTTCAACCATGCAGGTTTAAATGTTGGAGTGATCTTCCCTAAAAGACATACCGAGGCACCTAAGATCAGTATATCTGAAATAGGATGTGCATCATATCTCTAGTGGCTTAAGATAAGTATAATAGTGGAGTATATCACTAAATGTATATCAAACATGCCGCAACCACGAATGGAGCAGTCCTTGTTTTATATCATAGTGCGAGTCCAACCGTAGCAGTGTCTCTTTCGCCTCTGGCAGTTGCCACGCATTGGGTATCCAGTCATTGTCAAATGTTTTAAAAAAGCCGTGACGATTAAAAGTTTGTATCATTCTATTGTTAGTATGTTACGAGGTGGCAGGTGTAAATATACGCACGCAAATTTGGACATCTTTAAAGAACCAGACTCGTCATATATGATAATATTGTTTTATCATATATGATATTAGTGTTAGATTACAAATTATTACAAAATCATATATGATATTGGTTTATATCATATATGATAAGTATATCATATATGATACTAGTGTTACTATCATATATGATATTTAGTATCATATATGATAGTTTTTGGCAACGAAAAAAAACGTGAAAAAAACATGATAAAATGAAGAAATTTTTTTTGTTGAAAGTATATCATATAGCATATCTGTAGAAAGATAATTAAATGGTCGTCGTAATGGTATATTTTTTTCGCATAATGATTAACGGTTTAAAAGATATTAATGTTTGAAAAAAAGGTGAAAAATGAGTTTTTGGTTTAATCTTATCCATTTGATTAAGATAGAGATGGAGAATGGAGATTAGTCCCTTGGTATCCAAAATAAAGTTTGTTATCCAAATGAACTTAAATATTTATAATTTATCTAAGGTTTTATTAAAATTTTAGGGTTATTGTCCGAAAGTAGCTTTAGATACCTTCGCTAAAAGAAATAGTGATCAAATCCCTTTAGTATTTATGTCAGTTTTACAAAAGTTTGTATCTCTAAATAACAATTGTATCCAATCCCGTCTTCAACACGATAATGAAGAAGGTGAGAGGTAGACAACTTTACATGTAACCTGAAGGTATAGAGGGGTTGTTGCCAAATGACCTCCGACCTTTTTGCAAGCAGTGACGATTGAACCCTCGCATCTGTCTTCAAAAAAGAGGGCTTTTCAACTGACCCAACCGTGCTTTTTTATGTTAAAAAACGTGCTTATTAAAAGTTTGTATCATTCTATTGTTAATATATTACGAGGTGTCAGGTATAAAATACACATATTCAAATTTTAAAGTAAAAATAAAAGATTAGGAATGATAAGAAAATTCACACCCTATGCAAGGTGATTATGCATATGAGATTAAAACATAATATGAATCCAGTCATGAGTAATCTATACATATTTTGTGGTATATTAGCTAGCAACTATTTTTTGCTTCAACCATGCAGGTTTAAACGTTGGAGTGATCTTCCGTAAAAGACATACTGAGGCACCTAAGATCAGTATATCTGAAATAGGCAAACATGAAACATCATATGACATCGATGAGCATCATATCTCTAGTGGCTTAAGATAAGTATAGTACTGGAGTATATCACTAAATGTATATCAAACATGCCACAACCACAAATGGAGCAGTCCTTGTTTTATATTAGAGTGCGAGCCCAACCATAACAGTGTCTCTTTTGCCTCTGGTAGTTGTCGCGCATTGGGTATCCGGTCATTATCAAATGTTTAAAAAATCTGCGCCGATTAAAAGTTTGTATCATTCTATTGTTAATATGTTACGAGGTGGCACGTGTAAATTATTAGCAGACCTTATTATTAGTACAGCCCATTATGTTTGTAAGGGTATTTATCCAGCCCATTAGGGTTTAGCATGGCATAGTCTGCTTGTATCTTTATATACCGATTACTATGACATAATAGGAATCAAGGGGATTAACCTAATTCTAATATGGTATCACAGCCATAAGATCCTGCCCTTAAACTCTATTTTTTTCAGCCGCATTCTTTTTACCACAGCTTGATTTGCTTTGCTAATTGCTATCATCTCGTCATAGCAACATGACTGGACAAACACCACCTAAACAACTGATTGATAAAGCCTATTCAATCTCCATCATCAAGGTGTGTATCCCCTCACCCCTCAATCTAGATAAACTAAACTACAATTCCTGGAGCAACCTTTTTAAACGCTTCTGTAAAACCTACGAGGTACACCATCATCTTGAAAAGGCTGCGTCTTCAAGCGACCCACCACCTGACCCGCATCATGACACCAACGACTCTTTAGTCGTCATGTGGATCTACTCCACGATCTCTCCAAAGTTGGTCGATATGGTTATTGACGACTCCACCACTGCTCGCGAGGTTTAGGTTCGGCTTCGTGATCTTTTTCATGATAATAAAGAAGCCCGACTCATCCAACTCGACAATGAAATTCGTAACATTGTGATAGGCACCATGTCTGTTACAGACTATTTTTAGAATATAAAGTCGAAGGCTGATCGTCTTGCTAATCTTGGCTCAAAGGTAAGTGATTCAAGCCTCGTGAAATATGTTATTAATGGTCTTCGTGCTAATTTTCCCGACCTTGCTCGAATCATTCGTCATAAGGATCCCATGTCCAAGTTTAATACTGTAAGATTTATGGTCCTTTTGGAAGAGAGTGATATGGCACAACTTACTCAAGCTTTCTTGGCTTCGAGCATCATGTCTTCCTCACCTATTGTGCTTGTGGCTACCAACAATACTCCTCTCAAGCATAGTTCCATGTTGAATTCAGGGGCGAACTATACCGTAACTTTCAGCGAGGATCATGTACCTATGGCTCATGTTGCAAGTTTCTTCATGGATCTAATGATTCTCGCACTTGGTCCACAACGAATGGAACAAGTTCGAGCGGTAAATCGTTAGGAACGACAAACGTCCGTGTTCCAAACGTTAGTGGCCGCGATCAACATTCCAAGGCAAAAGCAAGTTTTCCACATGCTATTCCTTATTCTTTTTTTGGCATGGCAGGTATGCAATATATTAATCCTTATCTTTTTGGTCAACCAAGTGGAATGATAAATAATGTGGGAATGCCACAATATCCTACGTTTACAACAAACCAACCATTGGTTCAGCTGAATGTTGTTCAAAACATGCCACAAGCCCATTTAGCACCTACTAGGGTTCCCTCGGCCCAACAGGCTCAATCATTGGTTCAGCCTAATATTGGCCTACAGCTTGCACTTGGTACAAATTTTTGTCCAAGAAACTATAATTATTTGGCGCCTAGTTCTCTTCCGTCCTAGGCTATTATGCTACCTCAAGCATTTCACACGATGACTCTTCCGGACCCTGCTTGGAATATGGACACTGGTGCCTCATCGCATTTGGCTGACAACACGTGTATTCTCACTTATGTTAGTAATTCAAGTATATATCCATATGTATATGTTGGTAACGGTCATTCTATACCTGTTACAAATACTTGACATAGCTTATTGTATACTTTTGTTAAACCGCTACACCTTAATCACATACTTGTCACCCCTCACATAATTAAAAATTTAATTTATGTTCGCTAGCTTACGCGCGATAATGATGTATATGTTGAGTTTGACGCTTATGGTTTTTTTGTGAAGGATTACCAGACGGACAGACTACTTCTCCATTGTGATAGCACGGGAGATCTTTACCCGGTTACGCAACCTTCATCCACGCACTCTCCTTTTGCTTTGCTTTCCTTTAGTCATACTACGTGGCGCAGACGCCTCGGGCATCCGGGTGAAGACGTGCTTCGTCGTTTGGAGTCTAGTAATTTTATTTCTTGTAACAAATCAAAGCAGTCCGCTTTGTGTCATGCGTGTCAATTAGGAAAACACGTTAAGCTTCCTTTTCATTCTTCAGAGTCGCATGTGGCATCTATTTTTGACATTGTTCACTCGGATATATGGACTTCCCCTATTCCGAGTGAGAGTGGTATTAAATATTATGCTATTTTTTGGACCATTTTTCGCACTTTGTTTGGGTATATCCGTTGCATCACAAATCTTAACTGTATGATCATTTTATTACCTTTCGTACTTATGTCAACAAACAATTTGGTGTAGATATAAAGGCTTTACAATGTGATCACGGGGGTGAATATAACAATAACCGCTTTCATGATCTGTTTCGCAAAACCGGCATTCAATTTCGTTTTTCTTGCCCGCACACATCACAACAAAATGGTAAGTTTGAACGCATGTTACAGACTATCAACAACCTCATCCAAATCGTGCTCTTTCAAGCTAGCATACCTCCCTCATATTGGGTGCAAGCACTTAACATGGCTACTTACCTCTTAAACATCCTCCCATCCAAAATGAAGTACCATTTACTAAACTTTATAAACGGCCACCCTCTTATGAGAATTTACGTGTATTCGGGTGCTTATGTTATCCATATATTACGGTTGCACATAAACTTCAATCACGATCCACTCCTTGTGTGTTTCTTGGTTATCCCATCAATCACCGTGGCTATAGGTGTCTCGATCTCTCATCCAACAAAATAATCTTATCACGACATGTTCGATTTGATGAGGATATTTTTCCCTTTGCATCACCTAACAAATACACTTCCCCAACTATGATTTCCTAAATGCCACTCCTGTTATCCCTTTGCCAATTCATGGCCCAACAAACCCGCCACAAACTGAGCCTATTATTCACTCTGACGCACACAACAACCCATTGACACCTAATCCCATCCAGCCCGATACCACTTCACCACTAGAACTCACTCCCCTTCAACCCGATTCACCAACACAAAGCATACCCACCCCAAACACAGCCCATACCGCATTCAAATATGCAAACCCCCAACGTCAACACCCACCCCATGGTCACATGTCGTAAAGCCAACATTTCTAAACCTCTCGCAAAGATGAATTGTCATGTCACTACTGTGTCTCCCCTTCCACGTTCTCGTGTTCATGCTCTTCATGATCCTCAACGGAAACAAGCTATGTTAGATGAATATAATGCCTTAATTACTAATGCCTTAATTACTAACAGAACGTGGGTACTTGTGCCTCGTCCAGCTAATGTGAATATTGTTTGTTCTATGTGGCTTTTCAGGCATAAGTTTCATGCAGATGGTTCATTAAGCAGGTACAAGGCGCGACTTGTTGCCAATGGACGTAACAACAAGGAATTGATTGTGATGAGTCCTTTAGTCCCGTAGTCAAGCCAGCTACCGCCGTGTATCGTAATTGGCCCATTCATCAGCTTGATGTGAAGAATGCTTTTCTTCACGGTCACTTATGGGAGACAGTTTACATGCATCAGCCACCTAGGTTTGTTGATACTGCTCATCCCGATTATGTTTGTCATTTGCAGCGTTCTTTGTATGGGCTTAAGCAAGCCCCCCATGCCTGGTTTCAACATTTTGTAGGATTTATTACACGCATTGGTGTTCAGCATAGTAACACTGATGCCTCATTGTTCGTGTTTCATCGTGGTTCAGATACAGCTTATTTACTGCTATATGTGGATGATATTATCTTGATCGCTTCCTCCACTGCATTTTTACAGCGCGTTATTACTACTCTTCATAGTGAGTTTGCAAAGACAGATCTTGGTGCTCTCAACTATTTTCTTGGTATTTCTACATCCCGGGATGTCTCTAGTATGTTTTTATTGTAGTCCAAGTTTGCTGAGGAAATCCTTGAGAGGGCTCATATGCAGAATTGTAATCCTTGTCGCACTCTGTTGATACAAAGTTCAAGCTTGGACAAGAGGGTGCTCCTTTTGCTGATCCTACATGATATCGGAGTATAGCCGATGCACTTCAATATCTTACATTCACACGCCCCGATATTTCATATGTTGTTCAGCAGGTTTGCCTTTATATGCACGATCCTCGTGACCCACATTTTTTTGCTTTGAAGCGTATCTTACGCTACATTCGAGGAACACTTGATCATGGTCTTCAACTACATGTTTCTTCTACTACTCAGCTTGTTGCCTATACCGATGCCGATTGGGCGGGTTGTCCAGTCACACGCCGATCCACATCAGGGTATTGTGTTTTCCTTGGTGATAACCTATTATCTTGGTCTGCTAAACGTCAAGCGATGTTGTCCCGCTCCAGTGTTGAGGCTGAATATCATGGTGTTGCAAATGTCATCGATGAGACAGTATGGCTTCGCAATTTACTACGTGAATTGCAGACCCCTCTATCCACCGCCACTATTGTGTATTGCGATAATGTGAGTCCTGTGTATTTATCCAGTAACCCTGTCCAACATCAACGTACGAAGCACATTAAGATTGACATTCATTTCGTCCGAGATTATGTTGCGTCAGGGCACGTTCGTGTGTTGCATGTTCTGTCTCGCTTTCAGTATGCTGACATAATTACTAAAGGACTTCCTCATGCGTTGTTTCTTGATTTCAGGTCCAGTTTGAATGTTCGAAGGCTTCCCATTCAAACTGTGGGGTGTATTAGCAGACCTTATTATTAGTACAGCCCATTATGTTTGTAAGGGTATTTATCTAGCCCATTAGGGTTTAGCATGGCATAGTCCGCTTTTATCTTTAATACCGATTATTATGACAAAATACGAATCAAGGGGATTAACCTAGTTCTAATATAAATATACGCACGCAAGTTTTGACATCTTTAAAGAACCAGACTCACCATATTTTTCAAAAGAAACATTAAAATTATGTTAAAAAAATATTTTCGAAGTAAAAATAAAAAGTTAGGAATGATAAAAAAAAATTCATACCTTTTGCAAGATGAGTCGTGTAGATGAGATTAAAACATAATATGAATTCAGTTACGAGTAATAATCGATATATATTATGTTGTATATAAGCTAGCAACAATTTCTTGCTTCAACTATGTGGGTTTAAATGTTGGAGTGATCTTCCCTAAAAGATATACCAAGGCACTAGATCAGTATATCAGAAAGGGTCACAAATATTAGAGCTAGGTACAGTAACGCCCCAACGCCCGTTGCTCGGCGTTGAGCGGCGTTACGACACCTCACACAGTAAAAACTCAACTCAATGCCTCTGGCATGGCATTGTCAGGGCAACATGTGTTGAGGGTTAGATTTGTAAAAAATTAAAATCCCAAACGCCCCTTGTGATATTAAGATGGAAGAATATGGGAAAAAGAATGAAAAAAACCTGTGTTTGATATTAAATGGGACGAACAACAAGTTTTGAGAGAGTTGCAGGTTTGGTCGAGAAGAAGAAGGTGGCTGGTGTGAATGCTAGAGGTTGAAGAAGAAGGAAAACCCTATTAGTTTTTTATTTTTCTATAGCCCATAAAAAAATGTGAGACCCAAAAATAAAATGATAGCCAAAAAAATTATAATTTTTTAATAAGCCTAGTTTGAAATTTGGCAATATTTTTATGTTAATTTCATATCATTTTTTATATTTTGTAACTCTTTTTCATTTTATACTATTATTTTTATTTTTATTTTATTAATGAAATGGGTGGTTTGTTAAATGAATGAAATAAGTTTTGAGAGTGTTTTTTGAAAAAAAAAAAGAAAAAGAAAAATAGAGTTGGTTGGTGTTATGATTAGAGGGGTTATTGTTATTTGAGTGTTATGCTAATATGGTGATGTTATTTGATGGTTTTTGGTGTTACGACACCTAAGCCTATTATTAATAAACACTTTTTATGCACATATTTATGTCTTTTTCTTTTCTTGATGGAGCTTCTTTTTTATTATCTCTCATGGCTTCCAAGCTCATTAACTGGCCAGGTATTTATCCGATATGTTGTCGTACATATTATTTTAAGAAGTTCTGTAGAGATATGAAAAAAGAGAGTTCTAAATAATATAATTTTTTCAATCCATGTATAACAGCATTCATTACTTGTCAGTTGTTAACGAGCGATGGTACACATGAAGTGAAAACTTGTAGTGATTCGTTCACTACAACCTGGTTAACTATATGCGGATAAGTTGATCGTGAAGAAAACCCAGAAATGACTGTCGACAGAAAAGTGACACAGGGTATGTACCCTAATATTCTCGATTAGTTTTATTGATAAAGAAGCGTTATGAATCCCGTTTCCCCTCACCTCTTTTTATAGAGATGGGGGGAACCGACTAATACAAAGTCCTACGGGTCGGGTTGGACTTAGAACAACCAACCGACCTTATTCTAGTCTACTTGGCTAATACATCTTTAAGCTCGACTCTAAGACCCCCTAGACATACTCTTTAGCTAATCAGAAGACTAATACATAACAATTTCCAACTTAGACTTCATATTAGCCAATCCAAACACCTAACAATTTCAAGCAGTGTTGTAACTTACGTCCAAGTACCACCTTCGTCAAGGCATCCCCAACATTGTGTTCATTACTCACCTTCAGAACTTCAACCGTCTTTGCTTCCAAGACTCCTCTGATAAAGTGATAACGCACATTGATGTGCTTTGTCCCTTGTTGAAAAACATGATTCCGCGATAATTGAATCGCGCCCTGATTATCACAATTAACTGTCATAGTGTCGAGTTCCACGTCCAACTCTTTTAAGAGTCCCCCTTTGCCAAATAGCTTCTTTCACAACCTCCGTAAGTGTCATATACTCCGCTTTAGTTGTCCACAAAGCCTCCGTGTGCTGCAACTTAGCTTCCCAGCTCCTCGCGCATCCATGTATCAGCAACTCGTACCCTGTTCTACCCATGATAGTGATCGATCTTATCATGGCGTAGTCCATAAAAACTTGTACGTATGTCTGTAATCCACGATCAACCTCATCCAACATACCCACATTGATGTGTACCGATAGAGATATTAAATAAGTGAAAATACAAATCCCCGACAAGAAGCCAAAAACTTGATGCGATCTTTCCACACATTGGGTTTTAAATTTATAAACAAGAATTATCGATATTAATTAGGAACACAAATTCGAGCAAGTATACTCTAGTCATGTTGTAATTAGGTTGGTAAGTCAAGGTCGTCCCATAGGACTTGGTTATACTCAAGTGTAGTTGTTTGTAACAATGGTAGGTATGATTGTCACGATCACACCACCATGAGAATCGTTAAAAGGTACAAGCACACAAAGAACATACATGTATAGTCAAATGATCACATGGACATTAGGATGTTTAGTTTGGAAAACATATTAAAGGTAATTATTTCGACCTATAGAACCAATAATAAGACACTAGTGCTTTATAAATCAATAATACATAAGTCTCGATCAAGTGGTCACTCATGAGCCTTATGCCTAAACCAACAACAACAAGAATCCTTTCGACCCATAGACTTGGCGCTATCAATTTGATAAGTTCCATTTAATTTAAAGATGATTAGAACAATATATTCAAAAGACTCCTTTCGACCTATAATCTAGATTAAAACATTACTTGTTATGTTTATTAAGTCTCTTGCATAATCGTCACAAAGCGCAAGACCAAATCATTAGTCGGTTAACGAATTGAAATCAACCATATTGAGAATAATTCCGACATATAGACTCAACAATGATTAACCAAAATGACAAACAAGAACAAGTTCCAATTCAACCAAATATAATGTTATCATCATAATCCAATGACAATCACTAATATAATCCAAACATCCATATATCACAAGTTTTCATATAAACAACACAAGTATCAACACATTCACAATATCATAAAACACATGAATCACCATGAACATGAACATAAACAACTTTGAATAATAAAGAAGAAGTTACCAAACATTAGAGTCCAAGGCACCAAAGTACCCAAATGATTCTAACCAAATGAACAACCAATATACAATTCGTCCTACCCATAGCCTTCATGGACATCAACCTCTTGGTGCGAGTATAGAGCCTTTTGGGGTGTTTGGGAATGAGGATTGTTGGAGATTGGATTGTTTATAGTGTATGGCTTTCTTCTCTACATCTTCCATAGCTTATTACATGTACATGGCTACCAATTCCACCAATTCCACCCCTCACCACCATGGGTGAGGGGTGAACACAGAAATATGATGAAGATGGGATGAGTAGATTGAAGATTGAGTTGATTGGTTATATAAAAACACTACCCCATGGGTCTTATTTATAAGTGAATTAGCCTTGGCCATCAAGCACTTTTCTTGGAGCCAAAGGTGAGTAATGATTAGTGTAATGAAGTTTGGAGAAGTTACAATGGAGTTATGGTTGAACTTGGTGAGCAAGGTGAAGTAATGGAGGTGTTTAATTTGACTTGGAGAAGTGGAAGGAAGAGATGCCGGTGGCATCTTGATTTGCCAGTGGCATCTCGTTCACAGAAGGCTTCGTGCCGGCCGGTTCGGGTGTCTTGCTGGCGGCATCTTGGTTTGCCGGTGGCATCTTGGCCATCTTTGCCATATTTCTTCTTTTGGTCCTTGTTCTTTGTTTCTTCCACCTTTCTTTCTTCCAAACTTTCCAAGACTCTTATTCTTTGTATTATTTATCATACGAGAGCTACACTTTCATACCTCGTTCATTCTTTTACCTCCAATACTCGTCTTTTATTCATTTCTCGTGATGTAACCATTGATGAACCTACAATAGCAAATAAGCTTCATTAAGTATCATATGTTCATAATAATCACATAAATATATGCAAAAACACCATGAATACGCTCATATAAATATGTTAGATTTGAGCGTTATCACACATCTATAGATGCTATGCCAGGTCTCGTGTAGACCACCTGATACTCTTGGCTTCCAACTGCATATATATGACCACTTACTATTCTTTTCCACATCACAGTCCCCTGATAGACTATCCTCCAACGACAGTATAGAGTGCCCCTTCAACAAAGTATGTACTAACTTTCCGTTGTAAAACCTGGACTGTGACACCCTTAGAGTATTACCACTTTGATTCTTGATGATCTTAATACCAAGTATGTCTCCATTTGCTTTAACTAGCAAACCCTTGGTAACCGAGATCTCAGCCTTGCATCCGCAAGAAATTACCATACACTCTATATAGAGAAATAGATGTATGAACATACCTTAAGTATACTCCCAGTAACAACCGTATATGTCGTCACTGCTTTTCCTGCAACCGTTGCTGAGCACATATACATCTAACCGAGTATCCATTTCTTCTTTCAATCCAACCATCCACTTGGAATGAACCTCACAAGAAACTATATCATTGAAAGTCAATGACTCATGTGCATAAATCTACTCCACTACAACAACTGCAAAAACAACCTCATTACTATCTTCTCTATACTTGAATAGTTCTCGTGCTAAGTGTTGCTCCCTATCACGTGCTAGATGATAGTATATCAAATCTTGAGTTTGTACTTCTTTTGAAACATCTACATGACCAACATTCTCCTGTTCAAATGCATGATCCTCCTGATATTCTACCTCAAACTCTACTCCTTGCAACACCTGCACTGAACTTGTACATACACCAGAACCAATGGAAGTTTTCTTGTATTGCCCACTTTCATTGAAACCCATATTCCTGTAAAGCGCTCCCTTTGGAGTAACGTCATCTAACCTCCAAAGTTGATCAACATTCATACCTTTTTGGTATCCTAGGAATATGCACTTGATGCACTTGACCTTAACCGGTTCAAGCATCCCTTGCTCAATACTAGCAAGCCAACCAAAAGAACCCAAAATATCTATAGTCTTTTTGAATTCAATCCCTACTGATGGTGACCTATTATCTAGATATGTAGACATGGTTATATCCTTTGTCCAAAAAACCTTGGACAGACCAGACTGAATCAGAAAACAACGTACCTTATACAAGAGTGTCATGTTCGTCTCCTCAACCAACCCATTCTGCTGTTGTAACCCTATAACATCCAAATGTTGGCGACCCCACTCTTCATACATTGTTTTGTAGACTTTTAATTACAAGAATCAAGAGCATTACCCGTCTTGATCTTCCACCCAGTCTGAAATTTTCCTAACTGCTTCCTACCCTTCATTGTCTTCCCGGTCACAGCCTGACCGTTCAGGGTATATACGTAATTAGCCTTTCTTGTTCCTGATAGTACCACCAGTGAACCCTTTATAACCTTGATCTTGCCCGACTGCATCTTCACGGTAAAACCCTCTTTTTTAAGAGTGCCCAACGATATCAAGTTTCGTCTTAATTCCAAAACATACCTGATGTTTTCCAACACGAAACTTGACCCATCCCTCATTCGTACTCGAACCTTACATGCCCCCCGTACATGGCATTCCCTGCCATCACCTAGTAGTACATTACCACTGTCATACTCCATAAAATCAACCAAGTAATCTCTCATGTGTGTCATATGGTATGAGCCCCCTGAATCCATGATCCAGTCCAAAAGTTCATCACACTCATAGCCATCAAAACATCAGCATTGCCATACCCATCAGCTCAGAACTGGATACCTGATCTTCAATCCTGACAAAACCTTGAGATTTCTTGTGATTATACCTGGGACAATCCCTCTTCAAATGATCCTCAGACTGACATATATAACACCTAAGTTTGTCGCTCCTTCCTTGTGACCTTGACCACGAACTATTTGCACCTAGCTCCATATATCTCTAACTATATCTCTCCCTCACATACAACCCTTCACCACCATCACCTTTTGCTTCCGTCATCTTCTGAAGTTCCCTAGAATTAAGTGTCGCGAGCACGTCTTCTAGCTTCAAAGTATCCCGACCATATAGCAAAGTCTCCACGAAATTATCGTAAGACGATGGTAATGATGTGAGTAATAATAATGCCTGATCCTCATCCGATATAGCAGTATCTATAGCCGCTAAGTCACCTATGAGCTTGTGAAACTCATCAATATGTTTAGACTAACTCCTACCTTGATGCATTTGAAAATTATATAACTTTTTCTTCAAGTACAAACGATTAGCTAAAGAATTTTTCATGTATAAAGTCTCTAACTTTTTCCAAATCCCCACTGCAGTCGTCTCCTTGGTGATCTCCCGTAGGACCCGATCATCCAAACACAAGATCAATCCGCTGTAAGCCTTTTTCTGAATGACGTTATCGTAAGCCACTATTGTGGTGGTGGGTAATTCCTCTAATGCTGCATCTAATTCCAAATGTTCCAGCAAAGCCTTCATCCTTACCTGCCATAACCCAAATTCATTCTTCCCATCGAATTTCTCGATGTCAAATTTGCTCAGCTTCATCTTATGTTAACCCTTTGCTAACCGTTTAACCTTTTGTGAATTTACTTACACAAAAACACGATCTAGGAAAGTATCCCGTGTGTAAAACACCCTTGCTTTATCGGTATAACCCTAAGATAAAAATCTTATAAAATCGATTAGAACAAGTAACCCTTCAAAAGAAAAAACCCTTTCTTACTCAAATATCGACAGAACCTTGGAAATTAACCTATCTAATAAATAGACAACCCTTAAATCAAGAAAGTACCTGCCACCTTTTGAAGTAACCCTTGTCGTACTTTTAATTTTGCAAACCCGATCTCTAATAACCTAAGAAATCTTGCAACCTCGACAAGTCTTGAACGCTTCTTTATCCCTTTGTTGATTTGCTAAACCTTGTGATAAACCTTCACAATCACAAACCGACAAAGTCCCTTCGATAATTCGCTAAACGTTGTGATATGTTAACCCTCATAATCACGAACTACGAAGTCCCCTTGTGTAAATACTTCAAAGTATTAACACTATTTTTTATGTTAAACCAAACAAAAAAATAATACTAATATAACCTTTAGCCTAGTACAGTTTTGGCCCAAAGTAAATCTTGCCCAAAAACTGTTGGCCCAAAAAAAACAAGCCGTTTAAAATGTTATTATGTCGTTGACTTTTAGTTAAAACCACACAACGACTCTTTCTTCTTGTTTATAACAATGGTGACAACAAACACCACCGCCACCAAACCTACGATCGAAGAAAACTCTTTCAATCAAACCCACAAGAAGAACCCCTTTCAATCGAAAACTTGCTGCTCCTCCTTAGTGATTGTGATTCGACCAACAAGCACCTTCAACGATGATTCCTAGCAACCAGCGAGACCTCGAACCGAGCTCTGATACCACTTGTAGTGATTCGTTCACTACAACCTGGTTAACTAGATGCGGATAACTTGATCGTGAAGAAAACCCAACAATGATTTTAGACAAAAAAGTGACACAAGGTATGTACCCTAATCTTCCCGATTAGTTTTATTAATAAAGAAGCGTTATGAATCATGTTCCCCCTTACCTCCTTTTATAGAGATGAGGGGGAACCGACTAATAAAAAGTCCTACGGGTCGAGTTGGGCTTAGAACAACCAACCGACCTTATTCTAGTCTACTTGGCTAATACATGTTTAAGCTCGACTCTAAGATCACATATACATACTCTTTAGCTAATAGGAAGACTAATACATAACAAAACTTCATACAATTCTACTCACAAGTTTCCTTTATAGAAGATGAAATATAATTAAGTTGGCAACATTTTCTTTCCTCAACCTATATCGGATTGAGTGTTGCATCAATACACAATATGAATACGACATTATGTAAATGTGAAAAGGTTAGATAGTTTATCAAAGTACATACTTATATAAAATGGAGGTACTTTTACTAATTCCATTATTCCAAAAAATATTGTGTCAAACAAATAAGTGATGATAATCTTGAAGAGATGGACATCAAATGGAATTTGGCTCTTCAATGATGGGCAACTTTGCTTTGGGTAAATCCTTAGCCACACTAGATTTTGGGCTAGGTGATGGAGGCACTTCAATGGGCTTAAAAGTTTGGGCCTCAAAGTCATGATCCTTCGGAGGGGTGACAAACGTTAATCAAAAGGAGTTTACGATTCTTCAACACAAATGTGGTTTCCTTCAAAATCATTGTCAGTCACTTAAAACTGATCAAACGAATAAAAACAACCAAAATTACCAAAACCGGCCGCAATCATCGAAACCCAAGAAAACACCTATACTAACATTTCCAGTCCATATAAACCACTTAGAATCCGGGCAAAATGATTTTGCCCGAATTTGAGATAGTTAAAACACATCTAGGGATAACTCCTTGATAAGCATGAATCTCCTTGAACATGTCACTAATGTTATTTATGAATCAACATTCTTGCTTGTGTCTTCTCACTTGAAATAAAACAGTTAACAACAAACCAATTTGTATTGGCATCATGATTTTTAGCAAATCATCAGTTATGCAAGTTTTTTAATAAGTGAAAACTTGTTAATTAGATTTACCCTATATTAGATTCACATAGTTGGCAATGTGTCAAAAACTTTAGAAACCTTATTTTATATAAATCTTCAAGAAGAGTATGTATTAAAACGAACCATGATCAAAACAGACATTCCAATCTTTAAACAACAAACTCATTGGGAATCTCTTTATTTCGAGGCATCAAGCTCTTTAGTACTATTCACAGATCATAGCCAACAAAAACATATTTCTTTGCCTTCGGAACAAGTTTGGTTCATTTATTTTTTAGTATATAGACATAATAAAGTGAACCAAATACCCGAAAAGCTATTATGTTTTGGCTTTGTTTCATACAATATATAAGAGCATGAGGAATGTATCAAGTGTTCACTGACTTGATGTATTTATGACATTTTTAGTTTTACATATAAAAAACAAAAGCTTTTAACAAAGACTTGTGATTTATCAAGTCTTTCTGGCTATGTTTGGCAAGAGTTGTTTGAAAGATTTTTTAGAGCTGTTAGCTTTTTTGTTAAACAAATAATCTAATAGCTCTGTTTAGCACAACAATTTTTTAGAGCTATTAGTTTTTTATTTTAAACAATTAGCTCTTAAATAAAAAGTTGTCTGATAAAGCTTTTTGAATTGTCAAGAACTGTTAAAGTTGTATATTACTGATATACCCTCCAGTCATATTATAATTCATTTAAAATTGTCCTTTTAAGTAATTTTATATCTTAATTTTACAATCAACAGCTAATATACCAAACACTTTTATTAAAAATACAGCTTTTTAGTAAACAGCTTACAGCTAACAACTTATAGTTAACAACTTTTAGTTAACATCTTACAGCTTAAAGCTAGTTTTGCCAATGGATAAAAAGTTGTTCAAAAGACTTTTCAAACAAGTAAAAAGCTTTTGGTAGTTTTACCATTGTATATGCTCTAACTTCAAAACAAGATTTATCCGTACTCTCCCCGGTAGGTTATTGTAGAATGATAAGGATTAGTGAATTGATTGCCTATACAAAAATGATACAATGTCTTTAAATACATACAAAGGATAGACTCCTCCCCAAGATTACAGCTATCCTAACAAATGTACAGATCATGATAACTTAAATAAGGTAAGACACTAATGTACGCTCATAGATGACCAAAACATACGAGCTAACACTCCCCGGCGGTTGGAGCGGGAGGACACCGGACGCTCAAACTGGTACAATTTCCTCAAATAACACAGAAGGCAACCCCTTAGTGAAAATATTTGCATACTGATAATGGGACGAAACATGAAGAACACAAACATGACCCGCGACAACCAAATATCGAACAAAATGTATATCAATCTCAGTATGCTTCGTACACTGACATTGGACTGGATTGCATGATAAATACACAACACTATTATTATCGCAATAGACGAGTGTAGCGGAAGATAAAGGTGTATGCAACTCACGTAGTAGATTCTACAACCTACAGGTCTCGGCAACACCACGATATTCTGCCTCTAAACTAGAACGAAAAAGCGTTGGTTGACGCTTAGAGGACCAGGATAGTAAGTTATTTCCAAGAAAAACACAATAATTAGAAGTGGAACGCCTTGTTGTCGAACAACCAACCCAATCCGCATCCAAATAAGTAACTAAGGATGTAGTATAAGATGCAAACAACTGTAGCCCAAAATCCTAAGTACCCTGAACATACCGTAAGATTCGTTTAAGAGCCGATAGTTGAGGCTCTCTGGATCATGCATATGTAGACAAACCTGCTGTGTAGCATAAGACACATCCGGCCTAGTAAGCGTAAGATACTGAAGAGAACCTGCTAGACTCCTATATAAAGTTGGATCAGAGACTGAATCCCCATCCGACCCTAACTTGGATTCAGTATCAACAGGAGTTCGACAAGGATTACAATGAACCATATGAGCCCGCTCAAGAATCTCAACAACATGTTTCTTTTGAGATAAAAATAACCTAAAAGAATCCCTCGTAACAGAAATGCCCAAAAAGTAACCAAGAGAACCCAGATCCGTCATGGAGAACTCCTTATATAATGCCTCAAAAGAAGATGTAAGCATAATATCATCAACATATAATAATAAATAAGCAGTATATGTAACCCGGTTATATATGAACAAAGATGAATCACAACGACTATGATGAAACCCAGTACTAGTGATGTAAGATGCAAAGCGCTGAAACCAAGCGCGTTAAGCCCATAAAGAGACCGTTGTAATAAACACACATAATCAGGATGCTTAGAGTCACGAAAACCTGGAGGCTGATGCATGTAAACAGTCTCATATAAGTCTCCTTGTAAAAATGCATTCTTGACATCAAGCTGATGAATCGGCCAATGTCAAGAAGTAGTCAAACTAAGAACAGTCCGAATAGTAATCGGTTTAACAACCGGCCTAAAAGTCTCATCAACATCAATCCCCTCAATTTGTGTACTACCATTTGCCACAAGACGAGCTTTGTAGCGACTAAGCCTGCCATCTGCCAAATACTTGTGGCGATAAAGCCACATACAACGGAAAATATTGATGTTTGCAGGCCGTGGTACTAAAGTCTAAGTGTCGTTTCTAATAAGTGAATTATATTCATCACGCATAGCATTTTTCCAATTTGGATCATTAAACGTATCACGATAAGTTTTTGGTAAAAGTGAAATCGAAGACACAAGAAGATTAGGACGTTGAGTAGGATGATTAGTTCCAACATGATAACGTGTGACCATGGGATGAACCGACATGGGATTTGGGTATTGAGGTGGATGGGAATAACAAGTGGCAAGGGTGTAGTTTGGGGTGTAGTAGTGTTTGAGTTGGTGTCGGTGATTGGTGAATTGTCACGTATTAGGAAAGGTGATTGTTGTTGATGAGCCACGTTGGATGGTGTTTGGTCAATAGGAGTGTAATTTAATGTGGGTTGTTGAGTCGTGGATGGATAACACAAATCAATGGGTAAAGGATCAGAAAGTGTGGTTTATGGGAAAGTATTATTAGGCGTAGGGGAGTTTGTAGTAGGAATGATAGTAGGTGAAACAATAGGTGGTATTTGAATGTTTATATCAGGTGAGTCGTCCAAAAACGCATAGGTAGGCGTCGAGGTGGGTGGAGTAGACCCATAAGGAAAAACGGTTTCATCAAAGGTTACATGCTAGGATAAAATGATTTTATTGGTGTTTAACTCAAGACAACGATACCCACGATGATTGTACGCGCGTCCCAAGAAAATTGAGGGGGTAGCACGAGGTTCCAGTTTATGGATAGGATATAGGTGAGGGTAACATAAACACCCAAAAGTGCGCAAAAGACTATAGGCTGGGTCTTTACTAAACAGTCGTTTATAAGGTGTTTCATGGTTAATGGCAGTGGATGGCAAAATATTAAGTAAGTGAGTGGCCAGATTTAAAGCTTCGACCCAAAGTGTTGGTGGTAGATTGGCTTGAAAAAGTAAGGTTCTAATGAGATTTTTAATAGTACAAACCATGCGCTCGGATTTACCATTTTGTTGGGAGGTTTTTGGACATGAGAAACGAAACTCAATACCATTGTCGGCAAAAAGTTTATGAAAGTTGCGGTTGTCGAATTCATCGCCATGATCACACTGAAACACTTTTATTTCACACTTAAACTGGGTATGAACATATTTGAGAAATAACATAAATTTGGACAAAACATCAGATTTGTGAATCAAAGCATAAACCCAAACAAACTACGAATAATGGTCTAAATAGAGGACATAATATTGATAACCTGAAAGACTTGGAATGGGAGAAGTCCACACATCCGAGTGAATAATGTCAAAACTTGAAGTAACCACAGTATTAGAACTAGCAAACGGAAGCCTCACGTATTTGCCAAGCTGAGAAGCATGAAAAAGAACGAGAGGTTTCTCTTTATTACACGATATAAAATTATGAGAAACAAGACGGCGTAACACTTCACTTCCTAGATGTCCAAGACGTTGATTCCACGTATGTTGACTGACCAAAAAATCTTGAGGAATCGAAGACGGAGCCGTGACCGGGTAAAGATCCCCTGAGCTATCACATCTGAGTAGCACCCGACGCGTCATGAAATCCTTAACAGAAAAATCAAACGCATCAAATTCAACAGTGCAATTATTATCTCGAACAAATTGACGAACATATATAAGATTTTTGAAAATGTGAGGCATTATAAGAACATTATTAAGATGAAGTGATCTAAAAGAAGTTGGAAAATTACTATGGCCCGTATTGGTGACGGGTACAGATTGACCGTCACCAACCGAGACAGGTGGATAAACACACGTATTAAAAAATTCATTAAGACTAGTAATAGAATTTTTTAATTGGCTACTCGCACCTGTATCCATGTTCCATGCGCCAATAGTTGGATCATGAAGTGTCCCGACAGTGAAAGCATGAGGTAAAGTGGTTTCCTGTCCTGATGTAGTAACCGGTTGGGCCGGCTGGGGCTGCTGGGCTTGTGGGACCGGTCGTAATACTTGTTGGGCATGTGGAGGAGGCTGATAAGCAGAACCAAAATAAAAGTGAACCGGTGCAGGTGGGGCAATTTGTTGGGCCGGTTGATATCCAAAGCCCGATGGTGGTCCAAAAGTCCTAACAGTTTGAGTAGGAGCATTGTAATATTGATTGGGCCAGATAGAGGAGTAGTACGCCACTAGAGTTTGCATGGTACTAGACATGTTAATTTTTTTCTTAGCATTACCAGTAGGTAATTTAACATTCTTTGAAAGCCCAAAACGCTCCAACAACTTTACCAAGATATCATCAGAAGGATTTACTTTGGTAGCAACAACATAATTAGAACTAGGTTTCACACTTGTATCATATACATACTTGCAATTCTCACCAAAACGACAACTGTGTTTAGCAAAATTGTAACATGGTCTCTAAGACTTAGTTTGGGGATTAAAGGGACGACGGTTCGTACCTGATTCAGTCATAAGTACCATCGGAGAAGTTGATGAATGATCCACCGGTAAGGATAGAGACTTGGACCATAAACGCATCTCTTCACGATAAGCATTGAACGAGCGAATTTGAGATCAGGAAAGGTATCCTTATGATGCATAACAAACTTGATCGTATGTAGCAGGTAGCCCTTCGAGGGCATAATGAACAACATCCTCCTCATTAACGGGAGATTCAAGACTTGTGAGAATAGTGACGATCGACTCGATCTTCCAAAAATAGACTTCCATGCTAAGATCACCTAGCTTAACTGATCGCAACTCCGCCTTCAAGGCATTGGTGCGTGACCGTTTGTTATCTTTGACGATGTCTGAGATGAGATCCCACGCCTCTTTTGCGGATTTAGGACGATTCACTACTAACCTTGCTTAAAGCAGATCCGAAAGGGTGGTAAAGATCCACAAGAGAACGATCTTGTCTACTTTGAGTTCGTCCGGTGTGAGAGGAGTAGGAGTACTTGTATCAGGTGAACTTTTTGAGCCATGAATAAACTTAGACACTTCATAGCTATAACAAAGATGTTCAAAAAAGAACTCACACGAACCGTAATTCCAGTTTTCGAGATCAAGCTTAACTAGGACTCTTGTGAGAAGATGATGGTGGGTAACAAGTGAAAGCTTATCCGAGAGAAGAGTTGTGAGAGGAGCATCAAAACTTGTCATGTTTGCCAAGATTTGTGGATGTAGGACAGTGGGATATGATTTAAAAGTGGGTAAATAGGTTATTAGGGTTTGTAGGTATGGTTATGTTTATGTAACGTGGATTGTGATATGATTTGAACGTGAGTAAATTAAAAGTGTGGATTCAATTATCATGCATGAATCACCAACATAATATGTAAAATAATGTGTGGATTTGTAACCTAGTACAAATCACCAACACCTGATGTAAAGATGAAACAAGATACGACAGGAAGAAAAGGTTTTTGGATCGCTGTTATTCTGACTCGATACCATGTAGAATGATAAGGGTTAGTGAATTGATTGCCTATACAAAAATGATCCAATATCTTTAAATACATACAAAGGATAGACTCCTCCCCAAGATTACAGTTATCCTAATAAATATACAAATCATATCATAACTTAAATAGGGTAAGACACTAATGTACAACTCATAGATGACCAAAACATACGGGCTAACAATGATCGATTTATCACATAGCGTGCACATCGAACGGCTTTTGCCCACACCTCACGTGAAGACTTTTATCATGTAACCAGCGACGGAGCCAGTGGGGGGGGGGGGGGGGGGGGGCAGAGGGTGTTGTGCCACCCCCAACAATGGCAGCGTTACCTATAACAATGTGAGAAAAAAGCAAGGCAATAATCAATTTAATAGAATTTTACAGTGGTATCTTGTTTTATTTTAATGGAGGTTCCATGAAGGGAAGAAGATAGACTTAAAAACAAGAATATTATTAGTGTGCAAATATATTTTTTTATGTTTGCATTATTGAGTTAGTGTTGTACACATGTGTACATGTATATCTTTGTTAAAATTTTTAATTTAAAACCCTTTACTTTACAATTTATCATTTTAAGTTTATCTATTCATTGAACATTTCTTAAAAAAAAACTATACATTGCTAATGAAAAATAATTTGGCCCCCTTAACAAAAATTTCTGGCTCCGTCTCTGCATGTAACCATGGTTGGCTCATGGATGTAAGATGAGCTAACTTTCTTTCCGAGACTTCATTTTATTGTGCGATACCATGCATGTCATTTGCTTTGAATTGCCATTGTTGTTGCAAAACTGAAAAGATCATTTGACATGAATTCACCTCTATTGTCACTTTGTAAGCAAGGAATTTTATTCAAAACTCATATTCCACATTATTCTTAAATTCAACAAACACTATTAAGGCTTCACTTGTAACACCCCACTTGGATAAGTGGACCGTTACGTGTATTTATGGCGTGTCATCAAAGCATAAGGTAAATGTCCTAAACATTAACTGACCATAAAGGAAATACCGGAATCAAACATCGGCAATCCAAACATAAGCCCAAACATGAAAAATAAAATAATGAAAGAAAGGACTAAACAATGTCCAAATAAGCAGAATAATGTAAGAAATACATAGAGTAAGAAGTCTGGATAGCTTCCATCCAAATGTACCTGCTCTTAGAATCCTAAAAGCATCCTGGTGTACCTGCCGTTAGAACATGAAAGGAACTACGACTGAGCATAACGCTCAGTGAACGGATATAAAGCATGATAAGAATATACTGAATGAAACAGGCGATAGAATACAGAAGCTGTAAGACTGATATGTAACATGTGGTAGAACTCTGCATAAAATCTGAGCAACCTGGTTCATATATACTGATACTGAAATATAACTATTAATTCTGAAAACATGCATTTACTGTATTTTATTTGCCAGAGCTTATATAGGTCACGTGCTGTAACAACCGTGCATGAATAACTGGAGGGGTGACCTCGTCATGCTGTAGAGGGGTGACCTCTAAATAACTGTGCTGGGTGGAGGGATCAGCTCCAATGTGAAGGATGTAGAGCACACACCACATTCACCCTGATAACTTGTAACACATATAAGCCTAGGATGCATCCATACGCCCCACTAAAAATACTGATAAAATGGCCAAGCTGAGTTGAGTGGGACGATGCAGGATATCACTCTCCTGCGTGCGAGTCACGACACCGGTGCCTCTAGTGCCGTGGTTACGGTACCTCCGTAACTAGTACATAAACTGGTCGTGCTTGTATATAATGCTCAGGCAATTTATTTAGTTATTAACATGATTACTGATAAACTTAAACATATACTGGGGAAAACATTTCGCTGCAGACGGGGAATCCTAAACATGCATAGGAAAGGAAGTCCTTACTGAAAGGACGGAAAAATCCGTACCTTGTGCCCATTAATGAAATAAGAATGAAAGCTGAAGGATCGATCCCGACTTCACAGGTACTACATAAATAACGTACGCGAAAAATAAGTTGACTGATGTTAAATATTTTACTGCTCTTAACTGTTTTAGTTGGATTTAAGTTATGCTCGTATTACTATTTGTATAATCTAATAAATTCTTATTGTTCGTAAATATTACTGATTTAATGTACCATGTATTTCTGATTACTGGATAATGTATAATCTGACATTACTATAAATAGTAACTCGTCATAATTAGAAAGTTTCCTAATTTAGAAATATTTCCAATTTAATATCTTTAGATTAAATTATTTATAAATCATAAGTTTTAATAGGATAAAAATGGTAAAGCTAGAATTAATTTAATTTTATTAATTAGATAAACAGAATTGGATAATATTATTAATTTATTTATATAACTCATTATAAATTAATTTACTAATACAAATAATTTCGTGATTCCCACTGTTCTATTTAATTTCCCACTGCTTGTCTAAGTTCCCACTGTTAGTTATTAGTTTCCCCCTGCTGGTTATTATTCCCACCGTTAGTGCAGTGGTTCCCACTGCTTGCTATATACTCCCACTGCTTTTGTTTCTGCAGACCCAAACGCACCCTTATTCTTCTGCAGACCCAAACGCACCCTTATTACTTTGTTACCCCCCTGTTTGGGGTTTCTTTGTTCGGGCTGGACGACACAAGACCCCACCGAGGCCCTTTGTGGTCTCGGCTACCACCAAAATCCCACCGAGCCAAACACCCCTGATGGTTGCTGTTGGCTGCCGACGCACCAAGACCACCACCCAACACCTATACGGGTCGCGGCTGGCAGTAGAATCACCACACCGAGACCAATTGGTCTCGGTTTTCCCCTGACTTCACCAAAACCCGACACCCCCGATGGATCGTGGATCAACAAACAGAAAGAAAGAAGAAAAAGTGATTGGGATTACCTTTTATGTGATCTGGAATACTCGATAAACACACGAATGACAAACCAAAATCAAACCGTCACCCTTCTTTGTTTTCCGGCCGGCGGCTCTTTTCTTTTTCTTTTTTTTTTTTTTTTTGTCTCTTGTGTCGGCAGCCATAGACAACAACCCTAATCCCTTTTTTTTTGTTTCGTCGAGTGAACAAAAAGGGGAACCCCCCCTGTCTTATTTTTGTAATAAAATGGGCTTAGCCCAAATTCTTTTCTTCTCTTTTCTTTTTAATACTAACCCGGCCCAAAGAAACTAATACCAAAAATGCTTAAATTTTCGTTTCGATAAAACGTATAACTTGCGAGTTCGTGTTTTAATTTCGTAATGTATTTTAATTTCCTGAATGAAGAATAATACTGCAACTTACGCGATACTGAATAGCTTGCATTTAAATTTTAACTAGTAATAATTATTTTCTAAATAATTAAATCACGTCACGATTTTAATTAAAACTGAGACTGCGCGATTTCTAATAATGTTTATTTGTTTTTGTAAAATAAATAATTCAGCCGTAATATTTTCTGAGACTAAATACTTATATAGTTTATTAATATTAACCGCGTATTTAAATATTCTGATTTTTAAATACGGGTTTTACAATTCTTCCCCACTAAAAACAATAATTCGTCCCCGAATTAAAGATACGACTATACTGGGTTTTACAATTCTTCCCTTCTAAAAGGAGAAATTCGTCCTCGAATTAAAGGTAATAAGCTGATGAAGTTATAAGAACTGAAAGAACACGTAGACTGAAAAGACAATTAAGCTGAAGGATGAATTGTCTTCTAATTAAGACATAATGCTGCTGATAGGTATAAACCTGACATGACTGAAATGATCATGTAACGTGACATGGCTGAAGAGAACATGGAACGTGACATGACTGAAAGAACTTAACTGGATTTATTGAAGGAAAGGGGATGAGAGGTCCGGATGGACTCCTCTGTTTCGAGTGGCCTCCCGCTCGAAACGATTCCTTCAAAGGTCTAAACATAATAAAAATCTTGGTCCTGATGACCCTTTCCCGATGATGCTGGATATTTCCAGGTTCCATACTTAAGATAGATTTTCTGAACCTGAATGAATAAGCTATAGCATGTAGTATACATGAATCGGTACGTAAAACTGTACTGAAAAGATAACGTTTATATTTCTGAGCAAGCTGCTGAGAATATATAGGGACGAACTACGTGAACAATTGTGAACGTGGTTCATAACTATATGAGGAACGCTGGCATAGAATTAGAATATGATAAGCGAAACATACTGTGAACGTGATACTAGAAAATATCATGAACGTATGCTGACCGAGGAATGAATGCCAAACGATACGGCCTGAGATGTGAAACGTCTGCCTGGTTATGGAATAGTTGTGCTAAACTTGAGTCTGGTCTCTCAAGATTTCTGTAACCGTATTCGGTAATAAACTGAGAAATGTGTATCGTGAAATGGCACACGAACTTGAACGTGAACAATGTTATGAACACAAACGTGAGCTTAAATTATGAGATAGCATAAAAGATGAACTAAAACAGCATCATTCTGCGAATGAGACGTATACGTGAAAGTGAAAATAAACGTAAACGTAAACATACACGTGATCGTGAACATGAATTTTGTCTGATATGATGGTCGCCGGAATACTTGAAATCATACGATTTACTGCTAATTTTATGCAGGTCCACTACTGCGTAATCCTTCCGGATGAAAGGAAACGCGTAGGTTGATTACATGGTCGACGATCACTTAGATAGTATTATACTTTTTCTGAGTCTGACAATAATCTCCATGGAATCCTGTCTCTTTCTGTTCAGATTTTTCTAATGGTAACACACTAACATAAAGGCGTTCTATCTTGAACCTGCAGCAGGTCAGACATCTAGATATGAACATAGCTGCATTAATGTGTGATGCGGATTCTATTAAAGTTTTGTCTGGGATTATGGAACATTCTGGTGGAAATCTGGTTGAATAGTCATAGAACATTTTTAGTGAGATCTATCGACAATTTATGCGGTAGTAGTCAATTGAGTTCTAGAAAATTGTACTTCGTTCACAGGCGTCAGTTAGGACCATCAGGTGATGGCCTTCACCTTCGCAGCATTGTTTGAAATTTCTTCCTGTTAAGGTAGAATGGCTCAGAAATGCCACTTTGTTCAATGGAATCTACATCTGGAAGGTTGTATATAAAATTTTCTCCTATCGAAGATTCTGTACAAATGTGAGAAGATGATTCTCGTGTTCTTATCTAGAATTTAGCAGATCAGAATGTAATCAATGAATATACTGACGATTTTGTCTGAAAAATCAAGAAAAATTTATTCATAAATTTTCATACTATAGCTGGAGCATTAGGAAGCTCAGAAGTACAATTTAAAATTTTTAGAGTGGCTATAGTATGTGCAAGAACGGTCTGAAGAACATCATGTTCTTCCCTCACCACTGATGGTGACATGATCTTGAATTTTTCTGGGAGAATGTTTAAAACACCTCGTAGTAGGTTAATTAAACTTTCTATTCGTGGAATGAATATCGATTAAGAATGGTGATCTGAAAATTCTTTTTTTTTTTCGATGGTGTGTTAGGGAGAATAAAGCCTAGTTTTGGTAACTCTTGCAGCAATTGCTGCAACTCTTTTAACGTAGCTAAAACCCTGCAATTAAGAGTTTTGAAAACAGGTTCTGTTCTTGAGACAAGCTCGATGTTAAATTATGTCTCGTGGGTAGGAAGGAATTTCTGGAACACCTTCTGGAATGACATCTGGAATTTTTTTTTTTTAGGATAATCTGCTGATTGTGGGTTCGAGGAATTTTAGAAGTGAATTTATAACTGGTAGCTAAAAGTGTTCGTAGCTATGTATTGATAAGTCACGCGTTTGTAAGGAAGAAACAACTTGGACTGATTTTTCTGGCAGAAATATATACTGAATATATTTGGGATTCAGTAAGACGGATCTCGTCGTTAACTGAAAGAAGAACTTTAATAAATATGGTGATACCGTTGAGTCCTTTTGGCTGGAGGTAGATAAATACCTTATTTAAGATAAAGCTGACATAAGAATACGTAAAGTAAACATGGCGACTTTTCACTGAATGTGTTCGTCTGTAACCTCATAGAGTGAATATTGCGTGTTTAACCTGATTAATACTCCAGTGGTGGTGACTGAATTTTAAATGATCTGATTCATGCATGGCATAATGGAACGGGTATACCCTTTTCTGAAAGATACCCTGAATTACTGAGGGTCTTGCTTGGAACATACTGGAGTTAGGAGCTCAGACTCGTACTCTGAGAAGATATTCGTAAGACGTGTATCATGACTGGTGCCCTGATATGTGTCTTCCGAAATGATACCTGAGAACTATGCCTTGACTGATGTCTTGGCACGTGTTTTAATAGATGAATATGAACAAGGCTGAAATTTTTTGGTAACTGTTAGGATTGGCGGACCGGTGAAACTGCTGACCTCTGTATTTCTGGTCATGTCCGTGCCGGAGTTCCGATGGTTACTGACTGATTAATTTTAAGTACGATGGTTGTCACTACTACTTTGTCTGTCAATTCATGACGATCATTATCATGACCCTGATTCCTATAACTATTCTGCTGAGTGGCCGGCTGAGTTCCGGTTCCCACTCTTTGAATATACGATTAGCTGAGTGGAGTGTGACATCTAACTGAGAAGGTAAAAGTATGTAATGAAATGGTAGTGTTTGATGGTTGAAATTTTGTCTTGACATAAAGTTCAAATTTATAGTTTTCGTCCTTGCTCTGCAGAGTCTTCATGATATGAACGGAAACAGCATCGTGGGAGATCCCCAAAGTATCAGCAGCATCAGCGATTGTGAGGTCCTCAAAGTGTTTGCAGCATCAGCATCTGGTAAAATCTTCAACTCACGAGCAGCATCAGCACCTGGTAAAATATCGACAAATAGAAACGTCCGAGATGATTGAGGATCGATTAGCAATATCCATGGAGTAGGGTACCTGGTGTACACATGGACTACTGTACATGAAGTACAAAATGAATACTTCACATGTAGCAAATCTGAGACACTGTACGTAGAGTACACGTGAAATATTATACATGGAGTATAACTGAGACACTGTACGTGGGGTACATATGGAATACTGTACATGGAGCCGGTGGAAATTTTATGGGATGATCGATACTGGTGTCGCTTGCCTGACATTATCAAGAAATAAATTGATTTAAACGGTAGTAAGCTGATCTGAAATAAATAACATGATAGGCTGACAATTCCTGCGTCGACTTAATGCTGGTTGTATAGAGGCTGAAAAGTATGATTAAACGGGGTTTCATCAATGTTCAGTATAAAGACATGATTGATGAAAACCAGGACATGATTTATCATGAAATAGGATGATACTGTAATCCTTCTGTATTTTAGGGTGAAAACACTATCACCTTGCTAAAGACATAATCCTCATAATGAGACATGAACTTAGTCAGCATGAGGACGACATTCTCGTGAAAGTATAAACTTGACTGATACAAATAACATAGGAGAATAATCAACTGAGGTTTAACATCAACTGATGTGGATAGCTATGGTTCAATCCTCAGAATCCTAAGAAGAAAACATGAGACTAAGTATGGGCTATTTTGGTCCGATCCATACTGGTCAAAATTTTCTGAGAATTGTCTTGTATAGAAATTTATAATCTGGTATTAAATATGGATGGCTGTAGTCCAATTCATACTTGTCAAAATTTATAGAATGTCATGATATGACAAATGTGATCAGCTATGGATCGGTTCACAAAGCAATATTTGACTGAAAATCATGAAATTCGACTTGCAAAATGGTGAACGTTTATGACTAGCTCACCAAGTGATATTTGACTGAAAACATGAATCTGTCATGAGTAAGGGTAAACGCCTATGGTCAGTTTACCAATACAAAATCTGAACGGGCAAGGGTGAACGCCTATGGTCAGTTCACCAAAACGAAAGCTCGCTAAAAGCACATGCGACTAAATATGGCCAGTTCTGTACCAACCTTTTACTTAGTCAAAACTTTTAAGAAAACTGACTGATAAACGAAGAAAACTGACTGAATAATCCATGAGAAATATGAAAGACAACGACGCCAAAATCTGAGAAGTTCCTGGTGACTACCCACTAGTCACAGGTCAAGTTTAGAGCCTACAGGTCGAACCTTGCGCTCTGATACCATAATTGTAACACCCCACTTGGATAAGTGGACCGTTACGTGTATTTATGGCGTGTCATCAAAGCATAAGGTAAATGTCCTAAACATTAACTGACCATAAAGGAAATACCGGAATCAAACATCGGCAATCCAAACATAAGCCCAAACATGAAAAATAAAATAATGAAAGAAAGGACTAAACAATGTCCAAATAAGCAGAATAATGTAAGAAATACATAGAGTAAGAAGTCTGGATAGCTTCCATCCAAATGTACCTGCTCTTAGAATCCTAAAAGCATCCTGGTGTACCTGCCGTTAGAACATGAAAGGAACTACGGCTGAGCATAACGCTCAGTGAACGGATATAAAGCATGATAAGAATATACTGAATGAAACAGGCGATAGAATACAGAAGCTGTAAGACTGATATGTAACATGTGGTAGAACTCTGCATAAAATCTGAGCAACCTGGTTCATATATACTGATACTGAAATATAACTATTAATTCTGAAAACATGCATTTACTGTATTTTATTTGCCAGAGCTTATATAGGTCACGTGATGTAACAACCGTGCATGAATAACTGGAGGGGTGACCTCGTCATGCTGTAGAGGGGTGACCTCTAAATAACTGTGCTGGGTGGAGGGATCAGCTCCAATGTGAAGGATGTAGAGCACACACCACATTCACCCTGATAACTTGTAACACATATAAGCCTAGGATGCATCCATATGCCCCACTAAAAATACTGATAAAATGGCCAAGCTGAGCTGAGTGGGACGATGCAGGATATCACTCTCCTGCATGTGAGTCACGACACCGGTGCCTCTAGTGCCGTGGTTACGGTACCTCCGTAACTAGTACATAAACTGGTCGTGCTTGTATATAATGCTCAGGCAATTTATTTAGTTATTAACATGATTACTGATAAACTTAAACATATACTGGGGAAAACATTTGGCTGCAGACGGGGAATCCTAAACATGCATAGGAAAGGAAGTCCTTACTGAAAGGACGGAAAAATCCGTACCTTGTGCCCATTAATGAAATAAGAATGAAAGCTGAAGGATCGATCCCGACTTCACAGGTACTACATAAATAACGTACGCGAAAAATAAGTTGACTGATGTTAAATATTTTACTACTCTTAACTGTTTTAGTTGGATTTAAGTTATACTCGTATTACTATTTGTATAATCTAATAAATTCTTATTGTTCGTAAATATTACTGATTTAATGTACCATGTATTTCTGATTACTGGATAATGTATAATCTGACATTACTATAAATAGTAACTCGTCATAATTAGAAAGTTTCCTAATTTAGAAATATTTCCAATTTAATATCTTTAGATTAAATTATTTATAAATCATAAGTTTTAATAGGATAAAAATGGTAAAGCTAGAATTAATTTAATTTTATTAATTAGATAAACAGAATTGGATAATATTATTAATTTATTTATATAACTCATTATAAATTAATTTACTAATACAAATAATTTCGTGATTCCCACTATTCTATTTAATTTCCCACTGCTTGTCTAAGTTCCCACTGTTAGTTATTAGTTTCCCCCTGCTGGTTATTATTCCCACCGTTAGTGCAGTGGTTCCCACTGCTAATGCAGTGGTTCCCACTGCTTGCTATATACTCCCACTGCTTTTGTTTCTGCAGACCCAAACGCACCCTTATTCTTCTGCAGACCCAAACGCACCCTTATTACTTTGTTACCCCCCTGTTTGGGGTTTCTTTGTTCGGGCTGGACGACACAAGACCCCACCGAGGCCCTTTGTGGTCTCGGCTACCACCAAAATCCCACCGAGCCAAACACCCCTGATGGTTGCTGTTGGCTGCCGACGCACCAAGACCACCACCCAACACCTATACGGGTCGCGACTGGCAGTAGAATCACCACACCGAGACCAATTGGTCTTGGTTTTCCCCTGACTTCACCAAAACCCGACACCCCCGATGGATCGTGGATCAACAAACAGAAAGAAAGAAGAAAAAGTGATTGGGATTACCTTTTATGTGATCTGGAATACTCGATAAACACACGAATGACAAACCAAAATCAAACCGTCACCCTTCTTTGTTTTCCGGCCGGCGGCTCTTTTTTTTTTTTTTTCTTCTTTTTTTTTTGTCTCTTGTGTCGGCAGCCATAGACAACAACCCTAATCCCTTTTTTTTTTTCGTCGAGTGAACAAAAAGGGGAACCCCCCCTGTCTTATTTTTGTAATAAAATGGGATTAGCCCAAATTCTTTTCTTCTCTTTTCTTTTTAATACTAACCCGACCCAAAGAAACTAATACCAAAAATGCTTAAATTTTCGTTTCGATAAAACGTATAACTTGCGAGTTCGTGTTTTAATTTCGTAATGTATTTTAATTTCCTGAATGAAGAATAATACTGCAACTTACGCGATACTGAATAGCTTGCATTTAATTTTTAACTAGTAATAATTATTTTCTAAATAATTAAATCACGTCACGATTTTAATTAAAACTGAGACTGCGCGATTTCTAATAATGTTTATTTGTTTTTGTAAAATAAATAATTCAGCCGTAATATTTTCTGAGACTAAATACTTACATGAGGTGAGATCCTTATAGAATATGCATCAAAAAAAGAAGGAAGGAAGCAATCTTAACCATCCATTCAAGTTTCATCTAATGGTCTATATTAACCTTTTTAAATTTAATTTAAAAACCCATTTTCATCCTATTTCTTAAAAATTAAATATATCTCAAACCGTTAATCGTTACGAAAAACTAATTATACCATCGCGACGGGAATTAAGTTATCTTTCTATAGATAGGCACTTCTATACACTTTCGGCAAACTTTTTTTTTTAAAATTTACGCATAAAAAATTACATGTGATTCTCGAAAAATTACATGTAATTTTCGAAAATTACGTGTAATTTTTTTGGCGAGAATTTTTAACACTGTAAACCGTTAACTTTTGTGTGAATTACATGTAATTATGTGTGAATTACATGTAATTTTTGTAATAAAATAGTTTATTAGTGTTAAATGCAAATCACATGTAATTATGTGTGAATTACATGTGATTTTTGTAATAAAGTGGTTAGTTAGTGTTGAATGAAAATTACATGTAATTTTGTGTGAATTACATGTAATTTTGTTCAAATCACATGTGATTTTATAAATAATTACATGTAATTTTGCTCAAATTACATGTGATTTTATACAAAATTACATGTAATTTTGCTTTAAATCACATGTGATTTTATAAATAATTACATGTAATTTTGCTTTAAATCACATGTGATTCATGTAGACTCACATAACTTTACATCTAACTTTCGTCCCATTTGACGCGTTAGTCTTTTTTTAAGTTACATGTTTTCATAGATTTTTATTTTCAACTTTAATACCAATAATCTAGAAACCAAGTAAATCACATGCGATTCGTGATAAATCACATGTAATTCGTGGTAAATCACATATGATTTGGTAAAATCATGTCATTTGACACAAATCACAAGTGTTTGAAAAAATTACTTACGGTTTGGTGAAAATTATGATTTTGGATTTAGTATAAGTAAATTGTTATTCGGATCAATCACATGTAATTATCATTAAATCACATGTAATTTAAGCAGAATTACATGTGATTAAAATAAACTCATAACTAATTAAAAAGCAAATTTGCTTTATATATTTCACATGAATCACATGTAAAAACACATAGAGAATCACATGTAATTCAAGTAAAATTACATGTGATCAAAACAAATTCACATGTAATTCAGAAGCCAGTTTACTTTCTATATTTTATATGAATGACAATAAAACATTTTTTTATATTAACAGAATTACATGTGATTCAAACAAAATCACATGTGATTCATCTAAAGTGGGTTTGTTAGAAGAAGTTAAAGTTTTGAAATGTTTGAATCACATGTAATGCAAGCAAATTCACATGTAATTATCATCGAATTACATGTGATCCAATGCAAGCAAAATCACATGTAATTATCATCGAATTACATGTAATTCAAGCAGACAATTTAATATATTAACAAGATTACATGTGATTAAAAAAATCATATGTGATTCATCTAAAGTGGGTTTGTTAGAAAAAGTTAAGGTTTCGGAATGCTTGAATCACATGTAATGCAAGAAAAATCATATGTAATTATCACCGAATCACATGCAATTCAAGCAGAATTACATGTGATTCAAACAAAATCACATGTAATTTAGAAGCCAATTTGTTTTATATATTTTACATAAATGAAAACATAATACGTGATTAAAAAAATCACATGTGATTCATCTAATGTGGGTTTGTTAGAAAAAGTTACGGTTTCGGTATGCTTGAATCATATGTAATGCAAGCTAAATCACATGTAATTATCACCGAATCACATGTAATTCAGAAGCCAATTTGTTTTACATATATTTTTTTTTGTTAAAGGGGACTCCACCCCGGTAAAATGAACATATTTTATATTAATGGCAACAAACATTTTAATATATTAACAAAATTACATGTGATTCAAACATTTTAATGTAATTCACATAAATCACGTGTGGTATTAAAATAATAACGAAAATATTTTTGTCATTTAATAGACGGTTATTTTCATATACTTTTAACGATTTTACAATGTTGAAATTCTCGTCAAAAAAAATACACGTGATTTCAGAAATCGCATGTGACGTTACAAATTCAAATGTGATTTTTAAAATAATTAATCAAACATGAGTTTTCGAGAATTACATGTAATTTTTCGAGAATTACATGTGATTTTTTTACGAAATTTTTTTAAAAAAGTTCGCCAAAAGTATATAGAAGTGCATATCTATGGAAAGATAATTTAATTCCCGTCGTGACGGTATAATTATTTTTTCATAATGATAAACGGTTTGAGAGATATTTAATTTTTAAGAAATAGGATGAAAATGTGTTTTTTTAATTAAATTTTGAAAGATTAATATTGGATGGTGGAGATTGCTTCCTTTGTTCTTTTTTGGATGTATGTTCCTTATAGAACTTTTCTCTGTATAGTTTATTAATATTAACCGCGTATTTAAATATTCTGATTTTTAAATACGGGTTTTAAATCACTTTTCTCTGATAATCCATACATAACTTCACTTAATGTGCAAGTGGTATCATTGTACCTTATTGAAATGTAAAGGACCTCATTTGATGCTTTTATATTCGGTGCCTTTATGTTTTTCATTTTTTGATGACATTTTCATACTTTATCTAAATTTTTAGTAAAGTTTCAAGGTTATCGTCCCATAATAGCTTTAGGTACTTTCGCTGAATATAGTGATCAAAGCCCTAGAGTATTTTTTAGAGTTCAAGCATAGAGTTCAACAAATATATGTTTCTAAACCAATTAGCAATGGACTGAAACGATAACAAGAGAGGAGATGCGATATGTTTAGCCTAATATACATGTCACTTTTGTCATATACATATTTATCCGAGATATCGTCATAGATTGTGAAAACATTCACTTAGTTATCGTTTTAAAAAAGTTCTACAGGGCTATGAACAAAAAAAGAGTTGAGAATAGTGCAATTTTTCAACCCATACATAACATGCTCACTATTTACCGATTGTTAGCTGCAGACAAGACTTCAAAACTGAAAACATGACACCATTCTTGTTCGCAAATATACATAATGATAGCTATCAACATTTTCTTGCCTCAACCTATGTGCCGTGGTACTGAGTATTGAAATGGTCAAACTGCACAAAATTTTATTTCGAATACGAAAAGGTTAAGGTTAGATTGTTAGATTGTTACATGTATCAGTGAAAAAAAGAAAGGGGAAAGGCTGAATTTGTGTAACATTTTTGTTCAAATTAACTAATGTACGTAAGATACTTTTTTTATTCCATATCTACCAACATACTTTCAAATACTTACTAATCTACGCAATATTAACCAAAATGTGACTTGTTTGACCGGTTACCAATTAGAAAAGTTACAGTTTAGTCATTTGGTCTGCGTGGACTTCTCCCATTAGTCCTTTGACATTTTTTTCATTAAAAGCTTAGTAATGATACTTTTACTTTAATACACACATTTTTATACACGATTTAATACACACTTTTTTATACGTGCAATTATATACACGTTTTTATACGCGAGAAAGTTTGAACTTTGACAAACGATTTCAGCGTCAAAACTGGTCCCATAGACTCCGAAAATCTCGCGCTAAGTCAATGTATACGTCTGTATCGAAGTGTGTGTATACAAACGTGTATAAAAACGAGTGTATAAAAAAGTATACAAAACTGTATGTATAAAAAAGCGTAAAAAACATTTATATACACACGTTTTTACGCAATTATATAAATATTTTTTACGCAATTATATAAATATTTTTTACACTTTTTAATACACACAATTTTATACACACGTTTTTATACACACATTTTTAGACACATGTTTTGTGTGTGAGTACAATTTTAAACGAGAAGTTTTTTGAGCAATTTCTTTTCATAGGTTTTTTTAGATACGTAATAGAATCGATCTGGTGTACTTATTAAATTTTCCATTTTTACCATACTACTATTTTATAAAGTTTACATTTTGTTTTATAATATTTTACGTATAGAATGTCTATATTTAGTCATTGATAGGTTTAGAGACTTCAAAGTAAGTATTTAGCACTAACCGAGACCGTCGAAATTCGGATTTACTTAATTACCGAAAATACAAGTATTGTTGTCATAGTTTTAAATCGGGGTTGCGACCATCTAAATGTTTTTTTCATGAAAAACATAAAACATGAAAGTTGTAGAGAACGTATACATTGACTTAACGTGAGTTTTTCAGAGTTTACCGGTTAAGTTTTGACGTTGAAATCGTCTGTCAAAGTTCAGAATTTTTCGCGTATAAAACGTGTATTTAATAACACATATAAAAAGTTTGTATAAAAACGTGTATAAAAATACGTGTATTAAAGTTAAGGTATCATTACTAAGTTTTCTAATGAAAAAAATGTCAAAGGACTAACGGTGGAAGTCCACACAGACCAAAGGACCAAACTGTAACTTTTTTAAGTGGTAAATGGTCAAACAAGTCACATTTTGGTTAATATTGCGTAGATTAGTAAGTATTTGAAATTATGTTGCGTATATCCGGAATAAAAAAAGTATCTTATGTACATTAGTTAATTTAAACAAATAAGTTACATAAATTCAGCCTTTTCCCAGAAAGAAATGACTATTATTTTCTCACGTGCCGCTAATAGATAAGTTTTTTTAACAAAGCACCCTACTTTCGAAATAGCATCTATATCAGGTTCATGTGGGCCTATTATAAACCCATCCCTACAAAACAAACGTGACATATGAAGCCAAACCGAAACACTAAAGTTGAATCATTCAATCAAACGGGCTCTAAATATTACGAGGATTCTATAAAATGCATGTATGCCGATAATTGGGCCACATGTCATATTTATTTTGCGCGGGGGCAAAAAATCTACTGAAATTTAACGGACCCGATGTCTTGACTCATAATAATTGTTTAACAAATCGGTCGATTACTCGGTAAGATATAAAGTTAAAACTTAGTATCATCATATTGTGTTTTTTGTGTTAACACGCTTGTCAGAGCCGGCCCTTTTTTTATAGCTGCCCTGAGCGAGCCGGCTAAAATATGCCCCTTATAATTAAATATTACATTATTTTTTACACGTTTCAAAACCTAGTATAACTATACGAATTTTCTTACACTAATTTTTATTTAATGAAAAATGCTATGGTACGAGAAGATCCCCATAAGCAAATAATACATTGTTTTTTGGGGTTCAAAACCTGATCTAACTAAACGGCTTATTTTCCCCTATTGCTATATAATAAACGAAACATTACAAATACAAGAAGATCAACTTCAAATTATGAGTTTAGAAAAATGCTATGTAGTTTGTAGAAAAATTAAGAATTAATGCTTTTAAAAGAAGAATATTTAGTAAAATAACATAGATATAAATAGTCTCAATTGCTATTTATATATACAAAACATCATTTTTAGGCAAAAATTAATAAATACAAATACAATGTGGACAATTATGTGACCGACTAAACATAGTTGTTAGTAAAAAGTAGTCATACTAGAAAATGTATAATAAAATTAACGTTACAAACTTATAAAGCCATAAAAGGATGAGAAAAACCCAATTTCAATTTAAGTGTGTAACCAAGCACTTTAGTAAAAAAGGTACACGAGTTTAAAAGGAAATATGAATACGTATCTTTAATATTTTTTATCACTTTTTACTCCCTCGATTACCTGACTAACTTTAACTGTTTATTTTCAATGTATATAAACTTTTTTTAATTTTACAAACAATTTCTCTATCCTCTAAACTTTATCTTTTTCCTTTCATTTCTCAGTTCTGCTATTTCTTCAAAAGGTTTAAGTCTATAACACAGCATAACAAGAACTTAGAATTTGATGCCCCCAAAATTTTGATGTCCTGGGCCGTCGCCCAACTCGCCCTATACTAAATCCGGCCCTGACGCTTATGTTAAGAATAGTGATTAAAGTCTAAACCAACTCTCAGAGACTGGTTTGGTAATAAGGTAAAGTTTAGGTATCTGTTTATTATTATTTTTATTATTATTTTGTTCTTTAATAAAGTGTAGGGGTGACTTTGACACTTTGTTGGAAGTATAAGGGGAAGCTGGAGCATAAGCTGGAAGTTCGATAGAGTTGTTAGGCTCGTAGTATATAATTTTTTATTTGCTCATTGTTGACTTAATTGTCTTTCATTATCTCTCTCTCTCAAAGAAAAACTTGTATCTTTCTGGTGTTCATTGTTTAGATCAATCTGTTTTGATCTTTAGTTTGATTTTCTTTCTCTTGTATGTACGATCACAAACCCAGGTATTATATTTGAAGTGATAGCCTGAGACAGTTTAATAAAAGAATAAGGGGAGGTTGGTTGAATAAATCTTTATCTTTGTTAACTTTTCTACATGGTATCAGAGTCAGGTTGGCTATTGATACGAAGGTCCTGATTTTCTAAAAACTAGGGTTTCTAAAAATTTGGGATTTTTTCAAATTAAAAACGATTCTGGTTATATTTTTGGTTGAATCGGTTGATTCTTGGTGTCAATTGATCAGATTCTTGATCGATTTGTTTTTCCCAAAATTTGGGGTTTGTTATTTTTTGGGGTTTTTTTTGGGTATATTGGTTTCTTGAGTAATTAATCAACATAACTGTTGATTAATTATGATTCTAAGCTGTTTTGATTGAAAACCCCAAAATCAGAAATTGGGGTTTTTAATCTTGGTAAGATTGCTTTGATTATTGTTATTTAGCGTTCTTTGTACTAATCCTGCAGGTTAGTTGAGTTGATAATTGTTTTTGTTGCGTTCTTGGTTAAAGATCATCTTGATCTTTGTGGTTATAGCTTGTTGCTGCGCGTAACTGTATCATCTCACGCGCTCTCTCTCTTTTTTATTCTTGTTTTAGTGGGATTAGGTGTCGAGGGGATATTGTTGTTATTGCTGGTTGTTGTGGTGTTATAAGGTGGTTGGTTGGTTAAGTTTGTTTGTTGTGTTCTTATTTATTCTTCTTGATTGTTTTTGTTATGGCTCCTGATAAAAAGGATAAGGGTCGTGAAATGGGGGGAGGGTCAAATGACAATGATATTGATATGTTTGACCCTCTTTACCTACATAGTAGTGATACTAGTGGTGTTCCTCTAATTGGGTTTAAATTGGAAGGAACTGAAAATTATAAAATATGAAAAGCTGCTATTTATAGGGCTATTCATACTAAAAATAAACTTGGTTTTATTGATGGGAAAATACCTAAAGCTGAAGGGGCTGGTTTTTTGCAAGATCAATGGGAAAGATGTAATTCTTTTGTTTTAAACTGGATTCTTGGTTGTGTTTCACAAGAGGTTTATATGGGACAAGTTTTCTCTAAAGTTGCTAAAGCAGTTTGGGATGAATTAGAGGAAACTTATAGCAAACAAGATGGATCTGTTATTTTTAATATGCATTATAAGATTCATTCACTCACACAGTCTGGTTCTACTCTATCTGAGTATTACCACAAGTTTAATGGCTTGTGGAGGCAATATGACTCTTTAGTTAATCTACCAGAGTGTGTTTGTGAAAATGCTGATCAACTTAAACAACATAATCAATTGATTAAACTCATGCAGTTTCTCATGGGGTTAGATGATGTATATGCTCCTATAAGGAGTATTATACTCACTACTGAACCCCTTCCTGATGTTAAGGGAGCCTTTGCTACTCTGTCAAGAGATGAATCTCATAGAGGTTCACAATCTCAGAGTACATCAAAGGCTAGGAATACTGCTTTTGCTTCAAGACCTAATAATAGGTCTAACAACAACTAGAATACTAATAATAATAATCAGGCTAGAAAACTTACTAGGCCTAATTTGGTGTGTACTCACTGTAATATGAAAGGTCATACAGTGGATAGGTGTTTTTAACTTGTGGGATATCCTTCCAATTTCAAAAAGAATAATGGTTCTAACAATAATTGGAATACTAATAACAAAGGTACTAGTAATCATATGGCTTCAGGTTCAAAAGATCAATCTAATGGTTGTTCATCTAATTCCTTTACTGATGAACAATTTAAAAGATTGCTGGATTTGATTGGTGAAAAATCTGGAGTCAGTAGCATACCTGCAAATGTTGGAGGTATAAATTGTGCATTTAGTTTTTGTACTTCAAGGTTTTTTAATCATAATACTAATGTTAGTAATTATACGTTGTATGTTGGGTGGATCATTGATTCATGAGCTAGTCAACATATGACTTATATTGTGATTAACATGTTTAATGTGATTAATGTGTCTCATTTGAATATGAGTGTTGGTCATCCAAATGGAACTAAGGCTATTGTTACACATATAGGAAGTTTAAAATTAACTGATAAAATCTCTATACATGATGTTTTAGTTGTGCCATATTATGAAGTTAGTCTTCTATCTGTGCACAAACTAAACAAAGATAGTAAGTTCAGAGTCATTTTTGATGAAAATTCTTGTGATATTCAGGACTCTGTTCTAAAGACTCTAGTGGGGACTGGTAATGAAATAAATAGATTGTATTTTCTTAATACAGGTAAGAAATATTATAACAATAATATATCACAATGTTGTTTATCTAAATGTGTTTGGCACAATAGACTTGGTCATCCTTCAGATAAGGTGTTACATCTATTAAAAGATAAACTTAAAATTGATAAAGTTGAAAGTAATATTTGTGATGTTTGTCATAAAGCTAAACAAACTAGAGAACCCTTTCCTCTAAGTGATCACCAAACAAAGAGTGTTGGTGAGTTGATTCACTTAGATGTGTGGGGTCCTTATAGAGTTCAAAGTAAAGAAGGCTTTAGATTTTTTCTTACTGTTGTTGATGACTATAGTAGGGCTGTTTGGTTGTTCTTGTTAAGAGGCAAAAATGAAGTTTTTTCCAGTATAACTGTTTTTGTAAATTTGATTAAAAATCAATTTGGGAAAATGGTTAAGGTATTTAGAAGTGATAATGGTACAGAATTTGTCAATAATAACATGGATAAATTTTGTAAAGATAACGGAATTCTTCATCAGACCTCTTGCCCATACACCCCTAAGCAAAATGGTATTGCTGAGAGGAAACATAGGCATTTGTTAAATGTTGCTAGAGCCCTCGTGTTTCAGGGGGGATTACCTTTGAACATGTGGAATGATTGTGTTTTGACTGCTGTTTATTTGATTAACAAGATTCCAAATTCTGTCTTGTCTGGGAAATCACCTTATGAATTAGTGTATAATAGTGAACCAAATCTCTCTGTGTTAAAAACATTTGGTTGTCTTTGTTTTGCAAATGTTTTAAATAACACTGACAAGTTTTCATCTAGGTCTAAAAAATCTGTCTTTATTGGATATTCTAATGATAAAAAGGGTTATAAGCTTTATACCCTTGAGAGTAGAAAAGTTTTCTATTCTAGAGATGTTAAGTTCTATGAAACAGTGTTTCCATTTAAGAATGAGTATGAAAATAGTGAGTATGTTATGAGTTTTAAAAATAAGGACAGTTTAAACTTTTTAACATTTGATGATAATGAGTCAATGTCATATGATCCCAATGATGATAAGAGAGATGATGTACAGAATAGCAGTGAGGGCATAGACAATACATTACTAGGAGGTACTGAAAAAGCTAGTGAAACTAGAAAGAGTAGTTGTGATCTTAATGATAGTAAACTAGCAGAAGCCACCAATAATGTAGATGAAAATGCAACACTTGTTGATAATAATAGTGATTTTGAGGGTGATGACAGTCAATATCAAGATTTTGGTAATCTTTTTCAAAGTCCAGATAATTCTCCAGACAGACATGACTTGTTTAATCCTATAAAATCATCTAGGAAGGTTGTCATGCCTAAGAAGTTTAATGATTACAAGCTGAATGCTAGTGCTAAGTATGGCATAGAAAAATATGTTAATTACTCTTGTCTTAGTAAAGAGAATTACAATTTTCTACTAGCTTAAATAAAGTTGTTGAACCAAAAACCTTTTCTAAAGCCTCTAAAGATATAAGATGGCTTATGGCTATGAATTTAGAGATGGAGGCTTTAAACAGAAATGGTACTTGGATTCTTTTGGATCTTCCTCTTGGAAGAAAACCTATTGGTTGTAAGTGGGTTTACAGGGTTAAATACAAATCTAATAGAGAAATTGAAAGGTTCAAAGTAGACTAGTAGCTAAAGGATATAATCAAAGGGAAGGTATTGACTTTGATGAAACTTTTTCTCATGTAGTTAAAATTGTAACAGTAAGGTGCATCTTAACTTTAGCTGTTTATAATAATTGGCCTTTATACCAATTAGACATAAATAATGCTTTTCTATATGGAGATTTAGTAGAGGATGTTTATATGACCTTACCTGATGGTTACTTTGATAAAAATGATTAAAGAGTTTGTAAGCTGGTGAAGTCCTTGTATGGTTTAAAACAGGCACCTAGGAAGTGGAATGGAAAACTTACATCTGTTTTAATTGAAAATGATTTTATAATAAGTAAAAATGATTTTTCTATGTTTATAAAAAATAAAGATGAAGTTTTTATTGTACTTCTGGTGCATGTTGATGATATTATAGTCACTGGCAATAATGTGGAAGAGATTGAAAAGTTTAAGAAATTTTTGAGTTCCAAGTTCTTGATTAAAGATCTTGGTAAACTCAAATACTTTCTGGGTATTGAAGTTCTTGAGTCCAATGCTTCTCTTTACTTAACTCAAAGAAAGTATTGTTTAGAACTTCTTACTGAATTTGGTATGTTGGCTTGTAAGCCATGTGGAACACCTATTGATGTTAAAGAAGGTATGAACAGTAAGAATAAAGGTATTGAAATTGATAAACCTTTGAAAGGAGTTAATAACTATCAAAAGCTAGTTGGTAAACTGATTTATCTGACTCAAACAAGACCTGATATAAGCTATGTTGTTCATGTCCTCAGTCAGTATATGCATGCACCTATGCAGTTACATTTGAAACTTGCATTTAGAGTCTTAAGATATTTAAAAGGTTCACCTGGAAAAGGACTCACTTTTAATAAGAGTGATAGTCTTAATCTTGGTGTTTATGTTGATTTTGATTAGGCTAAGTGCAAGCTTACAAGAAAATCTATGACTGGATATTGTGTATTTCTGGGTAATAGTTTGGTATCTTGGAAAAGTAAGAAACAATCAATGTTATATAAACCATCTGCTGAGGCGGAGTTTAGAGCAATGAATAGTGTTACTTGTGAGGTAATGTGGATTATGAAAGTTCTTGCTGAACTTAATGTTCATCCAATGTTACCAGTTCCTTTGAGATGTGATAATAGCTCTGCAATACAGATAGCTGCTAATCCTGTATTTCATGAAAGGACTAAGCACTTTGAGATTGAAATCTTTTTCTTAAGAGAAAAAGTTGCTGTTGGAGTTGTTACTACTGTAAAAGTTAAGTCTGCGGACAACATAGCAGATGTCTTTACCAAAGGCTTGAGTGTTGATGAGCATCATAAGTTTTGTGAAGGTCTTGGTTTGTATGACCTTTACAGAGTTGGCTTAAGGGGGAGTGTTAAGAAGAGTGATTAAAGTCTAAACCAACTCTCAGGGACTGGTTTGGGAATAAGGTAAAGTTAAGGTATCTGTTTATTATTATTTTTATTATTATTTTGTTGTTTAATGAAGTGCAGGGGTGACTTTGACACTTTGTTGGAAGTATAAGGAGAAGCTGGAGCATAAGCTGAAAGTTCGATAGAGTTGTTAGGCTGGTAGTATATAATTTGTTATTTGCTCATTGTTGACTTAATTGTCTTTCATTATCTCTCTCTCAAAGAAAAACTTGTATCTTTCTGGTGTTCATTGTTTAGATCAATCTGTTTTGATCTTTAGTTTGATTTTCTTTCTCTTGTATGTACGATCACAAACCCAGGTATTACATTTGAAGTAATAGCCTGAGGCAGTTTAATAAAAGAATAAAGGGAGGTTAGTTGAATAAATCTTGATCTTTGTTAACTTTTCTACAACTTGTAAAAACACTATGATATAATGACAAAAGTTAAAACTTTCTAGCTAACAATTTACATGAATGATAATGAAATATGGAGTTACGTTTTTATTTTGCTATCATATGACCTAAAAGCATTTACTGAAAATAATGTTGGGTATACTATTTCACCTTTCGCCTTATCGGACTTACTATGATAAGTCAAGAATGACTGAGACCGAATACCTGTTTATAAACCAACTAGTGATGGACTGAAACGATACATCATACGACGATAAAAAAAGTGATCACTTAATCATTCAAAGATGTTCTAGTGGCAAAAGGATTTGTAGATATGACTTCAAAGTATGTGAGGTCTCAAGTTCAATTCCTGTTAAGTGCAAATAAACTTGAAGTGGTCACGTCAACCTCCTGATAAGAGAGCGCTTTACCTGGTTTGAGTCTGTGTGACGATAGGCTCAAACCTCGTAAATTATTCGATCAATATGTCAGAAATCATGGTTAATAAAAAATAAAAAAAATGATCACTTTTACTTGTTACCTAAATAGCAAGACTGGACAAACAAGAGGCGAGATGCGATATGTGAGCCCTATATACACGTCAGTTTTGCACATATGTGACCGAGAGTTGTCTACATGTGTGAAAAATAATAACTTAATTATTGTTTCTAAAAACCTCCACAACGATATGAACTAAAAAAGTTAAGGGGTCTGTTTGATAAGTGTTTTTTTAAGCTTTTATAAAGCTGTTAGCTTTTTTGTTAAAAAACTAATTTAATAGTTCTGTTTGTCACAACATTTTTTAGAGCTGTTAGCTTTTTATTTTAACCAAATAGCTCTTAAATCAAAAGCTGTTCCATACAGCTTTTTAGATTGTCAGAGCTGTTAAAGCTGTACATTACTGATATAACCTCCAACCATATTATAATTTATTAAAAAATGTCTTTTTAAGTCATTTTACATCTTACCTTTACAGTTAACAGCTAATATATCAATTACTTTTATTAAATTAACAGCTTTTTAGCAAACAGCTTACAACTTACAGTTAACAGCTTACAGCTTACAGTTAACAGCTAGTTTTGCCAAACATAGCCAAGAACTATATAAGTTTTCAATCAATATACTACAACACCCATTACACGTGAAATTGTTAGCGGGTGTGAATCATATTGATTAAAAACCTAATACAACTCTACACCACAAATCACCTTAGAGCTTTAGGTATCGTAATGTCTTAACGGGCGTTGGTCGGCATTGAACGGTGTTACGATACCCTGCTTGAAAAATTTCTAACGCCGTTTGTCTCGGCGTTGTTTAGACAACGCGTGTTAGGGAGTGTTTTTAAAAAAATATTGTTTTACCCTAGCAGTATTTGTTTACCTTCTCTCATGTTTCTTCTTTACCTTTTTCTGTTAATGTTTTCCTTTTTGCCATTATTTGCTGCCAGATGAAGAGGCTGCCATTGTTTGCAGGGACATAGGAAGAAGAAGGGTATAGGTTGGAGGAGCATAAAATAAAAAGAAACTTTAGTTGTGTTTGTATGGGTTTTTTTCCCCATTTAATAATTATATAAGCTCAAAAAAAAACTTAAAATTATTTGTAATTTTATAAGCCTATAAAAGACCTACTATGTATTATGTTTTGTAGTATATTTTCTTTTAATATATTTTGTATCTATGATTATAAATGAAATAGTTAGTTTATTTAATAAACAAAATAATTGGTAAGGGGTTTTTGAAAAAAAAAAGATAAATGGTGTTGATGAGTGTTATGATTAGAGTGGTCAGTGTTATTTTGGTGCTATGTTGATGTGACGGTGATATGATAATATTATTTGATGGTTTTGGTGTTACGACACCTAAAACTCATATACAAAATGATATATAAGCTATCAACATTTCTTGCGTCAACCGATGTGGGATTAACTATTGAAATGGTCAAAGTACACAAATCTTTATTTTGAATGTGAAAGGGTTATTGTTATTCTTGTTTTTGCATTTTTTATAACGTTATAATTCATCTCATCTTTTAGTAGAACTTTAGGGATTATCGTCCAAAAATGTCTTTACATACTTTCGCTCAAAATAGTTATCAAATCCCTAAAGAACTTGTGTCTGTTTTACGAAAGTTTGTATCATGAAAAACAAGAGAAATAGAAAAGCTAATAAAATGCATACAACATTACCTCTAACCTAAATGCATACAACTTTTGATCTTTTTACAAATAGTTTAGTATATCCTCTTACAATATATGTTTATGTATCATTCTATCCACATAATAATATTATATACTTTTCTCTATTAATTCTTTTTTTACATTTAAATCGTTCGTTCTAATATTTGTCAGTATTTTATGAGTAGGAAGATTTATAAATTGTTCTTATAAGAAGAAATAGCATTTTCGTTTTGCAAAAAGGGACCCTCAAAACCCTTGCTTCTGTCTCTAACAAAAAAACTTTTTCAATTGATTTAAACAATGCTTGCTAAAAGTTTGTATCATCTATTGTTAATACACCGTACTTTTGAAAAGAAACATTAAAATTATGAAAAAAAGGCATTTTTAAAGTAAAAATAAAAAGTTAAGAATGAAATAAATTTTCATACCCTAGGCAAGACTCACCTATTTTCTACTGTAATAGGTTTAGGTTACATTGCCAAAGGTATTAAACCATATATCAACCCATCCATGTGTTATGTGTAATCCTTATACTCAAATGGTATATAAGCAAGCAACAAGTTCTTGTTTCTATTTCAACCTATGTGGGCTTAAATGTTGAGTGCTCTTCATAATAATGCACCTATATGTAATATGGATTCATTCAACTTTATTAACATAATCTGTACCATCTTTGTTGTTTTTAGGAAAAAAAATCTTATCAAATTAAAGCTAATTTGATAGGTTAAGTTTTTAATTATAATAGAATTAAATGTATTACATTTTATTAAAAGAATTTTCTTTTAAGATTTATCTAAATTCATGGCAAACATGATCAATTAAATTACTTTTAATTTAAGAAGATTTTGATCTTTTTTATCCATGACTCTCGCTGCAACTTTGAATAGGTCAAGAGATTCGTTTTCAAAATTCATTGTTTGATTCAATTTCTTGAACACCTTGTTTTCAAAATCATCAATGAATAGTAATAATTAGAACATCGTATTGATCGATACTAATAAACATCCTTAATTAAAAGTGGAACAAGGATTAGTAATTAAATCATCTTTGAATCCTTTGAGTGATTTCACAACGCCCAGTATTACGACTACATAAGCAGCACATTCCTTGTTCCGAGTATTTTGGTCGTGGTTTTGAGGTATTGGCGTTTACATTTGCCGGTACTCATGCTACATTTATTTTGTTTTCCTCGAGATTGATATGTTCTTCGTTGTTGGTGTGTCTTTTTCTTTTTTCTTTAAACGGCAACTATCTCGAAACATACGTACAACAAATCTATCTCGCATGTCATAAGCAAGACTTCAATCCAAAACCATTTTTCTGTTAGGGAGCTTCTCACAAAAAAAATGTACAATTGGAACACAAATACACAATCCCTTTGATAAACACGGATTAACTATATTGGTATCATAAACGTGCACAGCTCCAAAAATGCTATAATCGACTGAAAATTAAACTACTAACAACTAACAACTGACTTAGCCAATATGAATGCCCTGATGAGCTTGATGGCTTCTGTTTTTTGATATATTGTAATTTGTATTTTGTTAGACATTTTGCTGTTTTATCTATTATTTTTACAAGATAGGAGAGATGAGCTCGATACCAATTATGTTCTGAATTCGTCCTGATTTAATGCTTCCGATTTTTTCTGATTTAAAAAGTTATGTATCGATCTCGTATCGAATGGGATTTGAATGTCGGTACCGGTACACTGTTTTTCTCGGGAATCTCCCGATTTGGTACCGATCACGTACCGAATTAGTGGTCCTGAAATTTTTTCACCTTATTTCGTAGTCTTGGTATCGTATCGAACAAGATTTGATTACCAGAATTCGATACAGTTTCAGGTTCGATTCAAGTTCAAATTCAAGATTCGGGTCAAAATGAGTTTTTTTTTTTTTTTTTTTGTTGGTATTTATCAAATACACCTGTTGTTTAATTTATTATTTTGACACTTTTACAAGTTTGACCCTTTTGAGCAATCCCCGCCCTATTTATCAATACACATGTTTTATTTATGATTTTGGAAGAACTTCATATATACGGATGAAATATTAAAATTTACATATTTTTTGCAATACAAGTATCCATGCATGATGTATAATGCTTAACGTTTTAAAAAAGTTTTTTTAGATATACGTAAATGCCCTTATTATTTGTACACCTTTTCAAGTTTGACCTTTATTTACGCAATCTTCATCCTAACAACATTGTTTTAAGAAACAAGAACAGTTATGCTGAATTCAAATAATAAGTATTGAAAATTTTAAGTCGAACTTTGTTGTAAATGTTAAATTTCCATTGTACGAGAGTGTATGTGGAAGTGGTCGTTCGACTTCAAGTTTTCAACACTTTACAAAAGAATATCATGGACATGTATAGGAATGTAGAACCAAAGTGCTTATGTCTCAATATTAACCAATGTTCTGGGATCTAGGTCTGCTTAAGAAATACAGTATGCGATAGTTTGCGATTTAAAAATCATGAAACTGTTAGATGCCATTTTAAAAATACAAGAGGTGAGGGTCAAGGGCAGTGACGAAGCCAGGATCTGATATATGAGTGGGCCAAATGTAAACATCGGAATTAACCAATAAAATGTCGTTGTGTTAAAATTTAGATAATAGGTTATTTATGTTTTTTTTTTTTTGAACGTTTAAAATCATGGATACAACCAAAAATGACGTGCACAATAAAACTAAAAATGTTCTATATACGCTACTTTTGATAGTAAAATTGGACTAAAAATGTAATGAAACGTATGCCTAGCTTGATTTATAGCCTCTAACAACTGATGATGCTTTTAAATATAAACTAAAAATAGTTTATGTGGGAAATTTTCTCAGAATTGATAGTCGGGTTTTAATTTCCATCGTAATGCCTTGAAGCCCCTTAATGGGAAACTGGATGGCTAGCATGAGGTTGATATTCTCTTCGTTTTTTTTGAACGACAGTTTGGTGCAGCGGAGTATCTTGCGTGCCACCGGGGCACCAAGTCTCTCGACCCGAGTTCGAATCATCTCACGAAGAGAATATCAACCCCATGCTAGCCATCTAGTTTTCCATTAAGGGGCTTCAAGGCATTGCGATGTGATTCAAACCCAGTTGCCAATTCTGGGAAAATCCCCCATATGGAGAATGACAGGAGTCGAACCCCTGACCCCCCCACATGAAGACTTGATATTCTCTTCGTGAGATGATTCAAACTCGGATTGAGAAACTAGATGCCTCGGTGGCACGCAAGATACTCCGCTGCACCATACTGCCGTTAAAAAAAAAACAGTTTATGTTGAAATTATATTTTGAAAGACCAAATTTAAGTAAGCAGTATGAAATATGTAGCAAGTATAAAAATCTCGGGGTGGGCTTTGGCCAACCCAAACCTAAATGTAGCTCCGTCCCTGGTTATGGGTTCAAACCTCATTAGGTGTATACACTTGAGGGTGGCTACGGAGGTTCAACTGCGACGACTTCGAGCTATCCGAAAGAGTAGTCGCCTTGAGATTAGTTGGCTCGCAATGTCGAGTCAGAAATTCAAGTATAAAAAAAAAAGAGTTGTAGACTTTAAGAGGGGTTTTCGGTTTTCACACATGTCTGCTTTCATATTTCTTTTAAAATACACATATAAGTAGGAAACTAGACGAGTACTCGCGCATAGCGGCGGAATTTGGTTAGTGACAAATAATTTACACTATTCGATATTATGGTAAGTGTTTCGTGTACGTTCAAAATAAAACATGAAAAGATCAGATTGATATTATAGAATGTTTTAATATATGACAATTCAATGCTAGAAAAAATATTAAATAAACGTGTATCCAAAAGCATATAAAAACTTTTAGTAAAGCTGAAAGTAAAACATTACATCAGAGTTTATGAGCTAACTAATAATAAAGGTACTCGTTAAGTAAACCCTACATATTATATTAGTTGGTAAACAATTTAGAAAACTGGGTTAATCCGAGTTTACCCGATGACTCGACCAGGTCGATTTAAAAACCGGGTTTCAAAACATTGAAAAATGGCATCGTGCATAACTTCATATGTTTATTTATTTTCGTTGCACGTCAATAATTCATCTCCAAATGACTTTAATGTGTTCACATAATATAGTTTATATATGCATTAAGATGTTTAAATTATAAATGTAGTATAGATTAGTGGGACCTACATTTTTCAACCATTCAACATTGTCAACTTTCAACCAAATGAATACATCCTTTATAATATAGTATAGATAGATACTCAATATACTAGTAAAAACAAACTAACATATGGCAAATACACTACTCCATTCTAAGAGCACTAAAAGCGACAAGCCATAGAAGTTGGTACTACGAAAAAAAAGTGTGCCACATATGGTATCATATTATAAACAGGGACGAAGTATAGATCTAATATAACCAGATATACAAACGTTTCTAATCTTAATTTAACATGGTTAAATAGTGAATTAAAACAAAGAGTTTAAACATTTTTGATGAACCAGATGCATTTTATATTCATTTGAGAGAAATCGATGTTTGTTTCAAAAACTAACAATACATAAAAAAAATTCATAAGTGTCCCCACATCCGCGGAACACTCCTGGCTCCTCCTTGATCATAAACAACATGGCACCACATATTATGAATAATGGTAAAGGAAAAAGAAGTGAGACGAAATGACTAAAAAAATGGTGTTCTAAGTATACATACACACCACTTTATTATAAATATCACAACGCAAGTTTTCTTGAGCTGATATTTACGACGCGAGGTGCCTTGACACCAACTCTAGAATAGTACGCCAAAAAATTCTTGGGCTGGAAAGGCATGAGGCTAAGCACCAGCCGACCAATCCGTTAGCTCTAATGCATTCATAAAGTGTATTTTAACATAACGGTACGCCATATAAATTTGCTGATTACTTCATCCGTCACATAAATAGAGTGCACAAAAAAAACACGCGGATTAATAAAAATATTATTTTTTCACCTTTTTCTTTTTTATTGCTTACATAATTATCAGTTTACATTTAACCAATTAATTTATAACTTTTTTATTATTTGTAAAAATATTTTTAAATGAAAATGATATAGTAAAATTAATATATATTAATTATTTATTTTTAGAAGTAAACTACAATATTAATTTGAGATGTGAATTAAAATTTCAAGATGATAAAAGTATATCTTAAAAGGGTTGGGTGTTATGGTTTTTAGGCCTCGCCACTTCGACGAGTACCCTCGCCATCTCTCGCCACCATATCGCAGCAGCTCGCCAATCATGTTTCGCCACTAAACTGAGGAACAAAATGACAATTTTATTCACTTTATCTCTCTTTCTTTTTTCTTTTCTTTATTCTTTCGTGAATTTTTTTTCTTGGAATTTTTTAATTACAAGTGTTGTGAAAAATATGATAAATAAAGATATGGCACAGATCATTCATCCAACCAACCACCCCTTGGTGAAATTTACTGACAATCAAAGTACAAAACAAGAAGATAAAGATTAGTTATCAAACGAGTGCTAATCGAACGATTACAATAGAAAAGTTTGAGATCGTCCCAACTATGTTGATCCGATCTCCATCACATACATAGATCACTCTAACACACAGAAACAAGATGAAACTACAACTCCCAGGTCAAAGATCTAAGATTTTAGAGAGAGAGATAAGAAAGAGTGTTTGGTGGTTGTGTGTGAAAACAAGAGAGAGTGATAACCCTAACTTATAATGAGTTAGAGTATATAGCAGCATATCCCCAACGTTACATAAACATATCAATGAAAGACAAATCCCAGTATCCAAAGCAAGTCCAACATGAGCACAAAAGAGGAGAATCCACAATAGATAAAAAAGGTCCTTCAACTTTAAACCTGTGGACATAAAGGGAACAAACAAGAAACAAAACAATAACTTAGAAATATTGATAAAATAAGACCCTTCCTCAATCTGAACAAGGAAGACAAAGATCACTTCCCAAACATGTCCACAAGCCTCAATTGCTTGTAGAGTTTCAAATGTTGAAATATTCCACGAGCTTTGGTATAAATATCAGCAGTTTAATCAGTTGATGCTGTAAGTTTATGGACTTATATTTAATAGTCGCGTGATAGGATCGAACTCGAGATTACGGGATTGCACACAATACGTAAAGAGTTAATATATTTAATAAATATATTTATTGTATTTATTAATTTATTTAATAAATATATTTATGTATTTATTAATTTAACCGAGCAAGTAACTATATAACCTTAACAGTCATTAAATAATTAATAGTTAAGTTATAACGAGCGTAAATAAATATATAATATGAGTAAATAAAAAGAAAGAAGTTTGGAAAATTCCGGAACACCCCTAAGGGGTGTTATAGGCGGCCGAATATGGGCTCAAAGGGAGGGGGGGGGGGGGGGGGGGGGCAATTGTTTTCTTTTATTTATCTTGGGCTATAAGGGTTTAGGCCTATAAATACACCTCCTAACTTCTCATAATTCACACATCATAAATCTTTTCCCCTCTTCTTTCTCTTGGTCGATCGCCGGCCCCCACCAACAAAGGGTTTCGGTTGGTTTTCTTGGTTGATCGATTGTATACTTAATCTAGTCCTAGCCCCTCTCTAGGGTTGTTGGGTAGATTAATTACAAGCGTTGTAGCTTGGTTTTCACGTGCTAGAATCATGGTTAGCTCATTGTATTACGTGTGTACAAGAACGTAATATGGTCTTACTTTAGACTATATCTTGGTATATACGGTTTAAACCCGAATCGGTGATTTGTTCTTCGTCTTGTAGAATTGCTTTAGCGTAAAGGTATGTAACCCTAATTCGATTCATTATAATTATGTTATTAATTATGATTTTGTTAAATCGCTTCCGCTATATGTGCTTTGATCTCGTTTAGGGTTTTATATAATTGTTATGATACTAATAAACATCCAGTGGCATGGAGAGCCGTTTTAACATGTTATAATTATAAAAAATCTAAAGTTTTTTAACTATAATTGTTTTGAGTTAAAACTACATGTTTTTTAGGTTATTCATAAAATTAGGGTTTTGTTTTAAAAATTAGGGGTTTTACTCTATTTTTAATAAAAAAAGGAATTATTTTGAAACCCTAAATTACATGTGGGATAATTTTAGATTATGTTACATGATTAATTGTTATGTCATGTATGGTTACGATCCATAGAAATTTAATTGTTAAGATTTGTGGGGATTCCATGATTACGTGCATGTTTTCATGGATCGTAAAATTATATGTTTATATAGTTTTATGTGCTATGTGATTATTTGATTCAATAAATCTAGAATTAGGGAAGACTTTTATATAGAGATATAAAGACCTAGATTTGATGATTATTGAATAAATCGTATGCATGTGGCTATTTGATTTATTTGTTGCACATATAAATTGTTATTATGTGTTTATGATTTAATTTTTTTACTTGTTTATATAAAATTGTTGAATTGTTGTAAACAAGGGTTTTTTTTTGAAAAGATTAATATGAACTAAATCATATTAAAAATAATAATTTGTTAAGAGATTTAAATTACATAAGATTACGTTGATTGGTGAATTGCAATAATAATCTAACGGCCTACTCAATTTGACAAACTATAAAGTGGGTATAACGCACCGCTGGTCATGTACCTGGTTAAGGAAGGAGGTGTTATGCCATTAGTCGCTGACCAAATTCCCGGCTTGCCTGTGCGTCAAATTGTAATTACCTACGATTATTAATTGAATTGTACCTTAAGGGTGATTTACCACAAATTCACATCCGAACCACAATGAATAAGGGTATTGCTTTGTGCGTAGCCGAGTTCTAGCAAAGTACGATGTGATGAGTTGTGGGTAAATTCTTTAATTGGTTTAACCAATACCGCAACATAATTTATGAAGAAATTTAATCTCATGAAAAAGATTACTAAATATTTATTAAACTTATGCTATGGAGATTGTATCCATGCTTCTCCATACATTGATCTTGACATCAAAATTTATACCCTTAAAAATTTAAGTCGAATGCTCCTAATTGACGAACAGTTGAAATTACTTCGTCATCAAATGAGATTTTTGGATGATGTTGTGATGGAGAGAAAACCGTTTGTAGAATGAGAATTCGTCTGATAGTTTTATGTTACTCAGATTAGACGACTTAATTAAGTTACTCAGTGAGATCTGAAAACTCAATGCATTTAGAAGGGATGAAACATGTTTATAATGCAAAACGTTTTTGGCAATGTAAATCCCTTAAATATCTAGAAATTGAATATTGTTTGTCAATTGAATTGTTCGACAAGTCATTGTGTTGAGTACATTCATTACTAGTAGATCAACTGATGTAATGGATCTATGTCAATATAGTTCTAAAATTCAAGGAAAATAATAGGTTTTAATACCAGGGTAATTTATTTTCTTGAAAGTATTTTGTTATCGAAAATACTAATATTTGAACTTATTTCTGTAGAAATGGCTCAACCCACTAATAACACGATAAGTTCTGCGTTCAAAGCTTTCTTTAAACGACCTGAACTTACTGGCCCAAACTTTAATGATTGGTACGCCTCGCTAAGAACTGTCTTGAGAGTAGTGGGTACCATCTATATCTTGACTACTCCCTATCTGGAGGATCTTGCTGAAGGAGCATCTGATGCGCAAAGTCTTGAACACGCTGCTAATATTATAAGCACTCTGAGGTGGCTTGCTTAATGCTAGGAAAAATGGCTCCTGCACTTCAAAAGAAGTATGAGCTATTTTCTCCAAAGCGAATGCTTGATGAGCTCAAGGCTATGTTCGAGAAGCCGCAAGCTGTGGAGATCTACAAATTAGTAGATGCTTTGCATAGCTGCAAGCAAGCTCTAAGAAAGTCTGTAAGTGCCCATTATTTGGAGATAAGGGGTTATATGGAACAGTTCATTGCACTAGGACAACCCTATGATCATAATATGGCTATCAACTTGATAAATAGGTCCTGTTAATGCAAAGCAATGCCAAAAAACATTGTAAGTATTAATTAATCTTTCTTAGTTTTAATCGCGACAAATTACAAAGACATTTATTGTCAAACACAGTCATAAAACGAATTATCTAACAAACACTATCATCAAGGTAATAATCATTACACTAACATATCTTAATCATGCTTAGTGATCATAAAAGTGATTAGCCTTAAAACTCACTTTTGTCAAACATAACAAAAGATTTTTAATAAACTTTATTTTTAAGAAAATGTTTTATTAAAATGAAAATGCAAATTTGAATATGGCATATTCCAAATGCCATAAGAATATCCTTTGAAGGTTTAAACAGCCTCAGATATTTCAAATTCAATAAAAGACAAAAATGAGCGGACTCTACGCCGGCGGCACCTTAACACCTACGGCGGTTCCTTATCGATAAGACACCGTGGGCTCCAATAAGGAACCGCGGGCAGATATAGCCGTTGGATGTTTTGTCCTATAAATAGTGGATCAAATCTGCGTTCTCATTAACCCTTTTTGGACATCTTCTTCAGCCTTCTTTCTCCTATCTAATCCTAGTCATTTGTTTTTTTTTTGAACGGCAAATTTTATTCAAAACTAGCAAGGCGCTAGAAAATTACAAAGAGTAGTCCTCTAAAGGATTCATAATCCAATTGTTCAAAGAAAAAGAATACATTTTGTTTCTAGTAGAGAACCATCTAAAGGAGCAATCAACAATCTTATCAAAGAGAAGATTGCGTCTAGGAGTATCGGTATTGAAGATCATTTCGTTACGAAAATTCCATAATGACCACAAAACCACGCTGCAAATGACATCTAAAATCATCTTCTTTTTGGAAGGAAACTCATCAATCCAAGCATATAGATCTTTGATAGAAGAAATAGTAGGAATGGAAAGGTCTAACCAATTTAGAACACGAATCCAAACCGTTGTAGCCAACGAGCAGGTCCACAAAGTATGATGAGAAGTTTCAATCCCTTGATCACAAGTAGGACAGGAAATAGAAGCAATGTCAATACCTTTCCGACTAAGATTCCACCTGGAGGGTAACCGGTCACGCAAAGTCCTCCAGATAAAAATGTTAATCTTTTTAGGAAGCAAACTGTTCCATCTAGTTTCGTCACCTCCATCAAGAAGAAGAAGATTATTGATGTGTTTGCGGGCATTTTTAACCAAGAAAACAGGGGGTTTGATGCTCCAAACCCAAGTATCAGCATGATCAGAAAGGTTTATACCTGACAGCATGTTGTGTATATTAGCGAGATGTATAGCATTGGTGCCACTATTGATGTTTCGAGACCAGGTGAATTCCATCCTTGGTTCCAGCAATCGCGAATCATAGAATCTTTGTTCGTGCTAAGGCGATAGAGGCGAGGAAATTCATTTCTGAGAGCTATGTTGCCAATCCAGATATCATGCCAAAACTTTGTAGATGTACCACTATTAACGTGCCTCCTCAAAGAGGAAAGAGGAATGAAACCTTTGTCGTGCATCGTGTTGATGGATCCAATAATTCTGCCCCAAACCCCGTTGGTTTTAATATTACTGAAGAAAGAGGAAGCATCCTCATTTGTACCATGAATAGCAGCAATCAAACGAACCCAAAGAGCGTCTCGGTTATTAAGGAAACGCCAACGCCATTTTTGAATAAGGGCATGGTTAAGGGAGTATAAACTGCCGATGCCAAGGCCGCCTTTATTCTTTCCAGCAAGAATCAACATCCAAGCAATCCAAGGAATCTTTTTGGTGTTTTCTTTGCTACCCCAAAAAAACTTAGATCTAATAGATTCCAGCTTCTTATTCACAAAAATAGGCATCGGGAAAAGAGAGAAATAATACGTACCTAAAGCGCCTAGCACCGAAGTGATAAGAGTGGATCTACCACCAATGGAAAGAAGCGAGGCTTTCCAAGTAGATAGCCTTTTGGTAAACTTATCAATGATTGGATCCCAACTTTTGACAAGAGCCATGTTTTTGTCAATAGGAAGACCAAGATAATAAAAAGGAGATCCCATAGCGTTACAACCTGTGAGAGTGGCAAGGAATTCGACCTCTTCATACGGCACACCTATTCCAAGGAGGTTAGATTTTTGATAATTGATCTTAAGACCAGAGACACGGTGGAGACACTCCATAATCGTGACCAAGTTTTGAACGTTATAACGCGTCCATTCACCAACGAACAAAGCGTCATCCGCGAAGAAAAAGTGAGATATACTCAAATGGTTAATTATAAAACCTTTGTATAGACCAGCTGCCATGGCATCATTCATTGCGACATGTAAACCTTCCATAGCGACGATGAAGAGAAAAGGGGATAAAGGGTCCCCTTGCCGAAGACCACGTTGAATGTTGAATTCACGAGTAGGGCTTCCGTTGATGAGGATCGAAGAAGTGGCTGAATTTAAGCAACCAAAAATCCACTTTATCCATGTTTCATTGAATCCTATAAAATGCATGACCTAGAATAAAAAGTCCCATGAAATAGTATCGAAGGCTTTTTCAAAATCGATTTTAAAAATCATGAGCTTAGCCTTTTTACGCTTGCACCATTGTTACTTCACTAATCATGAGAGGCCCGTCGAGAATCTGTCGATTTTTGACAAAAGCAGATTGTTCCTGGCTTATGACAGAATCAATTACACATGCTAAACGATTTGCCAAAACTTTAGCAATGATTTTGTACTGGGCCCCTATAAGGCTAATGGGACGGAAGTCGCTAATCACCATAGGGTTTGGAACTTTTGGGATAAGAGATATAAAAGAAGCGTTGCATCCACGAGGTAAAATACCAGAGCTGAAAAAATGATGTACAAACTCCAGAATTTCGCCTTTGATCATATCCCAAAACTTTTTGTAGAAAGCAAAAGTGAAACCGTCCGGCCCCGGGGATTTATCCGAACCACAATCCCAAATGGCTTCTTTGATCTCTAATTCAGAACATGGAGAAGCAAGGTAATCATTTTGGTCATCGCTAAGAGATTTATAGAAAGAACTTCTACTGGTAACTTTTGCCACTTCAACTTTTTGGAATTTATTTTCATAGAAAGTGAGAAAAGCTTCCTTGATATCGATGGGATCCTCAATCCACTGACCGTCTAATTTTATCCCTTGAATAGATAAGTACCGACGCTTCTTATTGATGATGGCATGAAAGAACTTGCTGTTTTCATCCGCTTCAATGGCCCAATTGATTTTCGCTTTTTGTGCAAAGTCATGGTTTTCCTTATCAACAATGTCTCGAAGTTTATCAATCCAAGAAGGTCTGAGAGAGGCATCCATTGTATGGTTAGAACGTGTAGCAACACATTCATCAAAATCCTTGATCTTCTTGATGAGATCCTCTTTCTCCCTATACTGAGAATTATTCCTGTTTTTAGACCATGCTTTAATAACAGGTTTTAAGTCTTTCATTTTGTTTTTGAAAGAAATAATGGGATTTGTACAATGGACATTAGGGACATGTTGAACCCATAAGTCGGTAACAGTGGCGTTGAGATGTGTTTCTTGGAGCCAAGAGTTGAAAAGTTTAAATGGGATGGGCCCAAAATCAACCTTCAAAGGAGATAACAAAATGGGTCTATGATCTGAGATGAGACAATCCAAAACCAAAGCTGAATAGTTCTGAGTGATGGGAGTTAGACCATCTGAAACGAGGAAACGATCGAGCTTGCTTAATTTATCTCCTCGTTTGTTAGTTCGAGTAAATAAATGGCCCCCAAGCGGAATGTCCCAAAGATTAGCATCATGAATAAACTTGTTGAAAACATTGGCAGAAGTGGGGTTGAAAATCGTACCTATTCTTTCAGTGGCATATCGGACAACGTTAAAATCACCAAATATGAAATAGTGATCTGGGTTATTCGCCTTGAAATCAATAATCTTGTTCCAAAGAGTTTCTTTTTTCCTATCTTCTTGTGGTGCATAAACGTTAATCATGAAACAACGTGTATTGGTAGATATCCAGATACCTTCAACAATGAGGATATGATCAAAGGAAGAAACTTCAGTCTTTGAAAATATATTCGGGTCCCAAATAGAAACCAAACCTCCTGATCTACCAGAAGAGGGGCATTCCGCATAGTCAAATTGGAAATTACCCCAAGAGCTCTTCACCTTAAAAGGATCTACCTTGGGAGAATGAGTTTCTTGAATGCCAAGAAAAGAAACTTTGTGCTTGTTACAGAGCTTTGCAATAGCTTTACATTTACCCAATCCCAATCCACAAGAGTTAAAAGACATGATATTAATCACTTAATGTGTTAAGTATGTTTATTCATGATTATCCTCTTGATCTCCTTCCTTACCTTGTCCAAAGAGAAGATCACTCACACACTTGTGATGTGATTAAAGATGTAGCATTGATGAAGATCACCTTCTCCTAAAGATCTAGTCATGTTCATCATTTGTTTATTTGTGGCTTGAGTAGATCCAATGTATTTCTGAATACTTGGACTAGTTGTGTTCATCCAAGCTATTTTTGAATACTTGGATTAGAGTTGTGTACATCCATTGCACATGTGTGTGCTTGGTTTTATGTTGTGTAGATCCAAGCTACCTGTGTGTACTTGGATATGTTTAGTTGAGTTGTAATTAGTTGTGTTAGTTCTCACTAAACTATAAAGTAATGTGGTTCTGTCTTGTGAGTTCTCACTAAACTATAAAGTGATGTGGTTGTGTCTTGTGAGTTCTCACTAAACTATAAAGTGGCATGGTTGTGTCTTGTGAGTTCTCACTAAACTATAAAGTGACGTGGTTGTGTCTTGTGAGTTCTCATTAAACTATAAAGTGATATGTAGTCGTGTTGTATGAAGTTCTCACTTAGTTTCAAAGTGAAGAGTCGTGAAGATTGGTTCTAGCTTTGGATTAGAACTCGACATCTAGCCTTGTGTCGGAAAATGGTGAAGTAGGCAACGTTGTGAAGATTGGTTCTACCTTTGGATTAGAACTCGCCATCTAGCCTTGTGTCGTGAAAGAGTGAAGTGGGCGACGTTGTGTAGATTGGTCCTAGCTAAGATTAGGTCTCGACATTTAGCTTAGTGTCGGAAAATAATGTGGCGACGTTGTAAGGTTTTCTCCTCCAAGAAGGGAGCTTGTGGATATAGTGGAAATCTCGAGTAAGGTGTACTCGAGAAGTGGAGTAGGAACGAGGATAGAGCCTCGTTGCCGAACCACTATAAATCTTGGTGTCTTCCTACTAGGTTGTTTCTTTCCTTACTCTTTACTAACATTCATTATCACTACACTTACTATATATTGTTAATGCATTAGAATTGAACCTAATCATTATGCAACTAGCTTTCAAGTAAAAGATAGTTTTGTGCACTTACCTAATTGAAAGGAATTTTAATTAGGAGATAAACCGATGAGAAACTATTCAACCCCCCTTCTAGTTTCTACAATTGGTATCATATCGATGGTGGCACAAGATCTTTGAAGTATATTGTACTTTAAAACTTGGATCGATCCATTGTCTCCTCAAATTAGAAGGTTAAGTTGTACTAAAGTTTTTCTTTGGTCAAAACTATTTTTTGTTGAAAATAAGCCTTTTAAAATTTTAATATTGCATATTACTTAAATTAGTAGTATTAATGCATTTTAGATTTACTCTTGAAAAATATCTACTAGTTTGCATCTTGTTATGTGTAGGTACTCATGAAGATAAATCATTCCATTGATTGTGGATTGAGTTACTTACACTTGTAGAAAACTCATCTTCTTTGATTTCCAACATCATTGAATGATGATATCAAGATGGGTAGAAGTGATACTAGTCTTTGAAGACTTAGTAGTCATTATTAGTCATAGTTGGGCTTTGCATCGGTTCCTTGATAGCTCGGAATGCAATTTGTGGCCTAGGTACGCTTTCGTTCTTCCACACGCCCTATTGATCATTCTTTTGATCATTAATTGACTATATGCTTGCTCTTGGCTACCTTGCCTTGACATTTATTTGTGGTTTGTGATTCTTATCTTTTTCCCTCTCAAACCTTTATTGCTTGGATACTTGACTCACTATGGAGATGTAGGGTGAGTTAGTAGAAGCTTAAAGTATCAAGCATGATTTCCATGGTTTGCACCCTTACGGTTAGTAGGCCCTATATTATGTGTAACTTGTGCAATTAAGCTCATCTCTAGGATGATTAGTGAATCCCTTGAGATACCAACATAATTCATTAAGTTGTAGGTGGACTTTACACATTTGGAATTGAAATATTCCAAGGATATTGTTATTGTTAATTCTAGGAATAATTATCCAATCATGTGGGAGAGGAAGTGAATATATACTTTTCTCATATTTTGAAATAGAATAAGACTACTCTTGAAAATGATTTTATTCTATGCATCAAAATTGCTTGGTATAATTCATTACCAAAGCCGTTTAGACTATCGCCAGAATGGCACGTCTTAAACCACTATATATGACACAAGCTCTTCACCTCCTCAATTTGAAGAATGTCATTTGTCCTTTGAGCAATTTTCTTGGTCTTGATTCACTTCTCTTGACTCCTCTCCATTTGCCTTTTTGCTATGAGCAGTCGTTTGTTCGTTTCGATCTTTTCCTATCTCAATTCAACTCGTAATCCTTTAACAAGGCATTATTACCTAGTGTTGTGGTGGTCCAATGATATCCTAAAAGGTTTAAGATATATATTTAAGTATTTTTTAAAAAAAATTGGTTTTCAAAAATGCATTGTCTTTCTTTGATAAAAACCTGCCTTTATAGGCGGTTCTTTATCTCTGGCGGCTCAGAGGCGCGGTTCCTTATCGATAAGGAACCGCGGGTAGTAACTTTTATCAGAGCGCCAGTTTTATTAAAATATATTTTTCAAACTAGTCCTTCTCTCTCCTTCACACACAACCGACGATTTTCTCTTGTTTTTCCACCATTGTTGAAGCTTCAAAAAAACCTTCAATCACTCAAATTAATTGATTCAAGTTCGTGGGTTTCCCTCATCCATCATCCAAGATCAATTAATTGTAAGTTATTTCTTTCAATTTCATCTAATTAGTTCTAGGGTTCATACATTCATAATTGGGGATTTTTAAAATTGACATTGAATTAGAACCTTACTAGGAATAAGAGTTGACATAGTATTGTTACTATGATTCCCTAGGTTCATATTCATTGAGATTTAACTAAAACCTATTTGTAGAACAAATCCGAATTTTGACTAAATAGTTTGGTTGATTGATGGAATTGATATGAACCCATGAACAAGTTGGTAATGGTATTGTTAAATGTTTACCTAAAAACCTTGTTTTGAAAAAAAAAACAGTGTTCTAGTTCATTATTGATTTTACATAATTCATATGTTTTGATCAATGATGAAATGGGTACATTGTGAACATGAGAATGACAAGGATTAATCCTTTGTGTGTCAAGCTATTGATGAAACACATTCTCATCTTTTGAAATTTTTATTTTTATTTTTCTTATGAGTGATTGGAGAAATATTTTTGTTTATTTGTTGCCTCTATCCAACTTCAAAACTCCTATTCATCTCTTTCAAAACGTTGTTTCCATGAAGGTAGAACCGTTGATGAAGAAATTACGGGTTATGACTATATCAAATCTATGTTTGAGCCTACGGGGTTTGATTGTTTGCTTTACATAGATGAAGAGATATATCCCGTATTTCTTTTGGAGTTCTTTAGCACCTATTCTATCTTTGAATCAATGGTAGAATATTCGTTAGATTCTTATTGAATGATAAAGTCATTCAATACTCTCTCGAAACCTTTGGTCAAATTCTTGGTGTGCCATTTGAGGGTACTTGTCATTTCACGGACAAATGGAGACTTGATGCTCTCGATGAATCCAACGATAAACCTCCAAATGACCACTATGAAGTTGATCTCGATTTTATCCTTGAAATCATTTCCAAAGAGCGTGATGGAAACGTTGTGAGAAGCCTTCATTCTAATAAACGACTTGTAAATCGTTATGAGGTTCTCTCAAGCGACCTTAAGGATTATATGGTTCGTTGGGCCAAGATCCTTAAGGAGAATGTATTGTGTCTTGGTGGGAACCGGGATCACATTCCGGCGTGTATTGTGCATATGCTATTTTGCATCTTTACCGAAACCAAGTACAACTTGGCATACTATATCGCTCGATGAATTACTTATGCTCTTTCCAAACCCAAAACAAATCTACCATATGCTATGCTTCTTACTCGCCTCTTTAAGAGGGTTGTTCATGATTTTCCCTTCCTTGACTTCTCTCGCTTTCAACTGGTTTAACGGGTGATGTTACCTATTCAAGAGCTATATGAAAGAAAGCCTAGAAGTGATAAAGGTTCGATAAAACATGATCAACAAGAGTCCGATGATGAGGACTTTGATATGTCACCAAGTGATGGTGGTGACATAGGTACTAGTGCTCATGTCGGCTCTTCAAGTAACTCCCGTCAATCCACAAACTCATTCGTGGATGGACTTGAAGACTTAGCTCCTCCTCCTCACCATTCCACTAGTGAAGTATCGGAAGACCTCAACATGGAGTATCTCTACCGTGAAAATCTTAGGACTCGAGGTGAGTTGTTTAATCATCGAGTGGAGTTAAGAAAGGGATTCAAATACTTGGAGAATTTGATCAAGGGACTTGGCAAGAAAAGAAGATAAAGACTTTGATTTAGTTCAAGCAGAACATGTTGTTAAACATGTTATGTGTTGAACATTTTCTTTCTTTTCTTTTATGTATGTATATTAACTAATACTACTTGTTTGGATTACTAACTATTTTAATCCTTAATTAACTGTGTAATCGTTGGTTCGATTGACATAAGCTTTGTGCTTATTATGTGTTTGTTAGCTTTCTAGATTTTGACTTATAGTTAACTTTGTCTTGTTATTTGCCTATGTGAAATCAGGGCTGACCACAGTTTGAGGAAGTGCACTTTTCTGTCACCACTGGTCGCGGTTCCATATCGAACTCACGGTTCCTTAGCGATAAAGAATCGCGGACCCACGTAAGGAACTGCCTGTTCCTGTTTTGACAGAATCTTTGCTTTACACTGTTTTCCTTAATCTGTGTAAAACTTTGATAAAAAAATTGAAAAACCTGCACTTTCCTAATTTACGGTACCTAATTTCATTATTCACCTAAAATAATTTTAACCCATTACTAGTTTGGATCATTCCATTCTCTTCTTAAACCCTCTCATGTTGATTGTGCTCTTCGTCCCTTCAACTCTTCTCTAAACCTTAACACACAACAATGGTGTCCACTAGAACATCCACTTCTTCCAAAACTTCCTCCTCAAAAAGAAGCCTCAAAATTAAGATCAAGATACCTAACATTGGTTCTTCATCTTTTCACACTCCCAAAAATGAGATCTCTCCCATTCTCATTTCTTCTTCACCCTCACCACCCCTTGCTCCATGCAAGACAAACTCAACGCATGGTACTAACCATTCTCATGGTTCTACCTCCTCTTCATTCCAATCAAGAATGAATGAGATATCTTCACCTTTCACCCCCAGTTCTCCTTTGGATGGTATTTCTCAACCTCAACCTCTACAAAGTCTCCCCTTTGTACTTAAGCCTTTAGTTACCTCTCCTTTAACTCCACCAAACTCTCCCATTTCACCCTTGGACACTATGCCTCCACCACCTCCTCCACCCTCTAACACTAATGCTCCTATTTTGGGCATTCCTATCCCTCACTTCATGGGTGATCCTTACTTCTTTGGGTTCTTAGAAGCTAATGGTGCATATTGCCCATGTTGTCTCTATAATAACTACATCATTCAAAACCTAAGGATGGAGATGCTTGGTCTTCATAGAAGGTTGCATGATTTTTTGCTTGTCTTGTTCTCCATGCCTCCTCCTAGGAGATGAATGATGATTTTCAAAATAACATGCTTTTTAAAAGAAGGTCAAGCCAAAGAGAACTAAGAATTCAAGACCTAGTTGTTAGCTATCTTTGTAGTAGTTGATTGTATTTTTATTTCTTGTATTTCTTTTCTTTCCCTCATGATTTCTCATGTGGATGATTTATCGATTTAGTTTTTATGTGCTTTAATCTATGTGATCACATTAAACTTCAATTTATTTAAAATTGAACCTAAACTATTACAACCTCTAAAAACTTAACTTAAAATTGGACCAAAATGTTATTTAAATATTTTGTCACCCTTTGTCAAGACATTCTTTGTGAATGTGTTGCTTTTATGCAACCCTAGCATACTCTAGAGCTAAAAGAGGTAAAAATCCAAGATTTGCAAAATTCTAAAAAAGTCTTTTCTTTCTCAAAAACTTTTGAAAATCAAGTTTTGCAGTCCACTGGACGCGGTTCCTTAGGCTCCAGGCGGATCCATATCGATATGGAACCGTGGGCTATTTTGAAGAACCGCACCCAATAAAGCCGTTATTGGCTTATTTTTGGTCTTTCTTCTTTGACCATTGTTTTGGTTAAAATTCTTTGTTTACCCAATTTGGCTAAACATTTCCTAAAACCTTTCTTTTTCATTTCAAATCTTTGCCTTTTCTATTTCTTTAAATTCTTCTCTTTTGGGAGTTCTTTCCTTCATCCCTCATAATGCCTAATTCTTCCTTTCCTAACCTTGACATTTCTTTGTAACAAACTTCTTAACCTAAAGCTTCTTCTTATAAGCTTCCAAAGAAACCGAAAATCTTGGTTAAACCCATTTGGATAAAAAAGAACAAGAATCCTCATGATTCTTCTTCTCCAAAATCCTCCAATTCCTCTTTCTCTTCGATTGAATATTGGAATGAGACTTTATAAATCCAACTACCGGAGAAAAAGAAATTCTTCCACCACCACCTAAACCTTTCAACTCTCCTCAACTCAATGACCTATCTTCTTTCCCTAACCTCACTAGGCATTATGAAAACATCTCTTATCCATTATCCCCCTCTCCACCAACCTTTAATATTGATGGACCTCCCCCATCTAACGACTTTGTTTTGCATCATGGTTCCTCGTGTGCTTCTTGTCGTTTTCAGCAAATTGAACTTGATCATATCTATGACAAGCTAAATTTTCTTGAATTCCTCCTCACTTGACCTCCTCTCAAAGTTTTCGTTCCCGTGAACAAAATTTCGAATGATGCTTCGTCGTCTTTCTTTTCCAACTAAGGCACATTTTGTACTTTAGTTGCTTGAGTCAATAAAATTTAAGCAATCTTGGAAGATTATCACTATTAGAGTAATTTATGTTTTGTGGTCTATTTTCCATATTTTTTGCTTTAAATATTCATATTGTGTGTATGAATATTTCTCTTGTATGTTATTTCATATTTATGTAATATGAATGTTATGTGTGTTATCTTTCCCTCTAATTCTATTTCACATATTTGTTAAAGAGTTGATCATGGTTAAAAATTAAAATTAATTATGGGTGATTCCATAAATTCTAAATTTTAACCCATTGCCATTTTAAATCATCTTTGATTGGTTTGGATGTTTCTTTTCTTCCTTTATTCCAACAATTGAACTATGATGTTGTCAATGCACACTCTTTGGACATACTTAGCAAATGCTTGCTTCTAATTTGAGATTTCTTTTCCTTATCCCTCTCAAGTTAGTTAGTAAGTAGTGCACATATATACATTGGTGTTTCTTTTCTTTCTTCTAACCTTTGTGTAGCATGTCACCTTAGCTCATTGACTTGGTGCCCCAAGCAAGGGGGAGTAAGCACCAAGGGGGAGATACTAGCAAAAGTCCGGTTCTTTTCTTCTTCAAAGACTTGTGCTAACCTTTTTGCTTCGACAAAGGGGGAGAAATGATAGTGATAAACTCGTTAATAATTCGAATAAACTTATATTTTACGTAAATGAGTTTATAGTTTGTCATAATCAAAAAGGGAGAGATTGTTAATGCAAAGCAATGCCTAAAAACATTGTTAGTATTAATTAATCTTTCTTAGTTTTGATCACGCCAAATTACAAAGACATTTATTGTCAAACACAATCATAAAACGAATTATCTAACAAACACTATCATCAAGGTAATAATCATTACACTAACATATCTTAATCATGCTTAGTGATCATAAAAGTGATTAGCCTTAAAACTCACATTTGTCAAACATAACAAAAGATTTTTAATAAAATTTATTTTTAACAAAATGTTTTATTAAAATGAAAATGCAAATTTGAATATGGCATATTCCAAATGCCATAAGAATATCATTTGAAGGTTTAAACAACTTCAGATATTTGAAATTTACTAAAAGACAAAAAGGAGCGAACTCTACGCCGGCGGTACCTTAGCACCTACGGCGGTACCTTAGCACCTACGGCGGTTCCTTATCGATAAGGAACCGCGGGCAGATATAGCCGTTGGATGTTTTGTCCCATAAATAGTGGATCAAATCTGCATTCTCATTAACCCTTTGTGGGCATCTTCTTCAGCCTTCTTTCTCATATCTAATCCTATTCATTTGTAAATGATCACTTAATGTGTTAAGTATGTTTACTCATGATAATCCTCTTGATCTCCTTCCTTACCTTGTCCAAATAGAATATCACTCACACACTTGTGATGTGATTAAAATGTAGCATTTATGAAGATCACCTTCTCCTAAAGATCTAGTCATGTTCATCATTTGTTTATTTGTACCTTGAGTAGATCCAATGTATTTGTGAATACTTGGACTAGTTTTGTTCATCCAAGCTATTTGTGAATACTTGGATTTGAGTTGTGTACATCCATTGCACGTGTGTGTTTGGTTTTATGTTGTGTAGATCCAAGCTACATGTCTGTACTTGGATATGTTTAGTTGAGTTGTAATTAGTTGTGTTAGTTCTCACTAAATGTAAAATCCATGATTTTACCATGATTAAATATAATAAACTTCCACCTATTAATCCTAGAACACAAACTCATGTGTTATATTTCTATAGGTAATGTGTGAACTTGTCTAACATGTACATATACTTTTACATACACACTTGTTGTAATAAGATTTATAATGTAAACCTTGTACATGAGACTAAGGAAAACAAGTAGTAAGATGTATACTTAATATTTGAAATATTCAACACTTAATAAAAGAAATTTGGAAATATACTACATTAGGTATTGTAGCCATGATATATGTGTGTAAGTGAACTAGACATGTACCTAAACTCTTGTACTAGACCAAGAATAAGTGCCATTGTGTGTAAGTCCAACATAAGCCCAAGCCAAGGGCCCATTGCCCCTTTTTGGTTAGCTTAACACGGCACCCCACCTTAGGTGGAAGAAGAAGAGATGCATGGAGAACCTAATGGCATACACTTGGAAAGAATACTCTTACCAAGGCAAGTCATGCCTTTTGCCCTCCTCTCTCTCTCCCCTTTTAGCCGAAAACACACACACATACTCTCACATTCTCTCATGCAATCCAAGCTTGTTTTTCTCATCCTCATCTTTCTCAATCATACGGCTTAAAGCCATATACATCCAAAAACCAAGTATTAAATCCACCAAGATCCTTGTCTCATCTTTACTACAAATCATTAGTAGTATCATTCTCTTGGAATCACTATAAACAAGCCCTAGCCAAATCTTTAAGGCCACGGCTTGATTTATATTAGGGTTTTCTTTATCATCTTGAGTAGATCTCAAATCTCCTTGTTCATCTAGATCCTCTTTGGTACCTTTAGGCAAGAAAGGTATACACTACATGTTCTTTCATTTCTTCATGCATGCATCATCATACATCTATAAACACAAGTAGATAACATGTTAAAATCAAGATTTGATAAAGCTATGACCATTATAGGTCACGACATATTTATAAAAATCATGTTCATGATTTAAAATCTTTTAATAAGAAACTTATAACTTATGTGTTATGTTTAAACTTGATTTAAAAACCATATGAACCTTTTATAAATCTAAACATTGCATGGGTTACAAATCTTGTTTATGGGACTTTGGTTAACCAATAACCATAGATCTCATGAAATGAACTTATGCAAATTAAAAATCTTGAAGACCATGACCTTAAAGGTCACGGCATACATAGTTAATGTATATGTGTATTATGTGTTAAGTTTAAATGATGGAATGTGAAATGATATATGCTAAATGGACTATTAAAAATCACAAAAATAAATTATGGAATACAAGTAGCCGTGGCTTACATATGACCCTAAATGGGTTAGTAGTACATGCATGTCACTATATAAACCATAGATCTAGTGACAAAAACTAACTTGAGTATGTTAAACATAAAAGCATGTTTATAAAATCTTTTGGGAACCTTGGGAAGAGACAATATAGCCATGGGCTATATGTAGTCACCTTGGTAAAATGGGAACCTTGGAAACATGCATGTCACCTAGATAATCATGATTATATTTTGCAACTATTTACAAGACTTAAAATTAGCTATGTGTTCATCTTGGGAAACCAAGATCTAAAAATATAGTTGTGAGCTATATATGAGTTTACATGGATCTATGTTTGATTTTTAGGTCTAGACATAGTTTAGATCTTATTTTGGACTTGTGACTTATTTTCTTGATGTGTACATTGTTAGATCTATTTTTGTAACACTTATAAATTACATGCACCCTTAAAATGAGACTTGACTTATCTTAATAAGCTATAAATAACATAAGCCATGGGACATAAGCTCCTATTAGGTCTTATGACCTACTTGTAACCTTATAACACACCTAGATCTAATTTGGTGTAACACATAAAACAAATTTTAAGTTTTATTCATCTATGTAGATTTAAAACTAAATATAAACAAGCTCATAATAAGCTTATAAGAATATCCTAAGTTAAAACTTACATAAAATGTAAAGTAGTGTTAATGGACTATTAAGTCCATAAAATGTTAATCTAAAACTAAATGGACCCAATAAAGCCCATTTAAATAATTCCTAGTAACTTAATGGACTTAAGATTACACTTAGGCCCATTTAACTAATTAAAGGACTTAAAAATATAGTTAAGCCCAATAAATGATTTAAAGGCCCATTTAAATAAATTAATGGACTTGAGATATAGTTAAGCCCACTAAAATAGCCCATTAGATGTTTAGCCCATTTAATGAGCCCATATACTATTTTGAATGTTAAATAAAAGTTTTTATAATAAAAATATAACTTATAAAACTTTTTGGATGAAAATGACAATTTATAAAACTTAAGGACTAAAACCGTAACTTATGAAACTTGTTTTGATAAACTAGTAAGCACAAGGACTGAAAATGTAAATATCCAAAAGTATAGGGTTTAGTAATTATTATCCGTGGCAAATTAAACCCTAGGGACCATATTGGGAAGTTTCTAAAAGTTATTTTGTCATTTTAAAACCCTAAGGCCTATTTTTGTAATTTGCCGAAACTTAAAGAAGCCCTAGGGGCTGTTTTTGTAATTTTAGTAAAGTTACAAAACCTAGATAAAACTAGAGGGACTAAATCTTCCATAAGCCAAAACTTAAACAAGCCCTAAGTACCAAATGTGTATAATCCGAAAGTTTACTTGTTTAAACATATGGAGGGACTAGTTTTGCCATGTTCCGTGACATTGACAAGCCCTAACCCTAAAATCTATTTTAATTATAATAAAACATAATTAAAAGTCTAGATCATAAGGGTTAATGTATAAACTTAAGTTTGTGATAAATAAATTATTTTATATATATTAAATAATTTATGAAAACTTTAGAGTTAAATAAAATAATATCTTTTTTTAAATGAAATATTTATTTATATTTTCTTTACAAAATAAATCGTATAGACAAGATGAATATGTGTTATTAATACATGTACTCATATACTTTTAAGAATTAAAATTATATGAACGTTAATTAAATTAAATGTTACTACGTAAATATATTATAAGTAAAACCCCTTATGTTTACTTAAATATAGAACTTGGTTATAAATTTAATTGGATGTGATCTATACAAGTACTATAAACATAGATTAATATTTTAAGTGAAACACTTTCTTTTATTTTTAAAAAAATGTAAAACTTAATTGTAAGTTAAATGATTACTATAAATACATGTATGCTAACTAATATTAATAGTTAAACATTTTATGTTTACCTAGAAAAGAAACTTATATAAATAAGTTTAAATGAATATTGATGCTACTTGAACTACGGTTATTTAGATAAATACCATAGCATAAATGAACTGAATAAAATCTGTATAAGCATACATATATGTTTTTTGTACTATCTATTAAGACTGTACTATCTGATTAGGCATAACTTTGGCGTGAACTTTAATTCGATATCCGTGTTAAACAAGCAATTGCCTACTCCCATGTGAGTTTACAACCCCATATAAACTTTGATAAACTTTCCCTTTTGGGAAAGAAAATATGCAAACATATATTGGACATAACTGGATTGTATAAACTTGATTATGATTGATTATTATTGAAACTGTTAAATTGTTGTAAATCGCCCGAATGTTATAAATAGATCTATTAGGGATTGACCATCCCCGTCTGGGTGATTCATGCTCATTGTGCCTTGGCCAGGACAACAGACGTATACCATGTTGGAACTGGAATGGGTGTCTTTTTGTAAGACACTACGTCCTCATCTGTTGAGGATTATGGGGTTAAGCTTCAGTTTCTAATAATAAACAAATGTTATTTATATTTTAGTAAGAACGCTTTGTGCATTATTACTTCTATGATTATTGTATGTCCAAACTAATTTATTGTTAAAATTTGTAAATTTACCAACTTTATGTTGACCCCCGTTAGTATGTTTTGCACAAGAATATGAAGTTAGTACGTGGTGTGTGCATGGTCTCCAACATCTTAAAATTCTGCATCATAGGACTCGTCAGGGGTTCTATTTGGGAAACAAAAACAATCACCTTCAGACGTGTTTAATACAATTTTTATTTATTTATTTAATGTAACCTGATTTGACTAACTCTTTATCTTATGCTCTATGGACTATATGCTATCGATCCACCCTTGTGACATCTCCGTGGATATTTCCGCATATTTTGATCCTACACGGGGTGTCACAGAGAATGGTATCAGAGCATTAGTATAGAGAACCAGATAAATTTCTAAATAAAATAAAAATAAAATGATTTTTATTTTATTTAAAACTAGACTATAACTTATAAAAATCTTTTTGGGATTTTATTTTGGGACCGTATTAGTTAAGCATATAGATCTTTGGGCATTTTATGCTATGTGAACTAATTGTATATATATATGTATGTTTACTAAACTTGATTACTAGTACTGTTTAGTGAGATATTGCTATATGTTAGACGTGCTAAACTTGAAAATTTTACACTACATAGTAAAATACTGAAATGAGAATATGGGTAATATTAAACTAAACTTCACATTTACAAATTGATAAATGAACTACTTACATGATAATACATATACATATACATATATATATATATATATATATATATATATATATATATATATATATATATATATATATATATATAATATAAGTATAAATATTTGTAACCTTAAAACATTCTTATAATTGTTTAAAAGGGGTATATTTCATAAAGCATGTAATCTAAATAATATTGTTCTTTGTTTGTAAGCTTATACTCACTTCAAACTTAAAATAATACTATTTCAGAGCATCATGACTCCGCCTACTACATCCACGACTCTTCTACCCAGAGTAGCTCCTACTCCAATTGTTTGTTCATCTCCACCATCGACGCAGTGTGGATGGTTGTCAGCCTCGGATTCAGAGGATGACCCATCCAGCGAAGCTGTACTCCCAGAGGACCCTTTTTCTATCTCAGGATCAGTCACACCGGCCCCAACCTCTATGAAGGAGGACCGGGTCCCTTCTAGCATACCATCTTCCATGCCTCCATCCTTATCATCAGGCTATTTCTCTGGGCCCACACCTGTCTCCACTTATGCGATCGGGGAAGGCTCATGGGCAGGACGTGTCGATTCCGTCCAGGCCCAGATCTCCGTATTGGCTGCAACCCATGAGCGAGAGATATCAGACCTCCGCAGCCAGTTGACAGTCAGTTAACAGAGCCATGCTGTCATCTGTGATCGTATCGACACTCTTTTTCACACAATGAGGGGAGACTCCCAGACTGCTAAGGGCATCTAGGATAGGACGGACGAGGCATTAAAGTGGTTATTGGATGAGAATTATCGCCTCCACCAGCACATTCAGGTCATGGAGGGTCTGCAGCATCAGACCCATGTTGCCCTTGCCACTCAGGAGCAATCATTGTCCATCTTCTTTGATCTCGCCACTGTCCGGCATGATGAGGTTACTGGGAAGATGGCTTATCTCCGAGGGGTCGTCGATAGACTCCGGAACCAGCTACTGTCTGCACTTCGTACGCTCAAGGAGACCCGAACGACAGTTTGGACTTTGTGGAACACCAGGAAGAATTCTGCAGCCCCATCAGCTCCATCCGCACCGTCATCCCCGGCATCATCTAGTGGACCATCCAGGCAGGATTAGTATAAACGTACTAGACTTCTTGTACATCATGATAAGCTTACGGGATGCATCCCAGCTATCAAGACATAGGGCCTTTTTACTTTTATCTCTTTTTCAGCTTTTGATGATGTAATCCCGTACTTATCTTTTCTTTTCTTTTGGGACATGTAACTTTGGGATGTGATGTTTTAAAGACTGTGTGTATCATTCCTTTGGATTAGGCCCAACCGGCCTATGACTTAGATTGTGTTATGCTAGATGACTGTTAAATTTCTCATGGAAATAACATGTAATCACTTTCTTTATTATATCTGCTGTGCAATGTATTATATAATGAGATCTTGACAGGTTATCCAAATTTGTTATGAAATCAGTGCATAAGTTTCCTCGTTCAAATAATATAAAAACTATACTAACGCTTGAACTAATAATCTCATTTTGTAAATGATTATAGACAAATGGTGATTACGAGGTCAAATCCCAATAATGCAACAACTTCCAATGCCGACAATGTTGAATTCCCTAAAGCCACTCAAAATGTCACTGCCGTACAACTGCGGGAAATGATAAGTGAAGGCATCACATCAGCCATTGTAGCCAGAGGAGCTGACCCAAATGCAAACAATGATCCAAATTTTGATGCACGCAGAAACAACACCAACAGGGGTTGCTCTTACCCCGACTTCTTAAAATGTAAACCCTCATACTACCGAGGGAAAGAAGGAGTTGTTGAATTGATGCAGTGGTTTGAAAGGCTAGAGACAGTCTTCCGCATCAGTGGTTGTGCTGACGAGAACAGAGTTAAGTTTGCCACGTGCACCCTACTTGAGAGTGCCCTTACCTGGTGGAACTCTATGGTCGCTATCCTTTGACATAACGCTGCTTATACTCTCACTTGGGCCAACCTCAAGGAAAGAATGACTGAGAAGTACTGTTCCAGAGGAGAAATAAAGAAGCTGGAAGTCGAGCTGTGGGATCTCAAGTGTAAGAACAATGATATCATTTGGTACAACCAAAGATTTCAAGGGTTAAGCTTGATGTGCACCAGAATGTTTCCTCTAAGGAGTGACAAGATTGAAAAGTATGTCAGCGGACTCCCTGACAACATTCATGACAGTGTGCTAGCTTCACGACCCACCACTGTTAAAGGTGCCATGGAATTTACGACTGAGCTGATCAACAAACGAGCCCGCAATCTGTCCGAGAAACAAACAGACAACAAGAGGAAATCCGATGAAAACTCTCGTAGCCAGCACCAACAGCCTTTCAAAAAGCAAAACGTTGGGCAAGCAGATGACACTACTCCCACAACCCGCACAAAGAACTACTCGGGGACCAAGCCCAAGTGTTCAAAATGCAACTACCATCATGTTGCTAGAGGACAGTGCCAAGGATGCTACAAAATGTGGCCAACAAGGCCATTTTGCTCGCGATTGTCCCACCAATGTTGCTACCTCCGGTCGACCCAACACCAATCCTGGAAACAGCAACAAGGGCAAGTCCAACACACGAGGGAGTGGGAGTGGGCAACAGGGAAACCAAAACCCCACTGGTGGGAGCAGTAGTGGACCGAAGAAAGCTGTGGTATGTTACGAGTGTGGAACTCCTGGGCACGTGAGACCTGATTGTCCCAAGTGGGCCAACCAGAAGAAGGACAACAAGGGAACTCCTTCGCAAGTGTACATGGCCGGCAATGCCCCAGCAAATCCAGGCTCCAACACCGTACCTGGTACGTTCTTACTAAACCAATAATATGCTTCTATCTTGTCTGATACATGTGTAGACCAAAGTACTACAACTGCTAAATTTAGTAAGGTAATGGAAATCCCTCTGATAGTTCTAGACTCCCATTATACGGTGGAATACTCGACGGAAAAGTTATGATAGTCAAACACCATCATCCGAGGTTGTTCCTTAAAAACTTTCCAAATCAGCCGTTTTACACCAATCGGGTCCTAGAAAGCCTTGATAACTTTGATGTCGTTATTAGCACAAATGGACTAGCAAGCATCATGCAATTATCCTATATAACCAAAAATGGGTTTGTGTACCTTGGTGAGATGAAACCTTGAATATACCGGGGAGGCATAACCCCGATATAGTTAACACTAGACTTAGTGTCATCTCTAGCACCAACGGGCTAAAGAATATTTGGTCTGAGAATATCCCATTTCCCTAACCTGTTTCTTCCCTGCCTAAACCTAAAGGACACACCCAACTCACAATGGGTGTATTTTGTAGGGTTACTTCTGCCACCTAGGCAACCCTAAACTTGAAGGGCACATCCAACTCGCAATGGGTGTACTTTGTAGGGCTATGTTCGGCATTCCCCGTAAGGAGATGTTGAATGTCCCATGTTTTTGGACATTCCTCTTTCCTCTTTGGGTCCAATTAGTTCGACAATACCATCACCCACTAGACGCTGGGAGATGAGAATTCCTCTCTTTAGAAGTCAGAATTTATACAAATTTTGAACCAGTAATAGTGAATGCATGACCCTTGTTACGACACCCTGCAAGGCGCGCACATCTTTATTCTTGGTATCTTCTTTTATTTCCACCATTTGAGGTACTTCTTTCTGCGCCCCTCTCGCTCAGCCTCACGGCGAAGGAAGCAGATTCTTTGCAACTTCTTACGCAATCACCATCAACAACAATCTTAACCTCCTTGTTGGGTAGAAACTTTAGTACCAATAACTGATGTTTGTATCCCACAAACTTGAGGTATAATTGTAAGTTCATTCTTAAAAACTGTTGATGTAGGAGGGGTTATAGTTAAAATGTTTTGTTTTACCTTCAACCCTAAATTTTCAACATCCGGTGTGGAGATATAACCCGTATCTCACCCAGGAAAAGGAGGTAGAAAATGTGCATCCCCAGATTCCCCAGCGTATGAAACATGTTGGCGTGTCCTCCTCATATCAGAAACCATTTGCAATGGATTTGTCCTCCTAACCAAATCCACCACGCCATTGGTCCTCTCCCAGATCCGGGAAAGGTATGACTACAACACCCATTGAGAAGCCCTCGCCTATCCATCCATAGCAGCAGTCTCATTTACTGCTCAATCGGATGTATAGTGCGATTCGGATAAAGATATCTTTGCATTCCTTTCCTATCCATACACAGTAGCAGTCTCCTTTACTGCTCAATCGGATGTATAGTGTGATCCAGATAAAGGTCTCTTTGCATTCCGCGCCTATCCATCCACAGCAGCAGTCTCCTTTACTGCTCAATCGGATGTATAGTGCGATCCGAATAAAGATCTCTTTGCATTCCTTTCCTATCCGACCATAGCAGTAATCTCTTCTACTGCTCAATCGGATGAATAGTACAACCTGGATAAAAATCTCTTTGCATTCTCTTATGTTCACTTATAATGACGGAAGCTTCCATTAATGCCATATCAGACATATAAAAGTAACCTAGGTATAGACCACTTCGCGTTCATGCCGCCATCCGTACCTGAGAGAGAACCTGAAACGAATCATGTACTTAGAACTTCTTTTACTTAAAAGATAACTATGTTTTTAGTAGCTTTGAGGACAAAGCTAAAATAACGGGGTGGTGCTATAAAATCCATGATTTTACCATGATTAAATATAATAAACTTCCACCTATTAATCATAGAACACAAACTCATGTGTTATATTTCTATAGGTCATGTGTGAACTTGTCTAACATGTACATATACTTTTACATACACACTTGTTGTAATAAGATTTATAATGTAAACCTTGTACATGACACTAAGGAAAACAAGTAGTAAGATGTATACTTAATATTGGAAATATTCAACACTTAATAAAAAAAATTTAGAAATATACTACATTAGGTATTGTACCCATGATATATGTGTGTAAGTGAACTAGACATGTACCTAAACTCTTGGACTAGCCCAAGAATAAGTGCCATTGTGTGTAAGTCCAACATAAGCCCAAGCCAAGGGCCCATTACCCCTTTTTGGTTAGCTTAACACGGCACCCCACCTTAGGTGGAAGAAGAAGAGATGCATGGGGAACCTAATGGCATACACTTGGCAAGAATACTCTTACCAAGGCAAGTCATGCCTTTTGCCCTCCTCTCTCTCTCCCCTTTTAGCCGAAAACACACACACATACTCTCACATTCTCTCATGCAATCCAAGCTTGTTTCTCTCATCCTCATATCTCTCAATCATACGGCTTAAAGCCATATACATCCAAAAACCAAGTATTAAATACACCAAGATCCTTGTCTCATCTTTACTACAAATCATTAGTAGTATCATTCTCTTGGAATCACTGTAAACAAGCCCTAGCCAAATCTTTAAGGCCACGACTTGATTTATATTAGGGTTTTCTTCATCATCTTGAGTAGATCTCAAATCTCCTTGTTCATCTAGATCCTCTTTGGTACCTTTAGGCAAGAAAGGTATACACTACATGTTCTTTCATTTCTTCATGCATGCATCATCATACATCTATAAACACAAGTAGATAACATGTTAAAATCAAGATTTGATAAAGCTATGACCATTATAGGTCACGGTATATTTATAAAAATCATGTTCATGGTTTAAAATCTTTTAATAAGAAACTTATGACTTATGTGTTATGTTTAAACTTGATTTAAAAACCATATGAACCTTTTATTGTGGAAACCTTGGTTTCCGGATCTTTGAAGCAACTAGGAATGCACCATGTTCATATGATTATACAATCAAAGCGGAATTAGAACATGACACGTTAACAAGGTGTTTAGGCACGAATAACATGAATTAAAACAATAGGGATGTTCATTATATTAATAACAAACATCCACTAGACGTGTATACATTGAATCCCACGTCTAGTGCACACACACGTCTAGGTTTACATTGTGAATGAATTGATGATTAAAACCTAAGACCCTTGGTTCCTTTTATAGTATAAGGATTAGGGTTTACAAGAGATAAAAACAAATAAACAAGTAAGTCTTCTATTTAGATAAACATATACATAATATATCTTGCATATATATCCAAATAGAATCTTCTATAAGCTTCTTGTCTACAATTCTATCAACTCTTGAATTGCATGTGACAATGCTTAGATTGTACACGACAACTCTTGAGCCAACAATGCTTCATTTGTTCTTGTCAACGCCTAAATTGCTCTTGACAACGCTTAGACAAAATCTTCATGTTTTCTTCGTTTTTGAGTTTCTGTCACATCAGCTTTTTGACCAAACAATCTTCCCCTAGTTGATAGTGGCAAAACTCTATGTGTATCTCTTGTAAGTTGTACATGATCTTCAAATTGCTTCCCCTCAAGTGTAGCACGTATTTCTTCCCCTTTTTGTCACATCAACAGGAAAGTAAACAATGTATGCAATCTTTGAAGATTCTTCAAATGTAGCTCTATGTAATGATCTTGAAGAACAATTAGTATAATATTTTTGATGTAGAAGTAGAATAACCCAACCTTGTGTTCCATGTCTTGTACTATCCACGTGATAAAGAACTTATACCTTTAGCATTATAAGCAGACCTCGATCTCTTGTCAATATTCTCATCCTTTGTGAGACACTGAGCACGATAATGTAACTCCTTCAAGTGTTATGACAAGTCTTCATCACCAACCATGTAAAGCACGAACAAGTTACCTTTAAAGTCTATGACTGGGAGTGCACGACTTTAAGATATGATAGAACACAAACTCGCGAAAATCTTCTTCAATTATCAAACTTATCATAAGAATTCTTCCCCTTAAGCCAACACCTCTTCATGACAAGTCAATATCTTCATATGTAAAAGTTTCATAACGGATAACTCTTTCACAAGGCTATCTCGATTACATAATCCAATAAATAACTTCATGAATGGTTGCTAACTCGCCTTAAAATCATTAATCCCTTTCAAAAGTATCCGAGCCATAAATATCATCATGATATTCTACATAAGAACGGAGATTCCATGTACCTTCGTGTGTAATTTCCTCCTTTTTGTGTGCTAAAAACGTACCAATTTTCTCAACAGCAGCCTTCTTTGTGTTGTCCAAGATCCTTCTCTATCCAATATATCTGGAATGTGTATTGTCACATATCGGACAATACCTAACAGTGTTTGAAAAACCATATCTCGGACGACACTGTCAACGCTGTCAGCGTTGACTTATTCTATCAGTGTCAAAAACCAACTCGTCAGCGTCTACGCCTCTCTTGTCAGCGTCTATATTCTGCTGACGTCATCTAGGGCAACAAATCTTTTTGATAGCAACGAACAGTAACATAATAACTTTTATCTTTGTTCCATAATAGCAGTTATCAAAATATATCTAAGGATAATTATAATCCCTAAAAATCAGCTTCATTATATATACACACGTTTGTAGAATTCCCTGTAGATTAGGAAACCCTTCTTGTATTCACGTATCATATATTGTCCAAAATAAGAACATATATTACGCAACCATCTTTGACCCCATATCTGTGTATTTGCTGATTTTTGACTTGCACCCCATGTTACTTCACGAGCCAATCATGCCAAATCAACCGTGTGAACACAACCATGTGAACACAATTTTCTCTACCAATAGGAAGGTTTTCATCGTGTGAACACTCCATTAAGAATCAATAAACACGCAACATGGAGAGTAAATAACGTGTGAAATCTTCTTGTTTTGGCTGACCATGTGAACACAAAGCTGAATATAACGTCACTTTCACTTCTTTGACATGCTGCGAATATTTAAAAGTAGCGAGGAACCATGAGGAACCATATGATTTTGACCAATCAGCAAACATGTCTCTTTGCTTTCATATGCTCTTTTCTCCTTTGACCAGAAGGCAACTGTTTGATGGCTTTGTACAAAGTAACATCAACGTCACTTTTTGAATATCATTCCACGAATATTTGAATCTCGCAGCAACATATGAGAACCACATCAGTATACCATGCTGACCTCCAACGATTGCTGCTATACCGTGTTATTCCATGACAAATCAAAAGTTTGTAAAATAAACCCTAGAAACAAACGATCAAGCAGCCTAGATCTAGGGTTTTGAATGAAACCCTAATAATTCATCACTCTCAATTTGCCATATAACATCAGATTTTCTGTTATATGCAATGATCTAGGGTTTTCAAAAACCCTAAATCATGATTTCATGTGAAAACAAAAATCTGAAATCACTTCTGCAGCCTACTTCGACGCTTAATAACTTTTGATTGGGGATAAAACAGGACAATCCCTCTGGTGGATGTTTAGATATGTGTATGAAGAACACACATATAAAATTTCGTGATGATCCAACGGTTCAATCGAAAGTTATGACCTTCTGAATACTGCTGCGCACACAAAAACGTCCAGAAAAACCCTAGACGGATTTTTCTTTTCTTCTCGAAACACGAACACCTTGTTGGTCCTAGCATCACGAGCCACGAGGCTCTGATACCAATTGTAGAGTCCTATGATCGTTAGACTCAATGGTTAAGAACCATTCTATCTAGGATTATCAATGTTTATATGTATAAAACATAGCGGAATAGAACATTAATAAGAACAAGATGTTAACAAGATGAATTCTCCCAAAGTGCTTGTATTAAAGATTAACACAAACAACTCTAGGTGTGTATACATTAAATCCCACACCTAGAGATCGAACATTACTGTAGGTTACATTGTGAAAACTGAATGAATAAACCTATGTAGGGTGTGTGTTTATATACTACACATAACCCTCTTTACAAGAAATCTAATTACACTAGGAGTCCCTCCATCTTTTGCTAATAAGTCCTCCTTGTTGTATGAAATGGCTCCATATTCTTGTAAATCTTGATAATTGCATATAAGTCCTTCTTGTTTCATTATTCTTGATTTGTCTCATCAAATTAATTCCCAACAAAATGTTCATTCGATCTATGTTTTGTAAACTTAATGACCTGTATAATTTGGGACCTGTTGTACACTTAAAACTTTTTATCGAATGAATGTATGTTAAACCTTGTACAACCATTTTTATGTGTTGTCTATGATTGGAGTTATTGTGCTATCCCGTAACACTCTAAAAGACCCTTCCGCTGTACCGATACGAAATTTGAGAGTGTTACAGTTTGGTACCAGAGCTCTCGTTATAGAGAACGAAAGATTTTAAAAACTAAGGTTTTGAACAAAACTTTTCAAAATCTTTTAACTATGAACATTTGAGAAAATATTTGAAAAAACTTTTGACTATAACGGTGCCAAAGATATCCTACGTTACCAACAAGCCCTATTGAGAAGATATATATTTTGATATATATAATTTAATTTATATATATGTATATATCGTGATTTCAGTATGTAATTGTTTAATAAGAATGTTATCCTAATACGAGATATATATATATAAATGCATATTGTCATGGCTGACCCTAATATTCCTGTAGAGAACCATGCTATTCCTGAACCTAATGTAGATGATGACCCTTATTTAGAATTAGTAGATTATGATATGGATGATGATGAGGAGGAACAATTTGAGGATCCCGAGCCCGAGATAGGACTAGGAGATCAGATTTCCCCTCATGTTAATATGGTAGAGAATGAGATTGATAATGTTGATATTGAGAATGATGATGATGAGATTAGGATAGATAATTTAGTTAATGAGGTTGACAACGAGGATGTCGAGGAGGATATAGGTATAGACGATGAGGTTGATGATTATGATGAAGCCGAGCTTATTTACCCTTATGATGTTCCAGAGGGCGAGCCCTTACCCCCTCCAGTTTATAAGTCTGATTCTGAGGTTGAGCTACCTAGAGATGAAATGTCTGAATCGTCTGAATCTGATTCTGAATCAGAGGAGGATGAGGATGATGATGCACCTGACGGTACTGATGGTATTTCTACTCGTAGACATGTGGTAGGAGAGTCGTCTAGTGTTCGAGAGGCTACTCATATGGATGGTCTTGCACCTTGGGCCTTGAGACGTGATTTAGATGCTTCTCGTGCTCAGAGTAGTATGACAGAGATTGGATTAGGTGTTGTTCAGACTCATGTTGCTTATTTAGAGTCGAAGACTAAGGTTGGTGAGAAAGAGTGGGAATTGCTTAGTTTGGATTTGACTGATGTGGAGCGTGGTTTGAATGAGGCTTTTAGGAGGTTATCTGTATTAGAAAGTGGCGAGTTTGCTGCTATGAAGAAAAAGGTGAATTCTATGGAGATTCAGTTAAATGTAGCTCGTGCGATGCGTGAGAAAGCTGAGAAGGAGTTGAATATATCTATGGGTTGGAATAGTAGATTTTATGCTGACATGGTTGAAAGAGGAGTGATCCGTAAGCGCCCAGCTGAAGATATGTCTAGTGATCGTCCGACAAAGTTACAGAAGACGATGGATGATGGACCATCTAGCGGTTCTCAGTAGACCAGTCTGTGTTTAGTAGTGACCTTTATATCTTTTGTACCTTATGTAACTTTGACTGAACCGACTTGTTAGTAGTAGATCTGGCACAAATTTTGAGTATGTATAGTGCTAGAACTTTGATATGGGATGTAATTAAGATAATGCTTTTGTTTCAAATCCAATGAAATATGTATCTTGTCTTGAATTCCATATTGTGCCTTATTTGTATCTTGATTATGAATTCAATCCATATTATATGAATCCCTAGTTGGGTGAATGCTTAATACTTTGAAATTGTGCAATTATAGAACTATGCCGCCCAAGAAAGCTGTGACTGAGGATGTTGTACGTAGGATTATTACGGAGCAAGTTACCGCATCTATGACTGAATTTATGGCAAATGCTAGAAATGAAGCTGGCGGTAGTGGAATTGGTGGTACTAATGTGAATGTGAATGCTAATGAAAGTCCCTTAATATGACAATTGTTGATAAACTATAACTATTGTAACCACGAAACACAATGAAATACTTTTCAAACGCGTAATGCTTTATTAAGTATTATAAACAAAGTATTACAAAGTGCTATGAATACACTCGTTGAATGACAACAAGGTATGAACCCTAGAAACAAGTAAACTAGATTCGAGATACAAGTTTACAAGGGAACCAATGAGACGTTGGTAGACAGCTTGGGGCTCAGCGGTTCCAAGGTGAGAAATAACTTAGATAAATTATCCAAGCACAAGGGTTGAGTTAATTCTTCTTTCTCACTCCTATTTATAGTGTACGAGGTTGCTTCCTTAAAGGGAGTAGTTGATACGTGTCACCTTCTGAATGGAAGAGTACAACGTATTAAATGCATGTCCAAATCGAGACATACCTTTAAACAACTTTAGGTGAACAGTTCTGCCAACTGTTCACCTTTTGTCCCACTAGGTCGTACTAGGCTTTATCTTGAATCTCTTGTTTTGTCCCGCTCAAAACACTTGGTAGATTCTCCCGCCTAAACTATAAAGGATTGGATAAGCTTTACTTATCCCAGACTTCTAGGGTTCTTAAGTGATCTCTGAGTGTTGTCAACTCAGAGATCCTTGAACACCAGTACATTCCTTCAACATCCCAGCTATCCATAATCGCTGGTGAGTATGACTTCAGATTGTCTTCGACTTCTCTGACGTTGTCTTTGACTTGAATGTTCCTGGTGTGCCAGCTGAGGCTTTGCCTTCCACTGGTCTAGTCTCTGTCGCTGGTCCTCTCAGAGATCAGTAAACACTTAGTCTAATTAAAAAAATCTAGACTGGGCCATAGTTAAAACTTTCATTGGCCCAACAATCTCCCCCTATTTGTTTATAAATTATACTAAGTCTAAAATTATTGTAAGTGAGTACACAACTTCTTCTTACACATAATTTAACAAACATACCTCAAAGTTTTATTAAACATAAAGAACCTAGTCTATTACAAGAACACCCAGAGGTGTAAACATAAACAAAAAGTAAAAAGGTTCTTCAGCGATCGAGGCCTTGATCATAGATTCTCTGGGCTTCAACTTTTCACTCCTAGAGTTGATGACAAGCTCAACTTCAAACTCAAAATCCTCAGTTGTTTTACAATTCCTTAGGATGCCCTGTTTGAGTCTGATAAGCTGGATGGTTGATGCCAGATGTAGTTCATTCATCCGCTGAAAGCAATACTCACAATTACCATTCATAAAGACCATACATGTCTCTGGTTTTGAGTATACTTGGCCCCCTACTGGTTTAGTGATCTCTTTGGGCAGAACCAAGTTTCTGTGCATCCCATCAACAACAATGTTTTAGTGACCAACTTCTCCACCAGAGGCCCCATTTGGGTTTTTCTTTTCCTTTGTCCTTGAGAAGGTTGTTGTTGTGAGAGTTGAGGAGGCAGAGGTACCTTCAGCTTCTTTGCCGTGTCTCTTACCCAATTCAGCTTTGCTTGAATGTTCTTCATCATTTGGGCAGCACCAGGCCCAGTCTTCTTTTGGGCAAGAGACAGCATTTCTAACCATTCAGAGAGGCCTAGATCTCTGAGTTTAAAGTCACTGGAGACTTTGTAGTTGGTTAGTTGGTTCTCTCTGTAAAGGGTCGTCACCACCTTTTTGTTCTTGTCAGTGTAACATGCATACTTGGTGATTTGACCAGGTTCAGCTCTTTGGTTTACAAGTCTTTTATATTCTTTTAGAAGGTTGCTCCTTTTAACCTCCAGTTCTTTGAGCTTAACCAGCTGAGCTTCCTTTACAGCAGGAGAGAGTTTGTTCAGAGCTTCTTTGCTCTTGAGTTCAGCTGCCCTGATGTTTGCCAGCCTTTGGTGTTCCAAGATTTGAGCCTTTGCCTGCTCTGAGGTATTGGTGGTTCATCAGTGCTCTTGAATTTGTTCAGGTCAGAGTCTTTGGAGAGCTTGGCTATAGATCCGCCTTCTTCTTGGAGGGGGTGCAGGGTTATTTCAGGTTGTTCAATAGCAATTCCTTTTCCCTTGTCCTTTATTGCATTAGTGCTGGGGTTGAAGGATCTAAGAGGTTTTGGTGTAGGAATCCCTGTTGAAGGTTTTGGTTGATTAAGTGAATGTTCCCCCTTAGGTGAGGCAGTGTCTTCTGCTTCTTCAGAGGTGGAGGTTGCTGAATTCTCCCCCTCAGGCATAGCGCCGGTAGTAGCTGTGCCTGATCTAGGCTTGAGGAACTTAACGAATTCTTGATGAACAAATAAGCATATCTCTTTAAGTTCCTCTTGCAACATCTCTTGAAGAAGTTTTCTTGAAGGCTCAGACGCCTTAGCAATAGCTACAACATTTGCTTTGACAGCTGATGTGAGGACATATGGTATGTATTGCTGGAGGCTCTGGTCTAGAACAGCTGGGAGGTGAGCTTGCAAGGCATTTCCCAGTAGTTGCGGAAGTAAGGCAGTCATAGAGGACTCCACAGATGAAGTTAGTGAAGTCTCTAGTGTGGTGGTGAGTTCCTCAGCAGCATGGGTTAGTGTTTGTATTTCAGAGAGGATGACATCATTTGTGACTTTGGGCTTGGTTTTACTGATGTCACCCCTCTTAACCCAGAGAGCCTCAGCAGCGAGTTCCTGAACATCTTTTATTCGAGGAACATGGACAGGCTTGAGTTTTTGTAAATATTCCAAGTGTTGCTTGGCCCCTAGTTCCATGACATTTGGTAAGGTGGGGAAGGGAACTGGGGTTGGTGTACAGAGCCTCTGGTCCAATAGCCGCTTATCAGCCAATTCTTGCACATTGGGCATTGATGGGAAGGAGATGGGTTTCAACTCTGATGTAACTTGGTCATCATCAGCATCCATATCAGCATAATCTGAAATGGTCAAGTCCTCTTCAATAATGAAGACCTCATCCTCTGGCATGGAATCAATGTTTGACATGGCATCGAGATCTATGTGGGGGGCTTCAGCATTTTCATCACCAGCAATAGAATAGGCATCATCATTCTGCTGTTCTTCATGAAGATTATGAGCCTGTTATAATATTTGTTAGTAACCAATTGTGAAAAAATGTGAAGTTATAGATCGCCATTCGCTGCCCCTAGGAAAGCTGGGTTTGATTATCCAGCCCCCCCCTAAGGATTTCTCCTTGGGACTCTTTTAAGTGTGAAATAGTTATGTTGAAGGGTTGCCATTCGCTGCCCCTAGGATAGCTGGGTGTGATTATACAGCTCCCCCATAAGGATTACTCCTTGGGACTCTTTTGAGTTGTGAAAATTATGTGGTGAATGGTCACCGTATACTGCCCCTAGGATAGCTGGGTGTGATTATCCAGCTCCCCCTAAAGGATTGCTCATTGGGACTCTTTTAGTTGCGAATTCATGGAAGTTAAAGGTCGCCATTTATCGCTGCCCCTAGGAAGACTGAGGGTGATTATTCAGTCCCCCCAAAAGAATCAATTCTTTGGGACTCTTTTAGTTGTGAATTATTTGAAGTTAATGGTCGCCTTTTATCGCTGCCCCTAGGAAGACTGAGGGTGATTATTCAGTCCCCCCAAAAGAATAAATTCTTTGGGACTCTTTTCAAATGAGGGGACCCAGAGACTGCGTGAAGTGCAGAGACTCTGGGTCGGGACCTATAGCATGCTCAAGTTGGTATGGACAAGAGCACAGTCCAGAGGGTGAAGGATCATCAGGGTGCGTTATGAGCACAAATGAATCATATCCTTGTGTTAAGACAGAGTGTCAGATAATCCTAAGAGTTCTAGGTGCTGACACAGACACTCTATGGGTTGAGGCAAACCCTAAGACTTCATCACTCTCTCTTACAGAATGTTGAGAGTGATTGTATGTGAACCTCCAAAAGAGTAAAATGGCAAACTAATACCTGAGAGATATCACCGATGAGAAGATTCTTAGTCGTCTCTGCTGACAGGGAGACGCTAGACTCATGTTGTTTGTCAGCGGTAGGCTCTTCAACCACATCCTCCAATGAAGGGGATGGGTTCTTCTTAGTCTTCTTGGTCTTGGAAGTATTAACAGAAGGGGTTTCATAGGAAAGGGGGATGTCTTTCCTCTTCTTCTTCTTTTCCTTGGGCACCTTGGGCTGAGAAGAAGACTGCACAGAGGTCTTTAACTGAGACTTGTCAGTTTCTCTTTCAGCATTCACCTTATTATGAGGGATCAAGGGCTCTCCATCAGCAACTAGTAGCCCAACGACCTACATCATGTGCCTGCTGAGAGGCACTTCGTCTTCTAGAGGAGTCTTTAGTGACGCAGCAGTGATGTGATAAGGAGAGAAAGAGAGAAGTTCATCATTAGTGTAGCCTTCACCCAGCATATCTTCTAAGAGAAGGGAGAGATATCTTGTGTAGAAGATGGTGGCCAGTCTGTTCTTCTTCCCTTTGTTTTCTAGCTTAGCAATGAGGTTAGAGTAAAGTATATGAGCGATCCCTATATCTTGCCCCCAAATTAAGCTGTAAGCAATAGCTTGCTGGACTCCATTAAGTTGATCATGAGACCCCTGGTTTCCACCCAGACATTTTACAATGTATAACATCAGCATCCTCCAAATAGGTGAAAAGTAGTTCAATTTGATCAGGGATTTGGTCTGGAAACCTTGTGTGGTGAAGGGTTTATCATTGTCATCATGAGGACGAAGGGTAGCCAGAGCCTTCTTTACCGTGGCGCTGGCAGGCACAGCGGACATGCCTTCATTGACTGGAAGTCCAATGACTTTGGAAAAGGTATGAAGATCAAAAGTGAGAGGTTGGGGATGTGTGGAAAGGTTGAAGGTGATGTGTGAAGAGGTTTGATCAACTTCGGCGCTATACCAGAACTCCTTCGAATATTGGTAGTAGCATGTGGAAGGTACTCTAATTATGGCTTCAAAAATGGTGGAGTTTTTTAGGAAGGAGAACAATGGTTGGTAGAGTGAATTGGGGTGTTCCAAGAGAGCTACACAATTGTTTAAGGCAATTTTGCCATCGTGTATCCCAATGTCAACGTTCGAGGCGGCCAAGACGGTGAAAGCGGTGTTTGATGATAAATACGCCATTGTTGAAGTGAGGAAGAAATGAAGGTTTTGGAGAAAATGAATAGTATGTGTGTGTGAAAATAATGAGTAAAGTGAGTCAAGGGTTTTGATAAAAGGGTTAGCCGTTTTACAATTAAAGCATTTAATTCAAAAAATTACCTTTTAGGAAAAGTAGGACCCCTTGACTCTTCATGTGATATATCTGTCCCTTGGAAAGCGGGAAAGTTGTTGACAATAAAGGTTAATCATTTGAATTAAATATGGGAATATATTAAGTCCCATTGGAATGTAACTACCTCGTTACATTCAATTCCCTTTAATGCCCAGAGACAGAGGTCAGAGATCATTTATCAGATTTGTTTACCAATATTGAGCATACCTAGCTCAGCAACCAAACTAGTAAAACTTGGCTCAGCCAGAGGCTTGGTGAATATATCAGCGAGCTGGTATTCAGTGGGTATAAAATGAAGCTCAATATCACCTTTTAAAATATGGTCTCTGATAAAGTGATACCTGATGTCAATATGCTTAGTTCTAGAATGAAGTACCGGATTATTTGAGATGGCTATAGCACTTGTGTTGTCACAGAATATGGGAACCTTTTCATAAGTGATCCCATAATCAGCCAGCTGACTTTTCATCCAGATAACTTGAGCACAACAACCAGCGGCCGCTACGTATTTAGCTTCAGTTGATGACATGGCCACAAAGTTTTGTTTCTTGGCGCTCCAGCATACCAACTTTCCTCCAAGGATTTGAAAACTCCCAAAGGTGCTCTTTCTATCAAGACAGCACCCAGCATAGTCAGAGTCTGAGTTGGCTTTGAGGTCGAAGCCTGATCCATTAGGATACCAGAGACCCTATGTGGGAGATCCTTTTAAGTACCTGAAAATTCTTTTGACAGCTACAAGGTGGGATTCCTTGGGGTTAGCTTGGTACCTAGCACAGAGACATGTGGCAAATTGTATGTCTGGTATGCTTGCTGTGAGGTACATCAGTGACCCAATCATGCCTCTATATAAGGTCTCATTAATAGAGACCACTGAATCATCAGCTCCCAAGTTGTTGGGAGGAAGCATGGGGCATTTCACTGATGCACAATCAGACAGATCATACTTCTTGAGCAAATCCTTAACATATTTTTCTTGACAAATAGAAATTCCTTTTGAATTTTGTTTAATTTGAAAACCCAAGAAAAAATTTAATTCCCCCATCATGCTCATTTCATATTTTTTGGTCATTAATTTGGCAAAATGTTTGCTCAATGTAATATTGGTTGAACCAAAAATTATATCATCCACATAAATCTGTACTAAAATGACATCACCCTTGGACCTATAAGTGAACAGGGTTTGATTAATGGTACCTCTGACAAATTTATTTTCAAGTAAGAATTTTGATAGGGTTCCATACCAGGCTCTAGGTGCTTGTTTTAGCCCATAGAGTGCTTTGTGAAGTCTGTAGACGTGATCAGGATACTCACTGCTTTCAAACCATGGGGGTTGATAGACATATACTTCCTCTGCAAGCTTCCTATTGAGGAAATCACTCTTCACATCCATCTGGTATACCGTAAACCCCATATAAGATGCAAAGGCTAGGAAGATTCTGATAGCTTCCAATCTGGCTACTGGTGCAAACGTTTCATCATAGTCATTCCCCTCAGATTGATTATATCCCAACACTACAAGCCTAGCCTTGTTTTTGACTATCATGCCAGCTTCATCCCTCTTGTTTCTATAGACCCATTTAGTTCCAACCACTTGCTTCCCAGCTGGAGCTTTTACCAGAGTCCACACCTTGTTCCTCTTGATCTGATTCAACTCATCTTGCATGGCAACAACCCACCCTTCATCTAGAAGCGCAACAGCCACATTCTTAGGTTCATCCTCAGAGAGAAAATCAGCGAAAATGGATTCAATCGCTGAGGCGGTTTCCAGAGATCTTAATTGCCTCTGGTGGTGACTCCCCCAGAGGGTTCACCAAGAATATTCACCAGAAGAATATCTTGGTTCCTACTCCATTTGGATTGAGGAGTAGGAGTCTCTGTAGGTTCAGGAGTCACAGCAGGTTCAATGAATGCTGAGGGATCTTCACAAATTATTTCTTCATCCATAATCTCTTCATCAAGAGGAGAGATTGGTTCGATGAGATCAGTATTGACAGTAGTGGGTAGAGTGATTTGTTCAGCATTTTCAACCTCTGGAGTGATGTCAGAGATTGAATGAGGATCAAATGCATGAACATAAGGGAAGTCCTTGTGACAGCCCTTTGATGATTCCTTGGGATGAGAGAAATCATCCTCTGGATATGATTTAACTTCATTGAAGTCAATGTAACATTCTTCTGAGTTGGTGTGGTTGATGACATCATCTGCTTCATTGAAGGTGACATGGATGGATTCTTCTAATTCTTGTCTACGGATGTTGAATACTCTGTAAGCTCTGGAGGTGAGAGAGTAACCAACGAAGAATCCATCATCAGACTTTTCATCAAATTTTCCCAGGTGATATCTGTAGTTGTGAATGAAAACAGGGCAACCAAAGACATGGAAGTAGCTTACATCAGGGGCTCTCTTCCTATATACTTCATACGAGGTCTTGCCATGTCTCTTCACAATAATGGATCTGTTTTGTGTATGACAAGCTGTGTTCACAGCTTCACCCCAAAATTGTTTAGGATGTCTTGATTCGCTGAGCATAGTTCTAGCAGCCTCTATGAGGGTTTTGTTTCTTCTTTCAGTGACACCATTTTGTTCAGGGGTGCCTGGGTTAGAAAAGTTCTGTGATATTCCCTTTTCATCACAAAAGGCTTCCATGGCATGATTCTTGAATTCAGTGCCATTGTCACTTCTGATAGCCTTAACTCTGCAGTCATTGAGATTCTCTATTTCTCTGATGAAGGATATTATTTTTTCAGCATCATCACTCTTTCTTTTGAGAAAGAATACCCATGTAAATCTGGAGAATTCATCTACAATGACTAGTTTATACTTGTTGTGATTAAGGGATTGAGGTTTTACTGGTCCAAATAAGTTCATGTGAAGGAGATGGAGGCACTTATTTATGGAGAATGATTGTTTAGTCTTGAATGAGGCTCTGTGGTGCTTCCCTTTCTCGCACGCTGAGCAGGGTCTGTCTTTGGTGAAGGTTAAAGAGGGAAGCCCAGCTACTAAATCATTCTTGGCCAGTTTGTTAATGTTTTTGAAGTTGAGATGGGAGAGTCTCTTATGCCATAGCCAATTTTCACTATCAGATGCTTTGGCATAGAGACAAGTGTTTGTCCCTTCTGGACAAGATGTCATGTCGATGACATACACATCCCTTCTCCTGGGTGCAATAAGAACAACATCATCATTTTGATTGAAGATTGTTCCTTGGGTCTTGGTGAACATAACTTTGAAGCCAACATCGCAGAGTTGACTAATGCTGATTAGGTTTTGCTTCAGTCCATTGACCTAAGTGACCCTTGTGAAGGTTATTCCATTACAATCCACTGAGCCATAACCCTCAGTAGCCCCTGAGGAATCATCTCCAAAGACTACTTTAGGACCAGACTCTTTTTTATATCTATGCAGATATTGTTTAACCCCAGTTATGTGTCTGTAGCACCCATTATCCAGATACCAAACAGATTTCTTCAGATATTCCTGCATAGATATAACAAAGCCAGATTAGTTTCTATGATGAACCCACTTTCCAGTGGGTCCATGCTGTCGCTGACCAGCGACATTGGTCCTTCTCTGGTTACCTCCCCCTCTTTGGTTGCAATCCCTGGGTTCATGACGCATGCTTCCACAGATGTCACATCTAGGATAATCCTCACACTCATCAGAGTGATGGTCGAAGAAACCACAGTACTTACGGGGGGGTTAGATCTGTAACCCTGAGAGTTATCTCTGGGTTTAGGCTCAGCCTTTCTTGAGGGTCGATGAGGAGTTTTTGATCTCATTTGAGTTCTGGTTCTTTGAACCGTAATGACTTCCTCATGCTCTCTAGATGTGTGTTCAGTGGACTCGCATGTGATACATTTTGGTTTCTTAGTGCAATCCTCAGATGAGTGATTCTTGAAACCGCAATGCTTGCAAGGTCTGAACAAAGCTCTCCCATTGGAGCTACTAGAACTTTCACCAAGAGAGTTAACAGATGGACTATTAACTATGGGGTTGATTTGTTCTTTCAACCCTTTTACCTCTTCTATCAAGGTGAGGAGAATTTGCTTGGTGGGAGAAAGCTCTTCAGGGGGAGGAGTGGGTTTGTTGGAGTCCTTAGCCACAAAAACCTTTTTAATCGCTTTATCAGCGAATTTGAGAATTGAATTCCCAGGGGTATTAGTTTGAGGTTTTGGGCCAGGCAAGGAATCAGATGGGTTAGCACCAGCGAGTCTGGGTGGGGCTGGTACTTCTGATTCTTTGTCAGAGTTCTTCTCATCCACAGAGGTGGAAGAAGGAGAAGAAACATCTGAAGGGACAAATTTGACATTGGGAACAGGGATATGTTTTTTGTATCTACCCTTTCCCCCAATAGCCTGAACCACATCACCAGGTATGGATTCAGCGACTATTTCTTCCACTGTGGATTGAGCCAAATTTCATTTCTCAATGGTTTTTCTAAGTTCAGAATTTCATTAGATAAAGCCTCATTTTCAATGGATAATTTGCTCACTTCATTTTGAAGTTGATTAGCAAGATTCACAAATGGTTTAAGATTTGTTAATTCAGACTGGCAAAGATTTAACTCTGTTTTAAGACTATGAAATTTGTTTAACAGGTTTTTTCTTTGCTCTTCCACAAAGTGGAGGTCAACCAAGGTATAATCACTGACATGGCCTCTATTAGGACCTTCAGCCATAGATAACATTCTTTGTACCTTTTTCATGGTGATGTCCACCCATTGACCAGATCTTGCTTCACTTTTACCCACAGCGGGTTCTTCATCAAAGACGGCCATAAAGGCTCTGACGATGGTGGTACCTTCATCCTCAGAAGTGAGAGGTTCATCATCCCAGTCGAATGAGGCAGCGATCAGACCTTTTTCAGTCTTCTTAACATCCTTTTTCTTAGCTGCATCATCGACTTTCTGATTGAGTTTTAGTAGCTCAGCTTTCAAGGCTTTGTATTTGACTTTGTAGTCCTTCTTCCCTTGTGAATCAGAGAGAGAGGTTTGCTTGAAAGGTGAGGTGGAAAACTTCTTCTTGCTGGTGTTGTTGCTGGATGAAAGGAAGCTTAGAGAGGAGGTTTTGTTTGACCAGCAATCCTTTTGATAGTGACCAGTCTTTCCACAAGTGTAGCATGACACCTTGGATTTATCAACCTTTGCAGCTCCAACTCTACCAGATCTCTTGTAGTACCTCTTTTGATCAGCTAAAAGAGCTCTGTCATGGAACTCAGCATGTAATTCATCAAGAAATTCTTGACTATTTCTGGTGTCCTCTTCAATGTCAGAGTCGATGTCCTGAAAAGAATGGTTAGCAACAAGAGCTTTTGAACCAGTGATACTGGTGGTAAACCTGTTAGTCTCTGATTTGTAAATGGAGTCAATTAGCCCTTCTTCATAGTTATATCTACCAAATAATTGGGCTAACTTATCATTCTTTATAGCATTGTTAGCTCTTAAGGTCTGATTTAGGCTAAGCCATTTTCTAGGTAAACTATTGACAAAAGTAGCATTAACCTCAGCCTTAGGTAGAACAACTCCATTGTTTCCCAAATCATTCAACAAAATCTTAAGCCTAGTATAAGTTTGTGCAACAGTTTTTGTTTCCAAAGCTTTAAAAGCGTTAAACTTAAGTCTAAGGGCTTGGATTTTGGTTTCTTTTGTTTCCTCTGGACCTTCATACCCTAGAACTAATTTAGTCCACATCTCCTTAGCAGAGTTGCATTTAATGATGGACTTCATAATGTTCTTCGGTAGGCAAGATACTATGATACTTTTGAGTCTCTTGTCCTGGTTAGCCAGACGTCTATCCGCTGGAGACCATTGCTTAACAGGTTTCTTAATGGGTCTCTTAGGGGTAGAGGAAACGGCCAGTGGTACATAGGGACCATTTTCTAAGATTTCTATCAAGAAGGGTTCTAAGCCATCTAAATATATAAAAAATTCACTTTTCCAACTTGATAAATCCTCTTCATCGAATGCTGGTACATTGGACACATGTGACCCCCCTCAAACATTAAGTAGTTGGGGAAGGTCATCATCATTATTAACAGTGCTTACAACTGGTGTAGGCATGGTAGTAGATGTGGTGGCCGGCATGGTGGTCGAGGTGGTACCTAAACTGGTTTGACCAAAAGGTGGAGGAGGTATAGTATCAGCCATATTAAGATCTTGATTTTAAAAACAAGAACGGTTTATGAAAAGTTTTATAAATCAAACCGCTCTGATACCAATTGAAAGTCCCTTAATATGACAATTGTTGATAAACTATAACTCTTGTAACCACGAAACACAATGAAATACTTTTCAAACGCGTAATGCTTTATTAAGTATTATAAACAAAGTATTACAAAGTGCTATGAATACACTCGTTGAATGACAACAAGGTATGAACCCTAGAAACAAGTAAACTAGGTTCGAGATATAAGTTTACAAGGGAACCAATGAGACGCTGGTAGACAGCTGGGGGCTCAGCGGTTCCAAGGTGAGAAATAACTTAAATAAATTATCCAAGCACAAGGGTTGAGTTAATTCTTCTTTCTCACTCCTATTTATAGTGTACGAGGTTGCTTCCTTAGTTGGAGTAGTTGATACGTGTCACCTTCTGAATGGAAGAGTACAACGTATTAAATGCATGTCCAAATCGAGACATACCTTTAAACAACTTTAGGTGAACAGTTCTGCCAACTGTTCACCTTTTGTCCCACTAGGTCGTACTAGGCTTTATCTTGAATCTCTTGTTTTGTCCCGCTCAAAACACTTGGTAGATTCTCCTGTGTAAACTATAAAAGATTGGATAAGCTTTGCTTATCCCAGACTTCTAGGGTTCTTAAGTGATCTCTGAGTGTTGTCAACTTAGAGATCCTTGAACACCAGTACATTCCTTGAACATCCCAGCTATCCATAATCGCTGGTGAGTATGACTTCAGATTGTCTTCGACTTCTCTGACGTTGTCTTTGACTTGAATGTTCCTGGTGTGCCAGCTGAGGCTTTGCCTTCCACTGGTCTAGTCTCTGTCGCTGGTCCTCTCAGCGATCAGTAAACACTTAGTCTAATTAAACAAATCTAGACTAGGCCATAGTTAAAACTTTCATTGACCCAACAGCTAATGCTGGAGGAAATGTAGGAGGACTTGGAACTAATGCACCTGAAGTTGGTGGTTGTACTTATGTGACGTTCATGAAGTGTGAACCTCTACCTTTTAATGGAACTGAAGGTGCTGTAGGATTAAGCCAGTGGATTGAGAAGATTGAGTCGGTGTTTCGAATTAGTAAGTGTAAGGAGGAAGATAAAGTGACTTTTGCTATGGCTACTCTTAAAGGTCGTGCGTTGACTTGGTGGAACGGGAGAATTGCTTTCATGGGTATTGATGCTGCTAATGCTACTCCTTGGGCTGAAATTAAGAAGTGGATGACTTTGGAGTTTTGTCCCCGTAGTGTGATTATTAGGCTAGAACAAGAGTTGATTCATCTGAGAATGAAAGGTGTGGACATTGATAGTTACACAAACCGATTCCATGAGTTGGCCTTGTTGTGTCCTCGATTGGTGGAACCCGAAGGGATCCGAATTGAACAATATATTAAAGGGTTGACCAAGAATATCTGGGGGACGTGACATCATCTAAACCACTGACCATTGATGATGTTGTTCGAATGGCTTACCAACTCATTGGACAAATAATTCAGGATAGGGAAGATGAAGCCCGTGTTGGTGAGAAAAGAAAGGGTGACGGTGATCGTGTAGATAGAGGTGATAATAGGAAGAATTTCAATCACCGTCAGAACCAGAGAAAGGGGAATGCAAATGCTCTTACCAATAACACACCACGCAACGATGATAGACGTCCTAAGTGTGGCAACAAGAGGCATGTCGGCGACTGCTGGAAGTGCCGAAATTGCGGAAAGCTTGGACACAAGGTTGAAAGGTGTAAGAAGGGAACCATTTGCTTCAACTGTAATAAAGAAGGTCATAGGAAATCGGATTGCCCTAAGTTGAAAGCGATTGTACCTGGAAGAAATCCCAGCGTGGTGCTTATCAACTTGGAACGGTCGAGGTGAAAAAAGAGGATCTGAATGTCGTTATTGGTATGTTTTTACTCAACAATCATTATGCTGTTGCTTTATTTGATTCGGGTGCTGATAGGAGCTTTGTATCCACTAAATTTAGTGCCCTTGTTGACATTGAACCTGTTGAGATAAATACCAGTTATGAGGTGGAATTGGCTGATGGTAAATTAGTGAAAACTAACAAGCTATTAGAAGGATGCTCTCTAAATCTCTTAAACTATTCCTTTCCGATTGATTTGATGTTGATAGAATTAGGTAGTTTTGATATTATTTTTGGTATGGATTGGTTGTCGTTGAATAATGCTACCATTTTATGTGGAGAAAAGAAGGTTAAGATTCCTCTTAGGAATAGGACGTTAGTAATTGATGATAATCGAGGTGAATCCCGTTTGAAAATCGTTTCATGTATTAAAGTCCAAAAGTACATCAGGAACGGTTGCGAGTTATTCTTAGCTCAAGTGACCGGGAATGAGTCTAGGGAGAAACGATTGGAAGATGTACCTATTATCTGTGAATTTCCTGAGGTATTTCCTAAAGATTTACCCGGACTACCACCGATAAGGAAAGTTGAGTTTCGAATCGATTTAATTCCTGGTGCTGCACCGGTGGCACGTGCGCCATAACGATTAGCCCCTTCTGAATTAAAGTAGTTATCTGAACAACTTAAGGAGTTGTCTGATAAAGGTTTTATTCGACCGAGCTCGTCGCCTTGGGGAGCTCCAGTCTTGTTCGTTAAGAAGAAGGATAGATCTTTCCGTATGTGCATTGATTATAGGGAACTGAATAAGTTGACGATTAAAAATCGATATCCTTTACCAAGGATTGATGATTTGTTTGATCAACTACAAGGATCTAGTGTGTATTCTAAGATAGATTTGCAGTCTGGATATCACCAACTTTGCGTCCGTGAAGAAGATATTCCTATAACTGCATTTAGAACTCGTTATGGACACTATGAATTTCAAGTAATGCCATTTGGGTTAACTAACGCACCTGTGGTTTTCATGGATTTAATGAATCGAGTGTGCAAACCCTACTTAGATAAATTTGTGATTGTGCTTATTGACGATATTCTAATCTATTCTAAGAATGAAGATGAACATAGAGAACATTTAAGGATTATTTTGAGTTTGTTAAAGGATGAAAGGTTGTATGCTAAGTTTTCGAAATGTGATTTGTTAGATTCTGTGCAATTTCTTGGTCATGTGATTAATAAGGATGGAATTCATGTTGATCCTGCAAAGGTTGAAGCCATTAAGAATTGGTCTGCACCGACAACGCCAACGGAAGTGCGACAGTTCTTAGGATTGGCAGGCTATTATAGGCGATTCATTAAAGAATTTTCTTTAATAGCTAAACCCTTGACTAAGCTTACCCAGAAGAATAAACCTTTCGTTTGGGGAAGTGATGAAGATGGAGCATTTCAGATATTGAAGCAAAAATTATGTAGTGCGCCAATTCTATGATTACCCGACGGGAGTGAAGATTTTGTAGTATATTGTGATGCATCTCTTAGAGGCTATGGAGCTGTTTTGATGCAGCGAGAAAAAGTGATAGCTTATGCTTCTAGGCAATTAAGGAAGAATGAGGAGAATTATACTACTCATGATCTTGAGTTAGGAACTGTAGTCTTTGCTCTTAGGTTGTGGAGACATTATTTGTATGGCACCAAGTGTACGGTATTCACCGATCACAAAAGCCTACAGTATATTCTCGATCAGAAGGAATTGAACATGAGGCAACGAAGATGGATAGAATTGTTAAGTGATTATGATTGTGATATAAAATATCACCCAGGAAAAGCTAATGTTGTTGCCGATGCATTAAGCAGAAAAGATAGAGAGCCTATCAGGGTACGTTCTCTAGTCTTGACCGTGCACAATAATTTGCCTGAGCAAATTAGAAATGCGCAAATAGAAGCTTGTAAGAAAGAAAGTTTTGTTAATAAAGGGTTCCGAGGAGAAGGAGATCCTTTAGAAGTTAGAGCTGATGGAGTGAAATTCTTAAGAGGTCGTATATGGATACCTAAGTTTGGATGCTTAAGAGATTTGATTATGTTATAATCCCATAAATCTAAGTATTCCATTCATCCGGGATCTGATAAAATGTACCATGATTTGAAGAAGTTGTACTGGTGGCCGAATATCAAAGCTGATATTGCTATGTATGTTCTTCAATGCTTGACTTGTGCTAGAGTCAAAGCTGAACATCAAAAGCCATCAGGACTACTTCAACAGCCAAAGATTCCTGAATAGAAGTGGGAGCGAATTACGATGGACTTTATCACCAAGCTTCCTAGAACATCATCTGGAAATAACTCGATTTGGTTTATTGTCGACAGACTGACCAAATCAGCACACTTCATTCCGGTTAAAGAGCAATTCTCACTGGAGAAGTTGACTCGTATTTATCTTGATAATGTTGTATGCAAGCATGGAGTGCCTGTATCGATAATTTCAGATCGAGATCCTAGATTCACATCGAATTTTTGGAAATCTCTCCAAAGATCTTTGGGAACGAATCTCGACATGAGCACTGCTTATCACCCCCAGACTGATGGGCAGAGTAAAAGAACGATACAAACACTGGAAGATATGTTGAGAGCTTGTGAGATAGATTTTGGTAAGAATTGGGATAAACATTTGCCGTTAGCAGAGTTTTCGTATAACAATAGTTACCATTCTAGTATTAAGGCTGCACCGTTTGAAGCTTTGTATGGTACGAAGTGTATATCTCCTGTATGTTGGAGTGAAGTTGGGGATACCCAGCTCACGGGACCGGAATTGATCCGGGAGACTACGGAGATGATAGTTCAGATTAAGAATAGGTTTTTGATTACCCGTAGTAGACAGAAAAGCTACGCGGTTGTGCGGCAGAAGCCGATGGAGTTTAAAGTGGGTGACCGAGTAATGTTTAAAGTATCACCATGGAAAGGCGTTATAAGATTTGGAAAACGAGGGAAATTGAATACCCATTATATTGGACCCTTTAAGATTTTATCTAGAGTAGGTCCGGTGGCTTACAAACTAGAGTTACCCCCAGAACTTCATGGTGCTCACAACACATTCCATGTATCTAATCTGAAGAAATGTCTAGCAGTGAGTGATGAGAAAATTTCGTTGGGTAAGGTTCAAATAGATGGGAAGTTGCATTTTATCGAAGAACCCGTAGAGGTTATGGATCGTGAGGTAAAGCAACTGAAACAAAGTCGGATACCTATTGTCAAGATCCGATGGAATTCAAAGCATGGACATTTACTTGTGAACGAGAGGATGAAATGTGGAAGAAATATCCGCACCTCTTCGATTTTAATAAGAAATGGACATCAAAATGAAATGGATCACGAGGACGTTGATCCCTTTTAGGAGGAAAAGCTGTGACAATCTAACATTTTCAGGTAGTGAATTATTTTCACGTATAATATTTTGAAACGTATTTTTGTGTTGGTTGATGAACTCACAATTTACGGATTTAAATTTGAGCTTACGTGCATAATTTAGAGTCCTTTACGTCTAAACCGGAAACCTTAGGATTACGTATTTACGTTTTTGAACTCCATTTTTGATGAGACAATTTTTATTAGATTCGTTTTGTGTCGTTGATTCATAATTTATAAAAACGTTTTTTCGTAAAACAACCCGAGGGCACGCAAATCGAGGAAACTAGAATCGAGGAATACCCGTAAATTAGCGGGATGGGACAAAACAAGTTTATCCCACCCCACTACAAAGGGACGACCAAAATGGGACACCACATCCCTTGATGTAGCACCCTTGTAACAACTAGCTTACACATGTAAGCATAAGCTTAACATGTAAGCTACAAGTTTTCACTAAACCATAAAACCGCTTAACTTACCATTTGCTTTCATTTCACACATGCAAAACAACTCACAAACTCTCTCCCACTCCTCCCTTTGCCGTCCCATATCCACCATCAAACACCCCTTTTGATCAATTCAAGCCACAAATCTTATGTTATCTATTCATATTATGGAGAAACCTTGAAGCCTTGATTGATTGGTGGCCATATTAACATCAAATAAGGTGATTTTCTTGTGTCCTAGGGCTAATTTCTCAAAAAACATTCTTGGTGGTTGATGATCTTGGAGATATATTATTTGGTGTTCATCAAGTTATTGTCATCCAAAAACAAGATATAATCTTGGTTGGTAAAGAAGATCATCCTTTCTATTTCTCTTGTTATTTTTGTAAAGATCAAATGTATTTTCATTCTTATTGTATATGTATATGATGAATATATGATGATAAAAATGTTGTGTGGGGATCAAGTGTTGATAAATATGATTAAAAAGATGAAAAACCATAAGTAACAATGTTAAAATCATGCTTAAAATGTTGGCTGTATAAAAACAGTAAATAACCAAGTTATAAACTGATAAAAATTCATGGTGGAATCAATTTACAGTAAGTATTATATGTCATACACATGTGAGAGTTGGCCATGCAATGGAATCATCAAAATGAGTGAGATATGATCAAAACAAAATTAGTATACCAATCTGAATAGTCTGATTTGTAGGGACTGTTAAGGATACTTAGACATAGATTGAGCAGTATCTATAACTAACTTATTTGTAGAACATAATATGAAGTTTATGCCATCTAAAAATGAGCTTCTATCTCCGTATAGAACTCAAGATATGATAAAAATGGTGAAGATGAAACTAAAAATCAGATTTTTGTGAAATTAAAGTTTAATAGTATTATATAAGCACTCAAAATAATGTAGTATAAAATGTGAATTAAAACCCACTAACTTATATATTTCATTTATATAAATATTTATAAGGTTAAATAAATGGACATTTTATAAAAATGGTAGTTTGGTAAAGTTTTATAAGTTATAAAAACTATAAACATGATTTTTACGTCTTTTTCGGCTATTACCGTAAAATTAACTTTTTTCGCCAATTAAAACTTAGACGATCGAACCCTAATGTAAAATTTTTAAAAGTCATATACTGATATATATATATAAGTACCTAATACAAGTAAAAACCAATAAAACCCGAACTATATAACATACGGACATTAACGAGCTAAGTTAGCATTATTGAACTAATAATCCAACTAAATGGGCTAAACACTTATAAAAATTACTTATCGGGCTTAACCTACTTGGGCCCAACATGTAAAAGTATAATACTGATAATAAAGGTATAAAATGTATTAATACAAGTTAATGGACTTATAATAGGCTTATTGGACCTAAAACATGTAAATAGGTAAAACTAGTAAACTAGTAAAAAGTTACCAATACATAAACACTAAAATGAGTAAATAAGAATATATAAACCCACTTGATCATCATCATATGTATAAGATCATCATATGTATACTTGTTATTTTGATAAAGTCATTGGACAAAAGTCTAAGACCGATTATTATTTATATAGGTTTCCGTGACCGAAGCACGCCCGTAGCCGATAATCCGCCTTTCATTATCAACGTGAGTTCATAGCCTCGCACTCTTTTAAATGTTTTATAAAATGATTTGTAAACCCGCGAGGGAGATAACATGCTAGTTTTTGATAAAATAGAACACAAGTAGTCCCGATAGTATGCTTAATGATATCGACCCAAATGATGCTATGACCTAATAAATGAGATAAAAAGGATTATTAGTAGTTAGGTTATGTCACTTAAAGTCCCATTAGCATGAATTGTGAACTACCGGGATTTGGTAGATGCTTATGCATATGATAGTACTATTTGGGGACGATCACCCCAGTTCGCGCCTTGACGGTTGATCCCCGTCGTACCACATTGATTGGTAAGCAAATTTATGTATGAGAAGATTTACATAGCGTGATTTTTGTGACGACATGCTAACTTAGATAGGCAAATTGTTTGTCGGGTTTGCGGCCTGTTGTTTGTGATAGTAAGGTAATAATGTCATGTGGCTAATAATAATCCAAATGTATTCCAATACGATTTAATAAAGATACGAATAACGATAATAATATTGCCTATAATGGTAATATTGAGGCTACGGTCTCATGGACGGTTTCAGATGTATGCTTGATTTATATATTGCCTTACTAGCAATACGAGGACTTACTTCTGTTATTATACTTGTGTTCTGATTTCAAAGATTGTTTTATATAACGGTTTTATTAAACTCTATGAATTCACTCGGCATTCGCTGATATGATTTTTGCATGTTATTATCTCAGGTGCTTGAAGGTAATCCAGATGGAGATCGACTCTGATGGCCCACATAATAATAAAAATGTTCATTTGATCTATGTTTTGTAAACTTAATGACCTGTATAATTTGGTACCTGTTGTACACTTAAAACTTTTTATCGAATGAATGTATGTTAAACCTTGTACAACCATTTTTATGTGTTGTCTATGATTGGAGTTATTGTGCTATCCCGTAACACTCTAAAAGACCCTTCCGTTGTACCGATACGAAGTTTGAGAGTGTTACAACTTAATACCATAATGTAAAAAACAATACGCCCAACATCTTTGTAAACCATGTCTATAGAATCACAAAACTAAAACTAGAACTCAATATAAATCTCTACGATTACTAAGGGAAATATAGATCTCATCAGAACACGTCTTTATGGTAAACTTTCATAATAAAATAATCTAACATTAGAAATATTTTTGGAACCATAAGAAATTTAGACAAGTGTATATAACGGGTCAAATTATATATTAGGCCATATTTGAACCTGCACAAACACCCTATTCATTCCTACGATATCGAGACAGGGACCATTAACTATTGTATTCTTTCTCACACTCGAACAAGTACGAAGGTTGTTTAACAATTTCTAGAGCATGTGTCAACATACATCCTAAATCCCAAAGTGATGTGTGTGTATTTTTGGGATTAACCCAAACCAATTCACCATCTAGTACTAAGAGTCAAGGTGGGGAAAGGAATGGTCCAGTGAGGTTCTCCTAATATTCTTGTTCCCTGCTGTAACTATGTTATTATTATGATGCTTAACAGAACTTGGAAAGCCTATTATTCATGCTTATCATCAGAAAGTCCAAAAAAGAATAAACGCTACTAAAGTGACCATACTTGAGTTTAATTTTCATTGACCTAAACACATTAATCGGTATTCTTATGTGTTTCCTTTTTTTAATTGATACTTAACATCTCTATTAGACATGGTTTTGGCTTTCTAATTCAAAGTATATCAGTGGATGCATCTTATCTTTATTCAAGATAAATACACATGCATTAACGATCTAATAGGTAAAATATGTAGTTTTTTTAACAACAGAGCTAAGGCATGAAATTAGTACTTACAATAAAAAGATAACTAATCCAAAATGTCTTTACTCATCTATAAATTTTAATTTTGAAGCAGTTCGGACCTACAAAATACCATTGATCATTTACTAGTTTGATTCACATGCAATAATGGCCAGAATAGATTAACAACAAATAGTTAGAGATATACCTGACCAACGCTTGATCCAGAGCTATGTGTGTGATAACCTGGCGGAGGATGTAATTCCAATTTCTTAAACCACTCCATTTGAGCTTTTTCATGACGAGAAATATGTGCTGCTACTTTGGCCTCTATTTGCGCTTCTTGGTCTGCTACTACATTTGATACTCAAGTGATCCTTCGTTTCTTTAGGGTGTAATGAAGGTCTGATGCGAATTCTTTCAGATGAAGCTGAGCATTCAAGTGATCCTTCGTTTTTCCAGCAATGCCAAAAAGTGTAATGAAGGCCTGACGCGTAATTCTTTCAGATCAAGCCGACCATTCAAGTGATCCTTAGTTTTGCCAGCAATGCCTAAAAGTGTAAACAATACATTATCACACACATTTTTTTATATGCATGACATCAAGATTGTGACGAGTGGATGTCTTTCTTTCATCTTTCTTTTCTTACTTCTTAATGCAACTTTTCTCTCTCATTATGAGTGGTTGTCTATATTCTGAATTTTATAACCAACTAATAGATAAAGCATATATTGATTACTAGCAATACTACAATTGTCCTCTCATTTAAACGCTATATTCGTACTAGCAATACTACAATCGTACATAGACAAGCAAATAATGTGATATATAGGTGCAAAAATCAGTAACCAAATACTTACGTTATCAACTTTTTATACTGTTAGTATAGCAGATTATAAATGAACAGATAAAATAAATACAATTCTCTAGCTTTCATTAATTCAATATCCATCTTTTAAAGAGTAAATGTAAAAGAGACGCACAAATGGATGCAAAATCTTCAAATGAATATTTTAAACAGTAAATATAATAGAGATTCGGTCTTGCGTGTGGTTAAGATGTCAAATATTAACCATACTTACTGTTAGATTATTGCAATTATGTGTTCTATTATAACTACTTTGTTAAACAATTGTGTGCATCACTGTATCATTTTCACCAATAGTAAAGATAATTTTATAAAACAACAATATCATATTTCTATCAAGTTGGTTAAGATATTGGGACAAAAAAGAACGAATCTAAACTTAATAAAACAAATATCCATACTCATTGGTTCAACCCGATACCAAACTAATTACGACCCTAACCCAACCCTGTTACGCTATCAGGTTTATCAGGTTGACTCGATAAACCCGATAAGCTAAGTTGGACCCGAATCAACCCCACCCTATAAGGCCTTATCGGATTCGGGTTGGGTTCACGTCAACCTATTTGTCATCCCTAATTAGGAACACAACTTCGACTTACAACACTACAACTTAACAAATATAAACAAACTTGTTGCACCTTATAAGCCAACTTGTTGCGGCTTATAATCTACCATAACGTTAGGGATAGGTTATAATAAGCTATTTTAAACTTAGATATACTAGGGTGGTGTATGTTGGTGTAACGGTGTGTATGCACATTCATATATTATATCATAAACATAATTGTAACATGCACAAATAAGCACAATGTTATGTGGGACATTGTGCACCTGTATCTTGAACTGCGACGTTGTTTCAGCAGCTAAAAATTCTAGCTTTCTGCAACATCATTTTATATTAAATTAGTTAAAACCGGTAAATGATTTGGGATATAAGACCAAATGGTGGTCTGAAGCTTTTGTTATCTGTTTCTAGTTATGTGGTAAGATGTTGGGTTAAGCATTATCCTTCCCTCGATTCTACAATAACAATGACAAATTAGAGATTTAATAGAAATTCTTGGAAGCTTTATGCATAAGCAGGTAATCATCAAGTTATCCAAAACTTCAACACTGAGAATTTGACAATATTCATTTCTAACAAATAAGAATTCCATCGGGTAACCATAACCGGTTTTTATGACTACCGCTATCATTTTTTAATCTAAGAAATGCATATGTTGCTATAGCCTTAATTTCATAGATTCGAGTAAGGATAAAAGTAATTTGATACCTGGAAGGTTTGATTTCGACATCTGGTCATTTTCGAGGAATTCATATCCATGCTATCACGAGTGTCTTGAGTTTACAATATTCCGTCCCTTCGCCCCCAATATTCCGTCCCTGACCGTCACCAAATAATACAAATGGATTAAGGAAGATTCAACATAGAATAGATTACAAAATCATATAAAGATCTAAAAAATAATTCACAAACCTGGAAAAAAAACATCTAATTTCCCTTCAAGGTTAATTATCATATACTCGGTTAATGAATCGTCGAATGAAACAATCCCGTTTCATAATTATGACCGATAAATTAAATTGAGATTTAGAGATTTTTGGGTTCTGTGGTTGCTTCAAAAGATTATTGATTTGAGATTTTGATTAGCAGATATAGGGTTGGGATTCACGAAGCTAGAATCATGATACTTTTTGTGATCGCTTATGGTTATTTTTGATGTTTGTTGCTAAAACAAGGAGAAAACTCAGCCGTTGATTACTAGTGATTTTACACGAGGAGATAAAGTAGAAGTACATAGATATCATTTATATTGTAAAAACGTAAATATAATTTTGTTATTGGACGATCATTTTAACCCGAATCTCGAATCTGAAACCGAATTTTATTCGAAACCGTACAGATTTTGGTACCTGAATCTTCTTCGTTACGGGACCGGGACTATGAAATAATGTAAAAAAATAGGACCACTAATTCGATACGGGAACGGTACCAAATAGGGATATTCCCAAAAAAGGAGTACAATCCCGATTTCCCGGTACCGATAGCCGATTCCCGTTCGGTACGAGATTGGTACATAACTTTTTTGATCGAGAAAAAATCAGGAGCACTAAATCAGGACAGGATTGGTCCCAAATTCATCCCTATTTGGTTATATAAAATAAATTTTATATAATTTCACATAAAGTTTTGTTAGTTTTGGAAAAGAGTTGGTTAAAAAAAATTTAGTCATGGCGTAAGAAATTTGACAAATTTAGTGTCATATGCCAAGTGATCAACTGACGCGCTCAACCCACTAAGTGATTAACCGACATTGCAAAGTTAAGCATTTGATAGTTGAGCACCGTCGGTTGATATTTGATGTTAGACACTTGTCACAATTTGTGTGGTGATGACCATATTTGTCAAAGTCTTGCGTCATGACCAAAAAATGTTTTATAAGTGATCAAAATGACCATATCCATCTTTTTCCCTTTCTAGTATACATATTATAAAAATGCGTGCAATGCATTATCTAACTTCGTTTAATAGTCGATTCAATCGAAGTCATATACTTTAAATTTTTAAAAGATTTATAGATACAAATGCACAATATAAACCCCTATGGATGCTTGAATATTGTTTTATAAAAGGTCAATGAAGGTTGTTGACAGAAATTCTTACTTTAAACTAAAATTATACGTTATATTTCGAGTTATAAAATATGAGTCTAATTATCAAAAAATTTAGTTGTAAGCCTGCGATATTGTTGTATATATTGATCATGGTTCAAATCACAAGTTACATATTTAGAAGTAGTTAACGAAAAGTGAGGTTTAAAATAGTCATTGACCTTAGTTAGGTGACGTACCTTTAATTCAGACACTTGCCATTCTCGAGTAACGACCTTGCTTATTTGTTTACAAGTTTTCACGTATAATATGAATCTATTTTGAGTTCGGTATAGGAAAACTCTTATTTATGAAACGACAACTCATCAAAAAGTAAGAAACTCATTTTAGCTTATCTGAGTTAGGTTATTGATATATATTAATTCATTCGACATATTAAGATGAACTTTAATCTTAAAAAATTTTAATGAAAGAACATTACGTGTTAAAGTGAATGAAATCGATTTGTAATTTTTTTATAAGGAAAATTATTACTGATGCGTACGAGACGAAATACCCATTTAGGATCAGCTTTTAAAGATGTTACCTATACGCATTTGAAATAATTTACAAAAAAAAAGTTCTAAATATATGCATCACTTTTTTGCACATTCTAAAAAAATTATAACTATTTTACACGCTCTAAAAAGGTTCCTTCAAATGCACTAGTATTCGGTACCAGACGTATAAAACGTCCTAAATACATATATGTATTTGGCACTTATGGTACCGGTCGTCTCAAATACATAAGTATTTGTCACCAATAAATGAAACTGTTCTAAATACACATGTATTTGGCACCATTATTGCAAAACGTTCCAAATACATACGTATTTGGAACGACTTCTGAATAGTCGTCCTAAATACGTATTTTTTTGGCACGGTTATCAAAACAGTGCCAAATACACGTATTTGGCACTCTTTTTTTACCATTCCAAAAAAGTTCGTCCTAAAAAGTCCTTTTTTCTTGTAGTGGCTTGGTAAGCATTGAAGGGGTTGAAGAATGAAAAAGAAATGTAAGGATAAAGGGTGTAAAGAAATTAGCCCTCCATACAACTTAGGCAGAAACGGGGTTAACACATCATGAGACAACGCATCATGGACCCAGTGATGTAATGCACAACTCTTCCCTAGCTGACTCAGGCTTCTCTCAAAAGAAGTTTGTTTTATTGTCACGGAGATCAACACGACTTCTATTGACTTTCTCACTCCGAGATAGTTGATATTGAATAGGTGGCATCTGCTCCAGCCTCCGACCATTAAAAGTGCACAAATCGAGTCTAGAGCCAAGAGATCTATCAAATCTCGTTAGGACACACGGAATGACGATAAAGAGAGTCCTACGCTATATCCTTGTGATATTGCTAGAACATTCAGAGTGATACTACTTAGTATTCACAATGATGAGTAGAAATCCTTCCAATGTTAACATCAAACAGCACTATGGTAGGTCATGTGTAAGATTCTTTATGAATTGAACATATGTAAAACTGAAAAGCAACAGTGGTTTGTTTCTTTATTGATTCAAACTCGTTTCAGGTTTCTATGCAATATCTTTATGCTCCTGCTAGAACATTCAAAGTGATATTCTTTAATATTCACAATGACGAATGGAAATCCTTCTAGTGTCAACATCAAAGAGCGCTACGGTAGGTAACTTGCAAGATTCTTTATGAATCAAGTTTGTGTCAACTAGAAAGCAACAATGGTAAGATTCTTAATGAATCAAACTTGTTCCAGGAATTTAAATTGACGACTTTAATCAAGCGGATATTTATCCAACTGATTTAATCTTTATGTTCGCAGTCTTGCTTTGAGACGGTCGAGTAAAGAGAACGGCTAGTACAGCCGCGAAAACCTGTCAAGGAGATTCTTAATTGAATCTACCTATCACAGGTACGATATTTAATATCGTGTAATGGTCTTCACCGACCGGAGGTAAAACGCTACCGATTTAGGACGAATGTCAAAGCCATTCAGTGCGTGTCTATGTTTTGTCTCAAGAAGGTGGCTTTACGGTGTACTCAGCAAAGTCAGAGATTCAAAATCACATAATCATGCCAAAAGACATATTCAACAATCAAGAAAGCTAAAGACTTCCGTAACTCTAATGATCAAAATTTTCTTTATCAATTAATGTAGAGGAATGAATTCTCTTTAAAGGAGATTGTTAGCAAGCTTTCAAGGTAGTGCAATGTATAAGCATGTGGATGAAGACACAAGATCGCAAGATGGCAAGAACAAGCCAAGGATAATTTGAAGATCTCAAGATTAAAGACAAAGTCGAAAGACAACGACAAAGGCTCAAAGATCATAGCATGAAGGAACAAGACTACTATTACACGTTCAAGATTCATTTATGACGAAATTCGTAATCTTCATTGAACTCCAAATATCGAAGAGGAATGACCTCACATTGGGGGAGATTGTTAGCCTCAAAATATTGAATCAAACAAGAATGTTCGGTCATAGGTTTTTATTGTAATATTTATTATAACGTTGTAATAGTTAGTTAAATAGTCGTGACATTACGGGCTTGATGGCTAGCTTAAAAGGCCTCTTTCAAGGTACTAAGCATTTATTCAATCCCGGCCCAAAACATATATAGTTCAATAGAAAGCCCGCATGTGGGTGGACTATATAAGCACCCTCCTATCATGTTAGAAGGGTGGGTGATTTCATTTTTATAAGTCTAATTTCACCTAGTTAATCATCTCTCTCTCTAATTTCTCTCTCTACTTTCTCTCTCTAGAAATCATCTATCTTTCTTCTTTATTTCATTAAATCAACCATGGTGAAGTGAATTAATATGGGAACAACACTTTGTTTGTTCAAAACAACCTAAACCGGCTCTTTCTCTAGGTAAGTGTTCCTAATAAGATAAAAGGCATTATCTCAGAGCATGGACTCGCCCCTTGAAGAGTTTTCAAAGGAGGCAGAGGAGTCTGAGTGTATGTCTCAATAACACTTAATAATTCAGTTTTATTGGGTATATTAGAGACATCAGTCTTCTCATTAAGACCAATCATTTTGTTTACAGCCTAAGTTTCAGGTATCAAGATTTTTCCAGTATTGAAGTTAGGCAACACGCTTCAGGGTTTGATCTTTCAACCCAATCCTTTGATTTAGGTATCAATAATATCATTTCATGATTAAACCCCACTGAGGCTGGGGGAAATTCCTTTTCACTCATTTCCTTAGTAAGTGGCTTCTCTGTGAGTTGGATTGCTCCAACAATCTTCTTCTTTTAGGCAGGAATTTGACCATTAATGCACTGAGAAGCTAAGGTTGAGCCATTGGTCCATTTTTCATTGATACGTTTTTATACCTTAAGTTTTTCTTGAAGAGTGTGATTAACTCAAGTTCCGTGTTCTGAAGATGACAGCTTACTGCTTCTAGTTTAGCTTGTTTCAAAATAAGTAGATCATCTCTACATTTGTTTAATTCAAAAACAATTTTGTTATATTTTGAAAGAAGTTTTAATCTTTGCTCTTCAACGAGCGAAAATCAATGTTGTATACTTAAGGTATCATTGCCAGTCAGATTCATCATCCATAGATAGGAGAGTATGTTTACCCATTCTCCATTTCTAGCATGATTCTTTCCAATAGTCAGTTCATCATCATCTAGATCCATTAACACTTGATATCTAACTTCTTCATCCTCTAAGGATACTTCTTCATCATCCTAATCAAAGGTTTTAGCTACCAGCCCTTTGGCTATGTTTTGAGTAGGTTTCTGAACCTGAGCATTTGAAGGTCCAACTTCTAAAAGATTAAGCTTTGCTTTGACCTTCTTATACTCAGACCTATAACCCTTCTCGACTTTCTAATTATTCTGAATGCTTTGGTTATCTGAAGAAGCCTGAATCAGTTTTGGTGTAAACTTTGGTTGAAAATTATCATTCCCTAATGTTGAATTTTGACTTTTGTAAGAGGCCAAAGGTGTTTTTAAAAGACAATATTTTGCAAAATGCCTTGTTTTACCACATCTAAAACAACCCACTCCCTCAGTGGATTGATTTCTAGCAAATCTAGTTCTTTTGATATAACGTTTGATGTTTGCCAAAATGGATCTTTCATAAACTTCATGATTTAAGTCCTTTATGTATTCCGTACAAGATCTTTCATCAACCTCATCATCTAAGGTCTCCTGAAAATCTTAAACAATTGCATTTGAGTAAAAAGCAGTTGATATAGGTCCATGATTAACAGGGGTTGGGTTGGATGAGGTGTCTGTAACTAAAGCCTTTTTAGACTCAGGATATTTCCTATTAATTAGATTATCTTCATAAATAAATCTACCATAGATATTTGCTAGATCCTGAGTCTGAATATCATTAGCATTCCTTAATCCTTGAGATAGACCATGCCATTTTTCAGGGAGACTATTCACAAAACCAACATTGATTTCATGTTTAGACAGTTTCATCACGTCATTCGATAGCTCATTGAGCAAGGTCTTGTATCTGGTGCAGGTCTGAGGAAGTGTTTCGGATGGTTTGGCCCTGAATGTGTTATATTCCAATTTCAGGTCCATAATCCTATTTTCTTTAGTGTCGGACGGACCTTCGAAACTATGAACTAAGTTTGGCCATGTTTCTTTGGCCGTCTCACACTCAATTAAAGCTTCTATAATATCGTTAGGAAGACAAGATATTATGATGCTTCTATGACGTGGGTCCTGACTGACCACTCTCCTTTCATCGTCAGACCATTGGGATTCGGGTCCGTCATCTCCTTGTGTTGTTTTTGGTTTGAATGGACCATTCTTGATAAAAGTGATGTAATAAGGTTCCGTTCCCATGAAATAGCACAACATTCTTTTCTTCCACTTATTGAATTTTTCAACTTCCAATTTAGGAGCATTAACTGAGTAACTTGCTCCCTTTTTATTGACAAGTTGAGGTACATTACTTTCGGCCATAATGGATCAAGGTTTTAAAAACTTTGAGTCGGTAGTTAAAAGTTTTTATAAGCCTACCGCTCTGATACCACTTGTTGGTCCCTTTTAACTAGTGTTATACTTAATAATGATAAGTATAAACCTAACTCATGGTAAAGTGATGCAATTTATACAACAATAAAGTAAATAATACACAAAAGGTTTTTCAACGTTTAACTCTTATTATTTAAAGAATTATACCCTATTGCATACGATACTAAAATAGGGATTGAATAGAAAATGTGTGTTTGTGGTCTCCTTATTAACAAACTATATTAATCCTATCGATTAATAAGTTCGACGATTAAGCCAACAGGAGTTTTAGAACTCAAGTGCTATCTATCGTATTTGGAAGAGAGAATCTTGTTGTGAATGAATAAAGCATTAAGTGCACAAACTTAACTTTCTCTTTTACAATGCATCCTATTTATAGAATTGAAGGCTAGGTACGTGACAAAGAATTGCCATGTGCAATTCTTGTCTTTAACTGAGGTACAAGGTACAGACTTGTCTTAACCTTAACTAGGTATGAGGACAAAGTCCTTTACAAGCTTAGTACCATTGTCTAACCTAAAATGGTAAGTCATGATAAGTGTGTGTGTACTACAACTTAACTTCTTCAAACTTATCCCGCCTTTTCTTTAGTCTTCAATATGGCATTGTTCCTTCAAGGAGATCGTATGGGGCTCAGTGAGTTATTGTCATCACTTACTGAACCCATCACCTTATTTTTCATCCCTGGTACATCATTCACTGAGTCTCGCCTCACTAAATACTCGAGTCTTTCTTTTAGACTCAGGCTGAGCTCTTGAAGGTAACTCACTGAGTGATTGTTCACTCAGTGACTTCATAATGTTCAAGGTTAAATAATATACTTAGGCGGGGAGGTCACCTTGTACATAATTGTCCATTATGATGATCAATTAGTACAAGTCTAACCTAACACACCCCTTTTGTAAAGTCCCCTTTGATAGTAAATGTTAGGTGCTTACGCCATATCGGTGGAGGTTTGATCCTTTATCAATCATATGGTAATTTATATGTTGCGCCAGGTAATGAGTAATTAATTTTTGCTTTCATTTCCCATTGTATTACTTAAACCATACACTTGAGCGATGTGAGATTAAACACTTATGTGAGGTGTTAGCATTTGTAATTTCTATGCATTACTAACAAAAGTATATCAATGTATGTTGAAATTGTTTTTTTATTATTAGGTAAAATGCCCCCTTGTACAATTGTCTTAGGTAAAAAAAACTCATTTGCTTAAGGAAAAGCAAATCCTAAGTGTAAAGATACTTGATGAGTTGTCATTTTATACACTTTTTTAGGGTCATTTCACCCCATATTTGTCATAAAATGCCTTAAAAACGTCTTAATTCCTTTTTTAGTAAATTGGAAGCACTTGGAGCATTTGGGGTTTTTTGGAGGTGTTTTTCAATCATTTTCAAGACTATGGAAGAAGTAAGGAAGAGGTCCAAGTTAATATTGCACGGATTTTTAAAGTCACAAAAAGGTTGTCAATAGGAGCTATAGATAACATCGTGCATTATGCTCGACGTCGTCGTTTTGACCCGCCCTCCAGATACGTCGCAGCTATAACCAGGCGGTATCACGATATATCAATAGTAGAAGCCCATAGAAGATTTGATGGCCCGATGGCGCCGCATGTATAACCCGGCGCCATCACAACCCATATATAGAACCTCTTGTAAGCATACATTGCGTGTAGAATTTTAGGGTTAGCTTGGAGCAGCCATTGTGACCCGATTTTACGGTTCTAAAAACCTAAGGATCTCTATTCTATCACCTATATCAATTGAAGAATAAGGTTTTATCCATTTTCATTAATCATGTTTATGTATATGATGATTATGTCTTATATATTTTCTTCCTTTACTATGATAGGCTAAATTATATGTCGTTTATCTATGATTGCATGAAAGCTGTGATGTGATCTTCTTGTGTTTGTTGATTCTTGATTCATTGTATGCACATTAGGCTCTAGAAAACCAGACTAGATCTCCATATATTAACTGTTGATATTTCTAGGAAAATGTAGGTGATTAGATTACCTTGACCATGGAGGCACTCTATCTGCCGTATATGGGCTTTGCCTCGACCGTAGTGTATACTTGTGTGCCGATTAAGCGAATACATTTATGTGTTTGTTAATGCATGTGTTAATGATTAGATCTGGGATTTGTTTGTGATTCTATGTTTATGATTTTTTCACATAGACGATTATAGGGGTATGTGCTAAGTGAGTAGGATCTAGGAAATGTCGTCATACCACTATGTTATTATACGTCTACCACCCAGAAGTTGACACGTATCAACTACCTCCACTAAGAAATCAACCTCGTACTACTATAAATAAGAAATATTTGTGAGATTAGAGGTTTTATCACTTAGTGTTGTATTTTATCATTAAGCATTTTACTCCCTATTTGAACTTATATTGTACACAACTGATATCATCATCGACCTACAAAAGTATGCTAAACTTGATCTTTATATCAAGTTTATTTGTTCAAAGGGTACCAACACATTTTCAATCACCAAGTGTGATTCATGACACTTTGTAATACCTCGTTTATACTAAGAGCACACGGTACGATGCGTCGTGGCTTGGCTGGCCACCATGGCGCCGCCAACCACACCGTGCCCGGCGTTATCGAGTTTGGGCTGGCAATGGCCAGCCGACGTTATGGGCTATGGTGCGAGGCCATGGCGCAGCCAACCACACCGTGGCTCGCGCCATGGCTTGCGTTATCGTATTTTTTTTAATTTTTTTTTTGAAAATTTGAAAATGTGGACGCCTATTTTTTTTGCTTCTTTTTTACCGTTTGAATGGGTTAAATACCCCATTTTATCACCTATTTTCACTATAATTCCCACAAAAACATATACATACCATTTTCTACAATTCACACACTATTTTCCCAATATGAATGCCGGTATTCCGATTTGTCCGCTATTTACGAAAGCTATGATCAAAATGATATGGAAGATTATGCCCGATATCTTGAATATTGGGAACAAATCGACATGTTAGATGATGAAGAGAAAGAAAGTAGGGTTAATTTCGGTTCTCGCGTTAGAACATACATCCCACGTGAACGAGAAGATGCGCAAAGAAAACTTATCGTCGATTACTTTGGTGACCTTGAAACTTCGCTAAAGTATCCGGACGATCGATTTCGCCCAAGGTATCGTATGAGTTCTACCCTTTTTAGTAAAATAGTCATGATATAACTAGTTACAACTTTCAACCACTACCTCCTACTTCTATTTCTTTAAACAACATTGTGATGCAACAGATCATTTAGGTTTTAGCACCACTATGAAATACACATCGGCAATACGCCAAATGGCATATGGTACAACACCCGATTTACTAGATGAATACTTGCAAGTAGCCGAATGTTATTTACGTGAATACTTATGGAACTTTACCAAATGCATTTACGTATTGTATGTAGAAAAGTATCTTAGAACGCCTACTCCTGATGATGTAGAGCACATTTATGATTTGCACAATAGGAAGCATAATCTCCCGGGTATGCTCGGGAGCATAGATTGTATGCATTGGGAATGGAAAAATTGTCATAAATCCTTACATGGTCAATTTAAAAGGGATGATAAGAAATACCCAACACTTATGCTCGAGGCTATTGCAGACCAACAGTTATGGATATGGCATTCTTATTTTGAGATGCCAGGGACAAATAACGACCTTAATGTTTTATATGGTTCACCATTATTTGATAATCTTCTTTTGGGCGAGGCTCCTGATACTGAATTTGGTGTAAACGGTAAAACATTCAAGCAAGGGTATTATTTAGCAGATGGAATTTACCCTCAATGGGCTTCGTTTGTTAAGTCGCGTACAATTGCAACGTACGAAAAGAAAATGAATTTAAAAGAGTTCAAGAAAGTGCAAGAAAAGATATTGAGCGAGCGTTCGGAGTATTACAAGGTCGATGGCGAATTATTCAACAACCAGCACGAAGTTACCAAGTCAACTCGCTTAAAAGAATAATGTATTGTGGCATCATACTACATAGCATGATATTGGAAGACCAAAAATTCGACATTAATGAATACGCAGATATGTACGCTCCGCCTCAAGCCAATCTCGAACGTACTTGGGTAGAACGGTGTGAGACTCATAGAAGGAAAAACAAGTAACTTCGAGATAGGAGAGTTCACGATGAATTTCGACGTGATCTCGTTGAGGATTTGTGGAACCTTAATCATTGATGTTTTTAAATTATTGTTATTTTTTTTAAGTATTGTAATTTTTTTTTCGTGTATTTTTTTTTTTAAATTTATATTAGTATTTTTATTATGAATGAAATGTGTTTTTAGTTTAAAATTAATTGTTGGAAAAAAAATAAAAATAAAAAGTGGTGGGGTCACGATCACACGAGAAAAGTTGGTGTTAACAAAGGAGGAGGTTTGTGGGGTTATGGGGAGTTTTGGTGTTATGAGAAAAAGTGGTGACGTGACACCTCTTTTTGCCCACGGCTTGAGCTCCACGGCTCAACCGTACCATGTGCTCTAATAAAACAGCATTACACGATTGAAAAGTTATAACATGTGTTATTTCAAGCTTAAGAGTTATTAGTTTTACATTTGACATGTATTTGGGACTTTTAATCGAATCGTTGGTTAATAGAACTTCTCGATGAAAGGATGTCTTGGCTTTTTGTCCATGTCTCATTATTGTTTGTTCGGTTTAACTCATTTGGTGTACAGATGGGCACGTGGTGTTCGGCCAATGCCTTTCGTAAGGTCAATCTGTATAAATATCTTGGTAGATGATGAACAATTTTACTATTGAGTCTTCTCATTGACCAATCGGGCTTCTTATTACGCCCAAACATCGATGTACCGAAATCGTAAGGAAAAAACTTACGTGACCAATCGGGCTTCTTATTAGTTGTTTTTTCTACATATAAAACAACAACCGAATGCTCGGTTCTTTTTAAATGCTACTTTAACGGGGTGTTAAAAAAATAGCATTCAAAAAACAAATAAAACTAGTTGATGCATATCAAACGAGCATTAAAAGTCAAAAGTGTCAACCACACCGCTAACGGCTCTTAAACGCTTACGGCTCTTAAATGCTCTTAACTACACCAAGCACACCATGTATATACACGGCTAAAAAGGGTGTGACATCATTCATTAATTTATCTAAATCATCCTTAATTAATTTATACAAGCAATACAAGTGAGTTGAACATTTCATATGACAAATGACTGGGCAATCAATCACAAATAGTAGTAATATTGTGCAACAACGTGAAGCCCCAAAACCTTCAAACCTCTAAATACCTATATTGGAAAATGCAAAATGGAGTAATTAGTATAGCAATCGATATGCAGCGGCCGGATGCTACAATTTTCATTGCATTGCAAACTTAGAAGTTAGAACACGACATCATTAACAGTAAATAATGAGTCACTTGCTCAATACCGCAACAATTTTCATCACCTGATTGACCCACCTCTGCTTTCTAACGGTAAACGAAAAAAGCACTTAATACTTCCAAAACTGTTATAACGGGCTGCATGCTTTTGCTATATTAAGACAAAGGCAAATGAGAGAACCTATTGTGTTCGACCAGAACCTTAGGAATGCCATTTATTTGAAGCACACATAACAAGAAGTCTGACATATATAGCCATTCAATTCGAAATTAACATTACATAATGAGTTTCAGCACAAATCTGCAAAGATGACCCGTTTTAAAAAGAACCCACGGTCTCAATATAACGATGAACTTCCGAGTGTCTGATTCCTCCATATACGTTGGGGAAATGAAAAAATTGCTCGAAACTCTTGTCCAAAATATTAAATCTTACAAGATTGAACTCAACCTTCACCACCATGAATGTGCCTCCCTCTGTGTCACCTCTAACGATATCCAGAATTTCTAATTCATCATGATAGCATATCCAAGGATCTCGGTTTTCATAGACTATTGTCTCCGGGTATGCTGCGAGAAGTTCATCAAGCTCCACTTGGTATTTGAGAAACCACCCCGAATGATCACTTAACATCTCATACACATTCAAAACTAAATGCCTATCATGATGATGAGCAGTTTCCACCAAATGCAGATGACCTCGAGATTCCCCAAAGTAAAGTGGCATATTTCCATTGTGATACCTTCCTAACGACGAAACATTCCCCGGAAACAGAGAGGGCAATGGAAACTGTTTCAACTGTTCTCCTTCGAGCTTAAAGTACAACGGATCAAGACACGAGGGAGCCCAATGAATCGCCCCATTCCAATAAACTCCACAGTTACAAAACATAAACATAGCAGATGGTTCAATATATAGTGGCTCATTAGGTGCTTTGAAAGACTGATTCGAAATCTTCCATTTCCCTATATTAGACGAGTAGATTTGAATCCTATACACCTTCCCATCACGGAAAACACAAACAACTTTGTAATCAACACATTTCGTTTGATGAAATGCAAGACCCATAAAACATATTTCTTTACGAACATCAGGTCCTCCAGGGACCGACGGTATGACAGAAAATTGTTTAGTGGTGGGATTAAACACATAGTATTTACGTGTACGTTTTGTCCCTTTGTCGCTGCAACAAAGCAGTAATCCATTACATGATTGCACAATTTTGATACCAAGGAGATCGGGGCAGAAATCTAAATTTCGAATAGGAGGAGTGCCACGGTTTTCAACATCAAAAGGGATATACAGATCACGATAGAATATGCCCGAAGAGATTGATAGATTGTCATACATGATAGTGAAGGGAGGGTGACTTAAAAGCCATAGCCAATGTTTGGATACGGATTTAAATCGAACAATGGACCGAGCAGGGGTGTGACAAAGAATTTCTGTTAAAAGGTCATCGTTTGAACCAACCGAATCTCCGGACTGCGTGGTTTCATGATCAGACTCTGGCACAGAAGTCTGCGCGAAGCAGGTTTTGATGGTTTTCTGTATTTTTTTGTATCCCGCTCTAGTGTTCACCATTTATTGGAGGAGGTTAAAACAGATGGCACCTTACTCAAACGAATGAATTCCAAACAATTATTCCAGTCTAATCATTATAATCAACAAGCTTCTCGCCGGTCACCATCCTGTAATCGAAACACTTACATTATTCAGATTCAAAGATGCTAATAGATTTAAGGTTCATCTATTGCACCAAAATGTAACTAAATTTCAAAACACAGATGCAACTATACATAAAAAAGTTAACAAAGAAAAAACAAATACAACAGAATAAGCATGCTGATAGTCTGATACAAAGTAATTAGCAAAAAATACATTTTTCATGTACTTCAAGTCTTCAATAGCCTCTAAAGGGGTGTTTGGATGTACATTCTGAATATGATTAAATAAAACCTAATAGTCAAAACCATATCGTTAAATGTATATACCTTGGATGCTTTTGCTCATGAAGTTTTACTAATAGCTTTTGATAAATTAGGATGTTTGTTTAGCAAATTCTGATACTCGCAACCGTACGTAAGTGGCATTCCATATCAGTTTAACTTGATGATCACCATGTCACCGTTTTACCTTTTATAGAATCCCACCCAGGGGGTGTTTGTTTAAGCTTAATTGTCCGGCTTATAAGCTTATTGAATTTTTAAAAAGCTAATAAACTCAAAAAGTTTACTTATAGGCTTATTAGCTATTCAAAATTTCAATATGCTCATAAGCGGGATAAAAAAGCTTAAACAAACACTCCCTTATACACATTGATTACGGAATAATATTTGTTGCATCACATGGTAATTTAGTTTATTCCACACCAAAGTGGTGTCTGCAATTGCTTATCTTTTCGGTGAATACTTACAAAATATGGACTGTAATCTACTTAAACATAAACCTCGAGAAATGGTGTCTCGTTGAGTTAAACAACTTCGATCAAGTACCCTAATATAGGGTATTAAGCTAAACAAGTTAGTAAAAAAAACACTATTATAAGAAGCTTCCTACCTGCTTATATGAGATTGCATTAGCTCATAAGTGGAATGGATAATACCAACTGTCAACTGGTTATGCTTAAAAGTAAGCAGAAAGCAAAACAAATAAGCAATCCCAAACTGTTAACTTCTAATGCTAGCACATGATGATCTTTACATGATTTTTTCTTCACTTAAAATTAACATTTTTCATTTGAAGTATTTTTATTATACAAATTAAGGAAATACTTTGGTTAACCCAAACCAAAATAACTTTACAGTTTCGGTTTCGTGTTTTGTAATAACGAAACCGCAACATGCGCACTCCTGCCCTAAATAACACAAGAAATCCTATATTCCCCTTATACATTGTCATAAAATTGGTTTCTCGATCCCTTTTAGGAGTGAAAAACTATTAGGTTTAAATTTTGTATCTCATGTGACATTTCTTGAAAATTTGCTGTTTATTATAACATGATAAACTTATATAAGCCTCTAAGTCTCAAAATAAGCCATAAAACTGAGGCTTATGTTATATAGGCCGAAAAAAGGCATATTTAAGCTTATATTTCATAAACCCCAATTTTTAAGCTTATTTGGACTTTGGCGACTTAGAGGCTTATATATGTTTATCATGATATAATAAACTTATATAAGCTCATAAGTTTCCAAATAAGCTACAAAATTAGAGCTTATGTTATATAAGCCTAAATCGGCTTACGAGATATAAGCCAAAGCAAACACACCTTAGGCATAATCACATTTAATTATCACCATATTTGCATTGTGAAAAAAATCAAATAGCCTAATAAAACCAAGATTGATACAAACGAGGTAGTGTAACAAAGAGATTAAATTAATAACTTGAAATGATAAAGGAAACAAATGAGATTTGGGAACTTATAAACCTATTCATAAATCATGAGTGTTTGATGACTGCAATGCAAGAAATGAAATTAGGGCTTTCAGTTTTATCTCCAGGAAGATGAAGAAGATTTAATTAGTATTAGGGGGTTTGTTTAGATTTTATAAAGGTGGGTCACCGCAATTTTAAAGGCATGCAATTTTATGGTCAAATTTTATAAAAGAAATATAGAAGAATTATTTTTATCAAAATATATATAAATTATGTTGGAAATTTAGTGCAATTGTGGGATCGAGTCATACTTGTAAATGGGTTTGGAGGTAAGGAGTGTACACCCATTAAGTCTCTGACCTCCCTGGACTCAATATAGTGGTTGAAAGTTCTTCAGTAGGAAGGTGCTCCTGGTTAGGAAGTTGCTCCTGGTTAGGAAATTGCTCCTGGTTAGGAAGTTGCTCCTGGTAAGGACGATGCTCCTGGTGATGCACAAAGTCTTTGTAACCTCTTTGACCAATCAATGGGGGTTGAATATTGACTTGATGATCAGGTTTATGGTCATGTAACCACTATGTTTTCATGTAGGTAATTATGAGCTTAATTGGCCGATTAATGCTCTTAAATACCTTTGACTATGAGTTACATCCTTCTAGGACTATGATCACTATAAATAGTGATTATATTTGCATGATGAGATATACAGAAACAAGAAACACTTACACGCACAGAGTTCTTGATTTGTGCCTAAAACAAGAACCAACTCTTGGTTTTATCCCAAGGAGGTATTCGTGTTAACCCAGGCAGGGTCGAATAATCTTCTTTGGAAAGTGATTACACGACTTCAAGAGATATCCAGTAACCATTCATTGGTACGTAGTTAGGCTATTGATTATCTTCACCCTGTTGGAACGAAGTAAACCCCAACAATCAAAGAAGATTATTTTGTGATAATCAATGGCGGCGGCAATGAAGCATATGGTGGCTAACTTCTCCAAACTGGACAAGTTTGAAGGGGTTGATTTTAGGAGATGGCAGAAGAAGATGCACTTTCTTCTTTCTACCATGAACGTGGTGTACGTGATGACCACTCCCATTCGTGATGGTGGTGATGATGCTACTTTGGAGGAACTGAGGAAAAGAAGCAAATGGGAGAATGATGATTATGTGTGTCGCGGTATAATTCTCAATGGTATGTCTGATTCTTTATTTGATATTTACCAAAATGTTGAATCTGCTAAAGAACTATGGGATTCCTTGGAAGCCAAATATATGGCTGAGGATGCATCAAGTAAGAAGTTCCTTGTGAGTGATTTCACAAATTACAAAATGACTGATTCAAGACCAGTCATGGAACAATACAATGAACTTCTTGGAATATTTGGCAGATTTACACAACATAAAATGAACATGGATGAGACCATTCAGGTCTCGTGTGTCATTGACAAACTACCTCCTTCTTGGAAAGATTTCAAGCACACCTTGAAACATAAGAAGGAGGAGTTAACTCTTGTTGAGTTGGGCAGTCATTTTCGCATTGAGGAATCCCTCAGGGTGCATGAAAGTGATAAGCCAAAGAGCAACACTGTTGCTGGTTCATCTGTTGTCAATATGGTGGAGCATAACAACTCCACCAGGTACAATGACAACAAGGGCAAACGTAAGCATCAGGATAACACCAAAGCTAATCCTAACAAGAAGTCATCAGTGGCTTGTTGGAAGTGTGGGAAACCTGGACACTTCAAAAGGGATTGCAAAGGTGTTAGCATTGGCAACCAAGCTAATGGATCAGGCACAAAAGGTCAGAATATGTTTAATGAATCTCTCCAGATTTATTATGTTACATATGTATCTGAAGCTTACTTTGTGCAGGATGATGATGTTGCGTGGTGGGTTGACTCTGGAGCAACAGTACATGTGTGTAAAGATAGATGCTGGTTCAAGACTTATGAGTCAATGAATGATGGATCTATTCTTCACATGGGAAATGAGTCAACAGCCCTAGTGCATGGACGTGGTTGTGTTTTTCTAAGGATTAGGCATTGTTGAATTAATCTATTGATATAGATGATAAATGGAAGAACTTAGAGAGAGAAAGAAGAGAGAGAAAGGAGAGGATAAAGAAGAAAAGATGAAATGTGATTATGTGTTCAACAACAACCCCTCCTAACATGCTAGGAGGGAGGTTTATATAGCCCACCCTACATGTGGGCTATATGGGCTATATTGGATCACGAGCCCAATATCATTGGAGTGACCGATCCTTTCTAAATACGTAAAAACATATTTCCAACAATCTCCCCCAAAGGGAGGTCACTCCAAGTTACAATGTCCTAAAGAGTCTATAGCTCGTGATCTATGCTAATAATGATGTGACCGAGACTTTCCTTGGAAAAACGTATTTCCAACAATCTCCCCCAAAGGAAGGTCACACCATTTTACAAAATCTTAAACCTAGCATACTATGCTTGAGTCTTCGATCTTGTTCTTGTGAATATGCTTGATGTGATCTTTGACTTCAGCCTTGAGCATGTTTCCTTGCCTTGATCTTGTGCATTCATCACTTGTGATATTCGCCTCTTCGTGACTTCATGTTCCACATACTTATACCTTTATAATTCTTGAAAGCTTCAGAGTTTGATACAGCGGAAGACTTGACCTTCAGACTTTCTTGAATTCGTTGAAGTACTGAGTGTATGCAGTATAAGCATGTGGTGACGACTTCTTCTGGATTGTACACCGCAATGTCACCTTCTTGTTACGCTGCATAAGACAATTAGCAACAAACCATTTACACGGATGAAATGGCCTTGAACATTTCATTCTAATTCGGTAGCATTTTACCTCCGGCCGGTGAAGACCGTTGGACGATATTAAATATCGTACTTGTGGCACGTAGTTTCAATAAAGAACCTCCTTGACAAGATTTCGCGGGTAAACCCGTTCTCTTTACTCGACCGTCCAAAGCTGACTGCGAACGTAAAGAGTGAATCATTTGGATAATAATATCCGCATGATTTGAAGCCGTCAATTCATGTTCCTGGAACAAGTGAAATTCAATTAAGAACCGCACCATCGTTGCTTTCCAGTTGTCACGAGCTTGATTCGTATAGAATCTTGCAAGTTACCTACCAAGTGCTGTTTGAGGTTAACACTAGAAGGATTTCCACTCATCACTGTGAACACTGAGGTATCACTCTGAGTGTTCTGGCAAGATCACTAAGATATTGCGTAGAGGCCTGGAACGTGTTTAAATTCATTTAAGAATTAAACCTCTATTGCTTTCTAGTTATCACAAGTTTGATTCATAAAGAATCGCACAAGTCACCTACCATGAGCTTTTTGATATTCGCTCAAGAAGGATTTCCATCTTCATTGTAAATACTTTCGTATTACTCGGATGTTCAGGCAAGATCATGAAGATTTTGCGTAGGACTCTTAAGATCTTTCTTACTTTTCACAGTGTGTGAAGAAGCAATGAATTATGAAAGTGTGTCCTAATGAGATATATGATGATCTCAAATGGCTCTAGACTCGATCGTGCATTTTGGATTTTAGTGATCGGAGGCTGGAGAGGAGTGCCACCTTTTCAATACCAATTTATTCGGAGTGAATAAATCAATAGATAATGCGTTGTCTCCGTGTGATTAAAACAAATATCTTTTGAGAGATATCTGAGTTAGCTGGGATGGGTTGTGCATTGCATCACTGGGTCCATGATGTCTATCTTCAATATCAAGAATCATTAAAAATGATCTCAATAGCATATGTATTGACCCGGTTTCTGCCTAAGTTGTAAGGAGGGCTTCTTTCTTTACACCCTTTATCTTTACAATTCTTTTTCATTCTTCAACCCCTTCAATGCTTACCAATACGTCATCACTAGCACCTTGTTGTGATTGTTCCAGTGCTAACTTAAGTACTTGGTCGGCATTCAGCTACGTTCACAATCTTTCTCCATCTTTCCTAAGGACTACTATTTCTAGCTATGGAATGTCCTTGGGAAGATTCCTCCGGTTCAAGAGAAATCATTGGACTTTAACCTATCCTACCATCCTTATGTCACCACAATCTTCACTGTCGTGAATAGAGATGTTTTGGGTAAGTGTATGTCACCATGAAATCCATTTTGAAGTGCAAATCCATTTTGCTCCCCCTTAACATATGCCACGATATCCGAAAACATTTTGCACATGTCGGGATGAGCTATCACGTTAAGTCAAACCATTTATGATTGATCATATCCCATATTAAATCACATTTTCTCCCCCATATTAAAAATATTAACCCAATCGATGTTTTTAATATCAATTGATTTAATAGCATTTTAAGAAAATTTGGGAAGAAAAATGCAAATCCAATTATCTTCATGAATTACACAAGCTCCCCCTCAAATTAATGAGGGTGTGCTGAAACGTAAATTAAATACCTTTTAAACACAAGTGTAAGGTATTTATCACGTGCAAAGATCATATATGATAATGAATTCACAAGATTAACAATTTACGAGGTAGGACCTGAATGATGGAGAACATCATATGAAAGATTCACATGGTTCTTGTTCACGAATGTTGGTCACCTCGTCACGTCTGAAGTTATCTCTTGACTCCATGTGTATGATTGATATCGTTGTCTTGACACCAATATGTGAACTTGGCACTCTCGGCATCAAGGATTCTGAATGCTGGACAATTGCTCCCCCTCAATTGTTGACCCGTGTTCTATTGAAAGAGCTGTAGTCGCCATTTGAGTAGTCGCATCGTCGAGTATGTACATATCAATTGTAAATTGCTACGATTGGTGGAGATGATAACTTCATAAAAAAAGACTTCTCTTGTTTTAACAAATAAATGCACTGAATCGTACATATATTCGTGTTAGATTGTGTTATTACGTAAACACAATCCCTTACATGGTTATAAAGTAAACCATGCCCGAGAAAATTAATTCCCGTTGTTGAGTCAACGCTTTCCGGTGAAATGCTTGACTTGAATAAGAAAATCGGGTTACTATCTGAAATAATAGCAAACCTTTTTGAGCATGTTTTAAAACATTTGAACTTCTGCTCGAACTTTATTTACAACCCCGTGTCATTATTGAATGACATTTCTAGGTTCGTAAATATTATCGATTCCAGAAGACATGCTCTTTTTATCAAAACATTTTTGAACACACAATTTTGAAAGATTTAGAAAAAAACCTTTTGAGAAATTCTCGAAAAATTGTGTTCAAAGTTTTGAAAACCAATTACTTGAGCTTAAGATGTTGAATATCTTACGAAACGAGCTCAAGTCCGAGAAGTTGTAAACTTCCCGTTGTTAAGGATAAGTTTATCATCGGCGATAAACTTTCCTTTTAACTGAAGAACGAGTCCTAAGCTGACATTTACTTAGAAATCGTTTTCATGAGCTTGAAAACTTTGACTGTTTTAACGGAAAGCTCATGACCGAGAAAGGTTAATTTCTCGTTATGAGGAAAAGTTCTCTTATTTAAAAGATACACTTTCCTTTCTGAGCTTAAAACTTCGAATGTTTTAATACAAGCTCATGACCGAGAAAGGAGAATTTCTCGTTAAGAGGATAAGTTATCATAAAATATAATCTTTCCTTTAGTTTAAGTTCGAGTTACAGTCTGACATTTAACTGTAAGTCATGTACACGAGCTTAAAACCTTTGAATGGTTTTAAAGTAAGCTCGTGTCCGAGAAAATTTAATTTCTCGTTAATGAGGATAAGTTTACCATCGGCGATAAACTTTCCTTTCTTGGAAGTCCGGGGCATAAACTGTGATGTGATTATACGCTATATACACGAGCTTAAAACTTTTGAATAGTTTTAATGGAAGCTCGTGTCCGAGAAAATTTAATTTCTCGTTTTGAGGGTAAGTTATCGTTGCGGAGATAACTTCCCTTTCTTTGAAGTTCGGGTTACAGACTGTGATCTGACTGTAAGCCATTGTGCATGAGCTTAAAAACTTCGAATGTTTTTAATATAAGCTCATGCCCGAGAAAAATTAATTTCTCGTTGTTAGGATAAGTTTATCATCGGCGATAAACTTTCCTTTCTTTGATGAACGAGTTACAGTCTGTGATGTGACTGTAAGTCCTGTACACGAGCTTAAAACCTTTGAATGGTTTTAACGTAAGCTCGTGTCCGAGAAAATTTAATTTCTCGTTAATGAGGATAAGTTTACCATCGGCGATAAACTTTCCTTTCTTGGAAGTTCGGGGCATAAACTGTGATGTGATTATACGCCATATACACGAGCTTAAAACTTTTGAATAGTTTTAATGGAAGCTCGTGTCTGAGAAAATTTAATTTCTCGTTTTGAGGGTAAGTTATCGTTGCGTAGATAACTTCCCTTTCTTTGAAGTTCGGGTTACAGACTGTGATCTGACTGTAAGCCATTTGTTGATAAGCTTAACCATGAATTCCCTGAGACACTAGTTTCTCCGATAATTGCTTCTTCAGCAACCAAACTCTAAGAGTATCCTTAGTTGAATGGTATACAATGATTGGACCGCTTCGTTCTTTTGGAACATCAACTTTGGTACCTGCATTCTCATTAGGAGTTTGTATACTATTGCATGGGTTAGCGATATCTATTTTAGAAGCACATGGGGATTCATGGTTGGCTTTTCTTGTGCCAGAGGCGACCTGAGTGGATGATTCACTTGTCTTAATTGGCAAACGTTTCCGTTTATAGAAAACCTTAAGTTCAGGCTTAAGTGAAGTATCATCTTTATCAGTTTCCTCCCTAGTAGACTTAGTAGAATCGGAGACTATCCTAGTTAAAGGGCACTCGTTTCCTACAAGAGTGAAAGTTCTACCACAGGGGCGCCACATTTTACCAACAGGTTTGATTTTAGCAACCCACTGGGATTTAAGTCTAGCACGGGAGTTCACCTCATTAAGCAATTTTTTGATACAGGAATCATGATTGGCTTTAAAGACACATTTCCTACATGTTTTACAAGTAGCATATTTAATGTCCAAGTAAATCCTAGATGATTGATCGATGCTCCTAGGAGATGACATGCTACGGTGAGCAGTGTTGGGTAATCTAGAAGGCATCTGACTAGATTTGACATTGCTATCTCTTACATGTGTCTTTTGCTTAGCTTCCCTAAGGTCAGATTTATGGCAAACGTCATTTGAACTAGTTCTAGACGTGGTCTTGGTATTTTTAGGGAAACTAGAGGCAATCATGTGATTAGGTCTTGCCAAAGCTGTTTTAGTCACATTGGGCCTAGATGGTGGAGTGACTGGTCTAGAAAAGTGAACCAAATCAACTTGGGAGGCAAACCGCGGTCTCGAGGATTGTGGTCGCTCGGATCTAAATGCAGTAGGTTGTCTGACAGTCGGTTGTCTGACGAACTGATTTGTAGGCGGTTTCCCCAAGATTGATGGTTTTTCAAGCTTAGTGTCCACACTAGGTCCTCTACTTTTTCTTAACTCGTTTTTCAACGCGGCTATAGAAAAGACCTTTTCCTGTACTTGAGCCTTTAATGTCTCATTCTCTTTAAGCACTCTATCTTGGGATGCCAATTTAGACTCTAGGAACTGAATTTGTTTCAAAAGATTATCCTTTTCAGCTTTAGAATCTAAAACTTTTTGATCCAATTTTCTTTCAAGAACAACGTTTGACTTTTCAAGTTTTTCAAAATATGTTTCAAATTTGTCCGTTTTCTTAGAAAATTCAAGTTTGGCATCCTCAAGATCTTTTGATTGTTGAGCTACAATCGTTTCGAGCTCTCTAATCTTGGAATCAGAAGCAGTCAATGAAGCAGTTATAATACAATTATCATGATGCTTAGCATTTTGAACACTTTCTCCCCCATTATGACTCACATCGGATGAATCAGAAGTGGTATTTCTATCACTCATTTCCATCCCATGTTTGTCATAATTAGGTTTAGAATGCTCAATATGCGACATGGCATCAACATATACATCATAAACAACATTACATTGTACCATGTTTGCAGGCTCTTCGTCATAAACGGGTAAGGTGTCATCAAAAGAGATCTCGTGAACATTCCCTGACGTGCCACTGGTATCATGTTGTCCTCTTGATTCCGTGTTCTTGGCATTGTTAGGCTCCAAGTTTTCAATCGTATGACCAGTTTCCTCTTGCATCGAAGAGTCTTGCACTCCATTATCATACCCTTGCTGAAGTCGAGATATTTCATAAATCGAAGACGAGACCGATGTCATGAGTTTCAAAATTGTATCACGGAAAACTCGAAGCTCGGTATGTGTATCTCGAAGAAACGATTGGCAAATCACTGAACTTTCAGACTTGATGATATTGACTTGGAGGAAAGGCGTGAGTTGTGTCACAAGAGTCTGATATGCAAGTGATGATGCAGATTGATTAAAGTTTTCATTGTTAAGTTGCTCGGCGAGTTGGCTCAAAGTGGTGAATATTGAGTCGATGAATATATGACGATCTTGACCAAAGATTGTCATAAATTCGCTCCCTCCTTGAAGCCGTGAAAGATTAACTAGATGATACTGAAGCATTCGAAATGAAGTTATACCACTTTCTCTAGCGTTGGCTTGCACTTGATGCAATTCTCTCTCGTTCGATGTTGAGTTCGAAAAATCCATTGAAAGTCGATGAAAAATGATGTGGATATTGTTGTCGGCTCAAAACGATGATAAAATAAACCGGAGACCAATTCAAATGAAACCCGTCAACAAATAAATCCAACTTACGGTAAATATAATGATCGGGCCGTCAAATATTTTACCTCTTTGGTTCTTTCGAAATACCCGGCTCAACACGATGGACCAAATCCAAATATATCAGTTGACAAAATTAACTAAACTAAAAAAAAATTAACTTTAAAATATAGAAATATAAAAAATTACCTTAACTTTAAATTGAAAGAAGAAAATCTGATATATGAAAAGTAAACATTTTCTTAAAATGAAACGTGTTTAAAATCTCAAAAATTTAAACCAAATAATCTTGGTTATTAAACAAGTATAACTGGTATGAAATCGTGCTAAAGAGACGTGGCAGTTTATCAAACGATCATGAAACGTGTATACCACTAACTTGTTGAAAATTGTGTGCAAGTGGTAATATATAAAAAAGAAAAACGTTTACCCTAATCTCAACCAAACATTTAACCTAAACATTAAACTCACTTCACTTATCTAAAAAACTCCGCCTCTTTCTTCTATTTTCTCTCAAACAACACGCATCTCATCAAAACTTCCGCCCCCATTTTCTGTTACTCTCTCTCATTGATAAACAATTTCTTACCAATCTATTAACCTTTGTGTCTTAAGCTCAAACCCACGAAATAAATGCTCAAAAAAATGAAACGAAACCCACGAATGTCAAATCTCACAAGGTTGTTTCTGCTCACAAGGTCTTGTATACAAGGTCTCGGGTAAGGTGTACTTACTTATGTCTTATTTTTTGGTTATGATCTATGAGAGTTTTTGAGGGAAACTGAGATCGAGTTTTAAAGTCATGTGGTTTGAGTCTTTGTCTAGTCTTGTGTGTCTGATGAGTCGAGGGTGTGAGTTTAGGTGTGTTAATGGTTTCGAGTCTAAAATGTTTTAGGGGTGATGTGGGTTTGATTTTGAATCGAGTCGTAATGTGAGGGTCAAGACTTAGTTTTGAGTCTGTTTGTTTGTATGAGTCTTGAGAGTTTTGTGTAGGTTGAGTTGATATTGGTGTAGGATGTGGTCAAATCTGTTTTGGAGTCAAGACTGTTGTTGATTTAAAATGTATCGAGTGTTGTGAGAGTCGTGAGTCGAAGTCGAGAGTCGTGAGTCGAAGTCGTGAGTCAAGGCTGTGTGAGTCCTATTTCGAGTCCTATTTGAGTCCAGTTTCGAAGGTGGGTATGGTTTGAGGGTGTTGTGTTGTGGTCGAGTCTTTTATGTGAGTCGGTGTTGTTGGTCGAGAGTTGGTGTGAGTCGGTGTATGGTCTGGGTCAAGTCAGGTCTAGTGTCTAATTTAAATAGCCATCGCAATATACAACCCTTCTATCGCAATACTCACACATCTCACCATCGCAATATATATAGTTCTCATCTCAACATTCAAACCAACTCTATCGCAATATCCAAAATATTTCTCATCGCAATATCTAAAAACTCATCGGAATATCTTATAAAACTCACTTCCATCGCAATACACAAAACTTACAACCCATCGCAATGTGAAAGATTCTATCGTAATATTTTCATTCCATCGCAATATAGCTGAAAAATTTTGGCAGAGTTTCGTCTCAATATCCCTTAAAAACCGTCGCAATCCACGATCGCAAAGTGCTATCGCAATCACGTCGGAATAAGGTGTCGGAAAAATTTGATCGCAAAGTAGAACCACTTGGTTATTGCGATCGATATGTCAAAGTATCAGAATAAGGCATCTTGAAACCGTCGGAAAAGGTGTCGGAAAGAGTATCGGAACGATAAACCCTTATCCGACGGATGTACATCCAAAAGAATGATACAAATGGATACAAAAAGTTGACTGAGATTGTTTTGACTTTTTAGACAAAACACATAAAAAACTTGTGACTGTTGTTAAAAAACAATAAAAATAAAAACTTGTGACTTAAAATTTTGATGTGTCGTGACTGTGCTGTGATTGTTGTGACAGATCAAGACAAAAAAAAATAAAACTTGTGTTGATAAAAAAAACAATAAAAATGAGATTTTTGGGGATAAGAAAGAATTATATAACAAAAAGGAGAATCAGAAAAAGAAAAACAAAAAAGATAGAAAATAAAATAAAATTTACCAAATCAATAGAACAAGACAAGCAAATCCTAAAGATGCAACCAAGCTCTTGATACCAATTGAAGGATCGTGTTTTTCTAAGGATTATACATTGTTGAATTAATCTATTGATATAGATGATAAATGGAAGAACTTAGAGAAAGAAAGAAGAGAGAGAAAGGAGAGGATGAAGAAGAAAAGATGAAATGTGATTATGTGTTCAACAACAACCCCTCCTAACATGCTAGGAGGGGGGTTTATATAGCCCACCCTACATGTGGGCTATATGGGCTATATTGGATCACGAGCCCAATATCATTGGAGTGACCGATCCTTTCTAAATACGTAAAAACGTATTTCCAACAGTGTAGATCTTAAATTTAGTTCTGGAAAGATTGTTTCTTTGTTTAATGTTTTGCATGTTCCTAATATTAGGAAGAACTTGGTTTCTAGTAGTGTTTTGAATAATTGTGGTTATAAACAAGTGATTGAATCTAATAAATTTGTTTTATCGAAACATGGTGTGTTTATTGGTTTTGGCTATTTGAGTAATCAAATGTTCAGGCTTAATATTGATTCTAGTATAAATGTTGATTCTGTCCTGATGACTACCACTAAACTGAATGATTCATCACTATGGCATGCTAGACTAGGCCATGTCCACTATAAGAGGATGCAAGATATGTCTAAGGATGGGCTAATTCCAGCTTTTGACATGGACACTGATAAGTGTCATACTTTTATGCTGAATAAAATTACTAAGAAACCATTTTAGGATGTAAAACGTGAAACTACGGTTTTAGAGGTAATCCATAGTGACCTATGTGATTTGCATGCTACTCCCTCATTAGGGAATAAGAAATACTTGGTAACATTTATTGATGATGCTTCTAGGTTTTGCTATGTTTATTTGTTACATACTAAGGATGAAGCATTAGATAAATTTAAAGTATTTAAAACTGAAGTTGAATTACAACAAGGAGTCCAAATCAAAAGATTTAGGAGGTGAGTACATGGATACTTTGTACTTTCAGTCTGTTGGAATAATCCATGAGACAACTGCCCCCTATACTCCACAACAAAATGGTATATCTGAAAGGAAAAATAGAGTACTAAAAGAGATGGTTAACTCCATGTTGTCCTACTCAGGACTGAGTCAAGGGTTTTGGGGAGAAGCTATGTTAACAGCTTGTTATTTATTCAATAGGGTTCCTAATAAAAGGAACAGGATTACCCCTTATGAACTCTGGACTAAAAGGAAACCAAACTTGAACTACCTCAAAGTTTGGGGTTGTAGGGTTGTTGTAAGACTCCCTGATCCAAAGGTGAAAACCTTGGGTGAAAGAGGCATTGAATGCATATTTGTTGGATATGCTGAGCATTCCAAGGCTTATAGGTTCTATGTTATTGAACCTAATGATTCAGTTTTAATAAACTCAATCATTAAATCAATGGATGCTAACTTTGATGAGACTAGGTTCTCATCAGTCCTAGACCAAGCCTTAGGACTCCTACTAGAGCTGAGAACATTGGTGCTTCAGTGGAACCTGAAAGAGTCACTAATGAGGTTGTGGTTCAGCAACCTGAGCTTGAGCTTAGAAGAATTGTTGATCCCAAACTTAGATCGATTAAGCTTTGTGTATACGAGATTAGATCAAGTACTACACGTAGAGAAACCTTTGCTTATGAGTAAAGTAACAAAGTGTTATGCGGAATTAACACTTGATCTAAAACACAAAGATGTTAAACAAACTTTCACTTGTATTAGAATGATCGAATTGATTACAATGAAAGGTTTAACTTGCGAATACTTATGAAAACTGATATATGACTTTAACCTAAAAGATCTTCTTTTATAGAACAAGAAGTCTTGTACAATAAGCTACGAATCAACTATTCTAGGTAAAGATAATAATAGAAAATACAATGTTGTGCTTATCTTTACCATACATAAATAAAGAAACAAATAAACAAAAGATATTCCATCAGTGTCAATCTTCAAGACTATCAGCGTTGACTTCTTCAATGTCAACGCTTGGCTGTCAGCGTCCAATGTCTTCTTATCAGCGTTGACATTCTTCTTATCAGCGTCTAGTGAACTGACCCATATTTTATTCCCAACAATCCTCCCCTAAACTTGATATCTATTCCAATGATCAAGTTTCTGAATAACAACTTAAGACTTAGGAGGAATCTTGCAAAAACTTCTTATGTTGGTGATAAACATATCTGATCAAGTCCTTGGCCACGTCACTAGTATAATCAATCTCCAAGGGTGTCTCTAGCATCTTCTCCAACACTTCTTTGGACAAGAAATAGTCAGCATCCACAAGTAAATACTCTGAAAATTTTGTAGAGCTCATATGAAATACACCACAAGTAGAATATAGCCTCCAATGAAGATTACTGAGATCATCTTCAAGATCCTTCCAAATAGCAGGATCTGCTTCTTTTGGACCACACAAAGTCATAAATGTGTTCCAAAGTCTTATTCCATTTGCTGAAGTAGGTGCTTCAGCTGTATACTTGGCCTCTATTAATCTCCATAGATGCACCAAGTCTTCCCTGTCTATGCTTGCAAATATAGAAATAACTGAAGTGAAAGTATGTACCTCCTTTCCAAATCGTCCAATCTTCCAAAATCCACACTCATCTTCATCAAAACTGATGATTGGATTTCTGTCATCTAGAGGTACTACATTTACCAAATCTGAAGCTTCCAATGGAGAAAGCTTGAGATGCTTCCTTATTACACCTTCAGTTGGAAAATACACATCCATATCTTTGGGAAATTGAAAAGGATCTCCTTTCTTCACTGGTCGTTGAGCCATCCTTATTTCCTTTTGAATCTGCATTTCCTCAGCAAGCTCTTGTTTCCTTTCTTCTGAAAGAAACTGGTAGACATTCTGTTCTTGCACCTTCCTCCAAATAGAATGTGCCCTATACTCTAACTCCTCAAAAGATAAAGCCAGCAACTTCTTTGATGTCCAGTTAGGCTGATGGCATCTAAGCAACTTATAGTATAACTGCCTTCTATCCCTTTTGAGCCAGGTCTTGACCTCTTGTGCATTAAACCTCATAATCACCTTTATGTCATCTTGTACCCTAAGCAGAACTTCCAACCCCCAAATTTGATCTGATAAGCTCATTCCTGGGTTGTCCATAACCTTGTCTTCCCAAGCATGGTACATTCTGGTGATTTCTGGTAGGTCCCAATCAATCTGATTTTTCAACTCACTCAACCTTTCCTTTGCTAGCTCATCCCCATATTCAAGCCTTTCTGGATCTTCAATAATTTGAATACTTGAATCTGAGCTATCACCATCTTTTCCATCACCACTTTCTTCCTCACTCTCAGAAACAACAAATGGTGATCTTCTACTCCTCTTCAAATCACTTTCCAAAAGTTGTGCAGCCAACTGTTCATCAAATGCAATTTGTGCTGCATCTTTCTTTGGAACATCTTCTTCAATCAAAATACCTTTACCTTTGTCTTTTGGATCAATAATTGGTAAAGTAGAAGAAGAAACCTGTGTGGACACATCTTTGATGATTGTTGATGGCTGGAATACATCAACACCACCTGCAACTTTGTCAGCGTTCAAGTTGCTCCTATCAGCGCCACGATTTCCTTTATCAGCGCTGGATGTGTCAGCGTTCAAACCTGCATCAGCGCCCAAAGTTTCTTTGAAAGATCCTTCCAAGTTTAAAGGTGTCACCTTGGATGTATCAATAACTGGGTGCTGCTTCAAGTTGGTGAGAGCTTCAGCAACCTGTAAAGACTCACTAAATTGTGAACTCTTCTCTGAACTCTTCTCACTAGCTGTATGAATCAGCTCATCCTCTTCATCCTCTTCATCCTCCCCTTTGGAAGATTCCTCCATTAGACTTCTGCTACTTGGATTCTCCAAAACAGTCACACGCTCCCTCAAAACTTGGAGTTCACGTCCCTGTTTGTTGACAATTTGTACAAGGCTGACATTTTGCTTTTGCAAGCTAATGACAACCGCCGTCAATTCAGTCATAGTCATAGGTTCCAATCTGCCCTCAGCTAGAATGGGGATTTGACCTCCCAAAGTAGAATCATAGGGCATGGATGAGGTCTTAATGATGTTGGGACTGTCTTGACCAGCGTCTAAGCCTGTGTCAATAGCCCCAGCCTCACCCATTTCACCATCCACACTTGTGGAGGTGGTTCTCTCTGCTACAAGGCTAGGATCACTAGAGGAGAACACTCCAGTAACCCTTTGGCGTTTAGTCAACCTAGATTGTAATGGGGTGGAAGATGAAGTAGATTGTGTGGGTGTTGGTTGGTTAAGTGGTGTTTGGGATTGTTCAGGGATGGTATCAGTGTTAGGATTGGCTGTGTCAGCGCCCACATTTTGAGTGTCAGTGCTGGGTTGGTCAATGTCCATGTTTTCTGGTGAAGGTGATGGTTCATGAATAGGCTCAAGTTGGGGTTCAGGGACTGGTTGTGGTTGTGGTTGAGCAGCCTGAATTACTTCAAGCATGGGTTGGGTAAGAGGTATGGATTCGTTTGTGGAGCTCATTTTAGCAAAAATGGTTTTCTAGTTGTTTAGGGATCTCATAAAAAGTGTCATGATCCCTAGAACAATATTCTTGTAAATCAAAGACCATTTGCAAAAATCTAGGGTAAGCCAAAGTCATTTTACTTCCCTTGTTTTTACACATCCCTTCAAAAATCATTTTTGAAAAATTATACTTAAGCCCACGTGTTATACAAACCAAAGCACTTGCTATTGACCTGTTTATTTCATTAAAAGAAGTGCATTTTGGACTTAAGCATTGTAAAAGGACATGTATCAAATATTTCCAGTCAGAGGGAAATTCCTGCTTATGATATTTATTTAAAGTGACATCAGCAGGAATAGGATAACCCAATTCCCTAAGACCTTGTTCTATTGTTGCAATGGCAAGAGTAGTCACACCATCAGCGTCATCAAGACGCAAAGCTTGGCGAACCAAGGCTTCAGTGACCACCCATGTTCTTCCATGAACAGTAGATGTTAATGTGGTCACTCCATTAGCTGTTGTGGAACTTACATTGTTCCAAAACTGTCTAATGTGTGCGACAGGGACTAATGGTGTGTGAGAAAGTGCATACCTTAGATAGGATGCATTTAAAAATGCCACCATTTGTGAATACTGAGGAAACAAAGCATCATCAGCAGTCAAGTAAGCTACCATATTGTGTTGGCTCTTGAACTCCAATGTTAAACTTTTTGAGTTGAATTTGGGTGCCATGATTGAAAGCTGTTTAGGTTATGTGTTATGGGAAAAATCTAGGAGAAAAAGTGTTAGACAAGAAAATATGAATACCTAGAATAAAAAGATTAGCCAAATTTATAGGAGAGATGCATGATTTTGATTGGTCAAAAATGAGGCGGTTATATTCAAAGAGCAATGATGAAAATATTGAATCAAATATAACTTATCTCATGCATTAATTAAAAATAACAACTCCCCAAAATTACGGCCAAAGATTAGTCAAAAATAACAACTGGGTAGGGCCCACTAGGTGTCAACGGTCAAAAATAGCCCATCAGCGCCCAACGGTTATATTTTCTTGTCAGCGTTTGCCTAAAGCCTTGTCAGCGTCACGATTGGACGTAACAGCGTTTGGAGAAAAACTTGTCAGCGTCTAAAAATAAAAAAATAAAAATATTTAAAAAGAAAAAGACCTTAACAAAGTAATTTATCCTAAGAGAAATATCTTACAAGTTGATAATAATTACTGGGCGGCAAGCACTGTCCATTTATGCACACTTGCTTAAGCAAGATAGACACAAATGACCTCTAGTGTCCCTTGCTAACCAAAATAGTTACCAACAAAGTTATTTCATAAAATTCTTTGTAACTCCCTGGTAAACCCATAACCAAAGTATTCCCAAGTCTCCCATCAGACCACAACCAATTCTAGGCCAAAAATGTCTTGGCAGCATGCATAGTTTATCAACTTTGCATGCTACAGTGCCTCATGGTTTAGTAAAACTAACCCATACTCACCTGTGGACACAATCTAGAATTGTGATAAGAGTATTATAAGAATACCCAAGAGTCCTAAAGGTTCCTTAAACCTCCCCTTAAACTATGATACATGAGTTTTCAAAAAATATATGAACATTAAAAATTTATGTCAAGATAGGAATATAAATATTCCAACCATCATCCATAAACAAAACATGTCCAAATAGCTCTTCAAAGATCCATAAGCAACTCTGTATCCAATGGCATAAAGCTATCACCACCTACACATTTAGATGAAAACCACAAAACTAACATTTGTTGCTGACAGTGTCCCGACAACACTTGTCAGCGTTGAAGGAACTCTTGTCAGCGTTAGACAATAATATCTCCAACAACGGCAAAATAACACTTGACAGCGTTACATGTACCTTTGTCAGTGTTAGAAAAATAAAGTGGAAAAATCTAAATTATCACAAAGACCAATAACAATGCATTATCCTGTACATACTTTTACAAAAAGGTTCCAAAACACATATTAAGTGAGATTAACCATTCCAATATTTGTTACCAAATATTGAAATCTTCCAGCATCAAAAGGTTTAGTTAATAAATCAGCCACAGTATCTTCTGTGTCTACCCTATCTGGTTGTATTAAACCTTTCTCAAAGCAATCTCTTATAAAATGATGTCTAATTTCTATGTGTTTGGTTTTAGAATGATGTACAGGATTTTTAATAATGCATAAAGTACTGTTATTGTCTACAAAAATCTTGGTATGCATAAAATTATACCCATAATCCAACAGCTGGTTCTGAATCCATAAGACTTGTCCACAACAAGCAGCTGCAGCAACATATTCTGCTTCAGTTGTAGAGTTTGCCACCACTGTTTGTTTCTTGCATTGCCAAGATATCAATCTGCTCCCAAGAAATTGGCATCCACCAGTTGTGGATTTCCTATCAAACTTGTCACCCCCATAGTCACTGTCTGAATATGTAATAAGGTCCAATGGAGAATCTTTTGGGTACCACAATCCAAGATCTGGATAACATCTTAGGTACCTAAAAATTCTCTTCACAGCAAAAAGGTGACATTCTTTGGGAGTCACTTGATGACGTGCACATGCACACACAGCAAACATGATGTCAGGTCTTGAGGCTGTAAGATACATCAATGATCCAATCATTGATCTATAGTGTCTAACATCAGAATCCTTTCTAGCTCCAATTTTTCCCCAAGGGTGTTGCCTATCCATAGGAGTGGAAGCCTCCTTCTCATGTGGAGAAAAACCATATTTCTTCAAGATTTCAGCTACATACTTGTCTTGGGAGATGAAGATACCATCTTCTTTCTGCTGAACTTGTAAACCTAGAAAGAAGTTCATCTCACCCATTGCACTCATCTTGAATTTATCTGTCATAAGCTTGGAAAAATCCTCACTCATTTTTGGATCAGTAGACCCAAAAATGATGTCATCAACATAGACCTGCACAAGTAACACATGTTTTCCTTTCTTCTTTGTGAATAGTGTCTGATCTATGGTGCCCCTTTTGAAACCATTTTCCACCAAGTAGGTGGACAAAGTACCATACCATGCTCTTGGGGCTTGATGAAGTCCATACATTGCTTTCTTCACTCTATAAACCTTGTCTGGATTCTCAGGGTCTTCAAAACCAGGAGGTTGCATGACATATACTTCCTCAACAATTGTCCCATAGAGGAAAGCACTCTTCACATCCATTTGATAAACAGTGAAGTTCATACAAGAGGCATAAGCTAGAAAAATTCTTATAGCTTCAATTCTTGCAACTGGTGCAAAAACTTCTTCATAATCAATTCCTTCCTCTTGTGTATAACCCTGAGCTACCAAACGTGCCTTGTTTCTGACCACAATGCCTCTTTCATCTTTCTTGTTCCTTAGAACCCATCTTGTCCCAATTGGTCTCACATATCTAGGACAATCAACCAGCTCCCAAACATCCTGTATAGCAAATTGATGAAGCTCATCCTGCATTGCTTCCACCCAGCTAGGTTCTTTGAGAGCATCAAAAATTTTCTTGGGTTCTTCCTGTGACAGAAAACAGGCAAACAAACATGCTTGTACAAGAGGGGTATCAACCTTCTTGTGTATATTGGCAATAAATCCACCAAGACTTTGATGGGATCTTCTTGTCTGAACTGGAGCCATAACATCACCAATGATCTGAGATGTGGGGTGATCCTTAGCTGTGGAAGTGAGAACTCCTCCTTCAAAAAGTCTGGTGTCCTCAATTTCACGCTCCATGTTGCCAATATCTTCTTCATCAGTCTCTGTTTGATCAACATGAATCTCTTCATGGACATTGGAAGGTCCAACTTGTTCAAAATGTGAAGAGAAAAGATGTGCAAAGGTGTTGTCAAAGTCTGATCCTTGTTTGTCAGCGTTAGGACTAACAACGCTTGAACTGCTTGTGTCAGCGTCTGATCCATCAGCGTCTGAATTGCTCTTGTCAGCGCTTGATTTCCCTTTGTCAGCGCCTGAAGAAGTATGCACGTTTGTATTTGGTGGTATTTGAAAACCACCATTATCTTTTCTAGCAGCAGCAGCAGCATAATACTCATCTGTCCATATAGGAAGTGTAACATATTCTTGTGTGGGAGATGATTTAACTGCTGGTGGTCCATCCTCCTTAGCAACCTGTATACCTGAAACATTACCAATTCTCTTTTCCAAAACACTTGAAGTTACCTTCACAATGTCTGGATCAGTAACAGGCATATAATTTAAAGCTCTAGATAAAGGTTCTAAGTCAAACAACCAATTTGGACCATTTTCAGGATCACTAGGTTTACTTTCTAAAAACCTAACATGTACTTTTTCAAGTATACGTTTTTCCTTTTTAATGTAAACCCTATATCCTTTGCTCTGCACTGAATAACCCATGAAGTAGCCTTCATCACCTTTTGAATCAAATTTACCTAGGGCCTCACTAGTTTCTAAAACAACTACATGACAACCAAAAGGCTTGAGAAAGCCAATATTTGGCTTCCTTCCCCAAAGTAATTCATAAGGTGTCTTATTATGTATTTTGTTGACCAATGCCCTATTTTGAACATAACAAGCTGTGTTAACAGCTTCAGCCCAAAAGGCTATAGGAAAGTGGGCATCAGCCAACATGGTTCTGGCTGCTTCAATAAGGGTTCTATTCTTCCTTTCAGCAACCCCATTTTGCTGTGGGGTTCTAGCTATGCTGAACTGTCTAGTAATCCCTTTCTTGGTACAAAAATCATCTAACAACTGATTTCTAAACTCACCCCCATTGTCACTTCTAATAATTTTGACCTCATTACCATTCTTCTTTTCAATTTGGGTAATGAAATTAATCAGACTTTGGGCAGTTTCACTTTTCTTTGCTAAAAAGAAAGTCCATGTAAACCTGGAATAATCATCAGTGATAACAAAACAATATGATTTACCCTTCAGATTTTCTATATTAGTTGGACCAAAGAGGTCCATATGCAATAAGTGAAGAGGTTTAGAACTAGAGTGCACCTGTTTAGACCTGAATGAGACCTTGTGCTGCTTGCCCTTAAGACATGCAACACAAGAGTGGTCATTGTGGAAAGCCTTTTCAGGCAAACCATCAACTAAACCAAGCCTCACAAGTCTATTGATATTCTTAAAGTTTATGTGCCCTAATCTCCTGTGCCAAAGATTACTTTCATCTACTGAGGCTTTAGCATACAGACATGACATTTTATTATTTACCTTAATTCCATTAAGATTCACATTATATATGTCTTTATGCCTTGGTGTTCTAAAATCTATGTATTTTTCCTCAGGGAGCTTATAATCTTTGCTTAACACCAAGCACTCAGTATCTGTGAAAAGAACCTTATTTTTGTTATCACACACTTGTGATACACTAAACAAATTATAATCCAGTTCTTTTACCAAGAAGACATTCTCAAACCGTAGATTGTTGGTGACAAGGGTTCCTTTTCCAGTGATGGTGCCGTAGCCCCCTCCAAAATATACCTTATCACCATCTTGAATAGGAGAGAAATTGGTTAGATAGTCTTCCTTCCCTGTCATGTGCCTTGAGCATCCACTATCCCAGTATCCATAATCATTGATCTTCTTCTGAATGCCCTGCACATTAAGAAAACACATTAGTTTTCTTTGGGAACCCAAGCCTTGGAAGACTTGGATTCATTTGGTTGTTCAACAAGAACAGACTTGGTTCTCATAACAACTCCATTTTCATCCCTGTCAGAATGAAATTCCCAGTTAACCCCAATTGGTGTTGACAATGCCTTTGAAATATAATGAAACCTGTTGCATGTCATAGAAATACCAGTAGAATTAGGGTTTTGGTCTTGTTTTGGTCTTCATGTTAAGCTAGTAGAAGCTTTAGACCTATTTCCCTGTGGTTGCAAATACCTAGGTTTGGCAGTGTGTCTATCAGCGCTGAAAGTGCTCTTGTCAGCGCCCCGATTGCCTTTATCAGCGTTGAACCTAGGGTTTGCTACAGGAACCCATTGCCTATTGGACCAAGTGTTTGACTTTTGAAAAGGTCTTAGGCCTTGTGTGTTAGACCCTCTAGAAAAGAATGGGGCAGGTCTAACAACTTGTGAACTTTTGTTCACAAAAGTATTAGGTCTGAACGTGTTTGACCTATGTTGACTTTTGTCAGCGCTGAAATGGTTCCTATCAGCGTTGACATTGGAAGCGTTGACACATTTGTATGCCAAATGTGAGAAGCTACCACATGTGTAACAAGCTTTTCTAGACATAGTCTTAGGTCTAGAAGCAAAGAAGCCTGTTCCATGATTACTTACTTGGCTTTTTGGTGACCTAGTATTCCTATACATCTCTGCATACTTAACACTAGGTTTTCTAACAGTTTGTGGGCCAAGGTCAACAGCTTTGCCAGTGGTAGGGTGTGTGATCTTAATAGGTTTTGGATCAAGGCTCTTGATTGGTGTGGGCTCATTTGGATTTTCACACAACAACCCTCCCTTAACAAACAAGGTGTGGTTAGCTTTCTTCCATTCATCTAGGTCAGTCAGTTTTTGCTTGTATTCCTCAACTGGGGAAATCACTCTAGGTGGAGGAATAAATTCCTCCTCTTGGCATTCTGGCAAGCCAGTCCAAGATAAGTCCTTTGATTGGACACCATAGAAATCCCCAGCTGGTGGTGGAACACCAGTATAATCCTTCATCCCAATCCCACTCATATCCTTAGAGTCTCTTTGTTTACTAACACACTCTCCTAGGGATTGTGTGGCCTTATCAAATCTTTGGATTTTAAGACTCACATTATCTTTATTTTTGTTAGCCTCTTCTAACTGAGCTATCAAATCAAGATTAACCCTATTTACTATATCTTGAACATCTTTACTCTGATGTAACTCATGTTTTAAGATATTTATTTGATCCTTTAAATCAAACTCCATTTTCTTATACTCAGCTACTGTCTTTTCTGTTTGGGTAAGAGCAATTTGATAATTAGATACTTTGCATCTTTCAGTACTTGCCTCATCTAATAATTTTACTATCTCTTGATTTAGTTTTTCAGTATTTAAACGACAACCCTTAGAACAGAAAGCATCATCATATACCTCATTATCTGATGAAGAGGAGGAGTGTGCCATGAGAGCATATTCAACATGCTCTTCTTTAACTTCAGCAACCAAAGCTCTGTCCTCTTCCTCATTCTTAGCCATCCAGCTCCAGTCCCATTCTCCAACACCATCAATTTGTTGAACAGCAACCATCGCCTTGGGATCTGGGCTCTTAATCATTTGGCTTGAAGGCTTCCCAGCATCAGATCTTCTTGGAGATCTACATTCCCTCATAAAGTGCCCCATCCTATGACAGTTGTAGCACTCAACCTTGGACTTGTCAAAGCCAGCAACATCCTTAGCATTAAAGGTCATCTTCTTCTTGAACCTTTTATTAAACCTGTTTGCTCTTAAACTTACAAGAGCCATAGTCCACTTGATGTCCATCTCTTCCAATTGTTCATCACTTATCTGCTCAAGATCTTCATATGTAATCCTTGAATCACTGGGCAAAGAGGCAATGAATGCACACACAGTATCTAGATCAAAACCAGCAGGTTTAATTCTATCAGCGCCATGATTGTGTGTGTCAGCGCTTGAGTACAAAGCGTTGACAGGATATGATCCATCGCTGACAGGCTGAGATCCAGCGTTGACAAATTGAGATCCAGGGGCTGAATGTCCATAGAAGTTCATGGAATCAAATTGGCCTTCACTTTGTGAGAAGAAGGCCATGTTGTTGCTGGAAGATTTATTATCACTATCCAATTGCCATTCATTCTCCAACAGTCTTAGTTTGTTGAAGATGTCATCAAACCTGGAGGTCTTGTGGGTGTTGTTGACAAGAATGGATCTTGTCTCAATCTTCCATACATCACCAAGGCTTTTGAGAAAAGTAGCATTCAATTCAGGGTCAGCAATCTGTGTTCCCATGAAGGAAAGTTGACTTATGATGTCAAGAAGTCTACTTCTCACACTGCTGAGATTTTCATTGGATTGAGCTTTAAAGACAGCATACTCATGCAAGAGTTGCTTCTTCTTTTCTTCTTTTGTGTCAGCATTCCCACCATGTGCTACTTCAAGAGCTTCCCAAAGCTCTTTTGCAGACTCAAAGCGTTTGTACTTGTGCTGATTCTCATGACCTAGGGCATGTTTCAAGATGTTCAAGATTTTCATGTCCACCCTCTTCTTGGCTATATCTTCAACAGCTACAGCTCTCCCATCTCCAGGCTTTTCCACCTTATCAGCTTCAGGACAATTAGGAACAGCTGTCCTTGTGGCAATTGCAGCAGCAATCTTTGCTGCTTTATCGAATGTGTTCCCATATTCGATAATCTCCCAAAGAGTGTAGTCATGAATAGCTATGTATTGCTCAAAATTGGACTTCCAAAGCTCAAAGTTCCTGGCATCAAACATGGGAATTTTGATACTAGGGTTTGCGGAGTTGTTTTGTAGCAAAGAATCAGGTTGATCTGTTCCAGACATGGTGTTTTTAGGGTTTTGAGAATTTTAGGGTTTTTAGGGTTTTTGGTGTTTTAGGGTTCTAGCGTTACTTAAAGATCAAAAGTTTCTCAACAAGCTCTGATACCACTTGTTGATCCCAAACTTAGATCGATTAAGCTTTGTGTATACGAGATTAGATCAAGTACTACACGTAGAGAAACCTTTGCTTATGAGTAAAGTAACAAAGTGTTATGCGGAATTAACACTTGATCTAAAACACAAAGATGTTAAACAAACTTTCACTTGTATTAGAATGATCGAATTGATTACAATGAAAGGTTTAACTTGCGAATACTTATGAAAACTGATATATGACTTTAACCTAAAAGATCTTCTTTTATAGAACAAGAAGTCTTGTACAATAAGCTACGAATCAACTATTCTAGGTAAAGATAATAATAGAAAATACAATGTTGTGCTTATCTTTACCATACATAAATAAAGAAACAAATAAACAAAAGATGTTCCATCAGTGTCAATCTTCAAGACTATCAGCGTTGACTTCTTCAATGTCAACGCTTGGCTGTCAGCGTCCAATGTCTTCTTATCAGCGTTGACATTCTTCTTATCAGCGTCTAGTGAACTGACCCATATTTTATTCCCAACAAGAATCACAAGGCAAAGGACTCCAAAGAATTTTGGGCCTGAATTTCAACTATACCTAGTTGAAAGAACAAGGGATGAGGTCTCTGACCAGTACTACTATTGCTTTAATGTTGAGGATGATCCCAAAACATTGATGAAGCAATGAAGTCCCAGGATGTTGCTTTCTGGAAAGAAGCAATCAATGATGAGATAGATTCCATCATGGGCAACAACACTTGGGTGTTGGTTGATCTACCTCCAGGTTGCAATCCACTTGGATGCAAATGGATCTTCAAAAGAAAAATGAAGGTAGATGGAACTATTGAAAAGTTCAAGGCAAGGTTAGTCATTCAGGGCTTTAGACAAAAGTCAGGAATAGACTACTTTGATACTTATGCTCCTGTAGCACGCATAAGTACCATAAGAATGTTGATTGCCTTGGCAAGCATTCACAATATGATTATTCATCATATGGATGTGAGGACAGCATTCTTGAATGGTGATTTAGATGAGGAGGTTTATATGAACCAACCTCAAGGTTTCATCATGCCTGGTCATGAAGGTAAGGTGTGTAAACTGATTAAGTCCTTATATGGGCTCAAACAAGCACCTAAGCAATGGCATCAAAAGTTTGATGAAGTGGTTCTGTCTAATGGTTATTTACTTAACCAAGCTGACAAATGTGTATATAGCAAATTTGATGAATCTGGTAAAGGAGTCATCATTTGCCTATATGTTGATGGCATGTTAATCTTTGGTACTGACCAAGTTCAGGTTGATTTAACCAAAGAGTTTTTGTCATCAAGGTTCTCTATGAAAGACATGGGGGAGGCTGATGTTATCCTTGGCATAAGGATTAAACATGAAAGTGATGGTATTGTAATTTCTCAGTCTCATTATATTGAGAAGGTCCTGAAGAAATTCAATCACTTTGATTGTACTCCAGTGAGTACACCTATGGATACAAGTGAGAAACTAATGCCTAACAATGGTCAGGCTGTCTCCCAGCTTGAGTATTCTAGGGTGATTGGTTGCTTGATGTATGCCATGACTAGTAATAGGCCTGATATTGCTTTTGCAGTGGGTAAACTGAGTAGGTACACTAGTAATCCTAGTACTCAGCATTGGCAAGCAATTCAGAGGGTACTAAAGTATTTGAAAGGAACAATGGATTATTGTTTGTCATATACTAGATATCCTTCAGTGGTGGAAGGTTACACTGATGCAAGTTGGATCAGCAATACTGAGGATAATTCATCCATAAGTGGTTGGGTATTCCTTCTTGGTGGTGGTGCAATTTCTTGGGCATCCAAGAAGCAAACTTGCATTATTGGTTCAACAATGGAATCTGAATTTGTGGCTCTAGCAGCTGCTGGTAAAGAGGCTGAATGGTTGAGAAACTTGCTTCTTGAGATTCCATTGTGGGTCAAACCTATGGCACCCATATCTGTCCGTTGTGATAGTGCAGCTACATTGGCTAAGGCTTATAGCCAAATGTACAATGGTAAGTCTAGACACTTAGGTGTTAGACATAGCATGATTCGTGAGCTAATCATGAATGGGGTGATATCAATAGAGTTTGTGAGGTCTCAACAAAACTTAGCTGATCACTTGACGAAGGGATTGGCTAGAGACTTGGTTATAAAGTCTGTTAAAGGGATGAGTTTAACGTCCAAACTAGTCACTGAATGCTAGGACACCCAACTCCCTCCTGAGGAAACTTGGGAGCTGAGTTCAATGTGGAAAGCTGAACATTCAGGGGACTGAAGCACATGTATATCATCCCAAGGATGTGCTTGTACCTGCTGAAAGGATGATGAAGTTATAAACTTCTTAATGGTTAATTTCTTTGAAAAAGTGCTTAAGTAGGAGCATGAACTAAATAGGAACCACCTATGTAAATGTTGAGGTTTCGCCGCCTCAAGGAGCATGGACTTTGGCTCTTACAACATTTATGAATTGGATATAGACACATGGCTTGCATGGTGTCAGGAGCGTTTTAAGTGTTTGAAAACTTGTGTGTATTTTATCTTTAGGTATTCAAAGTAGTTGAAGGGTTCAATTCATAGTACACCCTGATTCTCGAATATTTGAAGTGATGTACTAATATGGAAATTCAATCCTCAGGACATTTTCATTTATGCACTGGTTTTGTTAAAGTTGATTTTCATGCAAAAAGGAATTGTACTAAATTGGGGAGGATTGTTGGAAATTTAGTGCAATTGTGGGATCGAGTCATACTTGTAAATGGGTTTGGAGGTACGGAGTGTACACCCATTAAGTCTCTGACCTCCCTGGACTCAATATAGTGGTTGAAAGTTCTTCAGTAGGAAGGTGCTCCTGGTTAGGAAGTTGCTCCTGGTTAGGAAATTGCTCCTGGTTAGGAAGTTTCTCCTGGTTAGGACGCTGCTCCTGGTGATGCACAAAGTCTTTGTAACCTCTTTGACCAATCAATGAGGGTTGAATATTGACTTGATGACCAGGTTTATGGTCATGTAACCACTATGTTTTCATGTAGGTAATTATGAGCTTAATTGGCCGATTAATGCTCTTAAATACCTTTGACTATAAGTTACATCCTTCTAGGACTAGGATCACTATAAATAGTGATCATATTTGCATGATGAGATATACAGAAACAAGAAACACTTACACGCACAGAGTTCTTGATTTGTGCCTAAAACAAGAACTAACTCTTGGTGTTATCCCAAGGAGGTATTCGTGTTAACCCAGGCATAGGGTCGAATAATCTTCTTTGGAAAGTGATTACACGACTTCAAGAGATATCCGGTAACCATTCATTGGTACGTAGTTAGGCTATTGATTATCTTCACCCTGTTGGAACGAAGTAAACCCCAACAAATTATAAAAAAGAAATAAAAAATTTAAATCACAAATATAACGAATTAGTGTAATATTTATTGCAAGCGATACAGTTTGAAAAATAATACTATCAAAAGTGCTAAGACTCATTCATTTTTAATATTGGTTATATCACATGTGAACTAACAATTAAAAAAAATACTTGTTAACCAACTGGTTTAGCTCAGTTGGTCACCAAATTTCCACTAAATGGTTTTTTTCGAGAGGATTCCTGGAGGGTTTATGGTTTAGGGTTTAGAAGACCTGCCAAGGGCCTTTCAGGCGAAGCGGATAAAGAGTCTAACATAACTAGGCGAGAATTCGAAAAAGATATTCTTCCGCTTGGATGTCATTGCACGACTCGACCCACTAACCATTAACATTTTGCCGTTCTAAAGAAACAAAAAAAAAATACTTGTAAAATATATTCTAAAAATCAAACAAATTTCTGGCATCAAAACTAAAAAATATATTATGTAAACATAAAAATCAAACCATAAAGTATTTATCCACTTAAAATAAAACAAATTATTACAAACATATATGAAAAGAAAATATCAATTGATATAAAAAAATGTTGCTTCAGTTTTAAGATACTATGAAACTACGAAAAGAAAATCTCAATTGATATAAGAATGTTGCTTCAATTTTAACATACTATGAAACTAAGAAGCCATGTATCATAAGTGACAAACCAAACTATAACAAATCTACATTCAACTGAGACACCTCTAGCACCATCGTGTACGCGCCTACCGCCTCCATCTAGTACTGACAATAAATAAGTATCTTGTGTTTTTTTATTGCTTTGAAAGGCACAAAAATCATCTTGTAGCTGAAAAATATGAAAATATTAGAAAAAAGACATAGGTAATAAGACATATAAAGCAATGGAATATGACATGTGATATTAAAAGTTAAAAAACATATTATTTTTTCGAACATGTCATATAACAAATATCAGTAATGATATTCGATATTAAATATTTTTTTAAAATGTCACAAGTGATATTAAACATGTCATATAACAAATATCACTCGTGATACTAGACATTAACTATTATATGATACATATCACAAGTGATAAAGCCCTATTCCATTTTCTTCAATGGTTAATTTGTAGGAACTTTCAGCTAAGGAAATATGGAAGAAGCTATACAACTCTCATCCTATTGTCGTTGTTCAAAGCCTTACATCTCTAAAGAATGAAGGAAATAACATTGGGAGATCAGTCTCTGAGGCAATAGACTCCAGCATTAGGTCTCTATTACCTCACTTGCTTAATGAACTGTCGGAAACACACTAGAGGCACTAGTGTTATGACTTCACTACGACAGAGTGATAGTTCATGGCGTCCCTTTTCAATTATTTGGCCATTATATTATTATATTATCATGTGGGGCGTATGGGTGCATCCTACTTACATGTTCTAGTCAGGATTTCATGGTGAATGTGGTGTGTGCCTTGCATCCTTCACAAGGATTTGATCCTTCCTACCTACTTACCAGTTAATTAGAGGCATCCCCTATAATTTGCATGACGAGGTCACCCCTCCAAGTATTCATGCACGTTGTTGACCTCATGAACTATATTGGCTATTATGGTACATTAACTAATATAGATTTTCATAAGTAACATAAGCTATGTTTTTAGAATTAAAACCAGTTAACATGACAAACAACTAGGTTTTCCAGGACTTATTCATTTCCGCTGCCATTCATGCTTTATACTCTTTATATGCTTCCATATTCTATGTTTTCCATGATTTTTTGTATATCCGTGCACTGAGCGTTATGTTCAACCGTCTACTTTTCCATGTTCCCAAACGGCAGGTACCCAAGGACATAAGTAGGAACTCTAGAGTATGTGCATTCGGATTGGAAGCTACCTGACCTCTTTTACCTTATGCATTTATTCCTACTTTATCATACTTTACTTCTTTTGGACATTGTTTAGTCTTTTCCATTTACAGTACTTATATTGCTTGTGTGTGAGTTACTAGACTACCGATGTTTGGTTCCGGCATTTCTATTTATGGTCATGAATGTTTAGACATTTACCTTGCATGCTTTGATGATACGCCATAATTTACTGTAGCATCCTATCCTATTAAATGGGGTGTTACAATGTAGACCCATTTGTAACCAGTTGGTGTTTTGTCAAGAGGTAGAGTAGTAATAGTTCATGTATGATTAGTTTATAGAGCCTTGAGTTTTAAATTAATTGCATCTACCCATTTGGGATCCTTAGAAGCTTGGGCATAGGACTAGGGTTCAGTGATTTGGTTGATGGTGTTAATTAGGTGTCTTTTGATGACGTTTGTATGTTGTGATAGTTAATAAAATTAGTGTAGTGGTGTTTTGAAGATGTAAGAGAGGTAGGAAGAGTAATATGGTAATCATAAATTTTATATGCAATCTTATGAAGTCTGGTGGATGTTTTACTTGTAGTGGATGATGGTGGAGGTAAGGTTGTGTAAGTAGGATCAATAGTATTATTTGTAGAAGATGTGGGTAGTGGAATATGGTTTGGTTCAGTGGTGTGAGTGGGTGAAGGTATAGGTGTTGGTGGGGGTAGATCAGTGACAAGTGTGGGTGGTAATGATGATGTAGGTATAGGAGATTGTTCACATGTGAATATATGGTCAGAAATGTGATCAAAAGTTGTTGGTGATCTTTCACATGTGAATTTATTGCCAGAAGTGTGATTGGAAGGTGTTGGTGAAGTGGTAGAAGACTGCTCATGGATTGGTAAGGAGGCGTTTGAGGTGGTTGTAGTTGGTGCTTGGTGTGGAGAATGTGAGTGAGATTGGCCATGCAAGGGGAATGTAGATTGATGAAAAGTGACACTTTTGTTAACAAAGAATTTGTAAGTGAGGAGATCATAGGGAATTTGTTTGGAAGATGTTGGTGAGCAAATGTGTGGCAACCAATAGCTTTAAGGTGACTTAGGTTTGAAGGTGTGCGGTAAAGTAATTCATAAGGACTCTTGGTATGAAAGGGTTTGGAAGGGAGTCTGTTGATAAGGTATGTAGCTGTAAGGAGACAATATCCCCAAAAATGAATTGGAAAGTTTGCTTGAAATCTCAGTGGTCTGGCTACTTCAAGAAGTTGTTTGTGTTTTCTTTCAACTCTAGCATTCTATTGTGGTCTGTATGGAAATGATGTTTGGTGAATAATACCATGATGTTGGAAGAAGGTTGTTAATGTTTGATTTATAAATTCTGTACCATTGTCACTCCTTATTGTTTTAATTGATTTATTGAAATGATTTTTGACATATGAGTGAAAATATTTTATTTGAGATGTGGCATGGTGATTAGATTGTAAGATAAATGTCCAAGTGGCTCTTGAGTAATCATCAACTATGGTTAAAAAACTGCTTGCATTTGTTTATGGTTGAGTTTTTGTATCGACCCCGAATGTCCATATGAACAACGTCAAATACATCACTTGCATAAGAAGGACTCTTTGGAAAAGGTAATTTGTGTTGTTTAGCCAAAGGACAAATTTTGCATTGAAGTTCATCTTTTGTACAACTGGTATCAGAAGAGATACACTTTATTTTCTTAAGAAAAGAAATTGAGTGATGTCCTAGTCTAGAATGCTAAAGACTGGTTTTTGTAGAACATGTATTGAAAGCTTTAGCAGTTGAAAGAGGAGTTGTGGCAGAAGTGGTGGTTGTGTCCGGGAAGATGATGTAAAGTCCATCATACTAGATACCACGAGCAATCTTCCTATTGTTCTTGTTGAGTGTTTGTAAGTAGCATGAAAGTGAGGTGAAAGCGACAGCAATTGACATTTTGGTTGATAATTGACTAACTGAGAGTAAGTTATATGAAAAGGATAGTACATAAAAGACATTGGTAAGAGTTATTTCATTGTTGATTTTCACTGATTTTTCATTATTTATTTTCATTGATACAAACATTGTGACTTCCACATTTTGTCCACTAGGTAAGGTTATAAGGATGGTTGGATTACAAATGTGTATGTTAAACATACCAGTTAGGGATATAGAAATATGGTTTGTTGCCCCACTGCCCACTACCCAAGCAATATTAGTCTACCATGACAGATGCAATGAATTTATGCTACATGTGAGTGGCTTATTCAGTGCATTCTACATAATCATCATGACTTGATTTAGCTAATTTTGATGCCAAATCATTCCATCAACCTTAGCTATAGTGGGTAAGGGTTGCATCAACAAAAATTTTCCCTTAATGTTTGAATATAACTCATCTAACCCCATAAGAAATTGTATTAGCCTTTTTTCTTTGATCCTTATCACCATTCACTCTATCATTTTCACAACTGTAATGACAAATGCACATATATTGTGCTTCTAATGCATCATGTTCATCCCAAAAACCCTTTAACTTCTGATAATAGACCTCAATATCATAATTCAAATGTTTCAATTGAACAATATCATTGATAATATGATAAATTCTATGTCCATCTAGTTGTGAGTAGTGTTCATGTAATTCTGACCATAAAGCAATAGTAGTATTAAAAAAGTGTAGAAACTAGAAGGGGGAGGAGGGGGGGGGGGGGGGGGGGGGGTTGAATAGTTTCTCTTATTTAAGGTCCTAATTAAAAATCCTTTTTATTCGGTTTGTCCCAAAATTAGATTTTACTTTAAAACTAGTTTCATAGTTGCTAGGTTCAATTCTAATACATTAACAATATCTAGTGACAATGAAATGCAATGTAAGAATGAAAGCATAAGTAAAGAGTAAGGAAAGAAAGAACCTAAGGTATGACACCAAGATTTATAGTGGTTCGGCAACGAAGCTCTCTCCTCGTTCCTACTCCACTCCTCGAGTACACCTTACTCGATATTTCCACTATATCCACAAGCTCCCTTTTTGGCGGAGAAAACCTTACAACATTGCTTACATTATTTTCTGACAATAAGCTAAATATCGAGACCTAATCATTGCTAGGACCAATCTACACATGTAGGCTAGATGTCGAGTTCTAATCGAAAGCTAGAACCAATCTTTGTCGCCCATCTTCTTTTCCGACACAAGGCTAGATGTCGAGTCCTAATCCAAAGCTAGAACCAATCTTCACAACTCTTCACTTCCAAGTTTAGTGAGAACTCAAAAGTAACATACACGCATCACTTTATAGTTTAGTGAGAACTAACACACAACACTTATTACAACTTAAAAACACATATCCAAGTATACACATGTAACTTGGATCTACACAAGACAAATCCAAGTATACACATATACAATGGATTTACACGAGACTAATCTAAGTATTCACAAATACATTGGGTCAACACAAAACTAATCCAAGTATACACAAATACATTGGATCAACACAAGACTTAATTAAAACAAAATGATGAACATGACTAGATCTAAGGAAGGATGATCTTCATCAAATCTTCATCTTTAATCACATCATAAATGTGTGAGTGATCTTCTCTTTGGACAAGTAAAAAAAGAGTGTTAATGCAAGTGATGCCTAAAAACATTATTAGTGTTAACTAATTTTTCTCAACTTTGATCACGACAAATTAAAAAGACATTTATCGTAAAGAAAACAATCGTAAAACGAATTATTTAGCAAACACTATCATTAAGGTAATAATCATATAAGTATTGCACTAACATATCTTAATCATGATTAGTGATCATAAAAGTGATTAGTCCCAAACTTACATTTTGTCAAGTGTAACAAAAGATTTAGTAATAAACTTTCTTTTTAAGAAAATGTTTTATTAAAATGGAAAATGTAAATTTGAATATGGCATATTCCAAATGCCATAGGAATATCCTTTGAAAGTAAAACTTACCTTAGATATTACTACCCCACTAAAAGACAAAAGGGAGCGGAGTCTACTCCTACTGTTCCTCAAATAGATATGCGGTTCTCTAGTGATAAGGAACCTCAGGCACAATTAAGGAACCGTGGTCAGAGATCCGTTGGATTTTATCTCTTATAAATAGTGGATCAAATCTACATCTTCCTAGAACCTTTTTGGACGTTCTTTATGCCGTCTTTCTCTTTTCTAATTCCTAATCATTTGTAAATGATCACTTAATGTGTTAACTATGTTTACTTTTGATTATCCCCTTTATCTCTTTCTTTACCTTGTCCAAAGAGAAGATCACTCGCACACTTGTGATGTGATTAAAGATGAAGCTTTGATGAAGATCAACCTACCTTAGATCTAGTCATGTTCATCATTTTTATTTGAGTCTTGTGTAGATCCAATGTATTTATGTATACTTGGATTAGTTTTGTCAATCTTATGTATTTGTGAATACTTTTATTAGTCTTGTGTAAATCCATTGTATATGTGTATACTTAGATTTTACTTGTGTGGATCCAAGTTACATATGTATACTTGGATATTCCAACTAAGATCCAACACTTTCATATTCGAAAACAACCTAAAACAAGCAGGCACATCACCACTAAACTCATTATTCGATAAAACAAGCGTTTCGAGATAAACCAGCTTACAAAAACTTACATGAACCCGTCCCGATAACCCGAAACCACTTAAGTTCAACCCGACAACCCTCCCATTGACTCTCCCACAGCTCACCCAGTCCAGTTCCCATAACCCGAACCAACCCATATTAGCTTCTGGGTCGGGTCACGAAGCTCAGACTTAAACATGACAAGTGCAGCTTGGTTAGACATTTCGTCGAACACCTTATCTACAAAAGCAGCTTTAGAGCAGAAAAGTGAGCTCAAAACCAAAATCATAACCAAAAAACGAAATCTAAAATATGGGCATTGTTTAAAAAACAAAACCCATGTCGAATCCATTGAAATTTAGTTAAAAAATGGGGTAGAAATATGGGAATTAAGGGAATAAAAGAGGGTTTTGATGACTCTGACAGACATTCTTGTTGTTTTGGGTTTAATGAAAATATAAAAAAAACTTTTGAGAAGCGTGAAAAAATGTTCTGTCGAGGCATCTTTTGATTTTTGGGTTCACTTTTTACACGCGTGGTTGCACGCTCTTTTTTCTTTTTTATTTTAATTTTTGGTTAAAGTTTGGTTTTATGGATTATAAAATGATGAGGGGATTAAATAATGGATTTTGTGTTCTTTTGATGGTTAAATGTGTTTTTTTTCTTAGTTTGGTTTTGAGAATTGTATTTTTTCTAAAGGAAATCATTGCGATTTCAAGTAAAGTTGTGGTTATTTGAGAGTCGAATTCAAAGGCATTAAAGCTTGTTATGAGCATGCAAACTTTTTCATTTGGGTATTATCATATGCCATGTAACACTTATTTTTAAAGAACTCGTGTTATTACAACAAACTTATTTTTCACTTGAGCCTTGCCATTACTTATTTTATTTTATTTTCAATTATTTTTTAATAAATTTATTCATTTCATAAAAATAAAAATTGTAAAATATAATAAAAAATATAAATTTATAAATTTTAAATATATTTTATATAAAATTAAAAACATACTTTTATTATAAATTTAAACTAAAAACTGAAAATACACCAAAATAGAATGGTTTAAATGCAAATTTGTTTTTTATAAAAAAAATCACTTATCTTCTAATCAGTTCATCTTCTTAACCACACAAAACCTGCACTCGTCACTTTCTTCCCCAGCCAACCAACAACACACTTGTTATTTTATCAATCTTTCCAAGTTATTGTTTTGTTTCTTGTTTGTTCCCTTTATGTCCACAGGTTCAAAGTTGAAGGGCCTAATCTGTCTATTGTGGATTCTCCTATTTTGGGCTCATGTTGGACTTGCTTTGATATTGGGCTTTGTCTTTCATTGATGAGCTTATGTAACGTTAGGGATACGCTACTATATATCCTAACTCATTATGAGTTAAGGTTATCACTCTCTCTTGTTTTCATACACAGCTACTAAACGCTTTCTCTTATCTCTATCTCTAATATCTTAGATCTTTGACCTCAGAGTTGTAGTTTCATCTTATTTCTGTGTGTTAGAGTGATCTATGTGTGTGAGGGAGATCGGATCAACCTAGTTGGGACGATCTCAAACTTTTCTATTGTAATCGTTCGATTAGCACTCGTTTGAGGACTAATCTTTATCTTTCTGTTTTGTACCTTGATTATCAATAAACTACACCAAGGGGTGGTTGGGTGGGTAAATGATCTGTGTCATATCTTTGTTTATCATATTTTTCACATGGTATCAGAGCCATGTTGCCTTATCTTTACCTTGATTAAAGCTCTCTCTTGATTTATTGGTTCAGATCTATCATTCGATCGATTAGGGATTGTGAAACCCTAAATTCCTTTTTTGAGGTTTTGCATACTGGTGGTCTTCTTGAAATTCCTTTGGTGTCCTGGAAGCTTGTATCGTTGGTGCCGTTGTTTTTCTTGAAAAACAAAGTTAGGGTTTCACCAAACCCTAATTTTAATTTTTTGGGGATCTTTGTTCCTTGGTGTTTTGGAAGCTTGATTAGTGGTGCAGTTGATATTTCTGATGGTGCCGTTGATTTTCTTGGTAAAACACGTAAAATTAAATTAGGGTTTTCAAAACCCCAACTTTAATTTTTGGGGGTATCCTGTACTTGGCTCACCCATCCTCTAGACTAAGTGACTCTAGAGATTGAGTGTTCTTTTTTTATACTAATTGTGGTTTTTGCACTATAAGTCTTCTTTCTTTCTCCATCTTATCTATTTCTTGGTTATTCTCTTGGATTATTGTTGCTAGTGTGTGGGTGAAAACGGATTCGATTAACACCTTGACCCTCCAGCCTTGACTGGTGTGGATATCTGCTCTGGCCAATCCCAATCCATAGCTAGCATTCCTAGTGATCCATATTCTGTGTGGGTTATTTATTGATATTTATTTTTGATCTGTTTCTTATTGTTGCTCTCATTGCTGTTCTACTTTCTTATTGTTTGATTCTTGTTACTTCTGCTTATTGTTGCTCTATTGTTTTGCTTGCTTATATTGTTGTGAGTTATGAGTGGTGTTTCTCCTCCTCCTCCACCCACTGGTGATAGTGGAGTAAATGGTGGTGGTATAGGTGTTCCTGAAAGGCTGAAACCACCCATATACTAGTTGCTCTTTTAGCAACTTGGATGCTAGGAATCCACTTCACCTTCATAATAGCGATAACATTAGTTTTGTCTTGGTTCCTTTCAAACTGCTTGGTACTGAAAATTATAGAGTATAGAATAATGCTATGAAACTTGCTTTAAAAGTTAGAAACAAATATGTCTTTGTTGATGGCTCTTGTTTAAGGAATCCTACACTGATGATGTTTTGTGTGTCCAATGGGATAGATGTAATGTTATGGTGCTTACTTGGATCATGAATGTTGTTTATAGTGATTTGTATATGGGTCTTGTTTACTCTGAAAATGATGCTACTGTGTGGAAAGACTTAAATGAAACATATGATAAGGTGGATGGTTCTTTTGTCTATATTTTGCTTCAAAAAATTGGGTCTGTTAAACAAGGGGTAGTACTTTAGCTGATTATTATCATAGACTGAACTCTCTTTGGAGAAAGTTTGATGATGTTACTAAAATTCCTAAGTGTGTTTGTGCTATTAAGTGTTCTTGTCCTGCTAGCACATTGGCTCTGCATCAACAGATCATGAGGCTTATGCAGTTCCTAATGGGTCTTGATGACTGTTATCAACATGTTATAACTGTTATACTCACTAGGGATCCTCTTCCTGATATGAAGGAGGCCTATGTCATAGTGTCTAGAGAGGAATACCATAGGAGCATTCCTGAGAACTCTGACCATACAGAGGCAAAAATGACTGCCACCTCTTTTGCTGCTATGACCTTTAATCAAAACAGATGGGGTAATTACAATACTCTTAATAGACCTCCTTATAAGGGCAATGGTACTAGAAGTTATAGGGTTCCTAACCCTAACCTTCGTTGTACTCATTGCAGTCAAATTGGCCATACTGTTGATAGGTGTTTTGAGCTAATAGGCTACCCTGATGGTTACAAAAAGGGGGTAATGTTCAAAGGCAAACTGGTTTTAAGCCCAACTTTAATGCTAATAGTGATGTTAAAACTGGGGAAAAACAGGTCTCCACCTGTAATTCTCAAAACTCTTTTACCACTAAACAAATGCAAAAACTTCTTAAATCGATCAATAACACTTCTGGCAACACTTAGTCCAATATAGCAGGTAGAATCTCTTTCTTTAAGGCTAATGCTTGGTTTAGTATTAATTATTCTAAATTCTTTTGTGGTACTTCTAAATTTTTTGTTAAAACTATAACCCTAGGATGGATTATTAACTATGGGGCTAATCAACACCTTACCACTTCCACTATTGGTATGGTTAATGTTGTGGATATTTCTAATCTCAACATATTTGTTGGTCACCCAAATGAAACTGTTGCCCTCATAAGTCACATTGGTGATCTTAGACTTTCTAATAATGTTGTTCGATCATGATATTCTTGTTGTACCTGGGTATTGTGTTAGTATGTTCTCTGTTAATAAACTTATCAAGGATAGTAAATTATTTGTAGGTTTTGATGAGGATAAATGTTATATACAGGACTTGGTCAAGGGGACCATTCTGGGGACTAGTAGTGAATCTAGGGGGCTTTATCTGTTGATGATCATAAGAATGGCAACTTAGGTATTGTTAACTCTTATATGTCCTTCAACCCTTCTAAAGACCTATGGCATTGCATACTTGGTCATCTTGCTGACCAAGTCCTCAATGCCCTCAAGACTGACCTCAATTTGTCTAGAAATACCATCATTTTTGTCTGTGAAACTTTTCATAGGGCTAAACAAACAAGGGATCCCTTTCCCTTGAGTGATCACAAATCTAACCAAATTGGTGAACTTGTTCATTTGGATTTATGGGTCCCTTACAAGGTTCAAAGTAAGGAAGGGTATAGATACTTTCTTACCATTGTGGATAATGACTCAAGAGCTGTGTGGACATGTCTTTTAAAATCTAAAGATGAAGTCTTTGACTGGCTGGTTCATGTTATAAATCTTGTTAAAAATCAGTTTAACTCTAAAATCAAAATCTTTAGATCTGATAATGGGACTGAATTTGTTAACAACAAGATTCAAGCCGTGTTCTCCAATCTGGGTATCATCCATCAGACCTCTTGTTCTCATACTCCCTAGCAAAATGGTATTGCTGAAAAGAAACATAGACACCTGCTCAATGTAGCTAGGAGCCTTATGTTTCAGGGAGGGATTCCTATTAATTTTTGGCCTGAATGTATTCTAACTATTGTTTACTTAATCATCAGGCTCCCTTATTCTGTCTTAAAAGGTAGGCCCCCAATGAGTTTCTCTATAAGAAAAAACCTAATCTCTCTCACCTTAAGTGTTTTGGGTGTCTGTGTTTTTCCACTTGCCTTAATAACAGTGATAAACTCACATCTAGATCTGAAAAATATGTGTTGATTGGTTATTCCTCTATCAAAAAGGCTTACTAGGTGATGAGACTGTATTTATACATAGTCTCATCGTCCAAATCGGGCTTAAAACGCTTAAAAATATCATCAAAATACCCAAAAATGTGCCTGTGTTTGTTCATTGTGTATTTTAGGTACGGATATCGTGAAATCAACAAAAGATAAAAGGAATCAAGCAAAAATGAACACGGGAAACGAAGCCGCACAAAGAACCGGGCCCGAATCATGAATTTCCATTCAAGTCCTTGAAGTTTTGAAGATTGGCAAGATTGGTCCCTCAAGAACTGAAGACTTGTCATTTTATACCCCTGTAAATCCTCAAAATTACATTGGGGTCCCTAAAATGTCAAGGTTGTACATGTTATGTCCTTGAAGATAGCTAAAATTACACATATGGTCCTTATTACAAAGTTACAAGTGAAAAATGCCATATGTGACAACTTGGAGAAACTTAATACAAAGGAAAAAAAAGAATGAAGCTAACTAAACTTTATTTGAAGAGGTCTTGGAAGATGAAGGGTCAATTCTGCCAAAAATGTAACCCAAACCCAGTATAAACCCGACCTAAGCCCATCCCACACCACTTGAGCCCAAAACCGTTTACCCAACTCATACCTCCACACCTGGTTTACTTAATATCGGTCAAATCTTGGTCAAACAATTTTAAGCGCTAAACAAGTAATATTAAACCCCAAACAGATCAAATGACCACTGTTTATCATCACTTTCCCTAAACCCTAGCTCTTAATTACGACTAATATTAAAGGGTTATTACATGTAACTTTCCAGATCTCAAATCAAACCCATCCTAAACCGAATACCACTTAATCATTCCCTCCACGTCACATCTAGACAACCCCACATGGCATCTTTGACCCATCACTTTCTCTCTTCACCCCAAACCAGACAGGATCCTTGGCCATGAGCATTCCCTTTTCCCCAAAGTAACTATAGACGGCTGAGATTGGTCCAAAGATAGCTATCATCCAACTGGCAATCACATGACCATCTTTTGAAAATATTTCAAGACTTTGACTAAGGGAAAGATTGAAAAACAGTAGCTAGGGTTTGCATTCTAGATAATTCAATGATCATGTATAAAAGGGTGCCTGTACTCTTTTCTTCTTTTTTGTTCAAACTCTGTATATTTTTTAAATATTATGAATAGTTAAAGTTAATTTTTATAAAGTTATGCATTGCTGAGTTCCCTTGTCATTTAATTTTTCTTAGTATAAACTTTATTCTTAATGCAATTTTAAATTATTGTTCATCAAATTCATATTTTGCTCAAGTTTTCTTGGAAAATTATATTTGAGACCCATAAGGCAACAAGCCGTTCATAAGTATATTCTGACAAAATGGCTTGTGGAATTTGTTTGTTGACTTATGTTAAATTTCTGTCACCTTAGATCTCTTTCAAAAGGGTTTCTAAAAATTGGATGATCAAGGTTTGTTAAGGATTATTGTCATCTTCCCGTTTCAGTTTAGATTTAACTCTCACTGTAGCATAAGCTTCTATAAGCCATCTCTGACAAAGAGAGCTTATAGAAGCTCTAGCTGCTTTGGTTTGCTTGGGTGTGTTGTGTTTTGCAGATATCAAGCTCTTCCTTGTGGCAACAATTGTCTAGCTGGTGGTATCAAGAAGATACTTGGCCTGAACAAGGCCAAGTGAGGTTTTCTTTCGAACTCCCTTCACAATCTGCCATATAGAATGCTCTTGTGATGTTTGCATCTCATTATTTTCTTGTTAGTATTAAGTATTTTTCAAATGCTATATGAATCTTTTCTGAATGATTTGAGTAGTTTTAGCTTGAATTAGTGGAAGTTTCTTTAAATAAATTGAAAAACAAAGCTTTAAGGGGTGTTTGGTTTTGGGGATTATAAACCTTGGGTGACACTAGGTGGATTAATTTTAGCTTAAACACACCCTAAGTGGCAATAGTAGGTTGTATGAGTAGATTGTTTTCTAGTTTGGTAGATTAAATGAGGTTTCACTTGCTATATTTTTGGTATATTCTGCTTAATTTCTTCAGTAGGGTTATCTAGGGTGTGCTCTTTGTTTTAAGACTTGTAATCTTCTCATCAGTCAATTTTAAGATTAGATCAGAGTTGTGTACTATTGGTTTTCATTGTTGTGTGTTAGGGAGTAAGGTGTGCAAGCCCATAACTCACTAGATTGCATATCAGATCAACAAGTAGCCTCAACCCCATATTTTAGTTACAGAGACTGCATAGCTTCATTTTTCGTGCTTTTCTTGTGTTGAACTTATTGTTTTTGTGCTCTATACTGACTCCCCACACTCCACTGAGTGTGGGGGTGCCTTTGTTGCCAAGTAATACCAAGAAACGAGTTTTCCTAAGCTCAAAACATCACCAGTTCACGTTTTCTTTGAAAACAGTGGGATCTCAATTCCCACTGTTAGTGTTAACATTCCCCCTGCTGAGCTAACAGATAAAGTTTCCAAATGTCACTTTCAGTCTCTTTAATTTTTTGTCTTTAGTGACCTAAAACAGGTTTTAGGTCTTCAAACTTTTTTCAATATTTTTCTTATTTTATTCTTGATTTTTCAATATAATTTATTTTCCATTTACTGTTCATTTGATATTTTTTAGATTAATTAGCCATTTTAATTAACTTTTTAATTACTGTTTTTGGCATTTAGTGTAAAAAAGTTATATTTTTCACTTTTAAAATTTTTGTTAGACTTAGAAAAATATTTTAAGGTTTTTAGTTTAATAATATTTTACTATTCACTTTTTAATTATTTTTTTAGATTTAATTTAGCTTAATTAGGGTTTAATATTAAATTGTTTTGTCTTTTAGTGCAAATTTTTACATTTTTCAAACTTTTTCAATTTTCTACTGTTCATTAGTGTAATTTAGGATTTTCAAAATTGTCAAATTATTTTTTGCATTATTTTATTATTTTTTATGATTATTTTAGTTTAAAAATAGTTTTTAGTGATTTAAAAATAGAAAAATAGTTTTTAAAATTTAGGAAAAATACTTTTTAGTTTTTAAATAATATAAGTGAGTTATTTGTCCAATAAAATAATATTTTGGGCTTTTTCTTAATTATATTTAATTTTTGGGCTTTAATTAGCATTAAAAATTGAATATTTAATTAATAAAAGATTTAAAAATATATTTATTGGATTTTTATCCTTATTTATATTATTGTGAACTACTTTTTCATTTTTAATTTGTTTTTAGCTTAAAATTTTTAAATTTTCGCGTTTTACGTACTTACGTCCGCGTTTTACGTCTTTCGTCGTAGTTTAATTGTAATCGTAGTTCGTCTTAGTTTTCCTTTCTTTTCTCATCTAAAAAAGACACTACCCCAAACTTTTGATTATACTTATTGGCACATTAATCCACACACCTCCTCGAGAACGACCCCGCATTTGTTCGGTTTCGCGTTTTTCCTAAAACGTGCAACTTAATACTTGCCCATAATACGCTCTTTTTCCTAAAAGACGTATTTCTACGACTATCACTAGGTGTTTAGTCTTGATAATAGAAAGGTTTTGTTTTCAATAGATGTGAAGTTTTATAAAACTATTTTTCCTTTCAAGATGAAAAATACAAAAGAAATTGATTTGGTAGATGTAGCTATTACAAGTGATGCTGAACTTTTAAGCTTTTTTTATGACCAAAAACCTTTAAGTCCCAATGATGAAGAGAGAGCTTCATCCAATAAGGATGATAGGGTTCATTCAAGGGATGTTCCTGTTAATTAGGATACTCTTGAAGAGGACCCAACAACCCACATAGATGACAATCGGCACTCTTGATAATAATGTTCCATCAAATACTTTTATAGAGCACAGTGGGGATAATCTTGAGGAAGGGGAACCTATTATTAGAAAGTCCACTAGATGTACTAAATTCCCTGCCAAACTGAATGATTTTGTGTTATATAGCAAGCTTAAGTATGGAATTGAAAAGCATGTTAATTACTCAAAACTTAATACCATTAACTTTTGCTTTGCTACTACTCTTAACCAATCTATTGGACCTTCTAATTACTATGAGGCTATAAAAGATAGTAGGTGGCTTGAGGCCATGAACGGTGAGATTGAGAATCTTTTAAGGAACAATACTTGGACTTTATGTGATTTACCTTCTAGGAGAAAAGCTATTAACAACAAGTGGGTCCATAAAATCAAATACAAATCTTCTGGTCTTGTTGATAAGTTCAAAGCCAGAGTCGTTGCCAAGGGGTACAACCAAACTGGAAGGAATATACTTTGATGAAACCTTTAGTCCTGTTGTAAAAATGGTCACTGTTAGGTGTCTTATTAGTATTGTTGTTTCCAATGATTGGCCTCTTTTCCAACTTGATGTGAACAATGCTTTTTTATATGGTGATCTTGATGAAGATATTTATATGACTTTACCTTTGGGTTTTAACTGCCCTTATAAAACCAAGGTTTGCAAGCTCAATAAGGCTTTGTATAGACTAAAGCAAGCCCCAAGACAGTGGAATGCCAAATTGACCACTGTCTTGGTTGAGCATGGCTTTATCTAAAGCAAGTTTGATTACTCCCTGTACATCAAACAAACGAAACATGTTTGTTGCTCTTATGGTTTATGTTGATGATTTTATCATCACTAGTAACTGTATTAAGGAAATAAAAAGGTTTAAGAGTTTTCTTAAAACTAGATTTATGATAAAAGATCTTGGAATTATGAAATATTTTATGGTATAGAAATTCTTGAAAATGATATGGCATTTGCATGACTCAAAGAAAATATTGCCTAGAGCTTATTCATGAATTTGGTTTGCTTGCTGCTAAACCAGCAGCTACGCCTTTACCTGAGAATTGTGTTCTTGATGTTGATGAAAGTGAGAATGATAAGTTCCTCAACAACATTTCTGAATATCAAAGACTTTTAGGGAGACTTATTTATCTCACACACACCAGGCCTGATATTTCCTATGTTGTCCATTGCCTTAGTCAACATATGCATGCTCCCTTACAATCTCACCTTAAAATAGCTCTGAGAGATATTAGGTACCTTAAGAACTCACTTGGTACTGGTATTCAGTTTTATAAGGATAGCTCCTTGAGAGTATCTTGTTTCACTGATGTTGAGTGGGCTAAGTGTCTTAAGACTAGAAAGTCTGTATCCAGATTGCTGCTAACCCAGTGTTCCATGAAAGAACTAAGCATTTTGAGGTGGATAGTCACTTAACCAGGGAAAAGGTTCAAGATGGTGTTATTAACACCATCAAGGTTGCATCTGAAGGTTTATTAGTATTGTAACAATTATATAAAACCCTAAACGAGATCAAAGCACATATAGCGGAAGCGATTTAACAAGATCATAATTAATAACACAATTATAATTAATCGAATTAGGGTTACATACCTTTACGCTAAAGCAATTCCACAAGACGAAGAACAATTCACCGATTCGGGTTTAAACCGTATATACCAAGATATAGTCTAAAGTAAGACTATATTACGTTCTTGTACACACGTAATAAAACAAGCTAACCATGATCCTAGCACGTGAAAACCGAGCTACAACGCTTGTTAATCTACCCAACAACCCTAGAGATGGGCTAGGACTAGATAAAGTATACAATCGATCAACCAAGAAAACCAACTGAAACCCTTGTTGGTGGGGGACGGCGATCGACCAAGAGAAAGAAGAGGGGAAAATATTTATGATGTGTGAATTATGCGATGTTAGGAGGTGTATTTATAGGCCTAAACCCTTATAGCCCAAGATAAATAAAAGGCAACAATTCCCCCCCCCCCCTTTGAGGTCATACTCGGCTGCCTATAACACCCCTTAGGGGTGTTCCGGAATCTTCCAAACTTCGTTCCTTTTGTTTACTCATATTATATATTTATTTAACGCTCATTATAAATTAACTATTAATTATTTAACGACCGTTAAGGTTATATAGTTACTTGCTCGGTTAAATTAATAAATACATAAATATATTTATTAAATAAATTAATAAATACAATAAATATATTTATTAATTATATTAACTCTTTACGTATTGTGTGCAATCTCGTAATCTCGAGTTCGATCCTATCACACGACTATTAAATATAAGTCTATAAACTTATAGCTCCCACTTGGACATATTTCGAATATCGTGATTACATTGACTAGCGTCTAGTTACACTAGCAATGTCTCTAGTACAACTCGAGTAAGGTCTCCTAGACAAAACCTTTGAACGATTCTGCATCGTTATTATTATCCTTTTATTTCTAATACAACCTTAATAAGGATATGGATCTCAGTCATTCCTTTCATTAACCATTCTGTTTCTCGTTTACAGATTCAGCAAGATTACCAAAACAAATTTTGGTGTGGCCACACAAACATCTTACTACTCCCACGAGGGGCCCAGCTGTATTAAACTCCAAAACAAAATTGGAGGAAATAAATTCCATATTGACTACAAGCAAAACTTATGAATTTTGCAACACTTCCGAAAATAATCCTTATAGCTACCAGTTACGTTTAACGTTAGATTATTCCACTGAGATGCACTAAATTCATAACAGTTTCCTGGTATCTCAAGTCTAAGGATAACTATTTATGTTTTACTTAATGACAGATCCATAAAGTAATAACATATAGTTGGGATAAGTCCTATATTCGATTCATCGAATATCATCCAAAATCAATCAATATACTTTCAAGTATACTCTATCACTATTTTGATTTGTCTTAGTTTAATAATATTCCCATATTATTAATCGATAACGGACATTTAGCATAACTTTTATTCATGGATTAATACATGTAAAATAAGATACACTTATTAAATAATAAAAATAAACGAAACCCAATCTTTATTTCATTATATAATAATGTCATAACATCCTTTATCCAAATACTAATCACAAATTTATTGCATGAGATCGCTAGCTAGTTGCAGCCCAATCACCTTGGCATGGTTAACTACCTTTGGTCTAGGCAATGCCTTAGTCAAAGGATCTGCTACGTTATCATCTGTGTGGACTTTTATCAATTTTATTTCATGAGCTTCAACTTGTTCTCGTACGTAGTGATGTCTACGCATAAAGTGTCTGGCCCCTTCATGACTCTAGGGTCATTGGCAAATATTATTGCGGCAGAATTGTCACAATACATATCAATAGGTTCTTTAATTGAAGGCATCACTCTAAGATCTTTAATAAACTTCCTAATCTAAACGGCTTCCATTGCAGCTTTTGAAGCATCCATGTACTCAGATTGAGTAGCAAGCATTGCAATCGTTGTCTGTTTCTTGCTCTTCCAGTCAACTGCTCCTCCATTGCTAACAAAAACGTAACCCGTCTGAGACTTCGTATCATCTTTATCACATTGCCAGGACACATCACAAAAACCTGTAACATTCAGTTCTGTGTCTAATTTTGTACCATATACCAAAAACATATCTTTTGTACTCCTAAAATACTTTAGAATATGTTTAACAGCGGTCCAGTGGAGCTTCCCCAGATTCTATTGGTAATTACTGACCAAATTCTGAGCAAACGCCACATCAGGCCTTGTGCATCTAACATCATATATTATACATCCTACAGCCGAAGCATAAGGCACCTTCTGCATGTATGCCTCCTCTTCAGGAGTTGATGCATCCATCTCATGACTCAGATTATGCTTAACTTCCATAGGTTGAAAACCCTTCTTGGAATTATGCATATTATACTTCTTCAAAATCTTATCTATATAAGCATCTTGACATAGACTAATTAACCGTCTTTTCCTATCCTGATAGATCTTAATATCCAAAATGTATGCAGATTCTCCTAAATCCTTCATAGAAAAACATTTACCAAGATAATCCTTAACAACTTTAAGTCTTGGAATGTTACTTCTCATGATTAATATGTCATAAACATATAGGACTAGGAATACTACATCACTCCTACTAGCTTTGCGATATACTCATGGCTCATCACGATTCTGAATAAATCCAAACTTTTTGCTTTCTTCGTCAAATCTTCTATTCCATTGACGTGATGCTTGCCTCAAACCATAAATGGACCTTTGAAGTTTGAACACATGTCCTGGATTCTCAGGATCAACATACCCTTCTGGTTGCTGCATATAGATGTCTTCATCTAAGCGACCGTTCAAGAATGCAGTTTTAACATTCATTTTCCATATCTCATAGTCATAGTATGCTGCTATAGAGATGAGAATCCTAATAGCTCTTAAGTATGCTACAGGAGAAAATGTCTCCTCGTAGTCTACGCCAAAAGTTTGTGTAAAACCTTTAGCTACTAAACGAGCTTTTTGGATTGTACTTTTCCGTCCATGTCGGTTTTCTTCTTGTATATCCACTTATGTCTCACTACTTTAGCATTCGATGGTGGTTCTACAAGAATCCAAACATCACTTACTTTCATGGATTTCATTTCCTCATCCATAGAACCATCCACTTATCCTTCTCGGGATCAAGTATGGTGGATTTATAATTAGCGGGTTCGCCAAGATCCCCTAACTCATCATCATCCTCTATGTTAAGACACATATTGCTATTTGCGTTTTTAATCCTTGCGGATCTACGCAGAGGAACTAATTCGGGTGGAACCGCCAAACTTTCTGGTTCTACTGGAATTACATCGCTAGTGTTTTCAGAAGGTAATGTATCTATATGACTCTCCTTAGGGGTGTTCAGTGTTTGGTTTGACACCGAACAAACTGAAAACTAAACCGGGTCTAAACCGAATAAAACCGAACTAAGATTTTTAAATGGTGCATGGTTTGGTTTGAAACCGAACCGAAGTATTTAATTGGTGTTTGGTTTGGTTATGGATTGACAAAAGTAAAACCAAACCAAACCGAAAAAACCGAATAACTCTACACATTAAAATTTTAACTAGATATACATATATTATTATGCTAAGTAGTTGTCTTTTAAACTAATCATTCACCGGACTAAAAATTGATGTATATCGCAACAACTTAGCTACAATTTTCCTACTTGATTCATATAAATTCTCATATATGGAGTGAGTTTGAAGTTGCACTTGTGTTTGGATGCATGGAGATGGACTATTCAAGTTAATGATAATTCTAAACACTTTGTTCAAAGAAAATTTTACCTTATTTCGTTTTTATTTATTTATATAAAGTTCTAACCCTTTAGGTTTCTTAAAAAAATTCAATTTACTTAAGAGTATTTGTTATTTTTACTTGAAAAATTAGGTTTTTGTTTGTGACTTCTAAATTATATATTGGAGTTTACTTAAATTTGGTTTTCTTGGTTTAAACCGAAACCAAACCGAAATCTAATTTGGTTTATGGTTTGGTTTTATCAGTACTATAATTAGTTTGGTTTGATTTTGATTTTAACTTTAAGAAATTTCAAACCGATTAACTCAAACCATACAATCCACAAGCCTGAAAACCATACCGATGAACACCCCTAACTCTCCTCAAGATCATAATTTTTCCCACTGAATTCTTGGTTTACAAGATCAGATTCAAGGAAGTCTCCATACCTAGCAACAATAACTTTGTTCTCAGGTGGATAATAAAAGTAGTAACCCATAGTTTCCTTAGGGTATCCTACAAAGATACATTTTACAGATCGTTTTTGGAGTTTATCACCAGAGTCACGTTTCATATACGCCTCGCAACCCCAGACCTTTAAATAAGACAAATATGGCTTTTTGCCATGCCATAGTTCATATGGTGTCTTATCGACCTTCTTTGTGGGAACCATATTTAATATGCGAACAACAGATTTTAGAGCATAATCCTAAAAGGATAAACGTAAAGTTATAAGATTAAACATAGATCGTACCATATCCAATAATGTACGATTTCTCCTTTCGGATACACCATTTTGTTGTGGAGTATAGGGAGAAGTAAGATGCTGAACAATTTCATTCTCACCTAGATAATCTATAAACTCTTGACTTAAATATTCCCCACCTCTATCAAAACGAAGAGCTTTAATCTTCTTCTCTAATTGCAGTTCTACTTCTGCTTTAAACACTTTGAATGTTTCAAATACCTCATGTTTATGCTTAAGTAAATAAACATAACCATAACGGCTATAATGATCCGTAAATGTTAAGAAGTAGCTAGCACCTTTCCTTGACGTATGTCTAAGTGGTCCACACACATCAGTATGTATAAGTCCAAGTAGATCAGTAGCCCTTTCAATATTGCTATTAAAAGGTTTATTGGTCATCTTTCCAGAGATACAAGACTCACATTTATTAAATGATTCATCATTGATATTTTCCAAAAGACCTTCACGTTGAAGCTTTTGTATGCGAGTCTTCCTAATATGGGCAAGTCTACAATGCCAAAGATAAGAAGAGTTTTTGTCAAACTTTATCTTCTTACTCATGCTAAATACAGATTTATCGTTCTTGGATTCATTATCATGCATGTCTAATTCAAACACACCATTCACAGAAATTGCATTAAAATAGAAAATACCATTTTTCGAAAGAGAAATTCCATTATTATCAATTGTTTGAACGAATCCATTATTTAACTGATTGTAGTAAATTACAACTCTTGTTTAGGAAAACAAAGAGCGTAAAATAGGGAAAAGTATTAAGTGATGATTTAGGAAAATCAAGCACTAATGACCCTAATGAAGTTCCAAGTTCGTTTCCCAAGGAGGTATATGTGTGTGAATAATTCGTAATTGGTTTGAGATTAATATTGGTTAGAAGGGGATGAGAAAAGAGGATGACGAAGACGTGAAATTAATTACTACTACGACTTAACGTAAAACCGTAAAATGAGCTAAAATAAAAATTAATTCTAAAAATTACCAAAAATTCATCAAAAATCAATATAAATAAACTAAGAGTTTACCAATGATCAAAACTTTTTCAAACCTTTTAATTAATTAAATATTTAATTTTTAAATGCTAATTAAAGCCCTAAAAATCAAATTAATTATCAAAAAGCCCAAATAAAGATTTTTCAATTGGTAGACCTCTAAAATGACCTAAAAAGATTAAAAATTATTTTTAGAAATTTTTAAACTAATGAAAACTATTTAAAATGATTTAAAAACTATTAAAACTTAAAATAATTATAAAAATTAATCTAAAGATGATAAAATTAATCTAAAAGTTGCAAAAATCCTATTTTAATGTATTTAAGCTAAGAAAAATAAAAAAGTGCAAAAATGTGAAATTTGAAAAATAATAATAAAATAATATTAAAATAATATTAAAAATTCAAAAATTATAAAAAATTCTAAAAACTTGCAAACTAGTTTATTTTGACCTAATTAAACAAAAAATGAAAGTGAAATGACCAGAATACCCCTATTGGGCCCCCAAACGGGCCAAAACCTAAAACAGTCAAGCTTATTGGGCTTTTTAGCCCAAAAAGTCAAAATAAGCCCAAAACACTTGGAAAAGCACTATCTGACTCAAAATTTAATTCTAAACACAAAACTCTGAAGGCCCAAAAGCTGAAAGTGAGCTTATCACAGCTTAATGATCAAACAACTTATCCTTATTGGGCCATTAAGCCCATTAAGCAATAAGCTAATGCCATAAGCTCTAATTTGACACACAACCTTCTTTTGGGATACTAAATAGATCTGTAAAAAGAAATTTTGAAAAAGCACACTCAATAAGCCAGAAATAAGCAAAGTACAAATCCACTAAAAGACAAAATAGTCGGGTTTGAGTTCTAGGCTGTTTCAGAAGCTCTAGTTTTTTGCAAAAGCTCACAAATAGCTTAAATAAAAATAATCAATCAAGAAAATCACAAAAATCTAAGTAGAATAAGCTGTGAGAACCAATAAGCACTCTGAAAAAGCCAAATAAGCTAGTTTCCTAGCAAAAGCTTAACCAAAAGACTTGTAACCTTCCAGACTTGATATTAAGCTGAGAAAAATGAGTTCTATTACCAAAGCCAAGTTGTTGCATGTACCAATAAGCAAAACAGATTCAATAAGCTATGTGACCAAGTTTGACCAAAAGTCAAACGCTGATAAGTGAAATTCAAACGCTGATAAGCACAAATTGGACGTTGACAGACTTAATGAAGTGTTTAAACTTGTTTTTCACCCTGCTGGTCAAGGTTTGAGTGCAAACCTTGTGAATCAAGTCCTACCAGTTGAGTAGACTTGACAAGTTTTGGCACAATTAAGCCAATAAGCCAGCAAGCTTATAAGCTATCAACAAATAAATCCAAATAGCCAAATAACCTCACAAGCAGCACACAAATGAGATTCAAGCAACAAAGCACAATCCTTACACTAAGAATAACAATGCAATCACCAAATGAGGTGGTCACTTTGCTGATGCAAATGACCACTTCAACCAACTTTGATAAGCTATAACAAACACAATAAGCCACCAAATTCAACAACCAGATAACCAATAGATAGCTTATCACCTAAACTATTCCCAAACCTGCTTTCAGACCTTAGATCCAAGTAACAAAGAAGTTATTGGATCTGATGTGTTTGACCAATCTCAAAAGCACTTTTATCAGATTTTAGCAAAACTTCCAATCCTTTTTCCAAACTTTCAGAAACTTAACCAATGACTAAAACTTGTTCAAAATGACTTGTTTAGACTTCCCAAACCCTAAGAACCAAGGGCACAAGGCCACAAGGCCTTATGAACCAGTAATCCCAAAGAGTCCTTAATCCACCACTTTTCAAAGCAACTTGTGATTTTTAAACACAACCTACTGATTTTATCATTCAAACAGCTACACTAGGTGACAACTAACAGAATTAAACACTAAAATCACAACCTCAAACACAAGAACACAAAATCAAGCTCAAAATTCAAAACAGACAAGATCATATGATTTTTTAGAGGAATCTTAACAAGAGGTTATACCTGTCCTCCACAACATCCTAGGAGGACCAGCAATACTCCTTGGACCTTGTTCAACAACTAGAACAAGACCAAGGTACTTCAACAAGAAAGATGGATGAATGCCTTGGTTGATGTTTCAAAGCAGAAACTCAAGGGCTTGATTTCTTCAACACAATGAACAAACAGCCCAACCAAAGGCTCTAATCCCGTCACAAGCTTGGTGTCAACAAGCTTGCAAGAGCTTATAACTCTTGGTTAAGGATTAGTACACAAAAATAAGCAAATTCAGAAACCTCTTTTCAAGCTTTTTCAAACTTGAAAAGCCTTACCAAACATAAACGTCCTTGAACCAAATGATTCAAGCACACTTATAACAACAAAAGGAACTCAGAACCACCTTTAAACAACACCAACTTTCAAAAACATAAAAAGGAATTACAATTTTCTCAAAATACCAACTTTTATAAATTTTAAAAAGGAATTACAAGTTTAAAAGGTAAAACTGGAACAAAGGGACTCTCATAGGTTGATGTCTCCTTTTATAGGTAAATGCTAGCCTAACACTATTCATAAACCCTAGAAGTGAATTCCCAAAAGTGACCTTGAGGTCTTCTAGATCATTTGATGGAATGAGCTGTCCAAATTCATCTTGGACGTTTATCTTAGCTTTGGGGTGAAGCTAAGAGTCTTGGCTGTTGATCTTGACACGTGGGAATCCTTGGGGAATAAGTTGTCATGTGATGGGTGAAACGGTTTTGGGTGTGGGACCCTTTGGTGAGTGGAGGTTAAAGTTTTATGTGTGGGATAGGTTTCTGGGCGTGTGAATCAAGTGTGGGAATGGGTAATTGAAATTTACCCTTTGTTTTAAGTGGGATGGTAACTGGGTTGATGAATGGTAAACAGTAAAGGTTTTGATCCGATTTTGGGGGAAAGGTGTTTGTTTGGCGCAAATTCGTTTCAAATGTTTCACTTGCACAACTTTGGTCCTTGTTCTTTGTGAAAAATTGTATAACAAGTCTTTCAGCCCACTTAAACGTATTCCTTTGTTGTTTAAGTTTCCATCTTCACACTTTTGGCACAAAACTTTTCCAAAAAGATATCAAGGGTTGTTTTTGCCATGTTTTTATTTTTAAAGGACTGATTTTGGACTTTCTTGATCTTCAAAGGTATTCAATAGATGTTTGCCTTCATGAGGGACCATAATTGACAAATTATATTCGATGAGGGACTAATCTTGCCATTTCTTCAAAGTTAAAGGACCTTTTTGCAATTTTGACAAACTTAAGGGACCAAACTTGTAATTATGAATTCACAAGGGTTTTAAGTGTCATATCTTCATTGTTTGAGGATCAATCTTGTATGTCTTCAAGTCTTCAAGGGTAAATCTTGGATAATTCATGAACTAGGGCCCGGTTCTTTGTACGGCTTCGTTTCTCGTGTCCGTTTTTCCTTGTTTCTTGTGATCTTTTGTCTTTTCACGATATCCATACCTAAAATACACAAGTAGACAAACAAAAGCATATATATGGTATTTTATGACATTTTTATGCATTTAAAGCCCGAAAAGAACGACGAGATCATGTATAAATGCCATCTCATCACTCCCCCATACTAAGCCATTACCGTGGCCTCACGCAATGCTAGAATAAAGTATCTAAGCATCACCAAAGTTCAATTTTATTAACCTTTACTAAAAAGTAAAGACTCGCAACAATACTACGAAGATGTGTAAAGACATAATGTATGATTTTCATCACGAATGTGACTTTTAGGGTCAATGAATAGAAACAAGCAAATGTCCCTTAGAGTAAATTTCGTCATCCTTGATTGTCATACATTCCATGCTAAGTGCAAAAACGAGATCATTGTTGGTACAAGTCACAATGCTAACACTTCTCATACGTCCAAATTGTGTAATACTTTTTCTCCCCGCAATCCTAGTTATTATAAAAGGAAATGGGTTACTAGCATTTTTTAACTATTTGTCATGGATCACAAGTGATTCATATTGACTTATTTGAGTAGTTATTAGTCCGAAAGCAAAGTAGCACGATTTAATCGATAGTTAGCCGAAGGACAAAATCTTTTAAAACGGCTTCTCGTGTATCTCCTTAAGTTCATATCTTGGCATAACTCGTTTCACGATTTGAGACCTTTCTCGGACCGATATTTGGCATGTACTTCATACTTCAAATCTCGGGAAGACGTTCTTGAAATTATGGTCTTCTCTTCATATATTTGGAATTTCTTCACTTGACGTTTTTGAGAGATTCCTCATATTTGGACCACGATCATTTTTCTTCAGTCTTTATTTTGGACTTTGATATACAAAGATCCGCCTCCTTTTCGGACTTGGATATATTTATCCTCATACCTTGTAAGGGTCTTTTTGGATAGACTTTCTCCATGATCTTTAGGGGAGTAATTGCTTTTCGTCGTGTGTCTCGATCCTTCATATTGATTTTAGAACAATGATACTTCACATCATCTTGGATCTTTAGCAAAAATAGAGCTCCTCATGCCTTGTTAGGGCCTTTTTGGATCTTCACCAATCTTCGCGTCCCGCTTCAGTAAGTTATGCCTTGGCTATGAACTCTATTCAACCCCGAGCAACTTTTAAACGATCTTGCGCTAGAGGCTAAGTAACCTTTCAAATCGTACGACCTTACTTATTGCAATTATTTTTATTCCTAATGCATTGATCTTATGGGAAGAAAAAGCCACAATTAAAAACATATGAGTTTTTTAAAGAACATTTTCATGTTCTATGTTTAGCATGATCACTTGTCTAACTCTATCATCTCTCGTTCTTCACTATATAAAGACCTCTAATTAAAGAGACTCGTGAATACTTAGCCATGCAAGTTAAAATTAAGCCAAATTTGGATTAGCTTTCATTAAGACTATATCAAATCAAAGTTTTGGGTTTTCAAGCCACCTATAGGATCTTGCACTTTCTTGGACTTTTTCATGTTTAGAGAATGCATTTTATAGTTTCCTTGATAAGTGACTTTCTAGGATCAATTATAGGAACTTGCGAAAAGTTCTTGTTCTTAACCCGTATGAGCTAAGACTTTCCCGTTTTAAAGTTCCCTATATAAAAGTCTAGCAAAACTTGAATTGAGCGGGTTAAGGAATGTAAATGGCACCAAATGCCCATCAAGTCAAAAATTAGCTCTTATTCTACCCATCGGAAAATATACATTTGTGTCTTAAAAACACTTATGAAAACTAAGAAATTTTTAAAATTTGGCCATTTTTAGCCTTATTAGCAATAAAAACAAAACATTGAAAGTTGGAAAACGTGAGGGCGTAGCAAAGCAAGTACCTATTCACCCCCATACTAAAAGTAAACATTGTCCTCAATGTTTCGAGTCTAAAGGTGGAGCACCCCCATACTAGAGACGAAGAATCGAATGCTTAGGATCTAGCATAGAAAGGGTGATCAACAATATATCTAAAGCCGTTTATGAATTATGCTAAAAGATAATTGTTAGAACCATAAAGGATATGTCATGGATTCGTGAAAAACTTCTTCAAGCAAACGATGGAGGCTTACGTAAACGAACACGAGAGTCTTCAATCGTAGATGATGATGATGATCTAGATAACACAATCACAAACAACCACGAGACAACGAGTTGGAAGGGTACAAATCCCCTCTAATTAGTTATTAGTAAGAATAAAAGGATAAGCATGGGATCTCCCCCACGAGGAATCTTGTTTTTGATTACCGAGTCATGAGCTCGACTCGATCCCCTCAATGCTAATTATCATTGGGGAAGGTGACTTGGTCGAGGTCAACCATTGAAGGAATTTCCCCACCAAAGTAGTGCTTAAGCCTATGTCCATTCACCTTGAAGTTAGGACCATCATCTTGAGCTAGCTCGATGGTCCCATAAGGAAACACTTGTGTAACGGTGAAAGGACCCGACCAACGAGATTTCAATTTCCCGGAAAATATCTTAAGTCTAGAGTTAAAAAGTAACACTTGATCACCAACGTTAAAAACCCGGTTTTTAATCTTTGCATCATGAAACTTTTTAGTCTTTTCTTTGAAAATCAATGAATTTTCACAAGCATTATCTCTTAGTTCATCCAGTTCATTCAATTGTATTTTCCGGTGATCTCTCGCGGTCTTTAAGTCAAAGTTTGCATGCTTAAGGGCCCAATATGCCTTGTGCTCCAATTCAATGGGCAAATGAAAATTCTTCCCATAGACTAACTTATAAGGAGTGCAACCGATAGGTGTCTTATAAGCGGTCCTAAAGGCCCATAAAGCGTCATCAAGTTTGTCGGACTATGAAGCACGGTTTTCTCCAATCGACCTCTCTAAAATCCTCTTCAAAGCTTGGTTCGAAACCTCGACTTGACCACTCGTATGCGGGTGATAAGCCGTAGAAAGACGATGAGTAACTCCATATTTCTTTAAGACCTTCTCGAATTGGTCATTACAAAAGTGGGTTCCACGATCGCTTATAATAGCACGAGGGGTTCCGAACCGAGAGAATAGTTGCTTCAAAAACTTCACTACCACACGAGCATCATTAGTAGGTAAAGCCTTAGCTTCCACCCACTTAGAAAGGTAGTCCACCGCGACGAGGATATACTTGTTACAATGAGACGATGGGAACAGCCCCATAAAGTCTATGCCCCAAATGTCGAAAATCTCACACACTTGAATTATGTTTTGCGGCATTTCATCACGTTGAGATGATTTTCCTTGACGTTGGCACGAATCACACGACTTCACAAGTGCGTGTGCATCACGATAGATAGAAGGCCAAAAGAATCTGACATCGAACACTTTCTTAGCCGTGAGATTCGTGATGTAGAGTGGAATGTATATGTGATAATTAAGATACGTTATAGGGTAAATTAGAAAATTACCTTTAGGAAAAAGTAATAGACTAATATTACCAAAGACGAATTCAATTAAACACGTTGGTGAACCAAGTTCGTTGTACACGAAGATCGAGTGAATTTGAGACGTTTTGCTTTGATTTGGACAATTGATTCAAATTGGTTTTCGGTTTTTAAACTAAAAATTAAATCTACCAATTTAAAACTATTTAATTTTACCCTAAAGTGCATGAATCGTAAACCCCAAATTATTTTAATCTAATTACTTAAAATCTAAATCTATTTAAAAATTAAACTATTTAAAAATCTATAAAAATTATTCTATTTAATAAAAATAACTTTTTTTAACTATTTTAGAAATCTAATTAAACTTTTTAAACTAATTAAATTTATTAAATTTCATTTATACCAAATCTATTTTTTTAAAACTAATTTTATTTAAATCTAGAACAATAAAAATCTAATTATTTAAAAACTAATTAAATCTTTAAAATTAATAAAAAACATTTTTTAAATTTTTATTATTTTTATTAATATATTTATACTAATTATTTTTAAACTAAATAATAAAACTCTTATTTATTTTAAAGAAAATAATTTTTAATATTAAATATAAAAATAAAAACGTGTTTTAATGCTGAAAATTAATACTATACTACGTATATTAATTAAATGGTGCGAACTTAAACTAACAAGAGCCCATAGCTCAGATGGTAATCATGTTGGGTACTCATCCGTGAGGTCACGGGTTCAAGCTTTAGGAAGGCCATAATTTTTGTGATTTTTTTTTGAACAGATAAAACTAACAGTCACAGGAGGTGAATTTTGTAAAGCTTATTTTAAGCAAGCTGATAGGAATCAGCCTTTTGGGTTTATCAGATTAATTGATCCTGATACACCATGCGAATGTGACAGATAAATAGCAATATAAGAGTATTAATTAGAATCAACAATAGCAACTAAACAAAACACAGCTAGTAAACAATTCAATCAAGCTGAACTATCAAATCCAAACTACCACGAGCATAAACTAAAATGAATAATCAGCTAAAACAACATAATAGAAACCAAGATCGCAGGCAACTCAATCACTCATACTAATAATACATCATTTCAGAATAAAAGATAACTAAGCAAGTCCTATCGAAAACAAACCTAAATCTTTAGACATAAAACTCAGCAAATTAAACTGAAACTATTCAGCAGGCCAAACATTCACGCGCAACAATCAGCATCATAATCGTAATAGCATATAATAGCCAAACAGTCAATTAACTATGACTCAATTAGCCAAGTTCTTATTCAGCAGGGACAACAAAGCTAGTAAACAAAATATTCAATTATTATCCAAGCAAATCCAAATGATTCAGTTCAACAACTAAGTTTTAATCTAGCAGATCTACAAAACGATGCAACATATTCAGCAAAAACTAAGTTCAATAGCAGACACCCAAATTTAATCAGTCCGAACCTTTAACTCAATAATCAAAACCATTTTATCAAGCAAATTCATCAAACTAAATATAAACATTTTGAAACTCAAATCGATAAACAGAAAAACCTCAAACTTAAACTAGCTAACATTCAATATCAGACTAAACATATTACATAAACTTCACTAAAGACTTTAACATATTAATAAAAAAACATGTAAATATCACAAAATTAACCAGTGAACATTTAAAACCCACATGCTTTTACCATGAATAGTACCCTTAAGATCGTACGTACTAGATTAAAACTTTCCTTTTATAGTACGATTACGTTTACGTGTTAGGATATTACGTATTACGTACGTGTTAGTACACGATAAGTATTTACTACGCACGAACACGCAATAATTATTTGACAATAATTATCACGAACATGCGATCATGAAATCACGAACGTAATTAAATCACGAACTATTATTATTTATATATATATATATTTATTACGAGCGTAAATAAATATATTAGGTCACGGTAATTATTTAACGAGAACACACAAAACGCGAACACAAATAAACACGAACAAACACGTAAAACACGAACACGAGAACACACTTATTAAATAGACACGGAAAATGATCGGGTTACCCCATGTGGGGTTCATATACCACGAAATTAGGAGGGAAATGGGATTAGCCCATCAATTTTACTAAACAAGAAAAAGGAGAAATCTTGTGTCATTTTTACAAAACAAGAAAAATTACAAAAACCCTAAAAATATTTCTTCCTTCTTCCTTTGTTCCTCTTTTGGCCGCCACCCATAAAACACCATGGAAGGGTGTTCGGGTTGATTTTGATCTTGGAATTTATGCAATAGTTTGTGTGTGTTCATCCTTGATTGATCCACGTATTCGGTATACCTTTTTAATCATTTTTCTTTTGTTTTGGATTTAAAAATTAAATAAGAACATGATGTTTTTATAAAACCTAATTAAAAACATAGATCTAACATGTTTATGATTATGGGGTAGATCAAAACAAGGGTTTTTAGGGGTGTTTGTCTAGCCGACGCCTAAACCGAACCCCTAAGGGGTCTCGGCCTGGCACATGGACCACCAACGAGACCTCAAGGTCCCGGTTTGGTGATGTGGGTCCCACGGCAGCAGCAAACCAAAGGGAACCCCGAAGTGGTTCAGGGTATGGTATCGATTTCATGTCCGGTTCATGGTTTTTAGTCTAGATCCGGTTCATGGTGTATGTTTAGATTATTTTTATTTTTACGATCTTATGTTAAAATTAAATTAATAATATGACATGATTAATTTAATAACATGACTTAGGTTATTTTAGTTATTTAAAATCTTGAAATTACTAACCTAACTATTTTATATTTTTAAGACTTATAATTAATTAATTATTTAAAAACCATGGTTATAATTAATTAATTAACATGACTTAGGTTATATTATTAATAAATAATAATACATGTTTTAACCTAAGTATTTAATTTTATTTAATTAAAAACATGTTATACTTAATTAAATATTTTAACCTATAGTTTAATTTAATTGCATGAAATAATTATTAAACTATACATTATATCATATGACTTAGAAAATAATCATGAAAACACTTAGGCTTATATACTTAGCTTATTTAACCAGCTTATTTCTAATTATGGAAACTTTCTATTTTTAGAAACTTAATTAAATAAGGCAGCTAATCTATTTATGGAAACCTTCTATTTTTTTAGAAACTTATTTATTTCAGGCAGCTAATCTATTTATTGAAACTTATTTAATTAAGGCAGCTGATCTATTTATGGAAACTTTTTATTTTTAGAAACTTATCTGTTTTAAGTAGTAGTTCTATATTTGGAAACTTTCTATTTTTGGAAACTTTCTATTTTTGGAAACTTTCTATTTTTGGAAACTTTCTATTTTAAGAAACCTGCTATTTTGGAAAGTTACTTATTATTACACAGTAAGTATAATAATACATGAAATACCAGAAATACTTAATCAGATTAAACAGAATATAAGATAAACATAGTTTAAGACTTTAAATAGTAAAACATGATAAGAACATATAAAATAAGCTAAGACATGATATAAAACCAGTTACGTATTTAGTAGTCAGATACTTATTCACGTATGTATTCATGTAGCATTAGTGATACGGAAGTAGGATTCCTCTCAGTTCGTATTCTTCGTTCACTGGACATAAGGTACAGATTTCCGTCCTTTCAGTATGGACATTCTTTCCTTATTAGGATTCCCCGTATGCAGCCAACTGTTTTCCCAGTATTTGTTTTATATGTTTTTGAATTGCTTATGTTTAATTAAGAATACCTATAGCCATATACATGCATGACCAGTTTCACCTAGTTATGGAGGTACCATAACCATAACATTAGAGGCACTGATGTTATGACTTCACCACGGCGGAGTGATTGCTCGTGGCGTCCCTTCAGCTTTTGGCCATTTATATTATATTTATCATGTGGGGCGTATGGGTGCATCCTAGTTACATGTTTTCAGTCAGGATTTCATGGTGAATGTGGTGTGTGCCTTGCATCCTTCACAAGGAGCTGATCCCTCCTACCCAAAAACCAGTATATTAAATTAGAGGCAGCCCCTCTAATTTGCATGATGAGGTCACCCCTCCAAGTATTCATGCACGGTGGATTTTCATGACCTATATTGGCTAATGGTAAAATATGTTAAACAGTTTTTATAAGATAAACATAAGGCTTTTCAAACTACTTACCAGTTTTATGAACATGTTCCAGGTTTTCCAAGACTTATACATTTCCGCTGCTATTAAGTCTTTATTATGCTTAGTCATTCATACTATGTCTATATTCGTGCACTGAGCGTTTTGCTCAGCCGTTACTTTCCTTTCCATGTCCCAAAACGGCAGGTACCCTAGGAAAGACTCGAGCATTTGGAGGACGTGCATAGGATGGAAGCTGCCAGAGACTTCTTTTTTTGCCTTCATATACTTATGCTTGTTTAGTCTTTCATTCATTTCCTTATCTTTATTATGTTTTGGGCTTATGTTTAGGAACCAATGTTTGATTCCGGTTTACCCTATGGTCATGTAATGTTTTAGACATTTATCCTTGTATGCTTTGATGACACGCCATAATTACGCGTGACATTCCATTATCAAAATAGGGTGTTACAATTATGGTATCAGAGCCAAGGCTTCGACCCGTAGGCTCTAAAACTCGACCTGTGACTAGTGGGTAGTCACCAGGAGCTTCCTAAGCCAACATTTGTTATTCCACGTATTGATGTTTTCAGCGTATTGTTGTTTTAACCATGATGTTTTCAGCACCTTGAGGTTTTAACCTTGATGTTTTCATCGATATTGTTTTACTAATATGGATGGACAACCGTCATTCATATTTAGTTATGTGTCATTGTTTCATGCATACTGTTCCTCGTGAACTGTAGCTATGTGGACTGAACCCCAGTAGTTCATAATTAGTCACATAAATTTTTTTCTTATAAGTTTTAACAGATGAGTTTCATTTATTTATGTTTCATGTATCATTGTTGCAGGGATTACGACTAAGTAATGGTTGGTACAGGACTAGCCCTATTTAGTCGCATGTGCTTTTATCGAAACTTTTAACTTTGGGACCGACCCATAGGCGTCCCCTCGCCATGTCTTTTGTTTTGGAACCGACCCATAGGCGTTCCCTCGCACATATAAAGGTTTTATAAACTACATTACGCATTCATGCACTGTTTTTCATGCATAAAATTTTTCTCATGATTTAAATTGGCATAAAATTTTTTCATGTCCCCTCATAAGTTATTATGTTTTTATGTCAAGTATGTTTTCATACTGTCATGGTTAACTTCAGTTTCATGCTGATTATGTTATACACTTCTTCGTGATAGATGGTTTCATGTTTCTTCATGATAATTCCGTCTTCATGTTGATTATGTTTTACGCCTCTTTTGTTATTTACGTTGTCCTGCAAGACATTGTTAGATTTCATTGAATCATGCTTTCATGATAGTCATGGTTGGTTTTCATTGATCATGCTGTCAGGCAAATCATCGTTGAATTTTATGTAACCACACTTTAACGTTTCCGTTATAACCAGAATGATGTCTATGCTAATACTGACAGGTTATCATGATGGTTTTCCTAACCGTTTAACCGGTATACTTTCCTTAAATCATGATAAATGATCGACCCCATACCGATCATTTCATGTGCATTCCACGTATACTCCACGTACCGTATTTCATGTGTATTACACGTACCTTAATCCATGTGTATTTCACTTGCAATAATTCACGAGTATTCGCTAGTCGATTCTGAATCACCTCAGGCGTATTTTCAATTGCTGATATTCTACAAATTGTTGATGCCGCTCATAGCTTGGAAATGTTACTAAAGGTTGATGCTGCTGACGTTCGGAGACGCTACGAGATGCGGATGCTGTTCACAACCTGGAGATCCTACAAGACGAAGACAAAGGCGTCGGAGCAAAGCAATTGGACGAGAAGATGCTTCACCATCAGACGATTCCCATCAATCATTGTCCCTAATTCTTAGTTACATGTCACACGTCATTCGGCTGTCATTTCAGCCATATGAGTGCAAACCGGTACCAGCCGCCCACTCAGCTGAATAGTTACATGAATCACGGTCATGAGAATGACCATCATGGAACTGACAGACAGGACGATAGTAACCACTACTATGACAGCAACTATCCTAGAAATCACAACCGAAACTCTGGCCACGGACGTGATCAGAAATACAAGGATTAGTAGTCCAACCGATCCGCCAATTCTGGCATAATAACCTTATATTGAAGTTATATTTGTTTCACATCTCGAGACACATGTCAAGACATCAGTCAAGACACATGTCTCACGTATACTTTCTGAAGACACATGTCAAGACATCATTCAAGACACATGTCTCACGTATATTTTCTAAAGACACATGTCAAGACATCAGTCAAGACACATGTCTCACGTATACCTCCTGAAGACACATGTCAAGACACCAGTCAAGACATATGTCATGCTTATAGTTCCAAGAAACGAGTCAAGACACATGACTCACGTCCAACTATGGAACATTTCTAAGAAATTCAGGGTACCCTCCAAGGGTATATCTATTTTGTTGTGCCATGTATTAATCAGGCCACAAGAATTTCAATACCATTATCGGCGCATCAGTGAGAACTGTCACGTTGTCGATGTGACTTTCATTTCTTTCACCATAGTTCATATATTCATGACCATGAAGGACGCCTTTCATATTCCCACGCATACGAAGGTTTTCCTTCAGTTTAATGATGAGATCCAAGCTACTAACGCATTTCCTCGGACAGACACGAGATGAATTGTATCCTAATTATGGACTATGAACAGCACACCATACTACGATTCATAATTATGTACAGTAGTGTTCAGGCCCCCTGAATACATTCAGCTTGATTCTCCATCAGGAAAATCTGTACAAATTATCTATGCTTCCCAAGCATGTGCTTTGTTAGCCATGATTGCTAAAATTTTCTAGTGGTCAGTAAGACACGACTACTAAAGTCCTTTTACACATAACCAACGGATTATTCCAAAATTGTTCCTTACACTCCAGAAGAACCTTCAAGGAGAAGGACGGTAACATAAGATTATGTGTCGACTACCGTCGATTTTTAAACAAATCACCATTTACGACCGTTACTCTCCTCCATGTATTGACAAGATCGGATTCATGATCATGCTGCCAACAGTGACGGGTGAAAGAGCAGGACATGTCCATGACTGCTATTCGTGCACGACTCGGTCATGCTAGATTTATGATTTTGAATTAGTCTCATCAATGCTCCAACAACATTATGGACTTAATAAAGTGAGTTTCCATGAACTCATAAGCAAATCCATCAGCGATTTCATTAAGGATAACCTAATTTCCTCTAAGCCTAGAGAAGAACAGGAAGACCATATCTGCACTATATTGCAAATTCTATGACAAGAGAAATTTTTGCCCTGGAATTTTTTTTCCAATATCAATTCTATTTGATTTCAGTGACACGCTGAATCACATGGCTTTCTACGGTTAATCTTACCATGACTCAGCTTATGCGTAAAGGAGAGAACCCTACACTGCATTAGGTGTTCTAGAAAATCCTACGCTAAGAGAAGTTTCGATTCATAGACTCAGAGTTTCGCAAACTCCTATGTATCAAGTTCAATGAAGCAAGATACAGTTACGTTCATATCTTCATACCTGTCATACAAACAGGTTAAGATAGGACACCAACAGACTGGAATGTTTTCATCATATGAAATTGTGAATCGAAAAAGGACAAGATCTCCATGGATTTTAGTTACCAGATTTCAGCAAACTCAGAAGAAGCATGATGCTATCTGGGTTATTGTCAACAGTTTGATCAAGTCTGCAGAATCCTTACATCCGTACGGATTTCAGAACCAACAGATTGATCGGACATGTTCCAGCCAAGGCTCATCCGATCACTTGGCAATCCCTCAGTTATCGGGTCAGACAAATATTCATAATTGTGCTCCTAATTTACTTCACATCCTTGTTCAAATTTCACGACTTGCTTTCACGCTCGCCTTCATGACACTATTCACGTTCATGATCGTATCTGGGCTTACGATTTTACGTTTATTTCGTTCTGGGAAGTTTTGCAAGAACTTGAGAGACCAGACCCAAGTTTAGTATAACTCTCCATCATCAGATAGACGTTTCACGTCATATTCCACGTCTCACCTTGTAGCGTTTGGCGTTACCGCCATTATATTCTATGATCACGATATGTTTCACATGTCATGTTCATTCCATGTTCCTCATATCATGATCAAGATATGTTACACGTATCATGGATCACGATATGTTTACTCATACTACACTCGCCATATCTCCACGTAGCACGTTCAAAAATTTTCACGTATTACGTTTAAAATTTTTCACGTACTACTTTTCTTTATGTCTCGCGCATCGTTTCTAATTATCAGTTAAGTCAGATTGTCTTGCATCGTAACGTTTCAGTTACCCTAGCACGTTAAGTCTTATTTTCCTCGATCGAATTTAGGGGATCTACCTTCCGTTGATAAACAAGAATTTCTTCGTATTCCAAGTCAAGGTCAGGAGGACCAAGATTTATCATTAGTGTCAAGATCTTCTGAAGGAACCGTTCCAAGAGGGAGGCCACTTGGAAACGGACAAGTTCATCAGGACTTTTATCCGTTTTCTCTCATCAGTTAGATATGTCATTTCAGTCACGTCACGTTCCATGTCCTTTCAAGACATGTCACGTTCCACGTTCCTTCTACCATGTCACCTGTACGTTATTAATCTTACATACCCTCTCAGTTTAATTCGGGTATGTTTCTCTTTCAGTTACGTTATCTATAATTCGGGGACGAATTATTCTTTTTAGGGGGGAAGAGTTGTAAAACCCGCATGCTTTTACCATGAATAGTACCGTTAAGATCGTACTTACTAGATTAAAACTTTCCTTTTATAGTACGATTACGTTTACGTGTTAGGATATTACGTATTAGGTACGTGTTAGTACACGATAAGTATTTACTACGCACGAACACGCAATAATTATTTCACAATAATTATCACGAACATGCGATCATGAAATCACGAACGTAATTAAATCACGAACTATTATTAATTATATATATATTTATTACGAGCGTAAATAAATATATTAGGTCACGGTAATTATTTAACGAGAACACACAAAACGCGAACACAAATAAACACGAACAAACACGAACACGAGAACACACTTATTAAATAGACACGGAAAATGATCGGGTTACCCCATGTGGGCCCCATATACCACGAAATTAGGAGGGAAATGGGCTTAGCCCATCAATTTTACTAAACAAGAAAAAAGAGAAATCTTGTGTCATTTTTACAAAACAAGAAAAATTACAAAAACCCTAAAAAGATTTCTTCCTTCTTCCTTTGTTCCTCTTTTGGCCGCCACCCATAAAACACCATGGAAGGGTGTTCGGGTTGATTTTGACCTTGGAATTTATGCAAGAGTTCGTCCGTGTTCATCCTTGATCGATCCACGTATTCGGTATACCTTTTTAATCCTTTTTCTTTTGTTTTGGATTTAAAAATTAAATAAGAACATGATGTTTTTAAAAAACCTAATTAAAAACATAGATCTAACATGTTTATGATTATGGGGTAAATCAAAACAAGGGTTTTTAGGGGTGTTTGTCTAGCCGACGCCTAAACCGAACCCCTAAGGGGTCTCGGCTTGGCACATGGACCACCACCGAGACCTCAAGGTCCCGGTTTGGTGATGTGGGTCCCACGGAAGCAGCAAACCAAAGGGAACCCCGAAGTGGTTCGGGGTATGCTGTCGATTTCATGTCCGGTTCATGGTTTTTAGTCTAGATCCGGTTCATGGTGTATGTTTAGATTATTTTTATTTTTATGATCTTATGTTAAAATTAAATTAATAATATGACATGATTAATTTAATAACATGACTTAGGTTATTTTAATTATTTAAAATCATGAAATTACTAACCTAATTATTTTATATTTTTAAGACTTATAATTAATTAATTATTTAAAAACCATGGTTATAATTAATTAATTAACATGACTTACGTTATATTATTAATAAATAATAATACATGTTTTAACCTAAGTATTTAACTTTATTTAATTAAAAACATGTTATACTTTAATTAAATATTTTAACCTATAGTTTAATTTAATTGCATGAAATAATTATTAAACTATACATTATATCATATGACTTAGAAAATAATCATGAAAACACTTAGGCTTATATACTTAGCTTATTTAACCAGCTTATTTCTAATTATGGAAACTTTCTATTTTTAGAAACTTAATTAAATAAGGCAGCTAATCTATTTATGGAAACCTTCTATTTTTTTAGAAACTTATTTATTTCAGGCAGCTAATCTATTTATGGGAACTTATTTAATTAAGGCAGCTGATCTATTTATGGAAATTTTTTATTTTTAGAAACTTATCTATTTTAAGCAGTAATTCTATTTTTGGAAACTTTCTATTTTTGGAAACTTTCTATTTTTGGAAACTTTCCATTTTAGGAAACCTTGCTATTTTTGGAAAGTTACTTATTATTACACAGTAAGTATAATAATACATGAAATACCATAAATACTTAATCAGATTAAACAGAATATAAGATAAACAGAGTTTAAGACTTTAAACAGTAAAACATGATAAGAACATATAAAATAAGCTAAGACATGATATAAAACCAGTTACGTATTTAGTAGTCAGACACTTATTCACGTATGTATTCATGTAGCATTAGTGATACGGAAGTAGGATTCCTCTCAGTTCGTCTTCTTCGTTCACTGGACATAAGGTATGGATTTCCGTCCTTTTAGTATGGACATTCTTTCCTTATTAGGATTCCCCGTATGCAGCCAACTGTTTTCCCAGTATTTGTTTTATATGTTTTTGAATTGCTTATGTTTAATTAAGAATACCTATAGCCATATACATGCATGACCAGTTTCACCTAGTTATGGAGGTACCATAACCATAACATTAGAGGCACTAATGTTATGACTTCACTACGGCGGAGTGATTGCTCGTGGCGTCCCTTCAGCTTTTGGCCATTTATATTATATTTATCATGTGGGGCGTATGGGTGCATCCTAGTTACATGTTTTCAGTCAGGATTTCATGGTGAATGTGGTGTGTGCCTTGCATCCTTCACAAGGAGCTGATCCCTCCTACCCAAAAACCAGTATATTAAATTAGAGACAGCCCCTCTAATTTGCATGATGAGGTCACCCCTCCAAGTATTCATGCACGGTGGATTTTCGTGACCTATATTGGCTAATGGTAAAATATGTTAAACAGTTTTCATAAGATAAACATAAGGCTTTTCAAACTACTTACCAGTTTTATGAACATGTTCCAGGTTTTCCAGGACTTATACATTTCCGCTGCTATTAAGTCTTTATTATGCTTAGTCATTCATACTATGTCTATATTCATGCACTGAGCGTTTTGCTCAGCCGTTAGTTTCCTTTCCATGTCCCAAAAAGGCAGGTACCCTAGGAAAGACTCGAGCATTTGGAGGACGTGCATAGGATGGAAGCTGCCAGAGACTTCTTTTTTTTGCCTTCATATACTTATGCTTGTTTAGTCTTTCATTCATTTCCTTTGCTTTAATATGTTTTGGGCTTATGTTTGGGAACCGATGTTTGATCCCGGTTTACCCTATGGTCATGTAATGTTTTAGACATTTATCCTTGTATGCTTTGATGACACGCCATAATTACGCGTGACATTCCATTATCAAAATAGGGTGTTACAGAACATACCATTTGAAGTTAACCTTTGAGAAGAAGGTTGTGCTGAACAACCTTGTGAACCCGATTCTACACCACCATACTCCATTAATCGAACCATTATATTTGATCCAGTAACAGTAACGAATTTTAATTTATCCAGTTTGGATAAATCATTCCCAAATATTACTTTAAATCATTCAATACAAGCTATTTCTTAGCTTGATTAAATAATTTTCATATAATTTCAAACAGATTATAGAAATAATTATAATAATAAATTTTGACAGTAAATAAGACAGATTACCTAAATTCAACTTTTATTAATCACTGGAAAAATGATTACAATACTTTTAAAAATAAAATACAATATTCCTAAATCTATTTTGACATTATAACTAGAAAGTAAAAAATGGGATACATTACACATATTTTCTTGGGGTATTTATAGCTGAAGTGGGGCCTTGGGTGGTTGATGAAGAACGTTTTCTAGCCCTTGGATCTTCAATATTCTCTCTCTTTCTTGGTTGTTTTGATCGGATGGCTGTAAATACACAACTAGCACACGGATTGCCAACGTGGCATCCGTTTGTGCTAGTTGTGCTTCTTGGATGCTGATTTGGCCTCCTCTTATTGGTGGATTGAGGAGGAAGAGGTGTTGTCTCCAATAAATCTTTGCCACGTACCACGCTCTTCCCACTCCTGCCTTCCGAAAACTTGGGGGATTTAATTCCCCCAAGTGTGAATCACACGTGTGAGTGAAAGCCCCTTATTAATTTTGTGATTTATTGGATTAGGGTTTTGTGAATAGTGGATGTAAGGTCTGGTTATTTAGGTTTGAGAGAGAAGATGGATAAAAACTTTGGGTGTATCGAAATATTTTGTGAATAAATGTGAAAGTGGGTGAGGGATAAATAAACGTGTATTTTAATGTGTGTGGTGAATGCGTTTAGTTGACTGAATATAAACTCATAATTCATTTGTTTAACCTACCAAACCCTGAGGCCCATAATTCGTTCCACTTTCATCCAATTGTGAAAACTTTGGACTTGAAGCCCACAATTAACTCCATCCGTTTTATAAACTTCCCAATTTTGGGCCATTTGGACTTTCAAACACAACATAGTATTATCTTGAATCTCAAATGGGCTTTTGAGCCCATTTTCTAAAATGTGGGACCCACTTGTCGTCAATATTGATATATCCGTGAATAAAACGACTTGTTATCGGCTTTGTTGATCTTTTCATCAATCTCATGTCGTTCTTGCCGGTTTTCATGAACTTGGTACCTACACACACGAAACAAACAAAACATGCATATACAAGGTCTTTTTAATACATTTCAGGCATTTTAAGCTTGTTTTAGGATACAAATGATATGAGTAAAATCACTCATATTAAACTCCCCCTTGCTAAGCAATTGCCGTGTCCTCACGCAATGATAAAATAAAACATTAACCACACCATTATTCAACTTTTGACAATTTATTTTGCAAAGACATAATGTATTGCTTTCATTATTTGAAAAATAACTTTTAGGATCATAAAACTCAAATAGATTCATCGTCCCTGACTTTTCACTTTTCCATGCCAAGTGCAAAAACAAGATCATTGTCAATCATAAGCCCCAAAATTAAACCAACTCATACAAGTAATTTGTGTTAAACTCAATCTCCTATTATTCCTAATTGTATCTCTAGATTTTATTTGTCATTCACCCAAAGTCTCATTTGACTTATTTGATATTTATTAGTCCAAAAATGAAGGCAAGAACGGTGTAAACTCAACACTCAAAACCTAACCTCGACTTCAAAAACCGTTGTCACTAAAGAAAGCCCACATCAAGGATAACTTAACACGATTTGGGGATAAATCCCCGGACCCAAAATTTGGCTAATATGGCTACTTAAAAGCAAAAATAAAAACCTCCAAAGTCAATTATGACCTTATATGGAGTTAGCAACAACTACATCATAACACCTTTTGGCTCTTTAAGATGCAATTGTGCTCCTTATTTAAAATCCACACCCGAAGGCTCCTTGGACAAAAATAAGGGAATTGACATCACCATCCCACCTTATGGCTCATGATGATGAAGCAATTTTTATTAAACACGTCCCCTCTCCATACACCCTAAGGCTCTAATGACAAAGTTAGTGCTACATGACTCCCACCCGAAGGCTCCTAGAGAACATGTTTTTATTTATTCTTCTTTATTAATATGATATTTATAGTAAGCCAAATTTCCGCAATCCCATGATCAAAAGTCCATGACGCTGACACCCTTAATGTGTTCTCACTTTAATTACAAGGGAAGAAAAAGAAGGAGCTACGAGTTAAGATATCAAGCCTAAACCGCTAAAAACTTCATTTATTAAGCAATTATTATTCAAGTGTGGAAAGTAAATACGAGGAGTTTAAATCAAACACAAAAATACTTGCACAAAGAAGAGTTAATTTTAGAAACTTATGATTGAACTCTATCATCTCTTATTCTCCATATTGTAAAATTTCAAAAATGAAATCAATGGATACTTATCCTATTAAATCAAAGTTTTGGGTTTTTAAGTCATCTATAGGATCTTGCATCTTCTTATACTCTTTCAAGTTTTAGAATTTGCGTTTTAAAGTTCCCTTGATAAACGACTTTCTAGGATCAATTATAGGAACTTGCGAAAAGTTCTTGTTCTTAACCCGTATGAATTAAGACTTTCGCGTTTTAAAGCTCCCTACATAAAAGCCTAGCAAAACTTAATTGAAATACGTTAAGGAAAAGCTAAGGTAAAAACCGAGTCGAGTCAAAAACTATTTTCATTTTCACCAACGGAAAGCCTACATTTGTGTCAAAAATACTTATTTTCTTTATTAAAAATTAAAAATAACACTAAAAATTTAAAATTTTTATGAAAAATGAGAAAAACAATTACGTTTGGACACGACAAAAGCAATAGCAAGCAATTATATCGATTGACTCCCCCATGCTAAAACCAAACATTGTCCTCAATGTTTCTTAGGTCAAGAGTAACACCCCCTTGCTAAAACACGAAGAGTCTAATGCAAAATCCTAGCATGGAAAGAGCACGCAAATCTATAATCCGTTTATTAATTATGCCTTAAGATAAAACGTTAGTCGATAAAAATCAAGGGATAAAGAGTGTGCCCCTTTTTGGCATTCAAAGAATGGAAGATCAAGTAGACCGGAAAAAACCTAACACGAGAGTCTTCAAAGATTAGGGTCATACCTAAGATTCACAACACAACAAAACACGAGCACGAGCTTGAAAGATCAAGCCTTATTAGTGTTAGAAAATAGAAAGAAGATAGAATATATGGGACTCCCCCACAAGGCACCTGGTTTTTGTTCACAGAGTCATGAGCTCGACTCGATCCCCGCATTCATTGCTCCTTAGGGAAAAAGGAGAAAACCGGCATATTGGAATAAATTCCATCATAAAGCGCGATGCCAGGGTCAAAGATCTCATCCTCGTTGTCGGATGACAAATGAAAGGATAAAACTCAACATAAATCTCTAACAAGAGATAGTGGTCACAAATCACGAAATGAATACAGCATGCTCCCCGAGATAAACTCGCACCAAAAAGTCTTTCAATTATTGCATCGGTGAAAGGCCGAGATTTCCCTAAATCAACGATTCCGGGGTCGAATACCTCGTCCTCGGTGGAGAAAGGAATAGACAACACGGTGTCGTCCCCCCATGCTAATCCTAAATCATATGAAGCACATGGTAAAGGTGGTATAAAAGTCTCAACACTAAATGTATCAACTTGCATGACTTTGTTGACCTTATCACTCTTATGAATGTGAACAAAGGGGTCATGGTACTCAAAATGAGTCGCATGAAAAACCCGCACATTAAGATCAAAGCGAGTGGGAAGGATAATTGGAGCAAAAGTAATTTCTCCCTCCGGGTCAACATTATCATCATCATAAATCGGGTGATCAAGCCAAGAATCTTCATCACCGTCATTAGACTCTTCCTCAAATTCCGAAGGAATGTCTATATAAAGAAACTCATCAACCTCCTTCATAAGAAGATCATCATCACAAAGGTTGTGAGATGTAGGAGGTATGATGCTCTCAAAATCCTCTTGAAACAATGGATTATTGTTCATTGAAGCTTCAAAGAGAGGATTTGAGTAGGTCACAAAAGTGTCATCAATCTTGTCATCACAAGAAATATCCGACAAAGTATCAAGTGTGTCACACTCGGATACAAGATCATCATTCTCATTAGAAGGTAATTCATCGGTGAATTCCTCGAGAATGGTAGGTAAAACACGAGAATCACGCTCAATCTCGAGATCGGTAACGTCTTCACTTCCCCGTGGAAGTGGATCAATGATAGCAAAAAGTTCATCGATGAACTTATCACATGAATAGTCACTAACCTCACTCGGTGTGAAGTTAGGAATCAAAGGCTCTTCAACGGAAGATTGTGCCTTAGGAACATCAATATGATCCTTCGAAGAGAGTGAAAATGAGTCCATTTTCAAAGATTGTTCAATTAAAGCAATATCACTCTCGGGATCAAAATTCTCACTATTAAACTCACTAGCATCAAATGGCTCACTTAGGTATTCATCAATTTGTTTTTCAATCTTAGAACTATCATCCTCGTATGAAGTGAATGGAGATGAGGAAAGATTACAACATGATTCAACAAAGCAAGCTTCTTCATTTGAATTTAACTTTTCATTTTCACAAAATGGAGTTTCCAAAATTGGAAAAACACCTTTATCAAAAGGAGCTTTCTTATTACTTTCAATTGTTTCAACAAGTTTTACACTTTCAACTTTCTTAGAAGCAAATCTTGGAATCTTTTCCGGTTTAAAAACAATACTTTTATCTCCATAAAACAATTTAATTTCCTCTTTCCTCATATCAACTTGAACTTGATCCGTACACAAAAATGGACGTCCTAAAATAATAGGCACACGAGGATTGGTCTCATAATCAACTATAGCAAAATCGGCTAAGTACAAAAACTTTCCCACTTTAACAATGACATTTTCCGCTATACCAACCGGTCGAGTGGTGGTACCATTAGCAAGCTCAATGATCATTCGAGTGGTACTAAGTGGTGCATAGTCAATAGTTTTCCAAATGGCTAGGGGCATTAAGTTAATGCTAGCTCCTTGATCGGCTAGGCCTTTGCGAACCCCAAGCTCATTAAAAACACAAGGTATCAAGAATTGACCTGGATCTTTATATTTCTCAGGAAATAAATCAAAGAAAACCGAGGTACTAATCACATTCAAAGTAGCCTTGGTGACATCTAGAAAAGTTTCCTTAGGTGGAGGATTAAACTCAATCACTTCAACTTCTTCATCACAATCATCATAAACTGTTATGGCCTTAAGCTCTCCCTTCGGGTTTGGAATGGTATTACTAGGTAAGCAACCCGAAGAAGATGACAGTTTTGACATAAATCCCTAAAACATCGAAAGCAATTTATTTTGACCTTGTTCCAAACTTTGTTGCATACGATTATGACTTTGCTCTAATCTTTGCTCAAAACGGTTTTGGTTTTGCTCAAGTCTTTGTTGATTAAGCTTAATCTTATTGTTTTGCCCTTTAATCGTATTTTGAAACTCATTTTTCAAAGTTGCCATTTGTCCTTGAATGTTATTTTGAAAAGCCTTCAAATTTGCCTCATTCGTTTTAATGTAGCTTGACAAATCATTTTGATTATTGCTTTGAAAACCTTGATTGTTTTGATTAGCATTAAACCCATTTCCTTGATTATAATTCCCTTGGTTACCACGGTTAAAATTATTCCCATTGTTTCCATTGTTGTACCTATTTTGAACCGGTGGAGCAACATGATTTTGACGAGGAACTTGACCGTTGGAGCCATAAGTTCCCGTCGCGGCAAAAGCACTAGCTTGATCAAACCCTGTGGTTGAACAAGCATAATTAGGATGTGCTCCACCACATGATACACAAACTTTCTCAACCATATTAATCGATCCATGAGGATTCTTCCTAATCTCGTTCAACAAAGTCACGAATCCATTATCAATCTTAGAGTCCAATCTAGCAATCTCGATATTAGATGAATTCACATTGGAAGCACTCGGTGTGTTTCGTGAATATTGTGCTCTAGACTTATTCTCAATTATACAACATGCGTCTCTCGGAGTTTTTCTTAAAATATTACCACCTGCGGCGGCATTTAAAGAATCTTGTTCAATCATATTAAGCCCATTATAAAAAGTATTAATTTGATGCAATTCCGAGAAACCGTGGTGTGGACATTGTCTCAACAAATCTTTAAATCTTTCCCAAACAACCCCAAACGATTCATGCACTTTTTGTTCAAATCTAGTGATCTCGTTCTTAAAGTGTGTTGTTTTGGATGGTGGAAAGAAATAATTCATAAACTTAGACACTAAATCATCCCATGTCAAAATCGAACCCGGTGGTTCTTTCTCATACCAAAGCTTAGCATTACCATCAAGCGAGTACGGAAAAAGCATGAGCTTAATCGCGTCATTCGGCACATCTCTAAACTTGAGAGTCGAGGTAATTCGAAGAAAATTCCGAATGTGAGAATGCGGGTTATCGGTCTCATTGCCACGAAATTGGTCGGCACGAATGAGTGATAAAAGACCCGTCTTAATCTCAAAATGATCCGCCAAAATAGCCGGCACAACGATTGCTTCCCCATACCCTTCGGTGGGTGCACGGAGCAATTCCTCCATTGTTCGGTTATCGGCCATCTCTAAAACAATAGGTGGAAGCTCGGGTTCCACTATTCGTTGTTGACGATTTCTATTTCTACGAGGAACATTTTCAAGCCTATTAAAATCAATCACAAGAAGAGAAGAACGTAATTGCATACACTACAAAGACGAGAATTTAGAGGATTGAAGAAAAGAAATTAGACAAGAAGAAGATTATTTTTGGTATTTTATTTGGTATTGCTCAATAAAAAATGATCGATAAAAAACAAGGAATAAGGATAACTACTATGGAAGTAAATTACCCTCGGTCGACTTTGAAACGATAGGTGAAAACCTAAACGTCTCGAGGTTCAATAAGTAAACTACAAAAAATAAAATTTATTACTACTTGAGTCGGCAAACCAATAATAGGCTGTCCCTCTCAATATACGCACAAGCAAGCGGGGAAACGAGGTGGCACAAAGCACTTAAAAACCTTTTTCCTTAGACGGCCTTTTATAGCACGTCGCCTTATACCCACCTTATAGTTTGTATAAATCGAGTTCAAACTTCTTATTAGTATTTAACTATTTTGCCTTTTATTTTTGTTTTGGATTCGACTACAATAGCTAGGTGATGAAATCCCAACTAAGGCCTTATTTGAAAAGTATGTAAATTTATTGTTCTACGTAATACAATATATTAATCACAAAAAACGAGAAAAACGATACATACTATATAATAGAAAAATAACAAAACTTTCCGACGAGGGAAAGGGTCTTCAAATCAACGATCAACAAATCTCCACAAAGACGAATCGTACACGAGATCCCCGGCAGCGGCGCCAAAATTTTTGATGTAGAGTGGAATGTATATGTGATAATTAAGATACGTTATAGGGTAAATTAGAAAATTACCTTTAGGAAAAAGTAATAGACTAATATTACCAAAGACGAATTCAATTAAACACGTTGGTGAACCAAGTTCGTTGTACACGAAGATCGAGTGAATTTGAGACGTTTTGCTTTGATTTGGACAATTGATTCGAATTGGTATTCGGTTTTTAAACTAAAAATTAAATCTACCAATTTAAAACTATTTAATTTTACCCTAAAGTGCATGAATCGTAAACCCCAAATTATTTTAATCTAATTACTTAAAATCTAAAACTATTTAAAAATTAAACTATTTAAAAATCTATAAAAATTATTCTATTTAATAAAATAACTTTTTAAACTATTTTAGAAATCTAATTAAACTTTTTAAACTAATTAAATTTATTAAATTTCATTTATACCAAATCTATTTTTTTAAAACTAATTTTATTTAAATCTAGAACAATAAAAATCTAATTATTTAAAAACTAATTAAACTTTTAAAATTAATAAAAACATTTTTTAAATTTTTATTATTTTTATTAATATATTTATACTAAATATTTTTAAACTAAATAATAAAACTCTAATTTATTTTAAAGAAAATAATTTTTAATATTAAATATAAAAATAAAAACGTGTTTTAATGTTGAAAATTAATACTATACTACGTATATTAATTAAATGGTGCGAACTTAAACTAACAAGAGCCCATAGCTCAGATGATAATCATGTTGGGTACTCATTCGTGAGGTCACGGGTTCAAGCCTCAGGAAGGCCATAATTTTTGTGATTTTTTTTTTGAACAGATAAAACTAACAGTCACAGGAGGTGACTTTTGTAAAGCTTATTTTAAGCAAGCTGATAGGAATCAGCCTTTTGGGTTTATCAGATCAATTGATCCTGATACACCATGCGAATGTGACAGATAAATAGCAATATAAGAGTATTAATTAGAATCAGCAATAGCAACTAAACAAAACACAGCTAGTAAACAATTCAATCAAGCTGAACTATCAAATCCAAACTACCACGAGCATAAACTAAAATGAATAATCAGCAAAAACAACATAATAGAAACCAAGACCGCAGGTAACTCAATCACTCATACTAATAATACATCATTTCAGAATAAAAGATAACTAAGCAAGTCCTATCGAAAACAAACCTAAATCTTTAGACCTAAAACTCAGCAAATTAAACTGAAACTATTCAGTAGGCCAAACATTCACGTGCAACAATCAGCATCATAATCGTAATAACATATAACAGCCAAACAGTCAATTAACTATGACTCAATTAGCCAAGTTCTTATTCAGCAGGGACAACAAAGCTAGTAAACAAAATATTCAATTATTATCCAAGCAGATCCAAATGATTCAGTTCAACTGCTAAGTTTTAATCTAGCAAATCTACAAAACGATGCAACATATTCAGCAACAACTAAGTTCAATAGCAGACACCCAAATTTAATCATTCCGAACCTTTAACTCAATAATCAAAACCATTTTATCAAGCAAATTCATCAAACTAAATATAAACATTTTGAAACTCAAATCGATAAATAGAAAAACCTCAGACTTAAACTAGCTAACATCCAATATCACACCATACTCCATTAATCGAACCATTATATTTGATCCAGTAACAGTAACAAATTTTAATTTATCCAGTTTGGATAAATCATTCCCAAATATTACTTTAAATCATTCAGTACAAGCTATTTCTTAGCTTGATTAAATAATTTTCATATAATTTCAAACAGATTATAGAAGTAATTATAATAATAAATTTTGACAGTAAATAAGACAGATTACCCAAACTCAACTTTTATTAATCACTGGAAAAATGATTACAATACTTTTAAAAATAAAATACAATATTCCTAAATCTATTTTGACATTATAACTAGAAAGTAAAAAATGGGATACATTACACATATTTTCTTGGGGTATTTATAGCTGAAGTGAGGCCTTGGGTGGTTGATGAAGAACGTTTTCTAGCAGTTGGATCTTCAATATTCTCTCTCTTTCTTGGTTGTTTTGATCGGATGGCTGTAAATACACAACTAGCACACGGATTGCCAACGTGGCATCCGTTTGTGCTAGTTGTGCTTCTTGGATGCTGATTTGGCCTCCTCTTATTGGTGGATTGAGGAGGAAGAGGTGTTGTCTCCAATAAATCTTTGCCACGTACCACGCTCTTCCCACTCATGCCTTCTGAAAACTTGGGGGATTTAATTTCCCCAAGTGTGAATCACACGTGTAAGTGAAAGCCCCTTATTAATTTTGTGATTTATTAGATTAGGATTTTGTGAATAGTGGATGTAAGGTCTGGTTATTTAGGTTTGAGAGAGAAGATGGATAAAAACTTTGGGTGTATCGAAATATTTTGTGAATAAATGTGAAAGTGGGTGAGGGATAAATAAACGTGTATTTTAATGTGTGTGGTGAATGCGTTTGGTTGACTGAATATAAACTCATAATTCATTTGTTTAACCTACCAAACCCTAAGGCCCATAATTCGTTCCACTTTCATCCAATTGTGAAAACTTTGGGCTTGAAGCCCACAATTAACTCCATCCGTTTTATAAACTTCCCAATTTTGGGCCATTTGGACTTTCAAACACAACATAGTATTATCTTGAATCTCAAATGGGCTTTTGAGCCCATTTTCAAAAATGTGGGACCCACTTGTCGTCAATATTGATAAATCTGTGAATAAAACGACTTGTTATCGGCTTTGTTGATCTTTCATCAATCTCATGTCGTTCTTGCCGGTTTTCGTCACACGAAACAAACAAAACATGCATATACAAGGTCTTTTTAATACATTTCATGCATTTTAAGCTTGTTTTAGGATACAAATGATATGAGTAAAATCACTCATATCAATTAGCACCGTGGTGACCACCCGTGGGTCCCTCGTGACAAGCTCTAAGGATATTAGAAGCTTCGGCACCAAAAACACAACGTCGAACGAGTTGATCCGCACAAACCCGAAAGAGATAAGGGTCGTCCCAAAAATAGAACTTGACGTCACGAAAGAATTTTCGCTTTTGTTGTGTCGTCATACCCTTGATTATGAAATTGCCCGCATGGTAATTTGCAATGTCGGCAAACCATGGGGTGGTGTCTTTAGAATTTACTACACCGAGAGTCTCGAGAGGAAATGTTTCGGTGATTTCCTTGTTCTAGAAAACATCTTTGTGAGGATCTTCTAGACGAGAGAGATGATCGGCCGCTAGATTCTCGGCTCCTTTTTTGTCAAGCACGGTGACATCAAATTCTTGGAGGAGGAGCATCCAACGAAGCAATCTCGGCTTAGCATCTTGCTTAGCTAAGAGATAATTGATAGCCGAATGGTCGGTATACACGATGCTTTTAGTTAAGACGAGATAAGGTCGGAATTTCTCAAAAGCATAGACCACGGCAAGGAATTCCTTTTCCGTTGTGGTGTACTTTAATTGAGCCTCGGTCATTGTCTTACTAGCATGATGGATATGACGGAAATGTTTTTCATAACGTTGCCCTAAGACAGCCCCTATAGCATAATCACTTGCATCGCACATGATCACAAAGGGTGATTGTAGTAAAATACGACTCTTGTTTAGGAAAACAAAAGAACGTATATGAGCGGAAAGTATTAAGTACGACGGTTTAGGAAAACCGTGCACAAATGACCCACAATCAAATAAAATGAGAGAAAGAGAGTTCGTTTCCCAAGGAGGTATTTGTGTTGTGAATTAACTTGTATGTATTTGAGATTAATATTGAGAAGAATGGGGATGAGAAGATGAAAGACGGTTACGTTAAAATTAAACTACGACGAAAAAGACGTAAACGTGAAAAACTACAAAAAATTAAAAATTATATACTAAGACCAAAAACAAAATCAATAATTAAAAAGACTAAAAACAAGTCAATAATAATATAAATAAAGACAAAAATCCAACAAAGATATTTTAAAACCTTTTATTAATTAAATATTTAATTTTAAATGCTAATTAAAGCCCTAAAATTAAATATAACTAATTCAAATGTCTAAAATATGATTTTATTGAATAATTACTTAACTTATATTATTAGAAGACTAAAAAGTAATTTTCTAAAAATTAAAACCTATTAAAACTATTTTTAAAACTCTAAAAATGATTAAAAATGATTAAAACCTAATTAAACTTAAAATAATTATAAAAATAAATCTAAAAGTTATAAAAATATTCTAAAAATGGAAATAGACCTAATTAATGATAAAGAACCTAGGAAAAATGAAAAAGAAAGAAAAATAAAACTTTGAAAAATTAATAATAAAATAATATTAAAATATTGCTAAAAATAAAAAGTTTATAAAATTTGAAATAAAAAATTTCTAAAAATCCTAATTAATATAACTAAGAGAAAAACACAAATTAGAGCTCCTAAACCTTTTTTAATAATTTTATAAAAATCTTTAAAATTTATAAAAAACCTTAAAATAATATAAAATTAAAAATTAAAGTTTTTAAAACCAAAACTAAATGTAAACCTCAAATTATATATTAAAAAGCTAAAAACTATTTTTCCTAAAAATTTAAAATCTTTTTGGTATTTTTTAATGATTTTCTAAAATACGTCTAATAAATAAATCCTAGAAAATAAATAAATAAAAGGAAAAATAAGAAAATTAGCTAGAAAAGTCTGTAAACCTAGTATAATCCTAGGAAAAATCAAAACAAGCAAAAACGTTTAACAAATAAGCTAAAATAAGCTTATTTACTCACGGCTTAATTAAATAAGCTAGGAATGGAAACGTCTTAAATAACTAACGTGTTGAGAGGCTAACAGAAAAAGCCTCATAGATCAATGGTAAGCCCTTTCACTCCTGCACGACAGGTCGGGGGTTCGAGTCCATGCTATGACGGTTTTTTACTATTTTTTTCTTTTTTTATTTTTTCTTTTCCAACTCAAAACTGACACTGTTACCTTGCTAGAAACACAATTACACTCCCTTTTTTAGCTAGATTATGCCAAATCAAGAACCAAAATCGTGACAGATAGGCATGAACACTTAGCAGAATGGCTTTGTGTTCTTGGTTAACTCACAAGTTACTAAAGCCAAGAGGAGCCTGGCTTATGGCTTATTTGGTGTATATTTTTGGAGCAATTGGGCACCCTTGTGCTTCTTTAAGCACAAGGAGTCAAGCTAAGCAACAAAGAACACTTAAGCACACACAAAAGATCAAATCCAAGCACACAAGGGCAAAATAGAGTTGCTGTGATGAATTCAACAGATCAGTGGACTTTTTAGCAAATATCTTGCACTCAAGGGACTTTCAATGCTTCAAAATTGGCATACAAACTCACAAACTAGTATGCAAGCCAAATCAATCCTTAACTCTTCCTATATCTTCACAGATTAACAAGAACTAAGCACAATTTTCATGAAAATTCAAGCAAAAGGTAGATAACAGATTTATGCTAACTCTTTTTCTTTAAAAACTCTCAAACTTGTTTAAAACTTGACCAAATTAGAACACAACTAACTTAAAACCTATCTCAACTATTACTAATCACTTTCACACGTTTTTGAATACAAATCAAATCAAAGTGCCCTGCTAAACCTTGTAGCCAAACACCCTATTAGATTCTGTTTTCAACTTTTATCAAACCAAAACCATCATAAACTTAGCAAAACTGATTCAATGCTATTCTAACATGCATACTAACATCAAAGAGCACAAATCAAACAGCTATATCACACTTAAGCACCAAAATCATGCAGGATTATACAACTTGCTTTTTCTGAAATTTTTCAAGAGTAAAAGTAATTTACCTAAGGACCCTTACATCCAAGGGTCCTTGTGGTTGCTTAACCACCTCCTTATGCACCCGGGTGCATGCAGAACACAAAGATCAACAGCCTTCTCACCTGCTCAAATCAAATCAAAAAGAACAAAAAAAAATACAAGCATAAACTATGTATATTTCTGATTCTTGTTTCCTTCTTTTTAAAACCTTCCAAAAACTTTTCAGAACTACTTAACACGTTTTAATAACCTAATATCACTAACAAATAACACTTCTTAACATCAAACTCCCTGGAACAGATTTCTCCAAAATTCCTTCAAATTTCAGAAAACCTTTGAAATATTTTGAAACCTCAAAATCACTTAACCAACATAAACTTGGAACTCAGAATTAAGCATAAACCCAACACACAACTTTTTATAAACTAAAAAGGAATTACAATTGAATTTTCAAATACCAAACTTTTATTTCACAAAAAAGGGATTACAAGAATTTATGCTTAAAACTGGAACAAGGGACATCCACAGGTTGGAGCCTCTATTTATACTAAGCTAAGAACAATCTAGAATGCTAAAAACTCAAAACCCTAATCAGTAGAAATCTCTAAATTTCCCTTGACGGTTTTGAGTGGTGAGTTGTCCACATTTGATCTTGGCTGTTCATTTGTGCGTTGTGAGTAAGCAAAACATCTTATCCATTGATTGGGGACACGTCATTTGCCTTGGAGCCAAAGGAATGATGTGATTGGTGGATTGGGGAATTGGGGGTGGGGACCACACGCGTGGGATTGGGGTGTTTGTGTGTGGGAAGGGTTTTGGGTGGTGTGAATTAAGCGTGTGCTAAGTGAATTGGATTTTACCCAAGTTTAAGTGAGGGTAAAATCTGGGTGGTGAAAAAGATATACAGTACTCCCTTTGATCCGATTTTGGGGGAAAAGTACTTGTTAGGCGCCCTTTTTGTTTTTAAATGTTTCACTTGGCACTTCTGGTCCTTGTGTTTTGTTATTTTTGTCAAACAATGTTTTCATGCCCTAAAACGTGTTTTCACTTGTAAATAAGTTTCACCACTTGGCATTTTTGGCACCAAACTTTGGAATAAAGTTATCAAGGAGTATTTTTGACATTTTTGAATATTTCAAGGGCTGTTTTTGGACAATCTTGATCTTCAAAGGTCTTCTTTTCTTCTTAATCTTCATGAGGGATCATAATTGGCAATTTGAAATTGTTGAGGGACTATTCTTGCCATTTCTTCAAAGTTGAAGGACCTTTTTGCAATTTTGACAAACTTAAGGGACCAAACTTGTAATTATTAATATACAAGGGTTTTAAGTGTCATTTCTTCAAAGAATGAGGATCAATCTTGTTTTGTCTTCAAGTCTTCAAGGGTATTTGATGAAAATTCCATGATTAGGGCCCGGTTCTTTGTACGGCTTCGTTTCTCGTGTCCGTTTTTCCTTGTATCTTGTGATCTTTTGTCTTTTTCACGATATCCATACCTAAAATACACAAGTAAACAAACACAAGCATATATATGGTATTTTATGACATTTTTGTGCATTTAAAGCCCGAAAAGAACGATGAGATCATGTATAAATGCCATCTCATCACTCCCCCATACTAAGCCATTGCCGTGCCCTCACGCAATGCTAGAATAAAGTATCTAAGCATCACCAAAGTTCAATTTTATTAACCTTTATTAAAAAGTAAAAGACTTGCAACATACTACGATGATGTGTAAAGACATAATGTATGATTTTCATCACCAAAATGTGACTTTTAGGGTCAAAGAATATAAACAAGTTAATGTCCCTTAGAGTAAACTTCGTCATCCTTGATTGTCATACATTCCATGCTAAGTGCAAAAACAAGATCATTGTTGGTACAAGTCACAATGCTAACACTACTCATACGTCCAAATTGTGTAATACTTTTTCTTCCCGCAATCCTAGTTATTATAAAAGGAAATGGGTTACTAGCATTTTTTATCTATTTGTCATGGATCACAAGTGATTCATATTGACTTATTTGAGTAGTTATTAGTCCGAAAGCAAAGTAGCACGATTTGATCAATAGTTAGCCGAAGGACAAAATCTTTTAAAACGGCTTCTCGTGTATCTCCTTAAGTTCATATCTTGGCATAACTCGTTTCACGATTTGAGACCTTTCTCGGACCGATATTTGGCATGTACTTCATACTTCAAATCTTGGGAAGACGTTCTTGAAATTATGGTCTTCTCTTCATATATTTGGAATTTCTTCACTTGACGTTTTTGAGAGATTCTTCATATGGGACCACGACTTCATCATTTTTCTTCAATCTTTACTTTGGATTTTGATATACAACGATCCGCCTCCTTTTCGGACTTGGATATATTTATCCTCATACCTTGTTAGGGTCTTTTTGGATAGACTTTCTCCATTCTTTAGGGGAGTAATTGCTTCTCGTCGTGTGTCTCGATCCTTCATATTGATTTAGGAATAATGATACTTCACATCATCTTTGGATCTTTAGCAAAAATAGAGCTCCTCATGCCTTGTTAGGGCCTTTTTGGATGATCGCCAATCTTCGCGTCCCGCTTCAATAAGTTATGCCTTGGCTATGAACTCTATTCAACCCCGAGCAACTTTTAAACGATCTTGCGCTAGAGGCTAAGTAACCTTTTCAAATCGTACGACCTTACTTATTGCAATTATGATTTATTCCTAATGCATTGATCTTATGGGAAGAAAAAGCCACAATTAAAAACATATGAGTTTTTGAAAGAACATTTTCATGTTCTACGTTTAGCATGATCACTTGTCTAACTCTATCATTTCTCGTTCTTCACTATATAAAGACCTCTATTTAAAGAGACTCGTGAATACTTAGCCGTGCAAGTCAAAATTAAGCCAAATTTGGATTAGCTTTCATTAAGACTATATCAAATCAAAGTTTTGGGTTTTCAAGCCACCTATAGGATCTTGCACTTTCTTGGACTTTTTCAAGTTTAGAGAATGCGTTTTAAAGTTCCCTTGATAAGTGACTTTCTAGAATCAATTATAGGAACTTGCGAAAAGTTCTTGTTCTTAACTCGAATGAATTAAGACTTTCGCGTTTTAAAGCTCCCTATATAAAAGTCTAGCAAAACTTGAATTGAGCGGGTTAAGGAATGTAAATGGCTCCAAATGCCCATCAAGTCAAAAATTAACTCTTATTCTACCCATCAGAAAATATACATTCGTGTCTTTAAAAACACTTATGAAAACTAAGAAAAATTTTAAAATTTGGCCATTTTTAGCCTTATTAGCAAAACAAAACATTGAAAGTTGGAAAACGTGAGGGCGTAGCAAAGCAAGTACCTATTCACCCCCCCATACTAAAAGTAAACATTGTCCTCAATGTTTCGAGTCTAGAGGTGGAGCACCCCCATACTAGAGACGAAGAATCGAATGCTTAGGATCTAGCATGGAAAGGGTGATCAACAATATATCTAAAACCGTTTATTAATTATGCTAAAAGATAATTGTTAGAACAATAAAGGATATGTCATGGAATCGTGAAAAACTTCATCAAACGAACGATGGAGGCTCACGTAAACGAACACGAGAGTCTTCAATCGTAGATGATGATGATGATCTAGATAACACAATCACAAACAACCACGAGACAACGAGTTGGAAGGGTACAAGTCCCCTTATTAGTGAACATAAAGCATAAAGATAAGCATGGGATCTCCCCCACGAGGCACCTCGTTTTTGATTACCGAGTCATGAGCTCGACTCGATCCCCTCAAAATGTGAACATTTAGGGAAATCATGGTGTGGTCAATTTTTGATGGGGCTTACATGATAAACAAGGCCCAAAAAGCAACCGGTAAAAAGGACTAAGTCCTTAAATGATGCAAAATACCGGGGTCGAAGATGGCGTTCTCGTTTCCATTGGAAAAACAAATTAACGCCACTTCAACATGTGCCATAAACTCAAAGAGTTTGAATAAAATAGAAGAGAAGTAGAAGGGTGGGACCATTGGTAAGACAAACGTTTGAGCTACTCGAGGTAGACTCGCACCAAGCAAATAGATATAGTTTCCATTTATTGCATCGGTGGAAGACCGAGATTTCCCTTTACATGAAATTCCGGGATCGAATATCTCGTCCTCGGTGGACAAGGATGAGGGAACATAAGGGGCTTCCCCCATACTAGAACCACACAAAACATCGTCAAAAGGAATAGACGAGTTTGTAGCACTCAAATCACGCGGTGGTGACGGAGTTAGATTTGTAGAAAAATCAATTAAATCACATTTAAGATCTTTTTCTTTGTTATCTTTTAAACTCTCTTTATGAAAACCCTTTTTGATTATGTCGAAAATATTCGGTGTTTCTAAGACGATATTAGTCACACTAAAAATTCTCACATTTTGAAACCGTTTTGGTTTTGGTGGTGGCAAGTTCTCAAAACGTTTATCGACGAAGAAAACCTCCCCATCAGGGCCAACATATTCATCATCCGAAAGATCTTCCATAGAAACCGGCAACTTATCAACACTTTTCAAGAATGAATGTTCGAGATGAGGCGAAGAATTTTTCGATTCAAGTATTGATGGTTTCTCCTTTGTAGGCTTAGCACTCATAACCTCCACCGGCGGAGGAAATGGTAAATTGTTTTTGGAGACATTTCCTAAAACTCTTGGTGAAAATTTTTTGCAAACGACATTGGTCGAGTCACCATGGTTTAAAGTTGCAATAGAATAAACATGAGAAAGATTGGAGTTTTGTGTTGCATTGATGACAAGTTCTTCTTCATTGAAACGAAGGGTGATTTTTCGAGCATGAACATCGATAAGTGCTCTTGATGTATCCAAAAATGAACGACCCAAAATGAGAGGAACTTTTCGATCGATAGGAATGTCTACAACGATAAAGTCAACGGGATAGTAAAACTTTCCGACTTTAACGAAAACGTCCTCGGCTACTCCACATGCCATGATCGTAGAATGATCGGCCATCTCGATGGACATGTTCGAAGGAGTAAGAGCCGGAAGCGAAAGCGTTTTGAAAATCTCGAGAGGCATTAAATTAATACTAGCGCCAAGATCGGCCAAGGCGTAGCATTCCTCCATATCTTGAATAGCACACGGAATCAAAAATTTACCGGGATCACCGACTTTTTGTGGTATGCGGCTAAGAAAAACCGATGAACAACTAGACGATTGTTGTAACTTCTCTTTGTTGTTAAGCATACTTTTGAAGTTTGCGGCGAAGCGAGGCATCATGATTAAAGCATCGGCAAAACTTATGTTAAAATGTAAATCACGAAACATTTTCATAAATAGCTCAAATTGATAATTGTTCCGTTCTTGTGCTTTCTCTTTGTTACGTCTCGAAGGGTAAGGTAAAGGTGGTGTGGGTTGGTCATTAGGCAACGGCCTTGGAAACTCGGGTTCCACAATTGGTGTTGGTTCAACCGTAGGTGTGGTTTGAGCGGTACTTCGTGGGATTGTAATATGCTCCTTTTCGACCATCACCTCGGGTTCTTTCTCGATTTCCTTCTCCGTAGAAGTACTTGGACGAGAGATTGGTTCCTTGAAAGTTTTACCACTTCGTGTAGTAATAACCTTCATTTCTCCCTTCGGGTTTGCAATGGTATCACTAGGAAGACCACCCGAAGAAGAGGGCTTACACATGATAGCTTCAAACATCTTACCCATTCGGTCCTCAAATTTTGATTGCCTAGCATCCGCTTTCAATAACTCTTGCTTAATCTCATGTTGTCCTAATTCCATCTTTTGTTGGTTTTGTTGAAGACGTTGGACATTTCCTTCCATTTTGTTTGCATGAGTTTTAAGTTCATTAGCAAGTTCATTTTTAAGCTCGTTTTTCAACTCGGACCTTAAGCTAATCATCTCACGTTGCATATTATCAAATTTAGCATCATTTGCTTTAGCATAATCCAAAAATTCTCCTTGCAAATTTTTCGTGTGAGCATTTTGAAAACCTTGTGTAGTGTTTTGAAAATCACGGTTTTGGTTTTGATTAGAGATTTGTCCATTCCCACTTTGATAATTCCCTTTGTTGTAATTGCGTGTGTTGCCTTGGTAATTACCTTGGTTGTTGTTTCGATAATTGTTAACATTTTGATTTGGTGGAGCTTGATTTTGGCGGGAACCTTGGCCGTTTTGGTTGTAAGTTCCCGTTGCTACATAAGCACTCGAAGTGTTACCATCCGCGGTAATGCACTCGGAAAGATCATGAGCTCCTCCACAAGATAAACAACTCTTAGCAACCGCTTTAACCGAAGCGGAATTGGAAGCTTCTTGAGCCTTCCAATGGGACATTAGATTAGCAAATCTATCAAAAAAACGATTTTCCTCATTAGCTTCATCATGTAAGGCGTTAATGCTACGAGACGATTGTGACGAAGATGACGAACCCATATTGGCAACACTCGGTGTGTTACGAGGGCTATAAACCTTAGATCGATTTTCAATGATTTGTAAAGCCTCATTTGTCGTCTTGCAATAAAAATTACCACCCGCGGCGGCATTCAAATAATCTCGTTCATGATCATTAAGCCCATTATAAAAAGTATCAATTTGATGCAATTCCGAAAAATCATGATGAGGACATTCATGTAACATCTCTTTAAATCGTTCCCATGCCATTGAAAAACTTTCATTATTACGTTGCACAAATCGTGAAATCTCATTTTTTAAGTGTGTTGTTTTCGATTGTGGAAAAAACTTGTTCACAAACTTAGAAACGAGATCGGCCCATGTCAAAATCGAATTTGGCGGTTCTTTCTCGAGCCAAATTTTTGCGGGACCATCCAACGAATATGGAAACAACATCATCTTAATGGCGTCATGCGGAACATCTTTGAATTTGCTAGTAGCGGTGAGACGGTTGAAATTCCTAATATGGTAATGCGGGTTGTCTTTCTCATGACCTCGAAATTTGTTTGCTTGCAACATCGACATTAAACCCGTCTTAATCTCGAAATTCTCCGCAAGGATGGCGGGAATAACAATGGCCTCTCCAAAACCCTCGGTGGGTGCTTGTAGCAACTCCATCATAGTACGATTAGCCATGACGACTTCTTGTTCTATAATAGGTTCAACAATTGGAGGTTCTTCAACAATTAACGATCCTTGATTTGCTTGCTTTTGAAGACGTTTACGAGCTCGTTTAGCTTGATTACGAGTGATCATAAACTTCACGAAGAATGGGAGGTGAGCAAAGAAGATTCTTTTTGGGTGTTTTGTGAATTTTCAATTTTTTTGTGTTTTTGATGATATTTAATTTTTTGGATTTTGGTGTATCTTCGTAGACAACAATCTACAAAATCTCTCCTCGAATCAAACTCTTGATTAAAGAAGCCTCAAAGGAATGAAAACGATCACGTGGAGTGAACGCCTTCGAATGACTTTAGAACTTTGGTGAAAACCAAATTGTTCACGAGGGTTTAATCACAAAGAAAACCAAGCAAATATAGTATACGTAATAATACTTTGGGCGGCAAAACCCTCGATTAGCTTTCAATCTCAAAATACTCACAAGCAAGCGGGGAAACGAGGCGGCGCGAAGCACTTAAGAGCCTTTTTCCTTAGGGTATATTTTATAATACCCGCCTTAAACCCACCTTATAGTTTGTATCTTTCAAAATCGAGCTTCTCGAAAGTATTTATCTATTTTTGCCTTTTCTTTTTGTTTGAGATTCGAATACAATAATTAGGAGATCAAATCCCAATTAAGGTTGTGTTTTCACACTTTTGGAGATATTGTATTTTGATTGTGATACTTAATACAATATATTAATAATATTCACAAAGAAAAACCAAGAAAACCGATAATACGTGTTAAGGGAGTTCCACTTAACACAAATACTATTTATGGATAATATCAAAAACAAAAGCTTCCAAATTAAAGCACAACACACCTCCCCGGCAGCGGCGCCAAAATGATTGTAGTAAAATACGACTCTTGTTTAGGAAAACAAAAGAACGTATATGAGCGGAAAGTATTAAGTACGACGGTTTAGGAAAACCGTGCACAAATGACCCACAATCAAATAAAATGAGAGAAAGAGAGTTCGTTTCCCAAGGAGGTATTTGTGTTGTGAATTAACTTGTATGTATTTGAGATTAATATTGAGAAGAATGGGGATGAGAAGATGAAAGACGGTTACGTTAAAATTAAACTACGACGAAAAAGACGTAAACGTGAAAAACTACAAAAAATTAAAAATTATATACTAAGACCAAAAACAAAATCAATAATTAAAAAGACTAAAAACAAGTCAATAATAATATAAATAAAGACAAAAATCCAACAAAGATATTTTAAAACCTTTTATTAATTAAATATTTAATTTTAAATGCTAATTAAAGCCCTAAAATTAAATATAACTAATTCAAATGTCTAAAATATGATTTTATTGAATAATTACTTAACTTATATTATTAGAAGACTAAAAAGTAATTTTCTAAAAATTAAAACCTATTAAAACTATTTTTAAAACTCTAAAAATGATTAAAAATGATTAAAACCTAATTAAACTTAAAATAATTATAAAAATAAATCTAAAAGTTATAAAAATAAAATGGAAATAGACCTAATTAATGATAAAGAACCTAGGAAAAATGAAAAAGAAAGAAAAATAAAACTTTGAAAAATTAATAATAAAATAATATTAAAATATTGCTAAAAATAAAAAGTTTATAAAATTTGAAATAAAAAATTTCTAAAAATCCTAATTAATATAACTAAGAGAAAAACACAAATTAGAGCTCCTAAACCTTTTTTAATAATTTTATAAAAATCTTTAAAATTTATAAAAAACCTTAAAATAATATAAAATTAAAAATTAAAGTTTTTAAAACCAAAACTAAATGTAAACCTCAAATTATATATTAAAAAGCTAAAAACTATTTTTCCTAAAAATTTAAAATCTTTTTGGTATTTTTTAATGATTTTCTAAAATACGTCTAATAAATAAATCCTAGAAAATAAATAAATAAAAGGAAAAATAAGAAAATTAGCTAGAAAAGTCTGTAAACCTAGTATAATCCTAGGAAAAATCAAAACAAGCAAAAACGTTTAACAAATAAGCTAAAATAAGCTTATTTACTCACGGCTTAATTAAATAAGCTAGGAATGGAAACGTCTTAAATAACTAACGTGTTGAGAGGCTAACAGAAAAAGCCTCATAGATCAATGGTAAGCCCTTTCACTCCTGCACGACAGGTCGGGGGTTCGAGTCCATGCTATGACGGTTTTTTACTATTTTTTTCTTTTTTTATTTTTTCTTTTCCAACTCAAAACTGACACTGTTACCTTGCTAGAAACACAATTACACTCCCTTTTTTAGCTAGATTATGCCAAATCAAGAACCAAAATCGTGACAGATAGGCATGAACACTTAGCAGAATGGCTTTGTGTTCTTGGTTAACTCACAAGTTACTAAAGCCAAGAGGAGCCTGGCTTATGGCTTATTTGGTGTATATTTTTGGAGCAATTGGGCACCCTTGTGCTTATTTAAGCACAAGGAGTCAAGCTAAGCAACAAAGAACACTTAAGCACACACAAAAGATCAAATCCAAGCACACAAGGGCAAAATAGAGTTGCTGTGATGAATTCAACAGATCAGTGGACTTTTTAGCAAATATCTTGCACTCAAGGGACTTTCAATGCTTCAAAATTGGCATACAAACTCACAAACTAGTATGCAAGCCAAATCAATCCTTAACTCTTCCTATATCTTCACAGATTAACAAGAACTAAGCACAATTTTCATGAAAATTCAAGCAAAAGGTAGATAACAGATTTATGCTAACTCTTTTTCTTTAAAAACTCTCAAACTTGTTTAAAACTTGACCAAATTAGAACACAACTAACTTAAAACCTATCTCAACTATTACTAATCACTTTCACACGTTTTTGAATACAAATCAAATCAAAGTGCCCTGCTAAACCTTGTAGCCAAACACCCTATTAGATTCTGTTTTCAACTTTTATCAAACCAAAACCATCATAAACTTAGCAAAACTGATTCAATGCTATTCTAACATGCATACTAACATCAAAGAGCACAAATCAAACAGCTATATCACACTTAAGCACCAAAATCATGCAGGATTATACAACTTGCTTTTTCTGAAATTTTTCAAGAGTAAAAGTAATTTACCTAAGGACCCTTACATCCAAGGGTCCTTGTGGTTGCTTAACCACCTCCTTATGCACCCGGGTGCATGTAGAACACAAAGATCAACAGCCTTCTCACCTGCTCAAATCAAATCAAAAAGAACAAAAAAAATACAAGCATAAACTATGTATATTTCTGATTCTTGTTTCCTTCTTTTTAAAACCTTCCAAAAACTTTTCAGAACTACTTAACACGTTTTAATAACCTAATATCACTAACAAATAACACTTCTTAACATCAAACTCCCTGGAACAGATTTCTCCAAAATTCCTTCAAATTTCAGAAAACCTTTGAAATATTTTGAAACCTCAAAATCACTTAACCAACATAAACTTGGAACTCAGAATTAAGCATAAACCCAACACACAACTTTTTATAAACTAAAAAGGAATTACAATTGAATTTTCAAATACCAAACTTTTATTTCACAAAAAAGGGATTACAAGAATTTATGCTTAAAACTGGAACAAGGGACATCCACAGGTTGGAGCCTCTATTTATACTAAGCTAAGAACAATCTAGAATGCTAAAAACTCAAAACCCTAATCAGTAGAAATCTCTAAATTGCCCTTGACGGTTTTGAGTGGTGAGTTGTCCACATTTGATCCTGGCTGTTCATTTGTGCGTTGTGAGTAAGCAAAACATCTTATCCATTGATTGGGGACACGTCATTTGCCTTGGAGCCAAAGGAATGATGTGATTGGTGGATTGGGGAATTGGGGGTGGGGACCACACGCGTGGGATTGGGGTGTTTGTGTGTGGGAAGGGTTTTGGGTGGTGTGAATTAAGCGTGTGCTAAGTGAATTGGATTTTACCCAAGTTTAAGTGAGGGTAAAATCTGGGTGGTGAAAAAGATATACAGTACTCCCTTTGATCCAATTTTGGGGGAAAAGTACTTGTTAGGCGCCCTTTTTGTTTTTAAATGTTTCACTTGGCACTTCTGGTCCTTGTGTTTTGTTATTTTTGTCAAACAATGTTTTCATGCCCTAAAACGTGTTTTCACTTGTAAATAAGTTTCACCACTTGGCATTTTTGGCACCAAACTTTGGAATAAAGTTATCAAGGAGTATTTTTGACATTTTTGAATATTTCAAGGGCTGTTTTTGGACAATCTTGATCTTCAAAGGTCTTCTTTTCTTCTTAATCTTCATGAGGGATCATAATTGGCAATTTGAAATTGTTGAGGGACTATTCTTGCCATTTCTTCAAAGTTGAAGGACCTTTTTGCAATTTTGACAAACTTAAGGGACCAAACTTGTAATTATTAATATACAAGGGTTTTAAGTGTCATTTCTTCAAAGAATGAGGATCAATCTTGTTTTGTCTTCAAGTCTTCAAGGGTATTTGATGAAAATTCCATGATTAGGGCCCGGTTCTTTGTACGGCTTCGTTTCTCGTGTCCGTTTTTCCTTGTATCTTGTGATCTTTTGTCTTTTTCACGATATCCATACCTAAAATACACAAGTAAACAAACACAAGCATATATATGGTATTTTATGACATTTTTGTGCATTTAAAGCCCGAAAAGAACGATGAGATCATGTATAAATGCCATCTCATCAAAGGGTAATTCCCAATTAGGAGCAACAAGAATGGGAGCTTCGGTAAGTTTCCTTTTGAGAGTTTCGAAATCTCTAACACAATCCTCATTGAAATTAAAAGGAGCATCCTTCTCGAGAAGGTGTGTCATAGGTCGAGAGATTTTCGAAAAGTCTTTGATGAAACTACGATAAAAGCCCGCGTGGCCTAGGAAACTCCTAACTCCCTTAACGGTTTTGGGATGAGGTAACTTGGCGATGACGTCTACCTTAGCTTTATCGACCTCAATCCCCGCTTTAGAGACCTTATGTCCTAAGACGATTCCTTGTTTACACATGAAATGACATTTTTCCCAATTAAGCACAAGATTTGTTTGTTCACAACGTTTTAACATTTGCTCGAGATTAGATAAACACGATGTGAACGAATTTCCAAACACCGAAAATTCATCCATAAACACTTCCATCGACTTCTCGATCATATCGTGAAAAATTGCCATCATACACCGTTGAAACGTACCGGTGCATTACAAAGTCCGAAAGGCATCCTACGATAAGCAAACGTTCCATAAGGACACGTAAACGTAGTCTTCTCTTGATCACGAGGGTCGATAAGGATTTGAAAATAACCGGAAAAACCATATAAAAAGCAATAGAATTCATTTCCCGCGAGTCGCTCCAACATTTGATCCATGAAGGGCAAAGGAAAGTAGTCTTTATGAGTGGCGTCATTTTACTTTCGGTAGTCAATACACACCCTCCAACCGGTCACAACACGAGTGGGAATTAACTCGTTGTTTTCATTAGGCACAACGGTCATTCCTCCCTTTTTAGGGACACAATGGATTGGGCTCACCCATGGGCTATCAGAGATAGGATAAATCATTCCTGCGTCAAGGAGTTTTAAAACTTCCTTTTTAATGACATCGTGAATTTTGGGGTTTACCCTTCTTTGACTTTGAATTACGGGCTTGTAGTCCTCCCCCATTAAAATCTTGTGAGTACAAAATTTTGGGTCAATACCCTTAATGTCGGAAATTTTCCACGCAATTGCCCCTTTATGAGCCTTAAGAACTTTCAAGAGCTCGGTTTTTTCATCGTTAGCAATACCTCTTGCAATAATAACCGGAAACTTGTCATCACCTTCCAAGAATGTGTATTCAAGGTGAGAAGGAAGATCTTTCGATTCAAGGATAGGTGGTTCCTCGATTGAAGATTTTGGTTCAACACTCATAACTTCCATCGGCGGAAGAAATGGTGGAATAGAAGTATCATCACTAATCAACACCTCATCTTCATTGTCGATTTCATTTCAAGTAAAATCGCCTCCTTGAAATGGAGTGAGATTTGGTGTAGAATTAGCAAGAATCAGATCCAAAATAGTGGGATTGCCACTTGACGAGCTATCGGAAAAACCTAACACTTCTTGTGAAAACTCATCGCAAACCACATCAACTAAGTCAATGTGATTGATGGTAGCGATTGCATAAACATGAGAAGGTTTTGAGTTTTGAGTAGCGTTTATAACAAGTTCCTCTTCGTTGAATCTCAAAGTGAGAGTTCTTGCATGAACGTCGATAAGCGATCTCGAGGTGTCTAAAAATGAACGACCTAAAATTAGAGGAACTTGAGGATCCGCGGGGATGTCAACTACTATAAAATCAACGGGATAGTAGAACTTCCCCACTTTTACGAAAACATCTTCGGCTACTCCACATGCTAAAATCGTAGAATGATCGACCATCTCGATGGACATGTTCGAAGGAGTAAGAGCCGGAAGCTAAAGCGATTTCCAAATGGAAAATGGCATCAAATTAATTCTCGCACCAAGATCGGCCAAGGCGAGGCATTCTTTCATATCTTGTATGTCACAAGGAATGAGGAACTTTCCAGGATCACCAACTTTTTCCGGTATACGGTTAAGATAAACCGAAGAACAATTAGCAAGCTTTGAAAGCTTTTCCTTATCGCTCATCATACTTTTAAAAGTGGAAGCGAAACCAGGCATATACAACAACGCGTCGGCTAAACTCACATCAAAATGCACTTGTTGAAACATTTTTATAAAAAGCTCGATTTTTTGTTTGTTACGTTCTTGCATTTTCTCTTTGTTTCGTCTCGAAGGGTAGGGTAAGGGTGGTGTGGGTTGGACATTAGGCAACGGCCTTGGAAACTCGGGTTCCATGATTGGTATTGGTTTAACCGTAGGTGTGGTATGAGTGGTACTTCGTGGGATTGTAATGTGCTCCTTTTCGACCACCACCTCGGGCTCTTTCTCTTTTTCCTTCTCCGTAGAAGTACTTGGACGAGAAATGGGTTCTTTGAAAGTTTTACCACTACGAGTAGTAATAACCTTCATTTCTCCCTTCGGGTTTGCAATGGTATCACTAGGAAGACCACCCGAGGAAGAGGGTTTACACATGATTGCTTCAAACATTTTTGCCATTCGGTCTTCAAATTTTGATTGCCTTGCATCTGCTTTTAACAATTCTTGCTTAATCTCATGTTGTCCTTGTTCCATTTTTTGTTGATTTTGTTGAAGACGTTGAACAGTTCCTTCCATTTTATTAGCATGAGTTTTAAGTTCATTAGCAAGTTCGTTTTTAAGCTCGTTTTTCAACTCGGATCTTAAGCTAATCATCTCACGTTGCATGTTATCAAATTTAGCATCATTTGCTTTAGCATAATCCAAAAATTCTCCTTGAAGATTTTTAGTGTGAGCATTTTGAAAACCTTGTGTAGTGTTTTGAAAATTACGGTTTTGGTTTTGATTAGTCACTTGTCCATTCCCACTTTGATAATTCCCCTTGTTGTAGTTACGTGAATTGCCTTGATAATTACCACCTTGGTTGTTGTTTCGATAGTTATTAGCATTTTGATTTGGTGGAGCTTGATTTGGGCGGGAACCTTGGCCGTTTTGGTTGTAAGTTCCCGTTGCTACGTAAGCACTCGAAGTGTTACCATTGGCGGTAATGCACTCGGAAAGATCATGAGCTCCACCACAAGACAAACAACTCTTAGCAACCGCTTTAACCGAAGCGGAATTCAAAGCCTCTTGAGCTTTCCAATGAGTCATAAGATTAGCAAATCTATCAAAAACCGATTTTCCTTATTAGCTTCATCATGTAAGGCATTAATGCTACGAGACGATGACGACGATGACGAACCCAAATTGGCAACACTCGGTGTGTTACGAGGGCTATAAACCTTAGATCTATTCTCGATAATCTTTAAAGCTTCATCGGTCGTTTTGCACAAAAAATTACCACCCGCGGCGGCATTCAAGTAATCTCGTTCATGATCATTAAGCCCATTATAAAAGTATCAATTTGATGCAATTCCGAAAAATCATGGTGTGGAAATTCATGTAACATTTCTTTAAAGCGTTCCCATGCCATTGAAAAACTTTCATTATTTCTTTGAACAAATCTTGAAATCTCATTTTTTAAATGTGTTGTTTTAGATGGTGGAAAAAATTTGTTCACAAACTTAGAAACGAGATCACCCCATGTCAAAATCGAATTTGGCGGTTCTTTCTCAAGCCAAATTTTAGCGGGTCCATCTAACGAGTATGGAAACAACATCATCTTAATGGCGTCGTGTGGAACATCCTTAAACTTGCTGGTAGCGGTGAGACGATTAAAATTCCTTATGTGGTAATGCGGGTTGTCTTTCTCATGACCTCTAAACTTATTAGCTTGCAACATTGACATTAAACCCGTCTTAATCTCGAAATTCTCCGCAAGGATAGCGGGAATCACAATGGCTCTCCAAAACCCTCGGTGGGTGCTTGTAGCAACTCCATCATAGTACGATTAGCCATGACGACTTCTTGTTCTACAATAGGTTCAACAATTAGAGTTTGTTCTTCAATCAACGTCTCTTGATTTGCTTGCTTTTGAAGACGTTTACGAGCTCGTTTTGCTTGATTACGAGTGATCATAAACTTCACGAAGAATGGGAGGTGAGCAAAGAAGATTCTTTTTGGGTTTTTTGTGAATTTTCAATTTTTTTGTGGATTTTGGATGTATCTTCGTAGACAACAATCTACCAAATCTCTCCTCGAATCAAACTCTTGATTAAAGAAGCCTCAAAGGAATGAAAACGATCACGTGGAGTGAACGCCTTCGAATGACTTTAGAACTTTAGTGAAAACCAAATTGTTCAAGAGGGTTTAATCACAAAGAAAACCAAGCAAATATATTATACGTAATAATACTTTGGGCGGCAAAACCCTCGATTAGCCTTCAATCTCAAAATACTTACAAGCAAGCGGGGAAACGAGGCGGCGCGAAGCACTTAAGAGCCTTTTTCCTTAGGGTATATTTTATAATACCCGCCTTATACCCACCTTATAGTTCGTATTTTTCAAAATCGAGCTTCACGAAAGTATTTATCTATTTTTGCCTTTTTTTTGTTTGAGATTCGAATACAATAATTAGGAGATCAAATCCCAATTAAGGTTGTGTTTTCACACTTTTGGAGATATTTTGAATTGATTGTGATACTTAATACAATATAGTAATAATAATTTCACAAGAAAAACCAAAAAACCGATAATACGTATTAGTAGATTTCTACTAATACAAATACTATTTATGGTTAATATTAAAAACAACAAGACAAATTAATCACGACACACCTCCCCGGCAGCGGCGCCAAAATGATTGTAGTAAATTACAACTCTTGTTTAGGAAAACAAAGAGCGTAAAATAGGGAAAAGTATTAAGTGATGATTTAGGAAAATCAAGCACTAATGACCCTAATGAAGTTCCAAGTTTGTTTCCCAATGAGGTATATGTGTATGAATAATTCGTAATTGGTTTCAGATTAATATTGGTTAGAAGGGGATGAGAAAAGAGGATGACGAAGACGTGAAATTAATTACTACTACGACTTAACGTAAAACCATAAAATGAGCTAAAATAAAAATTAATTCTAAAAATTACCAAAAATTCATCAAATATCAATATAAATAAACTAAGAGTTTACCAATGATCAAAACTTTTTCAAACATTTTAATTAATTAAATATTTAATTTTTAAATGCTAATTAAAGCCCTAAAAATATAATTAATTATCAAAAAGCCCAAATAAAGATTTTTCAATTGGTAAACCTCTAAAATGACCTAAAAAGATTAAAAACTATTTTTAGAAATTTTTAAACTAATAAAAACTATTTAAAATGATTTAAAAACTATTAAAACTTAAAATAATTATAAAAATTAATCTAAAGATGATAAAATTAATCTAAAAGTTGCAAAAATCCTATTTTAATGTATTTAAGCTAAGAAAAATATAAAAAGTGCAAAAATGTGAAATTTGAAAAATAATAATAAAATAATATTAAAATAATATTAAAAATTCAAAAATTATAAAAAATTCTAAAAACTTGCAAACTAGTTTATTTTGACCTAGTTTATTTTGACCTAGTTTATTTTGACCTAATTAAACAGAAAATGAAAGTGAAATGACCAGAATACCCCTATTGGGCCCCCAAATGGGCCAAATCCCAAAACAGTCAAGCTTATTGGGCTTTTTAGCCCAAAAAGTCAAAATAAGCCCAAAAGACTTAGAAAAGCACTATCTGACTCAAAATTTAATTCTAAACACAAAACTCTGAAGGCCCGAAAGCTGAAAGTGAGCTTATCACAGCTTAATGATCAAACAACTTATCCTTATTGGGTCATTAAGCCCATTAAGAAATAAGCTAATGCCATAAGCTCTAATTTGACACACAACCTTCTTTTAGGATACTAAAGAGATCTGTAAAAAGAAATTTTGAAAAAGCACACTCAATAAGCCAGAAATAAGCAAAGTACAAATCCACTAAAAGACAAAATAGTCGGGTTTGAGTTCTAGGCTGTTTCAGAAGCTCTAGTTTTTTGCAAAAGCTCACAAATAGCTTAACTAAGAATAATCAATCAAGAAAATCACAAAAAGCCAAGTAGAATAAGCTGTGAGAACCAATAAGCACTCTGAAAAAGCCAAATAAGCTAGTTTCCTAGCAAAAGCTTAACCAAAAGACTTGTAACCTTCTAGACTTGATATTAAGCTGAGAAAAATGAGTTCTATTACAAAAACCAAGTTGTTGCATGTACCAATAAGCAAAACAGATTCAATAAGCTATCAGACCAAGTTTGACCAAAAGTCAAACGCTGATAAGTGAAACTCAAACGCTGACAAGCACAAATTGGACGTTGACAGACTTAACGAAGTGTTTAAACTTGTTTTTCACCCTGCTGGTCAAGGTTTGAGTGCAAACCTTGTGAATCAAGTCCTACCAGTTGAGTATACTTGACAAGTTTTGGCACAATTAAGCCAATAAACCAGTAAGCTTATAAGCTATCAACAAATAAATCCAAATAGCCAATTAACCTCACAAGCAGCACACAAAGCAACAATCCTTACACTAAGAATAACAATGCAATCACCAAATGAGGTGGTCACTTTGCTGATGCAAATGACCACTTCAGCCAACTTTGATAAGCTATAACAAACACAATAAGCCACCAAATTCAACAACCAGATAACCAATAGATAGCTTATCACCTAAACTATTCCCAAAACTGGTTTCAGACCTTATATCCAAGTAACAAAGAAGTTATTGGATCTGATGTGTTTGACCAATCTCAAAAGCACTATTATCAGATTTTAGCAAAACTTCCAATCCTTTTTCCAAACTTTCAGAAACTTAACCAATGACTAAAACTTGTTCAAAATGACTTGTTTAGACTTCCCAAACCCTAAGAACCAAGGGTACAAGGCCACAAGGCCTTATGAATCAGTAATCCCAAACAATCCTTAATCCACCACTTTTCAAAGCAACTTGTGATTTTTAAACACAACCTACTGATTTTATCATTCAAACAGCTACACTAGGTGACAACTAACATAATCAAACACTAAAATCACAACCTCAAACACAAGAACACAAAATCAAGCTCAAAATTCAAAACAGACAAGATCAAATGATTTTTTAGAGGAATCTTAACAAGAGGTTATACTTGTCCTCCACAACATCCTAGGAGGACAAGCAATGCTCCTTGGACCTTGTTCAACAACTAGAACAAGACCAAGGTACTTCAACAAGAAAGATGGATGAATGCCTTGGTTGATGTTTCAAAGCAGAAACTCAAGGGCTTGATTTCTTCAACACAATGAACAAACAACCCAACCAAAGGCCCTAATTCCTTCACAAGCTTGGTGTCAACAAGCTTGCAATAGCTTATAGCTTTTGGTTAAGGATTTGTACACCAAAATAAGCAAATTCAGAAACCTCTTTTCAAACTTGAAAAGCCTTACCAAACATAAACGTCCTTGAACCAAATGATTCAAGCACACTTATAACAACAAAAGGAACTCAGAATCACCTTTAAACAACACCAACTTTCAAAAACATAAAAAGGAATTACAATTTTCTCAAAATACCAACTTTTATAAATTTTAAAAAGGAATTACAAGTTTAAAAGGTAAAACTGGAACAAAGGGACTCTCACAGGTTGATGTCTCCTTTTATAGGCAAATGCTAGCCTAACATTATTCATAAACCCTAGAAGTGAATTGCCAAAAGTGCCCTTGAGGTCTTCTAGATCATTTGATGGAATGAGCTGTCCAAATGCATCTTGGACGTTTATCTTAGCTTTGGGGTGAATCTAAGAGTCTTGGCTGTTGATCTTGACACGTGGCAATCCTTGGGGAATAAGTTGTCATGTGATGGGTGAAACGGTTTTGGGTGTGGGACCCTGTGGTGAGTGGAGGTTAAGGTTTTATGTGTGGGATAGGTTTCTGGGCGTGTGAATCAAGTGTGGGAATGGGTAATTGAAATTTACCCTTTGTTTTAAGTGGGATGGTAACTGGGTTGATGAATGGTAAACAGTAAAGGTTTTGATCCGATTTTGGGGGAAAGGTGTTTGTTTGGCGCAAATTCGTTTCAAATGTTTCACTTGCACAACTTTGGTCCTTGTTCTTTGGGAAAAATTGTATAACAAATTTTTCAGCCCACTTAAACATATTCCTTTGTTGTTTAAGTTTCCATCTTCACACTTTTGGCACAAAACTTTTCCAAAAAGATATCAAGGGTTGTTTTTGCCAAGTTTTTATTTTTGAAGGACTGATTTTGGACTTTATTGATCTTCAAAGGTCTTCAATAGATGTTTGCCTTCATGAGGGACCATAATTGACAAATTAGATTTGATGAGGGACTAATCTTGCCATTTCTTCAAAGTTGAAGGACCTTTTTGCAATTTTGACAAACTTAAGGGACCAAACTTGTAATTATGAATTCACAAGGGTTTTAAGTGTCATATCTTCATTGTTTGAGGATCAATCTTGTATGTCTTCAAGTCTTCAAGGGTAAATCTTGGATAATTCATGAACTAGGGCCCGGTTCTTTGTACGGCTTCGTTTCTCGTGTCCGTTTTTCCTTGTTTCTTGTGATCTTTTGTCTTTTTCACGATACCCATACCTAAATACACAAGTAGACAAACACAAGCATATATATGGTATTTTATGACATTTTTATGCATTTAAAGCCCGAAAAGAACGATGAGATCATGTATAAATGCCATCTCATCATTAACAAACAAGAAAAGGAAATAACACCCCTAACAATTGTAGGTGCATAAGGACAATCATTTAATCTCAGTACTAAACCCGAAGGTAAAATTAGATCAAAAGTTCCTACAGCTTCAACTGCTGCTTGTGCCCCATTGCCTACTTGCAGATATTGTTCCCCATATGACAGTTCCCTTTCCAAATTAAATCCCTGCAGCGTATTACAAATGTTAATGCTGCATCCCGTATCATATACCCATGAATTTAATTTGTATGTTAAATTGAACAATTCAATCATAAATAAAGTAACTGAAGCTGCAGCGCTCTGCTCAGACTTCTTCTTTATTTCTCGCAATTCTTCGAGGTAAAGAGGGCAATTCCTCTTCCAGTGACCACTTGCCTTACAATGTTGACAAGTCTAATCCTTTTGAGATTGACGCCTCTTAGCAAAATTCTGCTTGGGTTTCGAATAAGTCACAACTTGTTTTCCCTTATTACCCTTGCCTTTGCCTTTCTTCTTATTCGCTTGCGGTTTTGGCTTACTCACTCTACCATTTTGTATGGTTAGTACAAAAGGCGTAGCGGTAGATGCCTTGTCTTTCAACCCCTTTTCATAGTCAATGAGCATTGCATGCAAATCAATAACTGTCTTCCCCGTGCAATGCATATTATAGTTTCTAACGAAATCATTGAAATCCTTGTTAAGTGACCTGTAGAAACTAGAAGGGGGGGGGGGGGGGGGGGTTGAATAGTTTCTCATCGGTTTATCTCCTAATTAAAATTCCTCTCAATTAGGTGAGTGCATAAAACTATCTTTTACTTGAAAGCTAGTTGCATAATGATTAGGTTCAATTCTAATGCATTAACAATGTATAGTAAGTGTAGTGATAATGAATGTAAGTAAAGAGTAAGGAAAGAAACAACCTAGTAGGAAGACACCAAGATTTATAGTGGTTCGGCAACGAGGCTCTATCCTCGTTCCTACTCCACTCCTCGAGTACACCTTACTCGAGATTTCCACTATATCCACAAGCTCCCTTCTTGGCGGAGAAAACCTTACAACGTCGCTTACATTATTTTTCGACACTAAGATAAATGTCGAGACCTAATCTTAGCTAGGACCAATCTACACAACGTCGCCCACTTCACTCTTTTACGACACAAGGCTAGATGTCGAGTTCTAATCTAAAGGTAGAACCAATCTTCACAACGTTGCCTACTTCATCATTTTCCGACACAAGGCTAGATGTCGAGTTCTAATCCAAAGCTAGAACCAATCTTCACGACTCTTCACTTTGAAGCTAAGTGAGAACTTCACACAACACGACTACATATCACTTTATAGTTTAGTGAGAACTCACAAGACACAACCACGTCACTTTATTGTTTAGTGAGAACTCACAAGACACAACCACATAACTTTATAGTTTAGTGAGAACTCACAAGACACAACCACATCACTTTATAGTTTAGTGACAACTCACAAGACACAACCACATCACTTTATAGTTTAGTGTGACATCCCGGGTAGGGTCAAAATATGCGGAAATATCCACGGAGATGTCACAAGGGTGGATCGATAGCATATAGTCCATAGAGCATAAGATAAAGAGTTAGTCAAATCAGGTTACATGTTTATTTAAATAAATAAATAAAAATTGTCTTAAACACGACAAAAGGTGATTGTTTTTGTTTCCCAAATAGAGCCCCTGACGAGTCCTATGATGCAGAATTCTAAGATGCTGGAGACCATGCACACACCACGTACTAACTTCATATTCCTGTGCAAAACATACTAACGGGGGTCAACATAAAGTTGGTGAATTTACAGATTTTAACAATTAATTAGTTTGGACATACAATAATCATAGAAGTAATAATGCACAAAGCATTCTACTAAAATGTAAATAACATTTGTTTATTATTAGAAACTGTAGCTTAACCCCATAGTCCTCAACAGATGAGGACGTAGTGTCTTACAAAAAGACACCCATTCTAGTTCCAACATGGTATACGTCTGTTGCCCCGGCCAAGGCACAGTGAGCATGACTCACCCAGACGGGGATGGTCAATCCCTAATAGATCTATTTATAACATTCGGGCGATTTACAACAATTTAATAGTTTCAATAATAATCAATCATAATCAAGTTTATACAATCCAGTTATGTCTAATATATGTTTGCATATTTTCTTTCCCAAAAGGGTAAGTTTATCAAAGTTTATATGGGGCTGTAAACTCACCTCGGAGTAGGCAATTGCTTGTTTAACACGGATATCCAATTAAAGCTCACACCAAAGTTATGCCTAATCAGATAGTACAATCTTAATAGATATTACAAAGAACATATATGTATGCTTATACAGATTTTATTCAGTTCATTTATGCTATGGTATTTATCTAAATAACCGTAGTTCAAGTAGCATCAATATTCATTTAAACTTATTTATATAAGTTTCATTTCTAGGTAAACATAAAATGTTTAACTATTAATATTAGTTAGCATACATGTATTTATAGTAACCATTTAACTTACAATTAAGTTTTACATTTAAGTAAACATAAAAGAAAATGTTTCACTTAAAATATTAATCTATGTTTATAGTACTTGTATAGATAACATCGAATTAAATTTATAACCAAGTTCTATATTTAAGTAAATATAAGGGGTTTTACTTATAATATATTTACGTAGTAACATTCAATTTAATTAACGTTCATATAATTTTATTTCTTAAAAGTATATGAGTACATGTATTAATAACAGATATTCATCTTGTCTATACAATTTATTTTGTAAAGCAAATATAAATAAATATTTCATTTTAAAATATATATATATATATATATATATATATATATATATATATATATATATATATATATAATTTTATTTAACTATAATGTTTTCATAAATTATTTAATATTTATAAAATAATTTATTTATCACAAACGTAAGTTTATACATTAACCCTTATGATCTAGACTTTTAATTATGTTTTATTATAATTAAAATAGCTTTTAAGGTTAGGGCTTGTCAATGTTTCGGAACATGGCAAAACTAGTCCCTCCATATTTTTAAACAAGTAAACTTTCGGATTATTACACATTTGGTACTTAGGGCTTGTTTAAGTTTCGGCTTATGGCAGATTTAGTCCCCCTAGTTTTATCTAGGTTTAGTAACGTTACTAAAATTACAAAAACAGCCCGTAGGGCTTCTTTAAGTTTCGGCAAATTACAAAAATAGTCCTTAGGGTTTTAAAATGACAAAATAACTTTTAGAAACTTCCCAAAATGGTCCCTAGGGTTTAATTTGCCACGGATAATAATTATTAAACCCTAGAGTTTTGGATATTTACATTTTCAGTCCTTGTGCTTACTAGTTTATCAAAACAAGTTTCATAAGTTACGGTTTTAGTCCTTAAGTTTTATAAATTGTCATTTTCATCCAAAAAGTTTTTATAAGTTATATTTTTATTATAAAAACTTTTATTTAACATTCAAAATAGTATATGGGCTCATTAAATGGGCTAAACATCTAATGGACTATTTTAGTGGGCTTAACTATATCTCAAGTCCACTAGTTTATTTAAATGGGCCTTTAAATCATTTATTGGGCTTAACTATATTTTTAAGTCCTTTAATTAGTTAAATGGGCCTAAGTGTAATCTTAAGTCTATTAAATTACTAGGATTTATTTAAATGGGCTTTATTGGGTCCATTTAGTTTTAGATTAACATTTTATGGGCTTAATAGTCCATTAACACTACTTTACATTTTATGTAAGTTTTAACTTAGGATATTCTTATAAGCTTATTATGAGCTTGTTAATATTTAGTTTTAAATCTACATAGATGAATAAAACTTAAAATTTATTTTATGTGTTACACCAAATTAGATCTAGGTGTGTTATAAGGTTACAAGTAGGTCATAAGCCTTAATAGGAGCTTATGTCCCATGGATTATGTTATTTATAGCATATTAAGATAAGTCAAGTCTCATTTTAAGGGTGCATGTAGTTTATAAGTGTTACAAAAATAGATCTAACAATGTACACATCAAGAAAATAAGTCACAAGTCCAAAATAAGATCTAAACTATGTCTAGACCTAAAAATCAAACATAGATCCATGTATACTCATATATAGCTCACGGCTATATTTTTAGATCTTGGTATTCCCAAGATGAACACTTAGCTAATTTTATGTCTTGTAAATAGTTGCAAAATATAATCATGATTATCTAGGTGACATGCATGTTTCCAAGGTTCCCATTTTACCAAGGTGACTACATATAGCCCACAGCTATATTGTCTCTTCCCAAGGTTCCCAAAAGATTTTATAAACTTGCTTTTATGTTTAACATACTCAAGTTAGTTTTTGCCACTAGATTTATGGTTTATATAGTGACATGCATGTACATCTAACCCATTTAGGGACATATGTAACCCACGGCTACTTGTATTCCATAAGTTATCTTTGTGATTTTTAATAGTCCGTTTAACATATATCATTTCACATTCCATCATTTAAACTTAACACATAATTCACATATACATTAACTATGTATGCCGTGACCTTTAAGGTCATGGTCTTCAAGATTTTTAAGTTGCATAAGTTTATTTCATGAGATCTATGGTTATTGGTTAACCAAAGTCCCATAAATAAGATTTATAACCCATGCAATGTTTAGATTTATAAATGTTGGGTCAAAAAGTTGATGTGACAGAAACTCAAAAACGAAGAAAACATGAAGATTTTGTCTAAGCGTTGTCAAGAGCAATTTAGGCGTTGACAAGAACAAATGAAGCATTGTTGGCTCAAGAGTTGTCGTGTACAATCTAAGCATTGTCACATGCAATTCAAGAGTTGATAGAATTGTAGAAAAGAAGCTTATAGAAGATTCTATTTGGATATATATGCAGGATATATTCTGTATATGTTTATCTAAATAGAAGATTTACTTGTTTATTTTTTTTTATCTCTTGTAAACCCTAATCCTTATACTATAAAAGGAACCAAGGGTCTTAGGTTTTAATCATCAATTCATTCACAATGTAAACCTAAAGTGTCTTCGTGTTCTAGGCGTGGGATTCAATGTATACACGTCTAGAGGTTACTTGTAATCGTTTAGTGCAAGTAATCGTTTGGAATAAAGTAATCGTTGGAAGTAAACATCTTGTTTATGTGTCTTGTTCAATTCCGCTATGTTTATCATATGAATAAGATGCATATCCTAGTAAGCTTAATCCTAGTATGCAACTTATTTTTATGTGGTGATATGTTTTACAAGAAATCTTACTTTAAGGGGAAGCTTGTTTCATTCATGAAAGATCAAGATTTGAAGATTGGTTTTGTCATCATCAAATAGGGGAAGATTGTTGGGAATTAATTTGATGAGACAAATCAAGAATAATGAAACAAGAAGGACTTATATGCAATTATCAAGATTTACAAGAATATGGAGCCCTTTCATACAACAAGGAGGACTTATTAGCAAAAGATGGAGAGACTCCTAGTGTAATTAGATTTCTTGTAAAGAGGGTTATGTGTAGTATATAAACACACACCCTGCATAGGTTAATTCATTCAATTTTCACAATGTAACCTACAGTAATGTTCGATCTCTAGGTGTGGGATTCAATGTATACACACCTAGAGTTGTTTGTGTTAATCTTTAATACAAGCACTTTGGGAGAATTCATCTTGTTAACATCTTGTTCTTATTAATGTTCTATTCCGCTATGTTTTATACATATGAACATTGATAATCCTAGATAGAATGGTTCTTAACCATTGAGTCTAACGATCATAGGACTCCACACATTTTTATTCTTATGTGGGCAATCAAAGTCGATCTCCATCCGGATTACCTTCAAGCACCTGAGATAAAAACATGCAAAAATCATATCAGCGAATGCCAAGTGAATTCATAGTGTTTAATAAAACCGTTATATAAAACAATCGTTGAAATCAGAACACAAGTATAATATCATAAGTAAGTCCCCGTATTGCTAGTCAAGCAATATATAAATCAAGCATACATCTTAAACCGTCCATGAGACCGTAGCCTCAATATTACCATTATAGGCAATATTATTATCTTTATTCGTATCTTTATTAAATCGTATTGGAATACATTTGGATTATTATAAGCCGCATGACATTGTTACCTTACTATCACAAACAACGGGCCGCGAACCCGACAAACAATTTGCCCATCTAAGTTAGCGTGTCGTCACAAAAATCACGCTATGTAAATCTGCTCATACATAAATTCGCTTACCAATCAATGTGGAACGACGTGGATCAACCGTCAAGGCACGAACTGGGGTGATCGTCCCCAAATAGTACTATCATATGCATAAGCGTCTACCAAATCCCGGTAGTTCACAATTCATGCTAATGGGACTTTAAGTGACATAACCTAACTACTAATAATCCTTTTTATCTCGTTTATTGGGTCATAGCATCATTCGGGTCCATATCATTAAGCATACTATCGGGACTACTTGTGTTCTATTTTATCAAAAACTAGCATGTTATCTCCCTCGCGGGTTTACAAATCATTTTATAAAACATTTAAAAGAGTGCGAGGCTATGAACTCACGTTGATAATGAAAGGCGGATTATCGGCTACGGGCGTGCTTCGGTCACGGAAACCTATATAAATAATAATCGGTCTTAGACTTTTGTCCAACGACTTTATCAAAATAACAAGTATACATATGATGATTTTATACATATGATGATGATCAAGTGGGTTTATATATTCTTATTTACTCATTTTAGTGTTTATGTATTGGTAACTTTTTACTAGTTTACTAGTTTTACATATTTACATGTTTTAGGTCCAATAAGCCTATTATAAGTCCATTAACTTGTATTAATCCATTTTATACCTTTATTATCAGTATTATACTTTTACATGTTGGGCTCAAGTGGGTTAAGCCCAATAAGTAATTTTTATAAGTGTTTAGCCCATTTAGTTGGATTATTAGTTCAATGATGCTAACTTAGCTCGTTTATGTCCGTATGTTATATAGTTCGGGTTTTATCGGTTTTTACTTGTATTAGGTACTTATATATCCGTATATGATTTTTAAAAAGTTTACATTAGACGGGTCCAATCGTCTAAGTTTTAATTGGCGAAAAACGTTAATTTTACGGTAATAGCCGAAAAGACGTAAAAATCATGTTTATAGTTTTTATAACTTATAAAACTTTACCAAACTACCATTTTTATAAAATGTCCATTTATTTAACCTTATACATATTTATATAAATGAAATATATAAGTTAGTGGGTTTTAATTTACATTTTATACTATAGTATTTTGAGTGCTTATATAATACTATTAAACTTTAATTTCACAAAAATCTGTTTTTTAGTTTTATCTTCACCATTTTTATTATATCTTGAGTTCTATAAGGATATAGAAGCTCATTTTTGGATGGAATAAACTTCATATTATGTGCTACAAATAAGTTAGCTATAGCTACTGCTCAATCCATGTCTAAGTATCCTTAACAGTCCCTACAAAACAGACTATTCAGATTGGTATACTATTTTTGTTTTGATCATATCTCACTCATTTTGATGATTCCATTGCATGGCCAACTCTCACATGTGTATGACATCTAATACTTACTGTAAATTGATTCCACCATGCAATTTTATCAGTTTATAACTTGGTTACTTACTGTTTTTATACAGCCAACATTTTAAGCATGATTTTAATATTGTTACTTATGGTTTTTCATCTTTTTAATCATATTTATCAACACTTGATCCCCACACAACATTTTTATCATCATATATTCATCATATACATATAAAATAAGAAATAAAATACATTTTATCTTTACAAAAATAACAAGAGAAATGGAAAGGATGATCTTCTTTACCAACCAAGATTATATCTTGTTTTTGGATGACCATAACTTGATGAACACCAAATATATCTCCAAGATCATCAACCATCAAGATTGTTTGTTGAGAAATTAGCCCTAGGGCACAAGCAAATCACCTTATTTGATGTTAATATGGCCACCAATCAATCAAGGCTTCAAGGTTTCTCCATAATATGAATAGATAACATAAGATTTGTGGCTTGAATTGATCAAAAGGGGTGTTTGATGGTGGATATGGGACGGAAAAGGGAGGAGTGGGAGAGATTTTGTGAGTTGTTTTGCATGTGTGAAATGGAAGCAAATGGTAAGTTAAGTGGTTTTGTGGTTTAGTGGAAACTTGTAGCTTACATGTTAAGCTTATGCTTACATGTGTAAGCTAGTTGTTACAAGGGTGCCACATCAAGGGATGTGGTGTCCCATTTTGGTCGTCCCTTTGTAGTAGGGTGGGATAAACTTGTTTTGTCCCATCCCGCTAATTTACGGGTATTCCTCGATTCTAGTTTCTTCGATTTGCGTGCCCTCGGGTCGTTTTACGAAAAAACGTTTTTATAAATTATGAATCAACGGCACAAAACGAATCTAATAAAAATTGTCTCATCAAAAACAGTGTTCAAAAACGTAAATATGTAATCCTAAGGTTTCCGGTTTAGTCGTAAAGGACGCTAAATTATGCACGTAAGCTCAAATTTAAATCCGTAAATTGTGAGTTCATCAACCAACATAATAATAAGTTTCAAAATATTATACGAGAAAATAATTCACTACCTGAAAATGTTAGATTGTCACATAAGTGACGATGTAGACTTTATTTTATTGATGATTAATAAAAAACGATTTTAGTTTATGTTTTGCTTCGAATAAAATATATTTGTGAAAATTTGAGATTTTGATATGATAGACTAATTGAATGCAAATAGTGCCAAATGAAATTTGTAACGAAAGTAAAACTGTGCCAAATGTTTTTTTGGCAAAGCAGATAAAGAAGTTCCAAATACGGTTGGAACAAAAAACAGAAACCATGCCAAATACGTTTGTCACGGTAGCTAGAACCGTCCTAAATAAATTTGGCACGCCAGATAAAAACTGAACCAAATACGGATTTGGAACGGGAAACGAATTGGTACCAAACACGCATTTAGCACGGGATATAAAAGTGTGACAAATTCTCATTCGGAACGAAAATTTGTTAGCCGTTCCAAATACATCACTCGTGGCACCCTAAAGTTAAACCGTCCCAAGGACCTGCCAAATACTATTTAGCATGCTTTTAACCCGACCCAAATGTATTTGGCACCCTCATATTTAGGATGGAGCCAAAAGCGTCCCAAAGCCATGCCAAATAGCATTTGGCATGGTTTTTTGAGTATTTGGCACGATTTTCTACCGTCATAAATACCCGTTTTTCTTGTAGTACATCATTACTAGCACCTTGTTGTGATTGTTCCAGTGCTAGCATCAGTACTTAGTCAGCATTCAGCTTCGTTCACATTCTACTCCATATTTCCTAAGGACTTCTAATAATCTATTGGATTGTCCCTGGGAAGATCCCTCAGGTTTTGGTTGGATCATAGGACTTAAACCTAACCACCCGTTTGACACCAATAACGTCGTAAATTAAAGATGTTGTGGGTATTTGATCGTAACCATAAGTGCTTGAGTCTTTAGATCACATTTTAATCACATTTTCTCCCCTATCTCTAATATATAAAATCGTTTGATATTAGAGATACCAAATTTGATTAAAATATATTATGAAAAATAGTCTTGAAAAACGTTCGGGAGAAAAATGTGCCAAACTTAGCATGAGTTTTAAACGCTCCCCCAAAAAATTTGATCCAATTGAATTGTCATTGTGAGGATGTGATCCACATTTCACTTTTTGAGGATAGGAGTTGTTGAGCACACAATTTTTGAATGATTTTGAATAATCATTGAGAAATCCTTGAAAAAATTGTATTCAACGCTTTTTGAAAAACTCTTTTTCTTTTTGGCGAAAAAGTTTTTCTAAAGCATAAACTTTAGTTCATAGACTTTGAATGTCTTGACAAATCGACTCAAGTGTAAGAAGATTTAACTTCTTTTTCTGAGGGTAAGCACACTAACTCGTACACTCCCCCGTGAATATAAATACGGGTTACAATCTGAAAGTGATTACAAGCCATTGTGTTGAGCTTAAAATGTTGAATGTTTTGTGACAAGCTCAACCCAAGATAGATTGCTCTACCTGTTGTGTGGAAAAATTGTCCAAAATAGACATTTTCCTTTATAAAAAAAATAGAAATGACATGTTTTGAAAAATATTTACAACTTTCATTCGAGCTTTATGTACACACCCTTGTCGTTATTGAGCGACATTTCTAGGCACGTCCATATTATCGATACTGAAAGACATGTCGCGAAGAATATTTTTGGATTTTCAAAGATTTTTAATTTTGTATTTTGCTTTTTCATTAATATTTACATGTAGATGTTTGATAGGTGAATCAAGCAGGCTTCTTTGCCAGAATCTCCAGTTCTGCTGGAATCAAACATCTCATACCAATTTGCCTAACGAGATATGCAAACCTCTCTTTCGAAAGAGCTTTTGTAAACAAGTCAGCTAATTGGTAATCAGTTCCAACAAAGTATAGTTCAACAATACCCCTTTCAACTTGTTCCTTAATGAAGTGATATCTGACATCAATGTGCTTCGTGCGGGAATGCTGTATCGGATGACAGGAGATGGCTATGGTGGACTTTGAGTCAGAATACATAGGTACTTTATCAAAGTGGAAGCCATAATCCGTGAGTTTTGTTCTCATCCAAAGAACTTGAGCACAACACGCAGATAGAGACACATACTTCGCTTCGGCTGATGACAGTGACGTGCAATCATGCTTCTTGGAAGACCATCCCACGAGCTTATCTTGACCTAGAAATTGTGCACCACGAGAAGTACTTTTTTGTGTATCACGACACCCTGCATGATCAAAATCTGAATAGGCCGTTAGAAAGAAACCGGTTTCCCTCGGATACCAGAGTCCCATGTGAATGGTATTCTTATGGTACCGAAAGATCCGTTTAACCTCCTTGAGGTGATTTTCAGTGGGTCGTGCTTGATATCGTGCACAATAACACGTAGTGTGGGTTTTCTATTTACTATGATCTGGTGGTCTTGGTGGGTGGTGGTAAATAATGGCAGCCATTGATGAGTTTAGAGAGAGGGTTGTGTGTGTAAAGAGAAAGGAAAAATGTATTCAAATGAAAAATGGGAAAAACACAATCAACAACCCATCCTTGGAAGCCTTAGAGGGGTATATATAGTCACTCACGCATACATACTATACATCGTTTCCTAGTCTAGTCCTTGCGTGAGTGACTATGATAACTAATGGGAATTCTTAAATGTCGTCACATAAAGTAAATTTCCAACAATCTTCCCCCATGGGACGACGTGTAGAATTCCTTACAATATTTTTACTAACAAGTACATAATGATTAAGAACAAGAGCTTTCATGAAGCGTCTAATGCTGATGATGTCTTCTGAGGCCTTTGACTTCAAGTCTTCACTTCAAAACGACTCATCTTTATAGTAACTTGTAGTAGAAATACTGTAACGGCACGAGCTAACTAATCTATATACTTCTGGTTAAGGAGAAACTTCTGAATTAACTTCCCCCTAATTCATGGCACATCTTCTTGATGTCGAAGCTTTTTAATAGCTTCCCCCTAAACCGACAATCCTCATAAGCAGTTTCAAAGCTTTCAATAAAGCTTAGAATGATTAAGCGCACAACAAAATTCAACAAGCAAACCTCATCATATGAAATGATAATGTTGCTATGAGAGATTGAAAGTTTGGGTCACACCAAGTAGATCAAAAACGTCTCTTCTCACGCTTGAATAATTCTTTTGAATTTTTCTTCCCCCTGAAAGTTCAAGTTATGCATACTAGAAAGAATCAAGACGTTTCTTCCCCCACGTAATTGAAGAAAGTAAACCAATCCCATGTATGAAGCTCAAATACTGAAGTAGACACTTTATCCCATTCATGAAGTTGACATCGTACCACCAGAGTCAATTAAGTCCTGGAAATGAACATATCTTCTTCCGGAGATGCACCAGAGTTATTTAAGTCCCAGAAGTGCATATCTCTCTCCATATAGGATAATGATGATGAATAATTGCAACATTAAAACAATTAAACATCGAACAATAGTGTACCGTTTAGAGACTGATAACGCCACGAGTTAAAACACTGATTTTCTTTGTGGTTATGACAATTGTCTTCCCGGAAAGTCTTCAAATCAAAAGAAGGTATGAAGTTCATCACGTGTACTCGTTGTGCGTTCAATATGTCTTCTTCTTCCCCCTTGATGGTTTCGAAACCTCGGAACCAGCAATAAATCGTACGCACATGAACCTGAAAATCTCGAGAGAATAACAAATAAGCTTAATTATATTCGGAGAGAATCAGTTGTTGATCAAAATTCTCTACTCATAAACTCTCCATGGCTATCTTTACCAACCCCCTTGTAGGCAATTTGAAATGACCACTGATAGAATAAGCCAGATATACCAAACGTGAAACTGAATAAGAGTTCATCGACCTTGTGACTTAAGCTTGCACAATTGTTGAATGAAGAACGGTGGAGAAATCTCTAAGTACCCTATACATTACTAGAGAAGTATATAAGCACGACACCTCTTGAAATTATCCACATCGACTATGCGTGTGACACTGAGTACAACAACGTAGCTCCTTTAAGTGATAGTTATCCAAGTGATCAACCAACCATCCCCGAACCCGAAAACTAGATAAACAAGTCTTCATTCTAAGATTAAGCACGAGCAAGTTATCTTTCAAAGATAAAATAAGTACACGCCTTCAAAAAATCCGTCTTCAATTTCAAATAATAATACCCGATCAAAAAATCCGTAGCCACTAAAAATATAGCCATTTTCTTTGTCTCGTCAAATAAATCTTGTCACGTTGTCTCTTCACTTTTATCACTTTGTCTCGTCACTATTTCGATACAAAGCCCATTCCCAAGTAAATCATTAACTAACAAATTTGGCCAAATTTATCCATGGTATCCATAAGCAAATTTACTAATAAAACTACTAGTAGATTTCGGATACAAACATTTGCCATATTCGATAGTGACTATTAACACTGACCTATTCAAAAATAAGTCTCGACTTTCCATTATATTAGAACTCACGGCCCACCTTCATATAATACTTCAACGTGACCCACCTCTCTTTGTGTCACACTCGGATAATTAATTTTGAGTAAATGCAATATAGGCCCATGTTAGTTAGAATACCCGATCCAAAAGAAAAGATATAACTAACCATCATACCTAATTTAAAGTAACCCTAAATCACTTTTAGCAATTACAACACCTCCATCTCACTTAGTATACTCCGCCCACTTTTCACAGCCACCAAACTTAATCTTACGCCCCTCTCATCTTTCCCCCTTGATCTCATCTAATATCATCACAAAATAAATCAGCATTTACACGAAATGCCCCAATCATTCCTTTTCTTTCGATGCACCCAAAGCAACACCCCAAAAATCAAATCTATTTCTTCATATTAGATTATCCAAGAATAGATTGATCTTTATAAGAACAAAGTATTGTATCATTAACCTATTATCATCACATCGACGAAAAGAACGATCCCCTTGTATTCGTTACATATGAATGAAAATCGTGAGAAGACATCAGCTTCAAGATCCTCAAGGGTCTCAGGTAGGTTAATATTTTTGAGTGCATGTTTGATAGTCAATCGAATAAGAGGAGAACGGATAACATAGTTGTTATACGGTTTCCTTTATGTTCGAAAATTAAATGATGGTTTAATCCATTACATTGATTGATGATGCATGTTTGTTTAATTTATATACTCGAAACAGTGAAAGGATTTTAACATAATTGTTATTAATCCTTTCATTATTTTCTAAAAGCAACCAAGGGGTATACCCAACAGAGAGATCAGTGATGATGTATGTATTTTCATAAATAGATCTTTAAAAATCTCAACATCCAAGTTATGTCGCGAAAAAGTAATCTGAGATCTATATATTTTCTGTTTTTATGATTTTTGTTAGATTCGAGTTTGATGAAAGAGTCAGTCGTAGATGGGATTAGGTGTCAACGGGTTTAGGTTAGTGCTTGGTGTTGTGGAGTTAAAAGGTGGTGGCATGTTGGTTCTGGTCAAGTCTTGGTTTTCGGGTTTTGTTAAACTATCGCAATGTTTTCTTTTAAAAATAGAGTCATCGTAATGTTTTTTTAGCCATCGTAATGTTCAGAGTTATATATCGCAATGTCATCGCAATACCATCGCAATGTGCATCGCAATGCCATCGTAATGTGCATCGCAATGCCATCGCAATGTGCATCACAATGTGTCATCGCAATGATGCATCGGAATGTGTCATCGCAATGTCTGAAATCTTATCCATACGTCCTTTCCGGATTTTCAGGATCTGGGCTTTTTTGGGCTCATATCTTATCTTCATCTTCAAAAATATTAGAAAACCCAAAAATGATGATACCAGTGGTGAAACCAATGATAAAACACGATATACCAGTGAAAAAGTTATGGGATCGAGACTGAAAATGGACATCATATGTGTGAAAATGAACATCACATATGAAAACTAATGAGAAAAACGAAAACATGAGACTAATGAACCCATGACAGAGAACTGCGACAAAAAAAACAACCATCGTGACATTAAAAAATTGACAGATTTGAGACACGAAACAAGAAAAATGATTTTAGACCACCAAATCAGTAACAAGAAAACATGCCGATCCAAGGATTGAACCGTAACTCTGATGCCAATTGTAGGTTTGCTATTTACTATGATCTGGTGGTCTTGGTGGGTGGTGGTAAATGATGGCAGTCACTGATGAGTTTAGAGAGAGGGTTGTGTGTGTAAAGAGAAAGGAAAAACGTATTCAAATGAACAATGGGAAAAACACAACCAATAACCCCTCCTTGGAAGCCTTGGAGGGGTATATATAGTCACTCACGCATACATACTATACATCATTTCCTAGTCTAGTCCTTGCGTGAGTGACTATGATAAATAATGGGAATTCTTAAATGTCGATACATAAAGTGAATTTCCAACACGTAGCATGTGATATATCTGGTCGGCTTGCTGTTAAGTACATAAGGGAGCCGATCATGGAACGATATCTCATTTGATCTATGGCATCTCCCTCTAAATCAGCATCTAGGGATGCGGTTGATAATGGTGTCCCAACGTGGTCAAATGAGGTTATACCATGCTTTTTGATTATCTCTTGACAATACTTAGCTTGGTTGATAAAGATACCACTTGGGGATTGGTGAACTTGAATTCCTAGAAAGAATTTTAGTTCGCCCATCATTGACATTTCAAATTTGTTGTGCATTACTTTTTCAAACCATTTTGAAAGTTTTGGGTTTGTAGACCCAAAAATAATGTCATCAACATAAATCTGCACAAGCAAAAATGTCATCCCCATATTTATAAGTAAAAAAAGTTAGATCGATGGAACCTTTTGAGAAACCTTTCGATACCAGAAATTTCGACAGCTCATCATACCACGCCCTTGGAGCTTGCTTGAGTCCATATAGTGCTTTGTGGAGAGGATACACCTTGTCAGGATAATGAGGATTTACGAATCCTTCCGGCTGTGTAACATAGACTTCTTCCTTCAAAGGACCGTTAAGAAACGCCATCTTTACGTCCATTTGATAAACGATGAATCCTTTATGTTCAGCATAAGCAAGGAAAATCTTGACCGCTTCCATACGAGCTACTGGTGCAAATGATTCTTCAAAATCAATACCCTCTTTCTGGCCATACCCTTTAGCCACTAGCCTAGATTTATTCTTGATGATTGTGTTCTCTTCATCCATCTTGTTTTTCCGGATCTATCGAAGATGTAATGGTGTTACATCGTATGGTCTATCAACAAGTTCCCAGACTTTAAGTCTTTCAAATTGTTGAAGTTCATCCGTCATCGATTCAAGCGTGATATGCTAATGCTTCTTTGATATTTGTTGGTTCAGCTATACTCACGGCGAGTGCGAACATACAAACATCACCATCGGTTTCAAGCTGTCGTCTTGTACGAACGATCTGTGAAGGGTTTCCAATTACTTGAACCAAAGGATGATCTCGGGTCCAATGATGTGTTGAAGGATGTCGTTGATAGAACGTATGCATATTTGACAGATCAACATGGCGAGTAGAAGACTCTCCAGTTTCGTGTACCGGTGTACTGAATGGGTTGATAAATTCGTCTTCGTCATTTAATGTATTGTCTTCTTGATTTGTGTTCTCTGGAGCAATGACAGTAGTTGTGGATGTTGTAGGAGCGGTTGTTGATGTGATATTCTGAGGAGGTAAATCTGCAACAACCCGTGTTGAAGTAGATGAAGTTGTATCCTTTTGTTGACGATGATCGGTATCGTCATTCTTATCATGAGTGATAGCGGAAGGCTTTGATACAACATGTTTCTCCCCCGTGAAATATTCATCATACATTGGTCCATATAACATTTCTAACTCTTCGATTGTCGTGTTGACTGTCATATCTGCTCTTGGAACATTTCCTTGAACCAGCTTTGAACTTGACGGTTCATCTATGGTCTTGAGTTCCGAGTTTCGTGCGGTTGTGAACGGAAGTCGTTTGTCGTTGTGTATCGGGACTTAAACTGTTTTGTTCAAGTTCCATTTCTTGTAATTCATCAAATCGGATATGAATAGTCTCGACTATCAATTTTGTTCTCTTGTTGTAAACTATATGTCCCTTAGACTGAGTTGCATATCCCACTAGAATACATGCATCACCTTTCTCTTTCATCTTATCCAAATTTTCACCTTCTCGTATAATGTAACAAGTACATCCAAAAACGTGAAGGTGTTTGAGTGAAGGTTTTTGATAAGTGTGAAAACACTCATCAATAATGATCCAGAAACCACTCAAAACACAATCAAATACATAATATTTAACTGAAAATTATCAGAATCACGTTGGTATTTTTGTTTCATGTGTTTTCAGGTAAAAAGATGCATTTTGGAACAAAGAAGCGTTTTCAAGGGATTTATATCACAAAAGACGAAGAAAAGGACGATAAAGCTTTTGAGGACCTTACTTGCCGTTATTTCAAAGATCAAGGGCTCAAGTTGCAACTTTTGACAAAATGAAGGATGAAAGGAATTTACTTAAAAAGTTTATTAACATTTAGAAAGAAAGATGAAAAAGAAAGGACCAAAAGGCAAAATAAGAAGAAAGTAATATTTACTTTGGTCAATTTGACCAAACCGGTCAAAACACATTAACACACAAACACGTCTTCTTCAACCATCGAAGAGAGAGAAAGAAAGATGAGACGGTTTATATCTTCTTTCCATCTCAAACCTGCAAACAATAATCAAAGACGATCTAGAAAGATTCAAGCAAAGCCTTCAATAGCAAAAATGATCACCTTTCTTTCCTCTACATGGTGGTACCACTTAATTAGATCAAGATTCAATGGAGAAGAAATCCCCAAATGTGAAGATGATGAAGAACGAGTTTGATTCAACCTCGTATTTTCCACGTGGCGCAACTGGATTGGCCAAGACACGTCATTGAAGTCACCATCTCCTCTTCTCGACGGCTATATAAAGAAGACGAAGACTCATTTGCAAATGGTTAGCTTAGGTGTAGTTTACACATAGCTGTAGGTAGGAGTAGTTAATCTTTTTAGTTAAGTCAGTTAGTTGTTACTTTCAGTTCAAAGATTAGTTAGATTCTTGTTAAACTTGTAACCACTTTTCTCCATTAATGGAATACTTCTATTTTCTTTAAAGCTTTGCTGTTATAATCATTCAGTTTTCTTATAATCTGCTTTGTTCATCTTAATACTGTTACTCTAAACGTTTTGAATTTGTCAACTTGAGTTTGATTTTGGATTTAATTTCAGTTCGATATAAGGTGTATCGAGTTCTGTTTGGATTTCAGTTTTCACAAGCCAGAGGTTCAAAAGCTCTATTTTGACCATAGTTCTTGTTTTTAGCAAGTTTCTTTTGAAATGTTAATATTCATTCTTAATTCGAATCAGTGAGGAGTTTAGTGGTTATTTCAGTTGATAAATAGTTACACTTTCAGTTTTCAGTTAGAAAAATATGTTTTGATCATTTGTTTCTTATAATCAGTCAGTAAGTTGTTTCTTTTAAGCTTTTAGTTTGTAGGATCGTGAGTTTTTGACAGTTTGCTTATGGTTTAATCAGCTTAAAGTTTTCGTAGTTGTAAAAAAAAGGGAATAGATTAGTGTTCACAGCTTTAAGTAAAATTAGCTTATTAGATCAACTTACTTTCAGTTAAATAATTGAATTACTTTCAGTCAAAACTTCAGTTCGTTTTCTGTTAAGAGTTCTTGTTAGTCAGTTGAAACCAGATTTCCTTGACTACCATTGAAGCTTGTAGATTTAAATCTTTTTCTTTTTCTTATCAAGCTCTGTTTTTGAAAGTTCATACTTAATTCAGTTTAATTTCAGTAAAGATAGTTAAGACTACAAGTTTCATCCAGTTTTTGTGAAGGTTTCAGTTTCAGACTTACTGTTTGATTAACAGAATATGTAGTGTAGTGTTTGTTCATGATTCTTTTCAGGTTAATTCAGCTTTGCAGTTCGTAGCCCAAGGAGATGTAGACAAGAGATAGCAGATAGCAAGTATTCGTCTACAAAGGACTGGCCTTGATGTCGCAGGTTTGCAGTTACGGTGGCAGACCTGTTGCTGATTTCCATGGAGTGATTATCGCAGTAGGTTTGGAGTTGGTTGATCCTTGTAGCTGTTAAGAGATGAAGATTAGTAGTGTGAAGATTAGTTGTATAGTCCAGTAGTCGAAGTCGAACGACGTTAATGGTTGCTTGAAATAAGCTAGCTCAGCGCTAAGCTTCGACAACAACGGGCTGTTTTCGGATGCACAGGTTAAGCGCGTGTTCTGTTTCTGTATTCTTAGTATAAATTTTCTAGTTGTTAATAGTAGTGTAGAACATTGTGTAATCTGCTTGTAGTGTTAGTTGTGTGCATGTTTAATACCTGTATTCGCTCAATTCTCGATTTCGAGTCTTTTAGCTCTCTAAAATTTGATTTCTGCATTATATAGGGTGTTTGGCATTAGTTTCTCATTGCAAATATTGTAGCATTTAGGTTATAAGTGTTACTGTGATTAGCGTTTTGGTAGTTAATCTGACTTGTTGGTCTTTCGTAGCTTTAGTGTTCAATGTTAGTAAGTTTTGCCTGTTATGTTTGTGTAGTGTAGTTTCATTAGAATACAGTCATTTTTCTGATAAAATTCCAATTTAATTGATGTTTTGTGATTGTACACGTTAGGTCCCTGTACTTGTATACTTCCATTACAGCCACAGTCCAAGTTTAACATCAGTTAGTGCTATTTCGTTAGTCACTGTTGGTGGACAGTTTAGTCTCATGGGCCATTTGGGATTTTGGGCTTGGAATGGGTAAGATTTTGGGCCAGTCTGTTTTGCGAATTATTGGACTATTGTTTCATTTCATTTTTGTTAATGAAAGTTCTAATTCAGATTTTACAAGTAAAATTTATTTTCACATTTTGTTAAAATTGGTTTTTTAGTTTTATATAAAAAATAGAATTAGTTTAAATATCTTGTAGTTGCATTTTACATTCATAGAATAAGTGTACATTTTTTTTACATCTTATTATTTTTGCATTTAATTGTCGAAGGTGCAAAATGTTTGTAGAATAGTACGTATAGATAGTATAGATATTATTTTCAATTTTTTTACTTGCTACTTGCCAATTAGACATAAATTCCAAACAAGTTTTAACCACCAAAAACAATCAAGTCAAGCTTAAAATTGTTATATCAATTCGAATCGAGCTGAGAAGACAACTACACTAAAAACGGAATATTAAATGGCGCCGCTGCCGGTTCTTTTCGTGAAGATTAACGATTTCGAGTGAGACGATTTGATTTTGGGATCCGTTCACTTTGTGAACGTTATTTTTACGTATTATAAATCAAAAACATAAAAAAAATTCAAAAATATAAAAATACAAAAAAATAAAAAATCACAAAATCAATTCTTTTCCTAAAGAATTGAACCAAAAAAATAAAAAATCCAAAAAGTAATCTTTTTCCTAAAAGATTACACCAAAAATATATATTATTGGTTTTCATCGCTTTTTACGTACATATAGTATTTTTCTTAAAAAAACAAATAAATACAAAAATATTTTTGATATATTATTATATGTAAATAAGTATACATATACGAACAACCAATACACATATCTTCCATAAGTATTGCCGAGGCAATACACCGTGTTGAGGGGCGTTCCGGTCCTTGACACGCGTATCGATCCAATTTAATTAAGCAAGATTAGATAAATACTTCCAATAGGCAATAATTCGAAGAATACAAACTACAAAGTGAATAGAAAGGCGATGTGCTATAAAATGCCATCTAAGGGTCAATAGGTACTTAAGTGCTTCGCGCCACCTAACCCCCCGTTCACTAGTGCGTATTTTAAGAAGGAAGGCTTTATTGGGGGTCTTGCACCCAAGTAGTAATTATATATATTATACTTTCTTGTGGATATTTCATATCGAACCTCGAGGGAGATAATCTCTTCTCTCTCAAAAGTCGACCGAGGGCTACTCCCTCATTCCTCGTGTTTACTTACACGTGTACTCGCACGCGTGTAACCATACCACCTTTGGTGTATTACTTCCTTCCCCGAGGAAGCTTTTAAACGTCATTTTACTTGTATATACATTCGGCCACCTTGCTAAACATGGATACTCGTTCCATGTTGGAGATTGTGCAACAACGATCCGCCAACGCTAATTATTCGTCTTGTTCGAATTGTGGTGGTCCACACGATACGTATTTATGTGATCAAAATAATGGTTATTATGGGGAGGGATATGCTTACAATGGAACCGAGAACCCTAATTTTCAACCTAACACTCAAATAGACTACACTTGTAATGACTATATGGGATATTCCGGTTTTTCATCACAACCTCCACCATCAATTCATGATCAAACCTTTAATGTGCCATACCAAAACCAAGGATTTTCCAATTATGAAGGTTTTCAAAACAATGATAATTTTCAAGGCTATAATCAAGAAACCTTTCATAATCAAGGATTTTCAAACAATGAAGGCTTTCAAAATGATGAGAATTTTCCATGCCATAATCAAGACACCTTTCAAAATCAAGGGTTTTCACATTCGACCATTTTGCCACACATGGATACTCGTCCTATTTTGGAGAGATTACACGACGAGAAATATCGAGCTATGTATGGGCCTTGTGCGACTTGTAGAGGATCGTATAGTGAAAATAATTGTCATCTATATGCGGTTAATTATGATCAAGGGTTTGATAAGGATTTTCAAAATCAAGCATTTTTAAATCAAGACGATTTTCAAAATGAAGAAAATTTTCAAAGTCCTAATAAAAAAACCGTTAACAATCAAGGCATTTATCATTTCTTGAGTAAAAACGCTTTTAATATGGTAATGCAAGCACTTGAGACAATGCAAGAGTCAACTGATCCGAAAATCTTAGGCTTGAGCACATACATCTTGCAACACATGAGACCGAACGATGCTTTACCTGATGATGAGCCTTCTTTGAGAGTAGATGTTGAGGATGATACACTTAGTGATGTTCCTATTATAGACTCTTCCATCTCTCCACCGACTATACTTGAGCCATACACACCTTCATCACCTTTACTTCACGTGGAACCCACCGACTCTTTAACTATGGGGGACGAGCCTTTTAGCACTAATACAAACAAGGATTTGGATGAATTAACCGCTTCTAGTGTTGAGAACCTTATCCCAATCCAAAGAGAGCTTGAGGGTGTTTCCAATGAACCATGTGACGAGCTTTCTATTGATACTTCTCCTCATGATCACATTGAGATTTCATTACATGTTGACTTTCATGCTACTACTAGTGATTTTGGTGATTTTGATCTTGATGAATTGTTCAAAAAAAGGGATAATGAGATTGAGGAAGAGTTTATGCAAATAGAGGATGAAAATTGTGATTCTAGTGACGCGTCTTATGCTATATCATCCGATGATTTGTCTTGTCAAGATAACATTCCTAATTTGGATGAAGAGTTTGCTCCTATAGTAAAAGTGGATCTTTCTCCTCTACCATCTTATGATTCTTGTGATGAAACCTTTGATGATCCTTATGATAGTGATGAGTCTTTTACTTCTGATGATGACGACTCCATGTCTTCTATGACTCCTTCACCTATTCCTCTAAGTGATTTTGTGATACATTCAAATCCGCTTTTTGAGACATGTTTTGATAACCCACTTTTTGAGGAGTGTGAAGAACCTAATAATGAGTCTATAGAAGAAGAACCCTTAATTGATCATCCTTCACTGGTTTTTGAGGACACACCTATTGATTTTCATGATCATATCATCCTTTTGAGTGATTCTCTCATTAATACACCTCATTTTGAGCCTTATGTTCCCACCCTCCCACCCTTGAAGTTGGTTATTGATGAAGATCCTTTCCTCTTAGAGATTGATACTTTTTCATCTAAGGCACCTTTAGAACTCAAAACCTTTGATATGGACTCTTTTATGGAGATTGATGCCACCATAGAGGGTACTCTTGCACAATTTGATATAGAGGTCAACGATAGTGTTTCTAATTTGGAAGAGGAGGTTCGTCTTATTACTACATTGCTTTTTGGGAACATAGAGCCTACACCTCCTCCACAAGACACTATTAATTTTGATCCTCCTTTCTCTATGCCTTCTATGGAAGATTACCCACCTTTTGATGATGATGAGGAGCCCAATATGGATATACTTGTTATGAATGTTTTGATTCCTACACCTTCATTGTCTCATGATGCTTTGATCACTAAGGGGGAATCTTATATGGTTGACACGAGCTCATCTTCTTATTTTCCCATGAAGGGAAAGGTTTTTGATCCTGGGATACGTATATTTGGGAAAAAATGGTTTTCATCTACTCCACTTAAGAGTGTGACTTCTATTGATATGGACTTCTTGTATGAGCTTACTTTGGTGATACTACCTACTTTGGAGTTGTTCACTTGTCGAGATGGAAACTATGTATTTGATCCTGGGGTGCTTCCTATTTGAGAGATTTTATATGTTGGACAAACTTGAGACACGTTGGACCGTTCCATTTATCGAGGCGGATATTGTAAATCTTATAGTAAATGGCAACGTGCTAAGTTTGAGTGTATCATGTGAGATGTGCTTCAAAAGTGATATCCTTTATTCTCCATGATGGTTTCCCCAAGGACAACCTAATTCGGGGCCGAGTCGAGCTAGCGACTTAGGGTTAAAAAAAAACTCAAGCATTGAATAACTAGGTTAGAAAACGTAGAGTAGATTTTCAATAGGTTAGGTTTAATTTAAAGGATGTTATAGTAGAGTTGAAGTGGAGGGGTGCCTTTCTTCGTCTTTTCGTGTTTGTTTCAAGGGTTTCTCTCTCTCATTTCATGCTTGGAGTTTATGGAGGAGGCCCGTGTATCTAGTTCACTTTGATTAGTTTTTGCTATCGTGATTTTCAAAACACTTGTGCTTAAAATGAATACCCTTTAGTTGTCTCTTCCTTAACTTGAGTTAAGCAAAGTAATCAATGTAATAAGTGTAGGGGAGTTTACTCCATGCTCTTAAACATTGAGGACAATGTTTATCTTAAGTGTAGGGGAGACTTCTATCGAAGTGACCTTACCTAGACTATTGCCTTAACTTCATGATAATTGGGAAAATTAATTTTTCGATCATTTTTCAAATTTTTGATCTACTTTGGCCACCAAAAATATGCATTCATAATTTTTGCATTAATCATTTTTCTTTTGCATATCACATTTGCATTGTATATATATTTCTTCTTTTATTTTGCATCAAAAATATTATAAAAAGAAAAAAATAATAAAATATGGTTTTAACAAGTTTAGACTTCTTTGACATATTAGGCCCGCCATGGATATTTTGACTCAACCCGAGTTTGCTTATTTTAGCATTCTCTAGCTAGTATCCTTAACCATGTAGTCCTTCATTGGTCTATTAGGCTAAGCATCCACCAATCTCATTATTTGAAATTTTAAATTTGTGGAGAATGGGAAATGATAGAGTTGAAGCAAGTATAAAAGGGCTAGATAAACTTCATGATAATTACTTGTGGCTAAACCCTTCTCTTCTTTACCTATATTTTCTTCGCATGTATATAATTGTTAATAAATAATCAAGAACGGTTTTAATTGGTTTGTAATCTCTTATGTATTTTTGTCTAATCATTCATGGTTGGTATGAGTACGTCTTAAGATTCTAAGTTAGAACGTTTTATGTGGACTAGACTTATGTCATGCTCAATATTTAGCGGGTGTTTTTCCTTTTATTCTTTTCAAATTTCTTTGTGAGGAATAAAGAAAAATAAGAGCGGCTTGAAAAAAATGAGTGGCTAGAAAAAATAAAAAAAATAAAAAAAGAAAAGAAAAAAAAATAATACAAGACTCCCAAGAGGGGCAGTGTGGTGTTAATTATAGTGACTATTGAGTTCCAATATTACCTTGACGGGTTGCGGGGATTCAATAGATTGCTCCAATCCAATATTGCCTTGACGGGTTGCGGGGTTGAAGATCCAAAGTCTCAAAAAGATGGCGGATGTAAATTATTGCGTGAGTTTTATTTTTCTTTTATTGGCGAGTGTGTAGCTACTTATGAAAGCATGACATGAGGATTTTACACATAAGGCGAATGACTTATTATTCTTGAAACAGACTTGTATTAATTGTGAGCGGTTTTTCAAGTAATGGATGAGAGGATTACTTAGGATTAAAACCGTGCTTCCTTATTTTTGGATTCTTATACTTCACACTTGAATAAATGACAAATTTGCCCACAAGCAATTTGCTCAAATAATAACCGGTTCCACATTTAATTGTCATGAATAAGTTGATGCACTTTTTACTTGTGAATGCAATGATCCTATTTTTAAGCTTGGTATGGGGAAAGTGAAACTTGAAGGTGATAAGTGTCCATGGTACCCAAGCCCTAATCTAAGCCATTGAATTCTTTATGAGTTATTTCCATCAAAGTCATTTCAATAAAAATCAAAAATATATAAATAAAATTGTTTTCTTTGCATTGCATTGTAAATATTCAAAATCATTCATCATGTAGTATAGTATAGTTTATTAAATCATAAAATGGCCAAGGTTGGTTAATTATGAGAAAAGTGTAACTTGGTGCTTTGAAATGCTGCATTGCATGAGGTCATGGCAATGGTCAAGTGGAGGGGAGTTGATAAGTGTCAAAACACTCATCAATAATGATCTAGAAACCACTCAAAACACAATCAAATACATAATATTTAACTGAAAATTATCAGAATCACGTTGGTATTTTTGTTTCATGTGTTTTCAGGTAAAAAGATGCATTTTGGAACAAAGAAGCGTTTTCAAGGGATTTATATCACAAAAGACGAAGAAAAGGACGATAAAGCTTTTGAGGACCTTACTTGCCGTTATTTCAAAGATCAAGGGCTCAAGTTGCAACTTTTGACAAAATGAAGGATGAAAGGAATTTACTTAAAAAGTTTATTAACATTTAGAAAGAAAGATGAAAAAGAAAGGACCAAAAGGCAAAATAAGAAGAAAGTAATATTTACTTTGGTCAATTTGACCAAACCGGTCAAAACACATTAACACACAAACACGTCTTCTTCAACCATCGAAGAGAGAGAAAGAAAGATGAGACGGTTTATATCTTCTTTCCATCTCAAACCTGCAAACAATGATCAAAGACGATCTAGAAAGATTCAAGCAAAGCCTTCAATAGCAAAAATGATCACCTTTCTTTCCTCTACATGGTGGTACCACTTAATTAGATCAAGATTCAATGGAGAAGAAATCCCCAAATGTGAAGATGATGAAGAACGAGTTTGATTCAACCTCTTATTTTCCACGTAGCGCAACTAGATTGGCCAAGACACGTCATTGAAGTCACCATCTCCTCTTCTCGACGGCTATATAAAGAAGATGAAGACTCATTTGCAAATGGTTAGCTTAGGTGTAGTTTACACATAGCTGTAGGTAGGAGTAGTTAATCTTTTTAGTTAAGTTCAGTTAGTTGTTACTTTCAGTTCAAAGCTTTGCTGTTATAATCATTCAGTTTTCTTATAATCTGCTTTGTTCATCTTAATACTGTTACTCTAAACATTTTGAATTTGTCAACTTGAGTTTGATTTTGGATTTAATTTCAGTTCGATATAAGGTGTATCGAGTTCTGTTTGGATTTCAGTTTTCACAAGCCAGAGGTTCAAAAGCTCTATTTTGACCATAGTTCTTGTTTTTAGCAAGTTTCTTTTGAAATGTTAATATTCATTCTTAATTCGAATCAGTGAGGAGTTTAGTGGTTATTTCAGTTGATAAATAGTTACACTTTCAGTTTTCAGTTAGAAAAATATGTTTTGATCATTTGTTTCTTATAATCAGTCAGTAAGTTGTTTCTTTTAAGCTTTTAGTTTGTAGGATCGTGAGTTTTTGACAGTTTGCTTATGGTTTAATCAGCTTAAAGTTTTCGTAGTTGTAAAAAAAAGGGAATAGATTAGTGTTCACAGCTTTAAGTAAAATTAGCTTATTAGATCAACTTACTTTCAGTTAAATAATTGAATTACTTTCAGTCAAAACTTCAGTTCGTTTTCTGTTAAGAGTTCTTGTTAGTCAGTTGAAACCAGATTTCCTTGACTACCATTGAAGCTTGTAGATTTAAATCTTTTTCTTTTTCTTATCAAGCTCTGTTTTCGAAAGTTCATACTTAATTCAGTTTAATTTCAGTAAAGATAGTTAAGACTACAAGTTTCATCCAGTTTTTGTGAAGGTTTCAGTTTCAGACTTACTGTTTGATTAACAGAATATGTAGTGTAGTGTTTGTTCATGATTCTTTTCAGGTTAATTCAGCTTTGCAGTTCGCAGCCCAAGGAGATGTAGACAAGAGATAGCAGATAGCAAGTATTCGTCTACAAAGGACTGACCTTGATGTCGCAGGTTTGCAGTTACGGTGGCAGACCTGTTGCTGATTTCCATGGAGTGATTATCGCAGTAGGTTTGGAGTTGGTTGATCCTTGTAGCTGTTAAGAGATGAAGATTAGTAGTGTGAAGATTAGTTGTATAGTCCAGTAGTCGAAGTCGAACGACGTTAATGGTTGCTTGAAATAAGCTAGCTCAGCGCTAAGCTTCGACAACAACGGGCTGATTTCGGATGCACAGGTTAAGCGCGTGTTCTGTTTCTGTATTCTTAGTATAAATTTGCTAGTTGTTAATAGTAGTGTAGAACATTGTGTAATTTGCTTGTAGTGTTAGTTGTGTGCATGTTTAATACCTGTATTCGCTCAATTCTCGATTTCGAGTCTTTTAGCTCTCTAAAATTTGATTTCTGCATTATATAGGGTGTTTGGCATTAGTTTCTCATTGCAAATATTGTAGCATTTAGGTTATAAGTGTTACTGTGATTAGCGTTTTGGTAGTTAATCTCACTTGTTGGTCTTTCGTAGCTTTAGTGTTCAATGTTAGTAAGTTTTGCCTGTTATGTTTGTGTAGTGTAGTTTCATTAGAATACAGTCATTTTTCTGATAAAATTCCAATTTAATTGATGTTTTGTGATTGTACACGTTAGGTCCCTGTACTTGTATACTTCCATTACAGCCACAGTCCAAGTTTAACATCAGTTAGTGCTATTTCGTTAGTCACTGTTAGTAGACAGTTTAGTCTCATGGGCCATTTGGGATTTTGGGCTTGGAATGGGTAAGATTTTGGGCCAGTCTGTTTTGCGAATTATTGGACTATTGATTCATTTCATTTCTGTTAATGAAAGTTCTAATTCAGATTTTACAAGTAAAATTTATTTTCACATTTTGTTAAAATTGGTTTTTTAGTTTTATATAAAAAATAGAATTAGTTTAAATATCTTGTAGTTGCATTTTACATTCATAGAATAAGTGTACATTTTTTTTACATCTTATTATTTTTGCATTTAATTGTCGAAGGTGCAAAATGTTTGTAGAATAGTACGTATAGATAGTATAGATATTATTTTCAATTTTTTTACTTGCTACTTGCCAATTAGACATAAATTCCAAACAAGTTTTAACCACCAAAAACAATCAAGTCAAGCTTAAAATTGTTATATCAATTCGAAGCGAGCTGAGAAGACAACTACACTAAAAACGGAATATTAGTTTTCAATCATGAATTATGTGATATGGTGTCTTTTCGTGTCTTGGGATAATTAAGGATCAGTTTTGTGTGTAGCATGCGGTTGACACGGCTTCGACCCAAAAGAATAGTGGAAGTTTTGAAGCGGATAATAATGTTCGAGCAGCCTCAACTAAAGTACGGTTTCGTCTTTCAACAACGCCGTTTTGTTCAGGTGTTCGAGCAATAGATGTTTCATGTTCAATTCCTTCGGCTTCAAAATAGTTCTTTAGAGTTGAATTCAAAAATTTTGTGCCTCTGTCAATATGTACCACTTTTACTTGAGCTTGAAGACCACGTTGTATCAGTTTAAAGAAGTTGATGAGAACTTCGAGTGTTTCATGCTTGGACCTTAAGAAGTGAGTCCATGTGTACCTTGAGTAATCATCGACAATTACCATAATGTATTTCTTCCCATCGATACTCTGAACACGCATGGGGCCACACAAATCTATATGAAGAAGATCTAACCGTCCTTTAGAGCTTGGTGTAGTCTTTGTCTTGAAACTACTCCGTTTAGCTTTACAAAGCTCACAAGAAGAACAAAGATGATATTTGATGAATTTCAAGCTTGGAAGGCCTCTCACAATATCTTTCTTGGAAAGCAAGTTGATGGTATCTAAATTAAGATGAGATAGACGTTGATGCCATAACCATGCCTGAGTCGTGAAACTTTATCCATGAAGCAAATTGTAGTTGTAGAAGTTGTGTCTTGAAGTGAAATAGTGTAGAGATCAGTACCCGTGAACTGGTAAGTAAGTCATTCCCATCATAATCACGAACAAAACATGTCTTCTTTCTGAAAGCAACCTCCAAATCTGCATCACAAAATTGACCAACCGAGAAAAGATTGTGATTGAGCCCTTCGACGTAGTATACCCCTTTTATCGTTATATTCCCCTGAACTAAATCTCCATATCCTAGGATTTGTGCAAATTGATCATTTCCGAATCGGACCGTACCCAGGAACTTCTCCACTAAGTTAATTCGAATCTTGAGATTCCCCGTCATGTGCTTCGTGCATCCGGAGTCCAGTTTGAAGAGAATTATTTGTATCACCTAAAGAAAAATTATAGCACGATGGAGCATTTGCTAAATTTGATACCACGTTAGTTGTGATTTCAGAATCATTAATATCCTTAGCAACATTAAAAGACATACTAACACTCGTTGTCACATTTTATGTCCTAAATTTAGGCGTCCATTTATATCCTGGAGGACATTGATTTGCAAACCACCATTTTCAAGACTTTCTAGCAGACTCATATAATTCCCTAATTCTGCTTCTAGGGTTCTTAGTGGTGGAGTCTGATGCAATACTTTTCTTAGTGGGGGTTGAACCAGAATGGTTCACTTTGCGTTTGGGTTTACTAGCACTAATAGGCATCACAACTTGCTTCTTAGTTCTAGTATCTATGCCTTTCACATTATTCATAGCACACAAAGAATGATTAGCATTAGCACATTTTACACATCTGAAACAAACAAATTTAACATTCAAAGCATTCAAATCATTCAAAGCATTCAAATCATCTTTACACGCGATTACAAACTTTTTATTTTTAAAAACATTCAAATTCCAAGGGTGTTCTTCTACTTCCTTCATCTTTCCTTGACTCTTGTGTTTCCAAACCTTATCATTCACTTGGGTGCGCTTAAGCTGAGGCCGGCTAACACTAGTAGTGGAAAATACTCCTGTAGTAGAAGACACACGAGTATTAGTGTTTCTAGAAGTCTGAGGCGATTGACTAACTTTGTTTGTGGGTTTAGTGGTCATTCAATACATCCCTGGTTTAACCACATTATTGTACTTAACGCTTGGTGATAGATTATTCCTTATGGGTTGATTATGTGGTAACCTTTTGTTGAGTCTTAGGATCTAGACTCACCTGGGATATATAACAATGATTGTAATGCACAGCGGAACATAATAACAAACACAATCAAAGTTATGAACAAGGCTTTCTTATTCATAAACTGCTTACTAATAAGCTACTAACTACTACTCCTGGTGCCTTATAGGCGTGACACCAGGAGGAACGCACACACACCTTTAGTTTACATTGTATATCAATGAATGAGTGAATAACCATGTGTGCCTAATCCTCTTTATATAATAGAGGTACTAGGGTTACATCACAACCCTAGCTTACTTACAAAGCTACCTATTTATTATTAAGTCTTTCATCTTCTTTTGTCATATCAACTCAAGATATATAAGTCCCAACAATCTTCCCCTAGTTGATTTGACAAAACCAGTAAGCACGAGCTTCCCCTGAAGCTAATATAGATGAAGGCTAAGCTTCCCCTCGATCCATGCATTCTTCCCCTTTTTGTCACATCAACTCAAAAAGGATCGTCTTCCCCTTAAGAAGTGCATTTTGAATCCAGTAGGTTCCTTGGAGTGATCACTGATGAAGAAAATCAAGTATAACGAATTTTATGAAGAAGTGAAATATTCCAAACTTGTGTCTTATATCATCTCAGTTTTTATTACACGGGACTGGGAACCCCCACAACTATAAGCCAGTTGTTAGCTATAACAATATATTTAATCCAACGATAAGGTGTATTGCTCACCTATCAGTTTTTGTTACATACGGTACTGGTAACCTCCACAACTATGAGCCAGCTGTTAGCTATAACAATATATTTAGTCAAAATGACAAGGTGTATTGCTCACCAACAATTTTTGGTACATGGGAACTGATAACCTTCACAACTATTAGCCAGTTGTAAGCTGTAACAATATATTTAGTCCAAAGACAAGGTGTATTGCTCACCTAATCGAGATATAAGAAGAAAACAAGTTTGTGAAAATCAACTCCAACATCAAATAAGCAATTATCAATTGTCTTCGTCAAGGAACCATAACTCACTAGTAGGAACCATAGGCTAACCATCTCTTGAACCTTGAACTCAGTAGTATAGATCATCCACTCCTTCAGTGTGAAAAAGACATGCTTATTACAATAACATGTAACAAAATGTCTTTGTATAATTCTTGTAATCAATATATGCATGGCGATCACATGCAATGGCCGATAGTCTCAGTGAGCTCTGACGGATCAACCAGAAACCACTCGATGCTTATGATCATGCTAATTTTTTGATGATCATATCATGAACTGTATGGTATCATATGCCCCCCAAATATTTGTAAAAGAGCGTTTAACTGTTCTAATCAAGAATTATAACATAAACTGAATTTTCGAAACGAACCATATACCTCTTCATTGTTCAAGATCACCAGTAGGAACAACCAGGAGGAACCGACCAGTAGGAACCAACCAGGAGGAACCGACCAGCAGGAATCGACCAAGAGGAACCGACCAGTATCAAGAAATAACCAACCATGAGCATCTAAAAAACCCTTCCTTTTTCTTCAATTTTTTTTCACCTTTTTTCACTTTTTTTTCTCATTTTTTTTCTGCTGTCACACTGTCTGTCACTAAAGCTGTTGTTGTCACCGTCCAAAATAGAACAGTATATGGACAGTACTTCATATGTTTGGCCCAATTGTTTACCAAAATCCAGAAGCCCATAACACACTTCAAATCCCAATCGTGAGAAACCATCAAAACTCTCGGATGAATTCAAATCTCATCCCAAAGATATAGGAAATTATTTTAAGGAACTTTTTAATAGGCAATCCCAAAAATATAACCATGAGAATCTCCAATTTTTTTAGCCAACATAAATAACTTCCCATATAATAAAGAAAGTTACGTAAGGAATGAATTGCAATCCTTACAAACTTTCTACCTATCACGGTTTTATGGAAAGAATCAACATACCATATTGACACCCAATAATCATGCATAATATAACTCAACTATATATGCATCTGACCTCGCAAATCATGCATACCATAACACCTTCCACACGCTTTTTTTTCAAATATTCTCCACAAATCATGAATGAGATTCACTCTTGCAGCCATATTCAAACCATTCTCGTCTAAGGCACTCCCAATATTTTAGCAAGTAAATAATGAGCACACGTTTTTGTAAATAATGACTGCTAAACTTACTACGTATCTTGGTGACTTTTGTAAACACATTGGAAACTACTCCTATAAATATAGCACATATCACATTTAAAAATATATGAGATATTACGGGGTTGATCCCACGTTGTTGACAAAAAGTCATACCTTATTTGCTTCCAAAAATAGCGCACATACTTGCTCATGTTACGCCACAAGTCCTTAAAATCAGGGATATCAAGATAGTTTCACACGTCTTGGACTTTATCAAAACCCACATATCGTCCAAATATAACCCAACTGTTTCCATATTATTTTGTATGTACTCCATATAGAACCAGAATCATGATGTGAGGAGAAAAATATTTTGGTAAACGGGAAAAGCATGAACCAACCGATAATTCCCACGTCCTTGATAACATCTTTATTCGTACCTATGATTCTGTCACCATACCAGAACCATAACAAAGCTTCTCACATGTGACCACTTCTTTGTCCAAAATGATGAGCAATGTACACAAGTGAGTACAAGGTACAAGAAGATCTGCTGTATTCTGATAACAAAACATCATGGAGTCATTGCTACGTTTGTACTTGCTGTTGTATATACCTTCCGCTGCCATCAATATATTCTAGGGTTTTATATAGGCACAAAACCCTAAAATATAAATTTTCAAAGCACAGCAGTCATATAAACTTAGATCATACTAGGGTTCATTATTGATCCAAAGATCAACTCACTAAAGCTAGTATGACCACCATAAAATACCGACAACATCAAGAGACAACAACCATATCAACGAACCAGTATCAACATCAACATCATCATCATATGAACAGCAGCAACATGATAGATCAGCAGCAACAGAACAACGAATCATCTAGGGTTTGTTGGGAAAAACCCTAGATCAGCAACTTTATTTATTAAAAACAGAAAATACTAACGAAAACCTTGTAGATCAACCAGATCGAGAGCCAACAAGCTCTGATACCACTTGTTGAGTCTTAGGATCTAGACTCATCTGGGATATATAACAATGATTGTAATGCACAGCGGAACATAATAACAAACACAATCAAAGTTATGAACAAGGCTTTCTTATTCATAAACTGCTTACTAATAAGCTACTAACTACTACTCCTGGTGCCTTATAGGCTTGACACCAGGAGGAACGCACACACACCTTTAGTTTACATTGTATATCAATGAATGAGTGAATAATCATGTCTGCATAATCCTCTTTATATAATAGAGGTACTAGGGTTACATCACAACCCTAACTTACTTACAAAGCTACCTATTTATTATTAAGTCCTTCATCTTCTTTTGTCATATCAACTCAAGATATATAAGTCCCAACACCTTTCCTTTCCATCCATCTTGGGGGCAAACATAATTTTTGCAATTGAGGAATTTGAGAAAGTAGATGGTTTTCCCAAGATAGAGTGTCCATTCACTTTCGAGGCATTAGGTTGTCTAACAACAAGTTTCTTAACGTTAGGTTCCAAAACTTTCCCACCCATCTTAGCAACGAGTTTCTTCAACTCCGATATTGCTATGTCTTTTTCTTGTAATTGAGCTTTCAAATCAGAAATATCAAGACTTATTTCGTCTAGTAATCGACAAGACTCAAATAATTTTACTTCCAAAGGTGTATCATTTGAAAAACTGCCAACTTTGTTTTGCAAAGCAAGTTCAAGTGAATGACAATGTTTTTTAAGATAATCACATCTATGTTGAAGTAACGAAAACTCTTTTTGGTCAACTTTATTCGAAAGCTCAGTTTCAAGATGTTCACACTCTTTAACTTGATAAAGATATTTGCATGCAACATCAGAATATTCATCAATATCAGCACAAAATGTAACATAAACACACATAATATCTTTTAAGAGGCATTCTTGCAAGAGTAGATCATAGGCTATAGAAAAATTGTCTCTTTTAGGTTGATGATCATCAATTTCTTTTTCAAGAGATTCCACATATTTCAAATTGTCAAACATTTCTTGCTATATTAAATTTTCAAATTCCAAAGCATGTTTCTTTGTTCTTTCCGCAGGAGGAATCAAAATAGTTTTTACAAGAACAATTATATCGTGAGGAATTTCTTTATCACCTTTCAAAAGTTCACGTTTTTTCCAGTCATCATCAACAACGTTTTTGAAATTTTTAATGTTACTTTTGAGAATACTAAGTGCTTGCTTACTCTTGCTTATAGAAGCTTGATGCGGCAAGTACCCCATATATTTTGAAACATTAGTTTTCTTAGTGGCAAAAACTTGTCTCCATTTAATTCTTATTTGCGCACATTCGTAAAATATTTGCTCACGAGACTTCTGTTTTTGTGGTTTGAAACTTTCATAAAGACTATTTTCATAAGCATAATTATATGGTTTCACAAAGTCTTTATTCACTGGTGATCTACTTTCCTCTTCAAAACATAGTGACTCATCACTATCAGGCCTAACAAGAAGACAATCAAGGTCGGTCCATTAGGACTCCTCAAGATAGATTCGTGGGTTCTTAGATTGAGCTTGCTCGAGGTACTTAGGACCAGCAAAACTAGCTTTACCCTTGAAAATCAAACGAGGTGCCAACATTCGCATGGTTTGAATAGATTGATTTGTTTTAATAACAATTTTCTTATAAAAATCAATTTGAACTTCAAGTTCTACGACTTTGTCGATGTCTTTTGCTTGTTTAATTTTTAAAGATTTTTACAAGTTAGCAACCTCTTCTGTCTTCGCAGTGACTAGTTTAGTTTTATCTCCTTAAAGAAAACCAATCTTTTGAGTTAACTCATTCACTTTGGTGGTAGCAAGATAAGTTTTATGTCGTTCCGTACTTAAAGAGGTGTTATAATTACGTTTCTCTTGTTCCAAAAGCTTAAGAGTTTCGTTGTATTTGGTTTCAAAAAACATCCTTTATAGTAGTAACAACAACCCCTTTATACCTTGCAAGCTCTTTGTCTTTTTGAATAAGCTCAGCTCTACAGCTTGCAAGAAGCTCACTAGATTTTATGACTGCAGCTTTGCTTTCCTCAAATTTTTGAGTGAGCGTAGCGATTTCCTTCTTTAATTGCTTTTGACTTTTTCTAGTTTCTTTGATATCTTTTTGTAAAGAAGCAGTTAAATTAGCAAGCGCAATACGCTCCTCACCATCATCATACTCATATGCATGTAGATCATCCTCAGACTCATTATTACACATGTCTGATGAATCAGGTGTGGTATTGATATCAACCGTTTCCATCATACATGTGTTAGTAATTGCTTTGGGTAGCTCACAATGCTCATGAATATTACCAAACACTTTATATTCCTCTTCAGTGTGTACCTTATCGATTGGCTCAGTATCAAAGATAGGACCGTTGTCATCTTCAGTGACATTGAGAACTTCTTCAACCTTTGCCATGTACGAGTAATGTGCTTCAAGTTCTTGGTCGAAGGCTTCATCATCAGTATCATCAAGCATTGCTCCTACCTTAGCCGACAATTTAACCCCAGCTTCCATCTTCTTGCAAAGCAGCATCTTTTCTTTATGATAACCAGAATCCCTAACCCGTTTTGGCTTTCTACATTCCTTTGCCATATGCCCATAACCTTGACAATTAAAGCGTTGAATCCCACTTTCCTGAGCCACTTGAGTTTCAACAGTTTCCCTATTCCCATCAACAGTAACAATCCTCTGAGTATCATACTTAGCAGTTTGTCGATCATACCTTGCAAAACCCTCAACATGAGTTGGATTACGTCGATCATACCTAGGAGGACTTTCATCATGTTGACGTGTGTCATACCTTCAAGGACTCTTAATATATTGGTTCCTTGTATTAGATGATGTTCGAAGATTGTTGTTGGTGGGTTTGAAGATTTTCTTGTAAGTCTTCATAATGAAAGCAATTTGTTGTTTCATCTCCCTATCCTTTTGAGCTCGTTCTTCATCACTGTCATCTTCAGATGATGGCTCAGATGATGGTGATGGTGCTCTTGGTTCTTTATCTCGTGATCTTGTGGGAGCTGAAGACTTAGATGAAGTGGATTATCTTGGTGAGGAAGATGTAGTGGAGTATCTTGGTGAGGAGGATGTAGTGGAGTATGATTTTGGAGCACGAGATCCATGATCTTGGACCTGGTGAGCAGTAGACACCAAAGCAAGTGGATTAGCATTCTTTGCTACCCGTTCAGCTCGAAGTTCAATTGCCTCATTCTGAAATTGTTTCAAAATGTCAAAGCGCGTATGATAGTTGACCTCGTCCAACTTATTTTATTGTTTCACCAAAGTTACAAATCGTGTCCACTCTGGTTAAAGTTGTTGTAGAAATTTCACAGTGACTTGCATGGTAGAGACTTGCAAATTGTTTCTTGTCATGTCATTCATCATCTTGTAGAACCTTGAGTAGTATAAATCAATTGATTCCCCATCCAATGAAGTAAACTTACCAAAATTCAAGAATAAGTTAGTTTTGACATCTTGCTTGTTAAGTGATTCTCCTTGTTGCAAGCGTTCAATGGCAAACCACATTTCTTTTGCAGTAGAACACGCATCAACTGTTGAGTAAATATCATCCCCAATATTACTTAGTATCAAATAGATTGCTTCTTTCTCTGCATCAATCCAAGCACGTTTCTCTTTCGAAGTGTTCTCATATGTTTCCTCAATTGTTTGCTCATCGGAACCGGACGTCGAGTCGGTTGGTGGAATTGCAGGAATGGTTATTGTAGTGAGAGTATAGGGTCCATCAGTGATACAACGACGAAGAACATCACCATTGGGTTTTGTGTCAAGATATCAAAGAAATCGTGATTGCCATTGTGCATATCGACCGGACACAAGCATTGGTGGTCTCTCTTTATTGCCCGCAACCATGATATCATTGTTCGTCACACGATAGTCTGTAGTAGAATCCATGTCGATTGTCTTTGAAATGTAGAAGTGAATACAGATCTTAAGTAGATGTGTTGCGATTGTTGTGTTGAGAAAAGATGTTAAAATCCCCCGAAAAATGTTCTCGATAAACCAAAAATTCCAAGACAAACAAAAAACACACGATTTTTTAAGAGTAAAAAATGTGAACTTCGGAATACCTGGATTTTGAATGTTATCTACGGAATGTTGGACTTCGGAATATCAACAAATTCACTTCGCAATATAGCAAAAATCCACTTCCGAATGTACCAAGAATCTACTTCGGAATCTGCCAAAAATCCACTTCGAAATCTTTCTTACTTCGCAAAACTCCACTTCGCAAAAAAATCTATTTCGCAAAAGATCTACTTCGGAATGTACCAAGAATCTACTTCGGAATCTACCAAAAATCCACTTCGGAATCTTTCTTACTTCGCAAAACTCCACTTTGCAAAAAATCCACTTCGCAAAAGATCTACTTTGGAAAAGTTGCACTTCGGAATAATCCAACTTTGTAACTCAACTTCGGAATCCCAAAAAATTAACATCGGAATGATGGTATTGTGAACTTCGGAATCCAAAGAAGATGGCAACTTCGCAATGTTAGAACTTCGGAATTAACTTAACTTCGGAATGTGTGCTTCTGATCTTCGGAATAAAAGTAACTTCAGAATAAAGAGTTTACTTCGGAATGTGTTTTTGGAAAAGAACTTCAGTATATGAAAAGTGTTCACTTCAGAATGCCTAAACTTTGTTACTTCAGAATATCATGTACTTCGGAATACATTTAACTTCGCAATAACAGACCAAGATTACTTCGGAATAAATCAAAAAGAGGACTTCGGAATATTTTTATCGCAAAACCGAAACCCTCTTCACTACTTCAGAATATCCCAAATATTCCGAAGATAAGCAATCTGTTGGCCACTTTCTGTGTTCTTCGTATCAAATAAACCAAATTCGTGATTTTAAACCAAAAATCGATCCAAACACCAAAAAACTTTGCGTTTTTAACCATAAAAAGTATACCAAATCCCTAACACATTTATGTAGGTGGTTTGTATGAAGATTTATAACCTGAAAACCCTAAAAAAATTAATCCGAGATTAATCTTAAATAATATCAAACAAACCAAAACAAACACACAAAACAATCACTAATCTACCCTATGACGATTAATACCAATTGTTGTTCCCATATTAATTCACTTCACCATGGTTGATTTAATGAAATAAAGAAGAAAGATAGATGATTTCTAGAGAGAGAAAGTAGAGAGAGAAATGAGAGAGAGAGATGATTAACTAGGTGAAATTAGTTAAAAAAAGAAAAAATTTCACGTTTGGTCCCTATCGTTTACACCAAACATCAAGTTTGGTCCCTATCTCAAACTAAGTGCACAGATCGTCCATATCGTTTACACTTTGGATCAAAATTGGTCCCTATCTTGGATGAGGGTTATTTTTGGTTGTTAAGTCTTGAGAGAGGAGGGGAATTTCGGTCATTTTGTTATATTTTTATATACTTAAAAATCACAATTTGATTTTCTTTTATATCTCATCTCTCTCTCTCACACACATCTCCATCTCCATCTCTCTCTCTCCTACCCTGATCCTCCATCATCCATTAACCTGACATTAATGATTGTAATTCCCAAAACCATCAATAACATCAAATCCACCCAGAAGTATCAGACAGAATATCGAGCCAAAGATTGTGAAAGATCTGGTGGCTTTTATAAACAAAGCCCCATCGCAATAACACACCCATCACCATTACAGCAACCATCACAACAACACCCCCATCGCCATTACAGCAACCATGAATAATAAAACAAACAAGAAGAACATCACCCTTGACTTTCCATCACAATCACCATGGCAGCAATATCATCACCATCGCACCACCCCCATCACCATCACAGTCACCATGGCATCAATACCATCACCATCACAACACCCCCGTCACTTCTATCTAACAACAAATAATGAAGACTCGAAAAATAAAAAATAAAACTTAGATCTCAGTTACTCTTTTCGTGTGATATATCAATACCATAGATCTTTTGAGATCTAAAAACGAAAGAGGCATGCATCACAGATCCATGTTTGGTTTCACCCATCTTTAATTTTCGAAGGTAGAATAAAGAATTATAACAAGATTGTTACACTCTTTCTTCTTTTCTTTTAATTCAACCACAAAAAAAACTGACATGTAACAATCACATATAAACCTACCCGAGACCCATTTTGTGGATCTTGATGCCGTGTGCATACGTGACTAATTAGAATGGAGATTAATTGTTCTTGGTCAGGTCACGATACATAAAAGTTGGACTAAATAGAAAGAGGCGGATGAAATATATACTTTATGTTGGGCTGCCTCTGTGATTATTTGAATGGAGATTAGTTGGACCCATTTTGGTTTTTGGATGTGATTATTTGAGATGGAAAGATAGAGAGAGGCGGATGAAATATGATGATAGAGATTGGGGGAGAAATGAAGAGACGAAGTTTACAATGTTTTGGTGGCTACATTTGTTTTAGTGATTAGGTTTGTGTGGACCGGGTTATGATACTTTATGTTGGGTTGCGTCTGTGTTAAACAGCAGAGATGATGAACATAGAAATTTCCAGATTTATGTTGGGGAAATTTCCAGATGAGTTGGTGATGATGATATACTTAGGAGAGAGAGAGAGACACGTGAGATAGAGAGACATGAGAGAGAAGAATGAAAAGAAATAAGTGAGTTGATTTTTGTATTTAATGCAACTAAAAAGAGTAAAAGACTAAAATACCCCTATACGTCCAAAAATTAACGAGCAAAACTAACTCCTATTTGAGATAGGGACCAAGTTTGATTCAAAGTGTAAACGATAGGGATGATATGTGCACTTAGTTTGAGATAGGGACCAAACTTGATGTTTGGTGTAAACGATAGGGACCAAACGTGAAATTTTTTCAAAGAAAAATGAAATCACCCACCCTCCTAACATGCTAGGAGGGTGCTTATATAGTCCACCCACATGCGGGCTTTCTGTTGGACTATATATATTTTGGGCCGGGCATGAATAAATGCTTAGTACTTTGAAAGAGGCCTTTTAAGCTAGCCGTCAAGCCCGTAATGTCACGACTATTTTAACTAACTATTACAACGTTCTAATAAATATTATAATAAAAACTTATGACCGAACATTCTTGTTTGACTCAATATTTTGAGGCTAACACAAAGCCTGACTCAAAAGATTCATCTAATCAAACTGAGTCAGGAATTGTCACTGCAAAAACAATTGAACCAACATCCATGTTATAGTTATTATAGGTCACCCCTCTAATTGCATGACGAGGCAAACCCTCTATTTATTCATGCATACGTTGTTGACATGATATGACTTATATGAGCTCATGGGCATTTATTTACATCACATATACAACTTATGAAATTTCAGTTATCCTTCTTGTTTATAAATTGTCTCCCAGGTTTTCCTTAGGACATAGATATTCATTTCTGATGCTTTTACACATTATTCATATTATATTTATTCTTATCACGTCTTTATATCCGTTCACTGAACGTATTGCTCAACCATATCTTCTTTTCATGTCTCATACGGTAGGTATCGAAGGACAAGATTTGGGCTTTGAGAATATATGCTTAGGATGAGAGCTACCTTAGTCTCCTTCTCTTTGTGCATTTTAATACGTGTGTTTTGGTTGGACATATATTTTTTCCTTTAGTCTTCCTTTATTTTCATTTATGTTGACCTTATGTTAGGAGCCGATGTTTGATTCTGGCTTTCCTGTTTGTCTTTTATGTCTTTATGACGTTATGCCTTTATTATGCTTTGCTGACACGCCATGACTATGACATAACGGCTTGTCAAAGAGGGTCGTTAAAATTTTGGTATCAGAGCCAAGGCTTCGACCTGTAGGCTCTAAAACTTGACCTGTGACTAGTGGGTAATCACCAGGATCTTCCTAAATCGACGTTTGTTATATTCCATGTATTGATATTTTCATAACTTTGTTAGTTCTTAATCATGATGTTTTCTCTTGAAACTTTACTAATATGGATTGAACCATTGTCATCCATACTTAGTTACATGTTGTAATCCTTATTCATGATGTTTTATCTTGAAATTTCTTTTACTAGTATGGATTGAACCATAGTCGTCCATACTTAGTCACATGTTGTTGATTCCTATCCATGATGTTTTCTCTTGAACTTTGACTAGTATGGATTCAACCATAGTCGTCCATACTTAGTCACATGTTTCTTCTTTTCACATTTTAGACTGATATGCGTTGAACCATAGTCGTCCATACTTAGTCACATGTTTATGTCTTTTGAAAATTTGGACTAGTGCGGGTTGAACCGTAGTCGTCCACGCTAGTCAATATTAGATCTCTGTGATTATGTTTTCATATTTCTTATGTCGATTATGCTTTCATACTTTTCATGTTGATTATGTTTTCATGCTTCCTTATGTTGATTATGCTTTCATGCTTCTTCATGTTGATTATGCTTTCATGATAGTCATTGATGGATTTCATTTAATCATGCTTTCATGCTAGTCATTGTTGGATTTCATTTAACCATGCTTTTCGTGCTTTTTATGTAAGTGGAGTTATGCATACGCTATATTAGCTAGGCTATCATGTTGTTCTCTTTGGTGTAGTCTTTTAACCGTTTAACCATTTACTTTCCTTTGATCATGTCAGATGGTTAATGCTTGTACCAATCATCTCATGTGTATTCCATGTGTATTTCATTTACCATATTCCATGTGTATTCCATTTATAATATTCCACGTGTATTCGCAAGTCGACTTTTGATCTTCTCTTGTGCATTCCATTTACCAAAGTTGCTCAAGTTAATGATGCTGCTTGCAACTTGGAGATTCTAGAGAACAGAGATGAGTATGATGTACCAGAGCGACAGACAAGAAATATACTTCAGCCACCAAATGTTACCATCCCATTCCATGTCTTTACCTTCTCAACTACATGTCACGCGTCACTCAGTTGTCGTTTCAGGCATAAGAGTGGGAACTGGTACCAGCTGGCCACTCAGAGGAATAGTTACATGAATCACGGTCAGAATAATGACAGTCATGGAGCTGACAAGCAAGGCAATAGTGACAACTATCGTGACAACAACTACTCTAGTAATAACGACAGAAACTCCGGTAACGGACGTGATCAGAAATACAAGGGTCAACAGTCCAACCGATCCGCCAATTCTGGTATTATAACCAAAATTTTCAACTTTATTCGTTTTCACATCTCAAGACACATGTCAAGACAGCAAGTCAAGACACATGTCTCATGTATATTTCTCAAGACACATGTCAAGACAACAAGTCAAGACACATGTCTCACATATATTTCTGAACACACATGTCAAGACACCAGTCAAGACACATGTCTCACGTATATTCCTCAAGACACATGTCAAGACGACAAGTCAAGACACCTGTCTCACGTATATTTGTCAAGACACATGTCAAGACACCAGTCAAGACACATATTTCACGTATATTTTCTGAAGACACATGTCAAGACACCATTCAAGAAACATGTCACACGTATAATTTATCAAGACACGAGTCAAGACACATGACTCATGTATATCTTCTGAACTAGGCCCTCAGTAATTCAGGGTACCCTCCTATGGGTATACCCATCCTGTTGTGCCACGTGTGGATCAGGCCACTAAAATTTCAGGTACCATCACTGCCGTATTGTTCATGTTTGGACATGCAATGTTCGCTCTGTTGATACGGGCGAAACACATTCAGTAAGATCAGCCATGATTACTTCATGTATTTGAAAGTTTATGGACTTATATTTAATATTCATGTGTTAGGATCAAACTCAAGATTACGGGATTTCACTCGGTACGTAAAGAGTTAATTTATTTAATAAACATATTTATTATATTTATTAAAATAAACCAAGCTATAAATTTAACGATCGTTAAATAATTAAGAGTTAAGTATTAATGAGCGTTGTGGAGTAAATAGAAAGAGGAGTAAATAGAACTAAGAATGGAAGGTTCCGGAACACCCCTAAGGGGTGTTTGGGCCGTCGGTTATGGAGGGGAAAAGGAAGGGAAAAACTTTCCTTATATTTGTTTCTTGAGCTACAAGGATTTAGGCCTATATAAACAATCCCTCGCCCTTATAATTTAACACACAATCTCTCTTCTTCTCGCTCTCTAGTTGATCTCAAGAAAGAACCTACAAACGGTTTCGGTTGGTTTTCTTGGTTTTTGGTATTTGCTATAAATCTAGTCCTAGCCCCTCTCTAGGGTTGTTGGATAGATTTTCCACAAGCGTAGAAGCTCGGTTTACACGTGCTAAAATCACGGTTAGCTCGTTGTATTACGTGTGTACAAGAGCATAATATAGTCTTACTTTAGACTATATCTTGGTGATAAGGTTTTATCGATATTTGGTGCTTCGTTCTTTATCTTGTTGATCTTCGCTAGCTAAAAGTTATGTAACCCTAATTCGATTAATTATAATTGTGTTCATTATGATCTTGTTAAATCCCTTCCGCTATATGTGCTTTGCTCTTTGTTACGGTTTTAGTAATTGTTATGTAGTTAATAAACCTTCAGTGGCATCAGAGAGCCGTTTTAACATGTTATAATTATCGAAAATCTAAAGTTTTTTTAACTATAATTGTTTTGAGTTAAAACTACATGTTTTTTAGTTTTTATTAAAAATTAGGGTTTTGTTTTTTAAAACTTGGGTTTTGGCCGAATTTTATATTTTTTTTAAACCCTAAATTACATGTTGTATAATTTTAGATTAAATTTCATGATTAATTGTTATCTCATGTAGATTAAAGGTTACTGATGTGTTGGGAAATGTCGGTGTATTTTAATTAAGTACGTTATAGAGCGAATTTAGGAAATTACCTTTAGGAAATGGTAATAATCCATAAATAAGCTAAAGACGAATTCAATTAAACACGAGAGTGATCCCGGTTCGTTGTACACGAAGATCGAGTGAATTTGAGACGTTTTGTTTTGAAATGGACAATTGATTTGAATGGTTTCGGTTTTTAGTCTAAAATTAATCATACAAATTAAACCTAAGTGCATGGAATCGTTCCCTGATATTTAATAAAAAAATGAAATTTAAATCTAAATATTTTTTTACTTTTTATTGAAACAAAATCATTAAAATTGACAAAAATTAAAAACTAATAAAAAGAATCATTTAACTTTAAAAACTACTTAATTGATTAAAAACGTTTATCTAAAAAAACTGACAGTAACAGAATAGTATATTAATTACTTAACTAGTATTAAAACTAAAAAGAGTCCACAGCTCAGTGGTGCGTTTGGCAGTGGACCAGGAGGTCACGGGTTCGAGTCCCATAGTGGACAATTTTTTTGGTGATATTATTTTGGACAAGATTTTGGATATACAGCAAACCAAACACCCCCAATCAAGGGATGCAGGCTAAAATCTCAAACAGATATTGCAAATAACAGTCAAAAAGTACCAAAAACAAATAATTACACAAAACAAAACTTAGGTAAATTCAGTAACAAAGTTAAACAATCTATAAATCAAATACTAACGCAGGAAATAAACACCTGATTAATAAACTCACATGTCATACTAAGTCAGTTGAAAGAATCTAAATAACTAGCAGTAATTAAATCTAAGCAGATTTCTATCTAACACAATATTACAGTTACTCAATTCAATTCACAGTTAAAACAAAATATAATCCAAGTGAATCATACAGCAGAGTTTATCAAATAAGTTTAAAGCTTATATCAGAAGTTTAATATCAGCAATAAACCAAAACCCTGCTATCTAAAAACCGTCTAAATAGCCTAAAACAAAGCAAAATCACACCCAAACTTGTATCATATTAAATAACTTGCAGATACACTAGTGAAGCAGACATAACCAAAACTCGCATGATACTTATCAGTTTACTCAAATAATCAGATAAAACATTAGCTAAAAACTTGTACTCAAAACTCACTTATACAGATTTATCCAAAACTCACTTATTAAACAGATACATTCACAACAAGCTTATCAAAACACTTATTCAGATACATTGACAGAAAACTTAAACAAGACTACACAAAAGCAGATTAAATCATCAACCTCAATAAACAGATAACTAAACAGATTCATTAATACCTAACTCATATTCAGACATCCCTAATACACTTATCACATAATACATTAACAGATTAATAACTAATATATAAAATTACATGAAATTAAACTAGTAACGCACCTATTGTAGAAAACCGTTGAGACGAAAATTGCGCTGAGCAATCTTATGAACCTAATCTAACACCACCATCGAACCTCGAACCATCACCATTCATTTACACCATATCGAACCCGTAACTTTGTGAACCGAACCAACTTACCCCAAATATCCAAAATCTTACGAACCACAATATTTTAATCTAAACAGTATGTTTAGAGTTTATCCCAAATCTCATTAATCATTCCATTAAGCTTTTGAAAAACTTAATAGAATAACTTTTTATATAATATCAAGATAGAATAATAACAGAACAAATGCAGTAAGATTTAACAGTAAATAAAAAACAGATTGAAATTAAATTTACTTTTATTAATATCAGAAAATGAGTTACAATACTGTAAAAGAAAATACATTAATTCTACACCTAAATTAACATTATAACAGTAATAAAAAATGGGATGCCTTTTCTGAATAAATTCAGGGGTATTTATAGCCTGACCCGAGGGTGAAGGGTGAGGAGTTGGTGATGAGGAACTCGATTTTTGACCCTTGGATGAGCATCTCCATCTTCTCTTTCCTGTTGGTTTTGATCCAAGGGTTGATATTCGCCCATCTTCACACGGATTGCCAGCATGTCAAATGTTGTGCTAGTTGTTGCTGACTTGGAGGGATCTTATTGGTCCATTGGCTGAGTGACAAGTATTGGACCAATAAGAATTGAGATGTGACACATAAATCTGCCACGTCACCTTGATACAACCATCTTTGAGTTCTGGTATTCATGGGAATTAATTAGAGGCGCGTGTGTTATCACGCGCCTTTAATCAATAAAAGCCCCAAACTAGATTTAGGTTAACTAGCGTTAGGGTAAACAGTGGATGGGTCTGGTTATTTTTATGTTTTTGGGGAAGATGAGATGAAGGGGTGAGTAACTTTGGAAATAACGAATGGTTAAACGTGTGTGTGAATAGGTTTGTAAGTTTTGACTAAATAAATATTACCAACTCGTTTCAAAACCAAGTTAATATTTCCACCGCCACTTTATCAATAGAATGGGCTTGAAGCCCAGGTAGAATTAAACACGTCCCAAGTGACTTTCCAAATAAATGGGCTTTTGGCCCAAGTGTCTAATTCGTCCCACAAGTAACTTGTTTTTGGGCCTTTATTGGGCTTATGATCCAAAAGATGATAACATGAACTTCCTTGTTGGGCTTTTGGGCCCAATACCCAAATGTAGGACCCACAAGCCCAATTATCTTCATAAAAGATTAAATCCGCTAAAATCGAGCTTGTATTTAGCTTTGACGATCTTTTCTTCAAACTCGTGCCGTTTTTTCCGGTTTTCATGATCATCGGTACCTACACACATGAAACGACAAAAAAACATATATAATGCCATATTTGTTCATTTTAGGCATTTATTCATTGTTTATTGATACAAATGATATGAGTAACTTATCTCATATCAAATTCCCCCTTGCTAAGCAATTGCCGTGTCCTCACGCAATGATAAAATTAAACTCTAGCTACACCATTATTCAACTTTTGAAACTTTATTTTGCAAAGACATAATGTATTGCTTTCATTATTTGAAAAATAACTTTTAGGATCATAAAACTCAAATAGATTCATCGTCCCCGACTTTTCACCTTTCCATGCCAAGTGTAAAAACAAGATCATTGTCAATCATAAGCCCCAAAATTAAAACAACTCATACAAGTAATTTGTGTTAAACTCAATCTCCTATTATTCCTAATTGTATCTGTAAAACCCGCATGCTTTTACCATGAATAGTACCCTTAGGATCGTACGTACTAGATTAAAACTTTCCTATTATAGCGTGATTACGATTACGTGTTAGGATTTTACGTATTACGTACGTGTTAGAACACGATAAGTATTTACTACGCACGAGCACGCAATAATTATTTGACAATAATTAATCACGAACATGCGATCATAAAATCATGAACATAATTAAATCACGAACTATTATTAGTTACGTATATATATTTATTACGATCGTAAATAAATATATTAAGTCACGATAATTATGAAACAAAAACATATAAAACGCGAACACAAATAAACATGAACGAACAATTAAACATCCAGACACGGAAAACAGTACGGGTACCCCATGTGGGGCCCCTACCCGCGGCAACAAGGAAGAGATGGGCCAAGCCCATCTCAAAATTCACTAAAGAAGGGTAAAGGGAAAAGTTACTACTCATTTTTTACTTTACAAAAGATTTTTACAAAAACCTAAAAAGTTCTTCCTTCTCCTTCTTTTTCTTTTTGGCGGCCACCCATAAACACACCAAGGGGGTGTTTGTTTGATCTTTAATCTTGGTTTTTGTGCAAGTGTTCGTGTTTTTTCATCCTTGTTTAGATCCACGCATTCGGTAAATTCTTTTAACCCTTTTCTTTTTGATTTGATCTATTAAATAATTAAGAAAATGATGTGTTTTTTTAAAAAAAACCTAATTAAAACATAGATCTAACATGAAAATGGCTTTTGGAGAATAAAAAAGGATGCTTTAGGGGTGTTTTGTTTTGGCCGACGCTTAAACCGAACCCCAAGGGGATCTCGGTTTGGCTACTCAACCACCACCGAGACCATATGGTCCCGATTGGTTGGTGTGGGTCCCACGGCAGCAGCAAGACAAGGGGAACCCCGAAGTGGTTCGGGGTATGGTGTCGATTTCATGTCCGGTTCATGGTTCTTAGTCAAGATCCGGTTTACGGTGTATGTTAAGATTATTATTTTTATAATCATATGTTAAAATTAAATTAATAAATATGACATGATTAATTTAATAACATGACTTAGGTTATATTAATTATTAAAATCATGAAATTATTAACCTAAGTATTTTATATTTTTAGACTTATAATTAATTAATTATTTAAAAACCATGGTTATAATTAATTAATTAACATGACTTTGGTTATATTATTAATAAATAATAATACATGTTTTAACCTAAGTATTTAACTTTATTTAATTAAAAACATGACATACTTTAATTAAATATTTTAACCTATAGTTTATTTTAATTACATGAAATAATTAATAAACCATACATTATATCATATGACTTAGAAAATAATCATGAAAACACTTAGGCTTATATACTTAGCTTATTTAACCAGCTTATATCTAATTATGGAAACTTTCTATTTTTAGAAACTTATTTAAATAAGGCAGCTAATATATTTATGGAAACTTTCTATTTTTAGAAACTTATTTATTTCAGGCAGCTAATCTATTTATGGAAACTTATTTAATTAAGGCAGCTGATCTGTTTATGCAAACTTTCTATTTTTAGAAACTTATCTATTTTAAGCAGTAATTCTGTTTTTGGAAACTTTCTATTTTTGGAAACTTTCTCTTTTTGGTAACTTTCTATTTTTGGAAACTTTCTATTTTAGGAAACCTGCTATTTTTGGAAAGTTACTTATTCTTACACAATAAGTATAAAAATATATGTAATACCAGAAATACTTAATCAGAGTAAACAAAATATAAGATAAACACAAGTTTAAGGCATTAAAACAGTAAAACATGATAAGAACATATAAGTTAAGACATGACATAAAACCAGTTATGTATTTAGTAAGCAGATACTTATTCATGTATGTATTTATGTAGCATTAGTGATACGGAAGTAGGATTCCTCTCAGTTCATCTTCTTCGTTCACTAGACATAAGGTACAGATTCCTGTCCTTTCAGTATGGACATTCTTTCCTTATTAGGATTCCCCGTATGCAGCCAAATGTTTTCCCGTAGTATAAGTTTATATGTTTGACTTGATTATGTTTAATTTAGAATACCTATAGCCATATACATGCATGACCAGTGTCTCCTAGTTATGGAGGTACCATAACCATAACATTAGAGGCACTGATGTTATGACTTTACCACGGCGAAGTGATTGCTCGTGGCGTCCCTTCAGCTTTTGGCCATTTATTTATATTTATCACGTGGGGCGTATGGGTGCATCCTAGTTACATGTTTTCAGTCAGGATTTCATGGTGAATGTGGTGTGTGCCTTGCATCCTTCACAAGGAGCTGATCCCTCCTACCCAAAACCAGTATATTAAATTAGAGGCAGCCCCTCTAATTTACATGATGAGGTCACCCCTCCAAGTATTCATGCACGGTGGATTTTCATGACCTATATTGGCTAATGGTAAAATATGATAAACAGTTTTTACAAGATAAACATAAGGTTTTTCAAACTATAAAACCAGTTTTATCAAGACTTAACCAGGTTACTCGGGACTTAGTTTCTTCCGCTGTTATATGGTATATGCTTATCCTATTCATGCTTTATTATACATCCGTACACTGAGCGTATTGCTCAGCCGTTTTCCTTTTCTATGTTCCCAAAACGGCAGGTACTCAGGGACGCTCGTAGACTTTAAGAGTACGTGCATATGGACTGGAAGCTTTCTAGCCTTCTTTACTTTATGCATTACCTTTCTTTTGATACATTTGCTATGGACATTGTTTAGTCCTTTCCTTTACTATACTTATGTTTGTGTGTGATGAGCTTTACTTTTAGACTACCGATGTTTGACTCCGATATTTCCCTTTTATGGTCATGTAATGTTTAGACATTTTTGCTTGTATGCTTTGATGACACGCCATAATTACGTGTGACATTTCCATTATCAAAATGGGTGTTACACTTATGGTATCAGAGCCAAGGCTTCTACCTGTAGGCTCTCAAATATGACCTGTGATTAGTGGGTAGTCACTATGGTCTTCCTAGAACTGACAGTTGTTTTCATGCATTCATCATTTTCATGCATACATATATATGTCATTGTCGCAGGTTTATGACTAAGTAATGGTTGGTACAGAACTGGCCCTATTTAGTCGCATGTGTTTTATCGAAACTTTTAAATTTGGGACCGACCCATAGGCGTCCCCTCGCCATGTCTTTTGTTTTGGGTGAACTGACCATAGGCGTTCACTCTCGAGCATACAAAAGTTTTCATAAAACTGCATCATGCATTCATACACAAAATTTTATTGCATAAAATTTTTCTCTTGAAATTTTGGTATGATTTTTTTTCATGTATATATATTTTATGTTTTGATCTGTTTTATGTTATACTGTCAAATGGTTCTCACACGCGAACAGGAACAGCTCAATGTTGCAGTTCAAGCTGCTATGCAAGCTTTGCTTCCTCAACTGAGGAACGACATCAGGGCTGAAGTTCAAGTTGCCAACAATCAGCAGCATAATCAGGCACCTCCTCCTCCTCCTTTAGTGACCTTAGCAGTATGGCTGGAGAGATTCAACAAGCTCCGTCCTCGAGCTTTTGAGAAAACAGATAGCCCCAGCGATGCTGAGAGCTGGTTGGCTCATATCGAGAAGATTTTCAATGCCATGGGCTGTGACCCCGCATACAAGGCGAGGTTGGCATGCTATCGGTTCGAAGGCGATGTGCTTAATTGGTGGTTAGCGTTGATGCAGTCTGAGGGTGGTGACGAGTGGGTTGCTGGTTTGACTTAGGCTCAGTTCAAGGACAGGGTGATGGAGCAGTTCTTTCCCAAGGCTGAGCAAGACAAGCTCAAGAGAGAGTACCATGGGATCCGACAGAGAGCTAGGGAGAATAGCAAAGAGTTTATGCAGCGCTTTCTTCGCTTAGCTGGTTTCCTTGGTGCGGCAGCAGGTACTCCGGAAGAGCAGGCACACCACTTTAGGTGGGCTCTTCGCACTTCGGTCGCAAACAATCTGGTGTGTGCTACGTTCAACATTGTAGCACTAGTGGCCGATGCAGCACGTAAGCTGGAGATGCTGCAGGAGAAAGATGAGTTCGGGGAAGCTGGGAGACCCGACAAGAGGTAAATATTCGTATTCAAGCGGTGATCAATCCGTATTCTTTCCATATATGTCAATTATTCATCTCTTTAAAATGTACCTTCCAGGCAGAAAACTGGGGACCGGTCTCAGCCGGCTACTCAGCAGCATCCTCATCAGCCCAAGGGAAACGGTCAGACTAACGACCGTTCTGCTACGGATAGGCGTGGCGGTAATGATAATTACCGTAACAACGCTGGACACTCCAACAGCAGCAGGTCCTAATACTTACGCATTTCCTTATGATTTCATGTTATAACTCATATTCTGACACTTCAACAAAACTTCCACCAGGAACCATGGAAACGGTAGGGACCAGAACCAGAGAGGTTCACAGCCTAGCCGTCCAGCTATCACTGGTATTCAATTTTACGATTATCTGCATTGTCCTTTGTACCCAATTATCATGTCTTATGTAAAATGTTTTATCAGGTTCCCAGCCAGCCAGAGCACCTGCTAGAGGATTTACTCATCCTCTTTGCTCTACTTTCCACCGTAGGCACCCAAGGCCATGTCGCCGTAACATTGACGCATGCTTCAAGTGTGGTCTTCTTGGCCATATCATGAAGGATTGCCGTAAGGGCGAGATGGAGGGTACATCGGGACATGCTGATTCCAAGCCGCCTCCTACCATCGGGCGTGTCTACACGACATCTCGAGACCAGGCCAACAAGTCTACAGGTACCATCACTCGAATCTTGTATATGTATGGTCAAGCTGCATGTGTTCTTTTCGATACGGGTGCTACTCACTCGGTTATTTCTACTGCTTATGCTAAGAACATTAGGATGCTTTCCATGCCACTAGAAAATAGGCTTACTATTTCCACGCCTTTGAGGGACTCTGTATTAATCACCCATGTATACAAGAGTCTTCCCCTAGAATTTGACGATAAGGTTCGACCTATTGACGTACTTCCGCTGGACATGAATGACTTCGACATGATTTTGGGAATGGATTGGCTATCCAAGCATCATGCTACCAAAGACTGCCATTCATATCGAGTTATCTTTGGTGATGTTAATTCACCAGAGTACATTCATAACGGGTTCATACCCGGACGGTCTGTACAAATCATATCTACCCTGCATGCACTACTGTCACATGGCTGCGAGGGTTATCTAGCTACGGTTCATGACGTGGATGCTGAATCCCCAACAATTCAGGATCAACCTATAGTGTCGGAATTCCAAGATGTTTTCCAGTGAAACTTCCGGGCATACCACCTGCACGAGAAGTGGAATTCAGTATCGAGCTTATTCCAGGAGCTGAACCAATCTCCAAGGCTCCTTATCGCATGGCTCCCATAGAGCTGAAGGAGCTGAAGGATCAACTGCAAGAACTTCTTGAACGAGGTTTCATTCGACCGAGCACATCTCCATGGGGCGCACCGATCTTGTTTGTTAAGAAGAAGGGCGGCAGTATGTGTCTTTGCATAGACTATCGCGAGCTCAACAAGATTACTATCCGGAATAGATATCCACTGCCATGTATTGACGATCTGTTTGACCAACTCCAAGGGGCCAAACACTTCTCCAAGATTGATCTTAGGTCAGGCTATCATCAGCTACGGGTCAAGGAGTAGGACATCGCTAAGACTGCCTTTCGTACCCCCTATGGCCACTACGAGTTTGTAGTTATGCCATTTGGCCTAACAAATGCTCCAGCAGTGTTCATGGATTTGATGAACAGAATCTTCCATTAACTTCTGGACAAGTTCGTCATTGTCTTCATCAATGACATCCTGATTTTCTCAAAGTCCAAGGAGGAACACGAAGACCATCTTCGTACAGTACTACAGATTCTTCGCCAGAAGCAGTTGTATGCTAAATTCTCCAAGTGTGAGTTTTGGTTAGACAAGGTGGCATTCTTAGGTCACATTGTATCACCAGAAGGAATCACTATGGATCCAGCGAAGGTTGAGGCCATTACTAAGTGGTCAAGGCCGACATCAGCGACGGAAGTCCGCGGTTTCTTAGGCTTAGCTGGCTATTACCGTAGGTTCGTGGAGAACTTTTCCCGCTTAGCACTACCATTGACCAAGCTGATGCGGAAAGGGGAGAAATTCGTCTGGACTAAAGAACGAGAGAAGAGCTTTGAAGACCTGAAGCAGAAGCTAGTATCTGCACCTATTCTTACTCTCCCATATGGTACGGGTGGATTTCAAATATACAGCGATGCATCGGGGAAGGGACTTGGCTGTGTTCTCATGCAACATGGGAAAGTGATCGCGTACGCTTCATGGCAGCTTAAGCCTTATGAAGAAAATTACCCCACGCATGACTAGGAACTTGGTGCAGTCGTGTTTGCATTGAAGATATGGAGGCACTACTTATATTGAGAATCATGTGACATTTTCACGGACACAAGAGATTGAAGTATATCTTCATTCAACGTGAATTGAACATGAGGCAGAGGAGATGGTTAGAGCTGTTGAAGGATTATGACATTAATCTACAGTATCATCCCGGAAAGGCAAATGTAGTAGCAGATGCTCTTAGCAGGAAGTCTGGAATGATCAACGGCATTAAAATCGAAGAGGAAATCATAAGAGACTTGGAGCGACTTGACATCGAGATCATGGTACGTGGACAGCAAGGTTATTGGGCTAATCTTAGAGTAGAACCCGAGTTACTCTCTAAGATCAAGGAAGCTCAGAAGGATAACGGGGAAATCTGGGCGATAGTACAAAATTTAGAGAAACAGACAGAATTCAGAGTAGATGCAGATGGTATCGTATGGCAGGGCACGAGACTTTGTGTTCCTGATAACCAAGAACTCCCGGAAGCCTTGTTAGCTGAAGCTCATAGCTCCCCCATTCTCTATACATCCTGGTTCGACTAAGATGTACCATGACATCAAGCAGTACTTTTGGTGGAGTGGTATGAAACAGGATGTAGCTACTTACGTCTCTAAATGTCTTACCTGCCAGTAGGTTAAGATCGAGCATCAGCGATCTGGCGGTCTCCTTCAATCGTTAGATATTCCAGAGTGGAAGTGGGACAAAATCACCATGGATTTTGTTACTGGTCTTCTGCCTACCAAGAGGAAGCACAATGCAATTTGGGTTATCGTAGATCGACTTACCAAATCAGCTCGTTTCTTACCGATCCGCAAGGAAGATCCGGCAAGTAAACTCGCCGATACGTACAGAATAGAGATCATGAGACTCCATGGTGCACCATCCAACATCGTCTCAGACAGAGATCCTCGATTCACTTCGCGCTTTTGGAAGAGTCTGCAGAAAGCTTGGGGTACACAACTTAAGCTTAGCACGACTTTTCACCCTCAAACGGACGGACAGTCGGAACGAACCATTCAGACATTGGAAGATATGTTGAGGTCATGTGCGTTGGAATGGACGGGTGATTGGGACGATTACATCTGTTTGGTGGAGTTTGCATACAACAATAGTTGGCACGCAAGTATCAAGTGTGCTCCTTTCGAGATGTTGTATGGCAGAAAGTATCAGGTTGGCGAGCGAACACTTGAAGGACCAGAAATCATAGAGATGACCAATGAAAAGATCGCAGTAGCTAAGCAGAAACTTCAGGAAGCACGGTCACGTTAGAAAAGTTACGCCGATAAGCATCGTAGGGACATACATTTTAACGTAGGAGATCACGTATTCCTTAAGGTTTCACCGGCACATGGTGTTAGACGCTTCGGGATTAAAGGGAAGCTCAGTCCTCGTTTCATCGGACCGTTTGATATCATTGAACGAGTCGGTGAAGTATCTTACCGATTAGCGCTACCTCCACAGCTTTCACATGGGCACAATGTATTTCATGTGTCCTTACTCAGAGGGTACTAGTATCATCCCCTTCACATGGTTCAGTATCCACTGGAATAGATACGTGAAGATCTCACTTTCATAGAAGAACCCGAACGAGTTCTTGACAGACAAGAACGAGTCATGAGAAGGAAGACGATTCCATTCGTCAAAATCCAATGGAGGGATCATACCGAGCGGGAAGCCACTTGGGAAACAGAGGAGTCTATCCGGGCTTCTTACCCTCATTTCATATTTTGAATTCGGGTATGTTCTTCTTTTCCAGCTTACTTTATCTATAATTCGGGGACGAATTATTCTTTTTAGGGGGGAAGAGTTGTAAAACCCGCATGCTTTTACCATGAATAGTACCCTTAAGATCGTACGTACTAGATTAAAACTTTCCTATTATAGCATGATTACGATTACGTGTTAGGATTTTACGTATTACGTACGTGTTAGAACACGATAAGTATTTACTGCGCACGAGCACGCAATAAATATTTGACAATAATTAATCACGAACGCGATCATGAAATCATGAACGTAATTAAATCACGAACTATTATTAATTACGTATATATATTTATTACGAGCGTAAATAAATATATTAAGTCACGATAATTATGAAACGAGAACATATTAAACGCGAACACAAATAAACATGAACGAACAATTAAACATCGAGACAGGGAAAACTGTACGGGTACCCCATGTGGGGCCCCTACCCGCGGCAACAAGGAAGAGATGGGCCAAGCCCATCTCAAAATTCACTAAAGAAGGGTAAAAAGAAAAGTTACTACTCATTTTTCACTTTACAGAAGATTTTTACAAAAACCTAAAAAGTTCTTCCTTCTCCTTCTTTTTCTTTTTGGCCGCCACCAATAAACACACCAAGGGGGTGTTTGTTTGATCTTTAATCTTGGTTTTGGTGCAAGTGTTCGTGTTTGTTCATCCTTGTTTAGATCCACGCATTCGGTAAATTCTTTTAACCCTTTTCTTTTTGATTTGATCTATTAAATAATTAAGAACATGATGTGTTTTTTAAAAAAAAAACCTAATTAAAACATAGATCTAACATGAAAATGGCTTTTGGAGAAATAAAAAAGGATGGTTTAGGGGTGTTTTGTTTTGGCCGGCGCCTAAACCGAACCCAAAGGGGGTCTCGGTTTGGCTACTCAACCACCACCGAGACCATATGGTCCCGGTTGGTTGGTGTGGGTCCCACGGCAGCAGCAAGACAACGGGAACCCCGAAGTGGTTCGGGGTATGGTGTCGATTTCATGTCTGGTTCATGGTTCTTAGTCAAGATCCGGTTCACGGTGTATGTTAAGATTATTATTTTTATAATCATATGTTAAAATTAAATTAATAAATATGACATGATTAATTTAATAACATGACTTAGGTTATATTAATTATTAAAATCATGAAATTATTAACCTAAGTATTTTATATTTTTAGACTTATAATTAATTAATTAATTAAAAAACATGGTTATAATTAATTAATTAACATGACTTAGGTTATATTATTAATAAATAATACTACATGTTTTAAACTAAGTATTTAACTTTATTTAATTAAAAACATGACATACTTTAATAAAATATTTTAACCTATAGTTTATTTTAATTACATGTAATTAATAAACCATACATTATATCATATGACTTAGAAAATAATCATTAAAACACTTAGGCTTATATACTTAGCTTATTTAACCAGCTTATATCTAATTATGGAAACTTTCTAATTTTAGAAACTTATTTAAATAAGCCAGCTAATCTATTTATGGAAACTTTCTATTTTTAGAAACTTATTTATTTCAGGCAGCTAATCTATTTATGGAAACTTATTTAATTAAGGCAGCTGATCTATTTATGGAAACTTTATATTTTTAGAAACTTATCTATTTTAAGCAGTAATTCTATTTTTGGAAACTTTCTATCTTTGGAAACTTTCTAATTTTGGTAACTTTATATTTTTGGAAACTTTCAATTTTTGGAAACTTTCTGTTTTAGGAAACCTGCTATTTTTGGAAAGTTACTTATTATTACACAGTAAGTATAATAATACATGAAATACCATAAATACTTAATCAGAGTAAACAGAATATAAGATAAACACAAGTTTAAGGCATTAAAACAGTAAAACATGATAAGAACATATAAAATAAGCTAAGACATGACATAAAACCAGTTACGTATTTAGTAAGAAAATACTTATTCATGTATGTATTTATGTAGCATTAGTGATACGGAAGTAGGATTCCTCTCAGTTCATCTTCTTCGTTCACTAGACATAAGGTACGGATTCCCGTCCTTTCAGTATGGACATTCTTTCCTTATTAGGATTCCCCGTATGCAGCCAAATGTTTTCCCGTAGTATAAGTTTATATGTTTGACTTGCTTATGTTTAATTTAGAATACCTATAGCCATATACATGCATGACCAGTTTCACCTAGTTATGGAGGTACCATAACCATAACATTAGAGGCACTGATGTTATGACTTCACCACGGCGGAGTGATTGCTCGTGGCGTCCCTCCAGCTTTTGGCCATTTATTTATATTTATCATGTGGGGCGTATGGGTGCATCCTAGTTACATGTTTTCAGTCAGGATTTCATGGTGAATGTGGTGTGTGCCTTGCATCCTTCATAAGGAGCTGATCCCTCCAACCCAAAACCAGTATATTAAATTAGAGGCAGCCCCTCTAATTTGCATGATGAGGTCACCCCTCCAAGTATTCATATACGGTGGATTTTCATGACCTATATTGGCTAATGGTAAAATATGATAAACAGTTTTTACAAGATAAACATAAGGCTTTTCAAACTATAAAACCAGTTTTATCAAGACTTAACCAGGTTACTCGGAACTTAGTTTCTTTCGCTGTTATATGTTATATGCTTATCCTATTCATGCTTTATTGTACATCCGTGCACTTAGCGTATTGCTCAGCCATTTTCCTTTTCTATGTTCCCAAAACGGCAGGTACTCAGGGACGCTCGTAGACTTTAAGAGTACGTGCATATGGACAGGAAGCTTTCTAGCCTTCTTTACTTTATGCATTACCTTTCTTTTGATACATTTGCTATGGACATTGTTTAGTCCTTTCATTTACTATACTTATGTTTGTGTGTGATGAGCTTTACTTTTGGACTACCGATGTTTGATTCCGGTATTTCCCTTTTATGGTCATGTAATGTTTAGACATTTTTCCTTGTATGCTTTGATGACACGCCATAATTACGTGTGACATTTCCATTATCATAATGGGGTGTTACAGTATCTCTAGATTTTAAATGTCATTCACCCAAAGGCTCATTTGACTTTATTTGATATTTATTAGTCCAAAAATGAAGGCAAGAACAGTGTAAACTCAACACTCAAAACCTAACCTCGACTTCAAAAACCGTTGTCACTAAAGAAAGCCCACATCAAGGATAACTTAACACGATTTGAGGGATAAATCCCCGGACCCAAAATTTGAGGGATAAACACAAGTTTAAGGCATCAACATCATCATCATATGAACAGCAGCAACATGATAGATCAGCAGCAACAGAACAACGAATCATCTAGGGTTTGTTGGGAAAAACCCTAGATCAGCAACTTTATTTATTAAAAACAGAAAATACTAACGAAAACCTTGTAGATCAACCAGATCGAGAGCCAACAAGCTCTGATACCACTTGTTGAGTCTTAGGATCTAGACTCATCTGGGATATATAACAATGATTGTAATGCACAGCGGAACATAATAACAAACACAATCAAAGTTATGAACAAGGCTTTCTTATTCATAAACTGCTTACTAATAAGCTACTAACTACTACTCCTGGTGCCTTATAGGCTTGACACCAGGAGGAACGCACACACACCTTTAGTTTACATTGTATATCAATGAATGAGTGAATAATCATGTCTGCATAATCCTCTTTATATAATAGAGGTACTAGGGTTACATCACAACCCTAACTTACTTACAAAGCTACCTATTTATTATTAAGTCCTTCATCTTCTTTTGTCATATCAACTCAAGATATATAAGTCCCAACACCTTTCCTTTCCATCCATCTTGGGGGCAAACATAATTTTTGCAATTGAGGAATTTGAGAAAGTAGATGGTTTTCCCAAGATAGAGTGTCCATTCACTTTCGAGGCATTAGGTTGTCTAACAACAAGTTTCTTAACGTTAGGTTCCAAAACTTTCCCACCCATCTTAGCAACGAGTTTCTTCAACTCCGATATTGCTATGTCTTTTTCTTGTAATTGAGCTTTCAAATCAGAAATATCAAGACTTATTTCGTCTAGTAATCGACAAGACTCAAATAATTTTACTTCCAAAGGTGTATCATTTGAAAAACTGCCAACTTTGTTTTGCAAAGCAAGTTCAAGTGAATGACAATGTTTTTTAAGATAATCACATCTATGTTGAAGTAACGAAAACTCTTTTTGGTCAACTTTATTCGAAAGCTCAGTTTCAAGATGTTCACACTCTTTAACTTGATAAAGATATTTGCATGCAACATCAGAATATTCATCAATATCAGCACAAAATGTAACATAAACACACATAATATCTTTTAAGAGGCATTCTTGCAAGAGTAGATCATAGGCTATAGAAAAATTGTCTCTTTTAGGTTGATGATCATCAATTTCTTTTTCAAGAGATTCCACATATTTCAAATTGTCAAACATTTCTTGCTATATTAAATTTTCAAATTCCAAAGCATGTTTCTTTGTTCTTTCCGCAGGAGGAATCAAAATAGTTTTTACAAGAACAATTATATCGTGAGGAATTTCTTTATCACCTTTCAAAAGTTCACGTTTTTTCCAGTCATCATCAACAACGTTTTTGAAATTTTTAATGTTACTTTTGAGAATACTAAGTGCTTGCTTACTCTTGCTTATAGAAGCTTGATGCGGCAAGTACCCCATATATTTTGAAACATTAGTTTTCTTAGTGGCAAAAACTTGTCTCCATTTAATTCTTATTTGCGCACATTCGTAAAATATTTGCTCACGAGACTTCTGTTTTTGTGGTTTGAAACTTTCATAAAGACTATTTTCATAAGCATAATTATATGGTTTCACAAAGTCTTTATTCACTGGTGATCTACTTTCCTCTTCAAAACATAGTGACTCATCACTATCAGGCCTAACAAGAAGACAATCAAGGTCGGTCCATTAGGACTCCTCAAGATAGATTCGTGGGTTCTTAGATTGAGCTTGCTCGAGGTACTTAGGACCAGCAAAACTAGCTTTACCCTTGAAAATCAAACGAGGTGCCAACATTCGCATGGTTTGAATAGATTGATTTGTTTTAATAACAATTTTCTTATAAAAATCAATTTGAACTTCAAGTTCTACGACTTTGTCGATGTCTTTTGCTTGTTTAATTTTTAAAGATTTTTACAAGTTAGCAACCTCTTCTGTCTTCGCAGTGACTAGTTTAGTTTTATCTCCTTAAAGAAAACCAATCTTTTGAGTTAACTCATTCACTTTGGTGGTAGCAAGATAAGTTTTATGTCGTTCCGTACTTAAAGAGGTGTTATAATTACGTTTCTCTTGTTCCAAAAGCTTAAGAGTTTCGTTGTATTTGGTTTCAAAAAACATCCTTTATAGTAGTAACAACAACCCCTTTATACCTTGCAAGCTCTTTGTCTTTTTGAATAAGCTCAGCTCTACAGCTTGCAAGAAGCTCACTAGATTTTATGACTGCAGCTTTGCTTTCCTCAAATTTTTGAGTGAGCGTAGCGATTTCCTTCTTTAATTGCTTTTGACTTTTTCTAGTTTCTTTGATATCTTTTTGTAAAGAAGCAGTTAAATTAGCAAGCGCAATACGCTCCTCACCATCATCATACTCATATGCATGTAGATCATCCTCAGACTCATTATTACACATGTCTGATGAATCAGGTGTGGTATTGATATCAACCGTTTCCATCATACATGTGTTAGTAATTGCTTTGGGTAGCTCACAATGCTCATGAATATTACCAAACACTTTATATTCCTCTTCAGTGTGTACCTTATCGATTGGCTCAGTATCAAAGATAGGACCGTTGTCATCTTCAGTGACATTGAGAACTTCTTCAACCTTTGCCATGTACGAGTAATGTGCTTCAAGTTCTTGGTCGAAGGCTTCATCATCAGTATCATCAAGCATTGCTCCTACCTTAGCCGACAATTTAACCCCAGCTTCCATCTTCTTGCAAAGCAGCATCTTTTCTTTATGATAACCAGAATCCCTAACCCGTTTTGGCTTTCTACATTCCTTTGCCATATGCCCATAACCTTGACAATTAAAGCGTTGAATCCCACTTTCCTGAGCCACTTGAGTTTCAACAGTTTCCCTATTCCCATCAACAGTAACAATCCTCTGAGTATCATACTTAGCAGTTTGTCGATCATACCTTGCAAAACCCTCAACATGAGTTGGATTACGTCGATCATACCTAGGAGGACTTTCATCATGTTGACGTGTGTCATACCTTCAAGGACTCTTAATATATTGGTTCCTTGTATTAGATGATGTTCGAAGATTGTTGTTGGTGGGTTTGAAGATTTTCTTGTAAGTCTTCATAATGAAAGCAATTTGTTGTTTCATCTCCCTATCCTTTTGAGCTCGTTCTTCATCACTGTCATCTTCAGATGATGGCTCAGATGATGGTGATGGTGCTCTTGGTTCTTTATCTCGTGATCTTGTGGGAGCTGAAGACTTAGATGAAGTGGATTATCTTGGTGAGGAAGATGTAGTGGAGTATCTTGGTGAGGAGGATGTAGTGGAGTATGATTTTGGAGCACGAGATCCATGATCTTGGACCTGGTGAGCAGTAGACACCAAAGCAAGTGGATTAGCATTCTTTGCTACCCGTTCAGCTCGAAGTTCAATTGCCTCATTCTGAAATTGTTTCAAAATGTCAAAGCGCGTATGATAGTTGACCTCGTCCAACTTATTTTATTGTTTCACCAAAGTTACAAATCGTGTCCACTCTGGTTGAAGTTGTTGTAGAAATTTCACAGTGACTTGCATGGTAGAGACTTGCAAATTGTTTCTTGTCATGTCATTCATCATCTTGTAGAACCTTGAGTAGTATAAATCAATTGATTCCCCATCCAATGAAGTAAACTTACCAAAATTCAAGAATAAGTTAGTTTTGACATCTTGCTTGTTAAGTGATTCTCCTTGTTGCAAGCGTTCAATGGCAAACCACATTTCTTTTGCAGTAGAACATGCATCAACTGTTGAGTAAATATCATCCCCAATATTACTTAGTATCAAATAGATTGCTTCTTTCTCTGCATCAATCCAAGCACGTTTCTCTTTCGAAGTGTTCTCATATGTTTCCTCAATTGTTTGCTCATCGGAACCGGACGTCGAGTCGGTTGGTGGAATTGCAGGAATGGTTATTGTAGTGAGAGTATAGGGTCCATCAGTGATACAACGACGAAGAACATCACCATTGGGTTTTGTGTCAAGATATCAAAGAAATCGTGATTGCCATTGTGCATATCGACCGGACACAAGCATTGGTGGTCTCTCTTTATTGCCCGCAACCATGATATCATTGTTCGTCACACGATAGTCTGTAGTAGAATCCATGTCGATTGTCTTTGAAATGTAGAAGTGAATACAGATCTTAAGTAGATGTGTTGCGATTGTTGTGTTGAGAAAAGATGTTAAAATCCCCCGAAAAATGTTCTCGATAAACCAAAAATTCCAAGACAAACAAAAAACACACGATTTTTTAAGAGTAAAAAATGTGAACTTCGGAATACCTGGATTTTGAATGTTATCTACGGAATGTTGGACTTCGGAATATCAACAAATTCACTTTGCAATATAGCAAAAATCCACTTCCGAATGTACCAAGAATCTACTTCGGAATCTGCCAAAAATCCACTTCGAAATCTTTCTTACTTCGCAAAACTCCACTTCGCAAAAAAATCTATTTCGCAAAAGATCTACTTCGGAATGTACCAAGAATCTACTTCGGAATCTACCAAAAATCCACTTCGGAATCTTTCTTACTTCGCAAAACTCCACTTTGCAAAAAATCCACTTCGCAAAAGATCTACTTTGGAAAAGTTGCACTTCGGAATAATCCAACTTTGTAACTCAACTTCGGAATCCCAAAAAATTAACATCGGAATGATGGTATTGTGAACTTCGGAATCCAAAGAAGATGGCAACTTCGCAATGTTAGAACTTCGGAATTAACTTAACTTCGGAATGTGTGCTTCTGATCTTCGGAATAAAAGTAACTTCAGAATAAAGAGTTTACTTCGGAATGTGTTTTTGGAAAAGAACTTCAGTATATGAAAAGTGTTCACTTCAGAATGCCTAAACTTTGTTACTTCAGAATATCATGTACTTCGGAATACATTTAACTTCGCAATAACAGACCAAGATTACTTCGGAATAAATCAAAAAGAGGACTTCGGAATATTTTTATCGCAAAACCGAAACCCTCTTCACTACTTCAGAATATCCCAAATATTCCGAAGATAAGCAATCTGTTGGCCACTTTCTGTGTTCTTCGTATCAAATAAACCAAATTCGTGATTTTAAACCAAAAATCGATCCAAACACCAAAAAACTTTGCGTTTTTAACCATAAAAAGTATACCAAATCCCTAACACATTTATGTAGGTGGTTTGTATGAAGATTTATAACCTGAAAACCCTAAAAAAATTAATCCGAGATTAATCTTAAATAATATCAAACAAACCAAAACAAACACACAAAACAATCACTAATCTACCCTATGACGATTAATACCAATTGTTGTTCCCATATTAATTCACTTCACCATGGTTGATTTAATGAAATAAAGAAGAAAGATAGATGATTTCTAGAGAGAGAAAGTAGAGAGAGAAATGAGAGAGAGAGATGATTAACTAGGTGAAATTAGTTAAAAAAAAAGAAAAAATTTCACGTTTGGTCCCTATCGTTTACACCAAACATCAAGTTTGGTCCCTATCTCAAACTAAGTGCACAGATCGTCCATATCGTTTACACTTTGGATCAAAATTGGTCCCTATCTTGGATGAGGGTTATTTTTGGTTGTTAAGTCTTGAGAGAGGAGGGGCATTTCGGTCATTTTGTTATATTTTTATATACTTAAAAATCACAATTTGATTTTCTTTTATATCTCATCTCTCTCTCTCACACACATCTCCATCTCCATCTCTCTCTCTCCTACCCTGATCCTCCATCATCCATTAACCTGACATTAATGATTGTAATTCCCAAAACCATCAATAACATCAAATCCACCCAGAAGTATCAGACAGAATATCGAGCCAAAGATTGTGAAAGATCTGGTGGCTTTTATAAACAAAGCCCCATCGCAATAACACACCCATCACCATTACAGCAACCATCACAACAACACCCCCATCGCCATTACAGCAACCATGAATAATAAAACAAACAAGAAGAACATCACCCTTGACTTTCCATCACAATCACCATGGCAGCAATATCATCACCATCGCACCACCCCCATCACCATCACAGTCACCATGGCATCAATACCATCACCATCACAACACCCCCGTCACTTCTATCTAACAACAAATAATGAAGACTCGAAAAATAAAAAATAAAACTTAGATCTCAGTTACTCTTTTCGTGTGATATATCAATACCATAGATCTTTTGAGATCTAAAAACGAAAGAGGCATGCATCACAGATCCATGTTTGGTTTCACCCATCTTTAATTTTCGAAGGTAGAATAAAGAATTATAACAAGATTGTTACACTCTTTCTTCTTTTCTTTTAATTCAACCACAAAAAAAACTGACATGTAACAATCACATATAAACCTACCCGAGACCCATTTTGTGGATCTTGATGCCGTGTGCATACGTGACTAATTAGAATGGAGATTAATTGTTCTTGGTCAGGTCACGATACATAAAAGTTGGACTAAATAGAAAGAGGCGGATGAAATATATACTTTATGTTGGGCTGCCTCTGTGATTATTTGAATGGAGATTAGTTGGACCCATTTTGGTTTTTGGATGTGATTATTTGAGATGGAAAGATAGAGAGAGGCGGATGAAATATGATGATAGAGATTGGGGGAGAAATGAAGAGACGAAGTTTACAATGTTTTGGTGGCTACATTTGTTTTAGTGATTAGGTTTGTGTGGACCGGGTTATGATACTTTATGTTGGGTTGCGTCTGTGTTAAACAGCAGAGATGATGAACATAGAAATTTCCAGATTTATGTTGGGGAAATTTCCAGATGAGTTGGTGATGATGATATACTTAGGAGAGAGAGAGAGACACGTGAGATAGAGAGACATGAGAGAGAAGAATGAAAAGAAATAAGTGAGTTGATTTTTGTATTTAATGCAACTAAAAAGAGTAAAAGACTAAAATACCCCTATACGTCCAAAAATTAACGAGCAAAACTAACTCCTATTTGAGATAGGGACCAAGTTTGATTCAAAGTGTAAACGATAGGGATGATATGTGCACTTAGTTTGAGATAGGGACCAAACTTGATGTTTGGTGTAAACGATAGGGACCAAACGTGAAATTTTTTCAAAGAAAAATGAAATCACCCACCCTCCTAACATGCTAGGAGGGTGCTTATATAGTCCACCCACATGCGGGCTTTCTGTTGGACTATATATATTTTGGGCCGGGCATGAATAAATGCTTAGTACTTTGAAAGAGGCCTTTTAAGCTAGCCGTCAAGCCCGTAATGTCACGACTATTTTAACTAACTATTACAACGTTCTAATAAATATTATAATAAAAACTTATGACCGAACATTCTTGTTTGACTCAATATTTTGAGGCTAACACAAAGCCTGACTCAAAAGATTCATCTAATCAAACTGAGTCAGGAACTGTCACTGCAAAAACAATTGAACCAACATCCATGTTATAGTTATTATAGGTCACCCCTCTAATTGCATGACGAGGCAAACCCTCTATTTATTCATGCATACGTTGTTGACATGATATGACTTATATGAGCTCATGGGCATTTATTTACATCACATATACAACTTATGAAATTTCAGTTATCCTTCTTGTTTATAAATTGTCTCCCAGGTTTTCCTTAGGACATAGATATTCATTTCTGATGCTTTTACACATTATTCATATTATATTTATTCTTATCACGTCTTTATATCCGTTCACTGAACGTATTGCTCAACCATATCTTCTTTTCATGTCTCATACGGTAGGTACCGAAGGACAAGATTTGGGCTTTGAGAATATATGCTTAGGATGAGAGCTACCTTAGTCTCCTTCTCTTTGTGCATTTTAATACGTGTGTTTTGGTTGGACATATATTTTTTCCTTTAGTCTTCCTTTATTTTCATTTATGTTGACCTTATGTTAGGAGCCGATGTTTGATTCTGGCTTTCCTGTTTGTCTTTTATGTCTTTATGACGTTATGCCTTTATTATGCTTTGCTGACACGCCATGACTATGACATAACGGCTTGTCAAAGAGGGTCGTTAAAATTTTGGTATCAGAGCCAAGGCTTCGACCTGTAGGCTCTAAAACTTGACCTGTGACTAGTGGGTAGTCACCAGGATCTTCCTAAATCGACGTTTGTTATATTCCATGTATTGATATTTTCATAACTTTGTTAGTTCTTAATCATGATGTTTTCTCTTGAAACTTTACTAATATGGATTGAACCATTGTCATCCATACTTAGTTACATGTTGTAATCCTTATTCATGATGTTTTATCTTGAAATTTCTTTTACTAGTATGGATTGAACCATAGTCGTCCATACTTAGTCACATGTTGTTGATTCCTATCCATGATGTTTTCTCTTGAACTTTGACTAGTATGGATTCAACCATAGTCGTCCATACTTAGTCACATGTTTCTTCTTTTCACATTTTAGACTGATATGCGTTGAACCATAGTCGTCCATACTTAGTCACATGTTTATGTCTTTTGAAAATTTGGACTAGTGCGGGTTGAACCGTAGTCGTCCACGCTAGTCAATATTAGATCTCTGTGATTATGTTTTCATATTTCTTATGTCGATTATGCTTTCATACTTTTCATGTTGATTATGTTTTCATGCTTCCTTATGTTGATTATGCTTTCATGCTTCTTCATGTTGATTATGCTTTCATGATAGTCATTGATGGATTTCATTTAATCATGCTTTCATGCTAGTCATTGTTGGATTTCATTTAACCATGCTTTTCGTGCTTTTTATGTAAGTGGAGTTATGCATACGCTATATTAGCTAGGCTATCATGTTGTTCTCTTTGGTGTAGTCTTTTAACCGTTTAACCATTTACTTTCCTTTGATCATGTCAGATGGTTAATGCTTGTACCAATCATCTCATGTGTATTCCATGTGTATTTCATTTACCATATTCCATGTGTATTCCATTTATAATATTCCACGTGTATTCGCAAGTCGACTTTTGATCTTCTCTTGTGCATTCCATTTACCAAGGTTGCTCAAGTTAATGATGCTGCTTGCAACTTGGAGATTCTAGAGAACAGAGATGAGTATGATGTACCAGAGCGACAGACAAGAAATATACTTCAGCCACCAAATGTTACCATCCCATTCCATGTCTTTACCTTCTCAACTACATGTCACGCGTCACTCAGTTGTCGTTTCAGGCATAAGAGTGGGAACTGGTACCAGCTGGCCACTCAGAGGAATAGTTACATGAATCACGGTCAGAATAATGACAGTCATGGAGCTGACAAGCAAGGCAATAGTGACAACTATCGTGACAACAACTACTCTAGTAATAACGACAGAAACTCCGGTAACGGACGTGATCAGAAATACAAGGGTCAACAGTCCAACCGATCCGCCAATTCTGGTATTATAACCAAAATTTTCAACTTTATTCGTTTTCACATCTCAAGACACATGTCAAGACAGCAAGTCAAGACACATGTCTCATGTATATTTCTCAAGACACATGTCAAGACAACAAGTCAAGACACATGTCTCACATATATTTCTGAACACACATGTCAAGACACCAGTCAAGACACATGTCTCACGTATATTCCTCAAGACACATGTCAAGACGACAAGTCAAGACACCTGTCTCACGTATATTTGTCAAGACACATGTCAAGACACCAGTCAAGACACATATTTCACGTATATTTTCTGAAGACACATGTCAAGACACCATTCAAGAAACATGTCACACGTATAATTTATCAAGACACGAGTCAAGACACATGACTCATGTATATCTTCTGAACTAGGCCCTCAGTAATTCAGGGTACCCTCCTATGGGTATACCCATCCTGTTGTGCCACGTGTGGATCAGGCCACTAAAATTTCAGGTACCATCACTGCCGTATTGTTCATGTTTGGACATGCAATGTTCGCTCTGTTGATACGGGCGAAACACATTCAGTAAGATCAGCCATGATTACTTCATGTATTTGAAAGTTTATGGACTTATATTTAATATTCATGTGTTAGGATCAAACTCAAGATTACGGGATTTCACTCGGTACGTAAAGAGTTAATTTATTTAATAAACATATTTATTATATTTATTAAAATAAACCAAGCTATAAATTTAACGATCGTTAAATAATTAAGAGTTAAGTATTAATGAGCGTTGTGGAGTAAATAGAAAGAGGAGTAAATAGAACTAAGAATGGAAGGTTCCGGAACACCCCTAAGGGGTGTTTGGGCCGTCGGTTATGGAGGGGAAAAGGAAGGGAAAAACTTTCCTTATATTTGTTTCTTGAGCTACAAGGATTTAGGCCTATATAAACAATCCCTCGCCCTTATAATTTAACACACAATCTCTCTTCTTCTCGCTCTCTAGTTGATCTCAAGAAAGAACCTACAAACGGTTTCGGTTGGTTTTCTTGGTTTTTGGTATTTGCTATAAATCTAGTCCTAGCCCCTCTCTAGGGTTGTTGGATAGATTTTCCACAAGCGTAGAAGCTCGGTTTACACGTGCTAAAATCACGGTTAGCTCGTTGTATTACGTGTGTACAAGAGCATAATATAGTCTTACTTTAGACTATATCTTGGTGATAAGGTTTTATCGATATTTGGTGCTTCGTTCTTTATCTTGTTGATCTTCGCTAGCTAAAAGTTATGTAACCCTAATTCGATTAATTATAATTGTGTTCATTATGATCTTGTTAAATCCCTTCCGCTATATGTGCTTTGCTCTTTGTTACGGTTTTAGTAATTGTTATGTAGTTAATAAACCTTCAGTGGCATCAGAGAGCCGTTTTAACATGTTATAATTATCGAAAATCTAAAGTTTTTTTAACTATAATTGTTTTGAGTTAAAACTACATGTTTTTTAGTTTTTATTAAAAATTAGGGTTTTGTTTTTTAAAACTTGGGTTTTGGCCGAATTTTATATTTTTTTTAAACCCTAAATTACATGTTGTATAATTTTAGATTAAATTTCATGATTAATTGTTATCTCATGTAGATTAAAGGTTACTGATGTGTTGGGAAATGTCGGTGTATTTTAATTAAGTACGTTATAGAGCGAATTTAGGAAATTACCTTTAGGAAATGGTAATAATCCATAAATAAGCTAAAGACGAATTCAATTAAACACGAGAGTGATCCCGGTTCGTTGTACACGAAGATCGAGTGAATTTGAGACGTTTTGTTTTAAAATAGACAATTGATTTGAATGGTTTCGGTTTTTAGTCTAAAATTAATCATACAAATTAAACCTAAGTGCATGGAATCGTTCCCTGATATTTAATAAAAAAATGAAATTTAAATCTAAATATTTTTTTACTTTTTATTGAAACAAAATCATTAAAATTGACAAAAATTAAAAACTAATAAAAAGAATCATTTAACTTTAAAAACTACTTAATTGATTAAAAACGTTTATCTAAAAAAACTGACAGTAACAGAATAGTATATTAATTACTTAACTAGTATTAAAACTAAAAAGAGTCCACAGCTCAGTGGTGCGTTTGGCAGTGGACCAGGAGGTCACGGGTTCGAGTCCCATAGTGGACAATTTTTTTGGTGATATTATTTTGGACAAGATTTTGGATATACAGCAAACCAAACACCCCCAATCAAGGGATGCAGGCTAAAATCTCAAACAGATATTGCAAATAACAGTCAAAAAGTACCAAAAACAAATAATTACACAAAACAAAACTTAGGTAAATTCAGTAACAAAGTTAAACAATCTATAAATCAAATACTTACGCAGGAAATAAACACCTGATTAATAAACTCACATGTCATACTAAGTCAGTTGAAAGAATCTAAATAACTAGCAGTAATTAAATCTAAGCAGATTTCTATCTAACACAATATTACAGTTACTCAATTCAATTCACAGTTAAAACAAAATATAATCCAAGTGAATCATACAGCAGAGTTTATCAAATAAGTTTAAAGCTTATATCAGAAGTTTAATATCAGCAATAAACCAAAACCCTGCTATCTAAAAACCGTCTAAATAGCCTAAAACAAAGCAAAATCACACCCAAACTTGTATCATATTAAATAACTTGCAGATACACTAGTGAAGCAGACATAACCAAAACTCGCATGATACTTATCAGTTTACTCAAATAATCAGATAAAACATTAGCTAAAAACTTGTACTCAAAACTCACTTATACAGATTTATCCAAAACTCACTTATTAAACAGATACATTCACAACAAGCTTATCAAAACACTTATTCAGATACATTGACAGAAAACTTAAACAAGACTACACAAAAGCAGATTAAATCATCAACCTCAATAAACAGATAACTAAACAGATTCATTAATACCTAACTCATATTCAGACATCCCTAATACACTTATCACATAATACATTAACAGATTAATAACTAATATATAAAATTACATGAAATTAAACTAGTAACGCACCTATTGTAGAAAACCGTTGAGACGAAAATTGCGCTGAGCAATCTTATGAACCTAATCTAACACCACCATCGAACCTCGAACCATCACCATTCATTTACACCATATCGAACCCGTAACTTTGTGAACCGAACCAACTTACCCCAAATATCCAAAATCTTACGAACCACAATATTTTAATCTAAACAGTATGTTTAGAGTTTATCCCAAATCTCATTAATCATTCCATTAAGCTTTTGAAAAACTTAATAGAATAACTTTTTATATAATATCAAGATAGAATAATAACAGAACAAATGCAGTAAGATTTAACAGTAAATAAAAAACAGATTGAAATTAAATTTACTTTTATTAATATCAGAAAATGAGTTACAATACTGTAAAAGAAAATACATTAATTCTACACCTAAATTAACATTATAACAGTAATAAAAAATGGGATGCCTTTTCTGAATAAATTCAGGGGTATTTATAGCCTGACCCGAGGGTGAAGGGTGAGGAGTTGGTGATGAGGAACTCGATTTTTGACCCTTGGATGAGCATCTCCATCTTCTCTTTCCTGTTGGTTTTGATCCAAGGGTTGATATTCGCCCATCTTCACACGGATTGCCAGCATGTCAAATGTTGTGCTAGTTGTTGCTGACTTGGAGGGATCTTATTGGTCCATTGGCTGAGTGACAAGTATTGGACCAATAAGAATTGAGATGTGACACATAAATCTGCCACGTCACCTTGATACAACCATCTTTGAGTTCCGGTATTCATGGGAATTAATTAGAGGCGCGTGTGTTATCACGCGCCTTTAATCAATAAAAGCCCCAAACTAGATTTAGGTTAACTAGCGTTAGGGTAAACAGTGGATGGGTCTGGTTATTTTTATGTTTTTGGGGAAGATGAGATGAAGGGGTGAGTAACTTTGGAAATAACGAATGGTTAAACGTGTGTGTGAATAGGTTTGTAAGTTTTGACTAAATAAATATTACCAACTCGTTTCAAAACCAAGTTAATATTTCCACCGCCACTTTATCAATAGAATGGGCTTGAAGCCCAGGTAGAATTAAACACGTCCCAAGTGACTTTCCAAATAAATGGGCTTTTGGCCCAAGTGTCTAATTCGTCCCACAAGTAACTTGTTTTTGGGCCTTTATTGGGCTTATGATCCAAAAGATGATAACATGAACTTCCTTGTTGGGCTTTTGGGCCCAATACCCAAATGTAGGACCCACAAGCCCAATTATCTTCATAAAAGATTAAATCCGCTAAAATCGAGCTTGTATTTAGCTTTGACGATCTTTTCTTCAAACTCGTGCCGTTTTTTCCGGTTTTCATGATCATCGGTACCTACACACATGAAACGACAAAAAAACATATATAATGCCATATTTGTTCATTTTAGGCATTTATTCATTGTTTATTGATACAAATGATATGAGTAACTTATCTCATATCAAATTCCCCCTTGCTAAGCAATTGCCGTGTCCTCACGCAATGATAAAATTAAACTCTAGCTACACCATTATTCAACTTTTGAAACTTTATTTTGCAAAGACATAATGTATTGCTTTCATTATTTGAAAAATAACTTTTAGGATCATAAAACTCAAATAGATTCATCGTCCCCGACTTTTCACCTTTCCATGCCAAGTGTAAAAACAAGATCATTGTCAATCATAAGCCCCAAAATTAAAACAACTCATACAAGTAATTTGTGTTAAACTCAATCTCCTATTATTCCTAATTGTATCTGTAAAACCCGCATGCTTTTACCATGAATAGTACCCTTAGGATCGTACGTACTAGATTAAAACTTTCCTATTATAGCGTGATTACGATTACGTGTTAGGATTTTACGTATTACGTACGTGTTAGAACATGATAAGTATTTACTACGCACGAGCACGCAATAATTATTTGACAATAATTAATCACGAACATGCGATCATAAAATCATGAACATAATTAAATCACGAACTATTATTAGTTACGTATATATATTTATTACGATCGTAAATAAATATATTAAGTCACGATAATTATGAAACGAAAACATATAAAACGCGAACACAAATAAACATGAACGAACAATTAAACATCCAGACACGGAAAACAGTACGGGTACCCCATGTGGGGCCCCTACCCGCGGCAACAAGGAAGAGATGGGCCAAGCCCATCTCAAAATTCACTAAAGAAGGGTAAAGGGAAAAGTTACTACTCATTTTTTACTTTACAAAAGATTTTTACAAAAACCTAAAAAGTTCTTCCTTCTCCTTCTTTTTCTTTTTGGCGGCCACCCATAAACACACCAAGGGGGTGTTTGTTTGATCTTTAATCTTGGTTTTTGTGCAAGTGTTCGTGTTTTTTCATCCTTGTTTAGATCCACGCATTCGGTAAATTCTTTTAACCCTTTTCTTTTTGATTTGATCTATTAAATAATTAAGAAAATGATGTGTTTTTTTAAAAAAAACCTAATTAAAACATAGATCTAACATGAAAATGGCTTTTGGAGAATAAAAAAGGATGCTTTAGGGGTGTTTTGTTTTGGCCGACGCTTAAACCGAACCCCAAGGGGATCTCGGTTTGGCTACTCAACCACCACCGAGACCATATGGTCCCGATTGGTTGGTGTGGGTCCCACGGCAGCAGCAAGACAAGGGGAACCCCGAAGTGGTTCGGGGTATGGTGTCGATTTCATGTCCGGTTCATGGTTCTTAGTCAAGATCCGGTTTACGGTGTATGTTAAGATTATTATTTTTATAATCATATGTTAAAATTAAATTAATAAATATGACATGATTAATTTAATAACATGACTTAGGTTATATTAATTATTAAAATCATGAAATTATTAACCTAAGTATTTTATATTTTTAGACTTATAATTAATTAATTATTTAAAAACCATGGTTATAATTAATTAATTAACATGACTTTGGTTATATTATTAATAAATAATAATACATGTTTTAACCTAAGTATTTAACTTTATTTAATTAAAAACATGACATACTTTAATTAAATATTTTAACCTATAGTTTATTTTAATTACATGAAATAATTAATAAACCATACATTATATCATATGACTTAGAAAATAATCATGAAAACACTTAGGCTTATATACTTAGCTTATTTAACCAGCTTATATCTAATTATGGAAACTTTCTATTTTTAGAAACTTATTTAAATAAGGCAGCTAATATATTTATGGAAACTTTCTATTTTTAGAAACTTATTTATTTCAGGCAGCTAATCTATTTATGGAAACTTATTTAATTAAGGCAGCTGATCTGTTTATGCAAACTTTCTATTTTTAGAAACTTATCTATTTTAAGCAGTAATTCTGTTTTTGGAAACTTTCTATTTTTGGAAACTTTCTCTTTTTGGTAACTTTCTATTTTTGGAAACTTTCTATTTTAGGAAACCTGCTATTTTTGGAAAGTTACTTATTCTTACACAATAAGTATAAAAATATATGTAATACCAGAAATACTTAATCAGAGTAAACAAAATATAAGATAAACACAAGTTTAAGGCATTAAAACAGTAAAACATGATAAGAACATATAAGTTAAGACATGACATAAAACCAGTTATGTATTTAGTAAGCAGATACTTATTCATGTATGTATTTATGTAGCATTAGTGATACGGAAGTAGGATTCCTCTCAGTTCATCTTCTTCGTTCACTAGACATAAGGTACAGATTCCTGTCCTTTCAGTATGGACATTCTTTCCTTATTAGGATTCCCCGTATGCAGCCAAATGTTTTCCCGTAGTATAAGTTTATATGTTTGACTTGATTATGTTTAATTTAGAATACCTATAGCCATATACATGCATGACCAGTGTCTCCTAGTTATGGAGGTACCATAACCATAACATTAGAGGCACTGATGTTATGACTTTACCACGGCGAAGTGATTGCTCGTGGCGTCCCTTCAGCTTTTGGCCATTTATTTATATTTATCACGTGGGGCGTATGGGTGCATCCTAGTTACATGTTTTCAGTCAGGATTTCATGGTGAATGTGGTGTGTGCCTTGCATCCTTCACAAGGAGCTGATCCCTCCTACCCAAAACCAGTATATTAAATTAGAGGCAGCCCCTCTAATTTACATGATGAGGTCACCCCTCCAAGTATTCATGCACGGTGGATTTTCATGACCTATATTGGCTAATGGTAAAATATGATAAACAGTTTTTACAAGATAAACATAAGGTTTTTCAAACTATAAAACCAGTTTTATCAAGACTTAACCAGGTTACTCGGGACTTAGTTTCTTCCGCTGTTATATGGTATATGCTTATCCTATTCATGCTTTATTATACATCCGTACACTGAGCGTATTGCTCAGCCGTTTTCCTTTTCTATGTTCCCAAAACGGCAGGTACTCAGGGACGCTCGTAGACTTTAAGAGTACGTGCATATGGACTGGAAGCTTTCTAGCCTTCTTTACTTTATGCATTACCTTTCTTTTGATACATTTGCTATGGACATTGTTTAGTCCTTTCCTTTACTATACTTATGTTTGTGTGTGATGAGCTTTACTTTTGGACTACCGATGTTTGACTCCGATATTTCCCTTTTATGGTCATGTAATGTTTAGACATTTTTGCTTGTATGCTTTGATGACACGCCATAATTACGTGTGACATTTCCATTATCAAAATGGGTGTTACACTTATGGTATCAGAGCCAAGGCTTCTACCTGTAGGCTCTCAAATATGACCTGTGATTAGTGGGTAGTCACTATGGTCTTCCTAGAACTGACAGTTGTTTTCATGCATTCATCATTTTCATGCATACATATATATGTCATTGTCGCAGGTTTATGACTAAGTAATGGTTGGTACAGGACTGGCCCTATTTAGTCGCATGTGTTTTATCGAAACTTTTAAATTTGGGACCGACCCATAGGCGTCCCCTCGCCATGTCTTTTGTTTTGGGTGAACTGACCATAGGCGTTCACTCTCGAGCATACAAAAGTTTTCATAAAACTGCATCATGCATTCATACACAAAATTTTATTGCATAAAATTTTTCTCTTGAAATTTTGGTATGATTTTTTTTCATGTATATATATTTTATGTTTTGATCTGTTTTATGTTATACTGTCAAATGGTTCTCACACGCGAACAGGAACAGCTCAATGTTGCAGTTCAAGCTGCTATGCAAGCTTTGCTTCCTCAACTGAGGAACGACATCAGGGCTGAAGTTCAAGTTGCCAACAATCAGCAGCATAATCAGGCACCTCCTCCTCCTCCTTTAGTGACCTTAGCAGTATGGCTGGAGAGATTCAACAAGCTCCGTCCTCGAGCTTTTGAGAAAACAGATAGCCCCAGCGATGCTGAGAGCTGGTTGGCTCATATCGAGAAGATTTTCAATGCCATGGGCTGTGACCCCGCATACAAGGCGAGGTTGGCATGCTATCGGTTCGAAGGCGATGTGCTTAATTGGTGGTTAGCGTTGATGCAGTCTGAGGGTGGTGACGAGTGGGTTGCTGGTTTGACTTAGGCTCAGTTCAAGGACAGGGTGATGGAGCAGTTCTTTCCCAAGGCTGAGCAAGACAAGCTCAAGAGAGAGTACCATGGGATCCGACAGAGAGCTAGGGAGAATAGCAAAGAGTTTATGCAGCGCTTTCTTCGCTTAGCTGGTTTCCTTGGTGCGGCAGCAGGTACTCCGGAAGAGCAGGCACACCACTTTAGGTGGGCTCTTCGCACTTCGGTCGCAAACAATCTGGTGTGTGCTACGTTCAACATTGTAGCACTAGTGGCCGATGCAGCACGTAAGCTGGAGATGCTGCAGGAGAAAGATGAGTTCGGGGAAGCTGGGAGACCCGACAAGAGGTAAATATTCGTATTCAAGCGGTGATCAATCCGTATTCTTTCCATATATGTCAATTATTCATCTCTTTAAAATGTACCTTCCAGGCAGAAAACTGGGGACCGGTCTCAGCCGGCTACTCAGCAGCATCCTCATCAGCCCAAGGGAAACGGTCAGACTAACGACCGTTCTGCTACGGATAGGCGTGGCGGTAATGATAATTACCGTAACAACGCTGGACACTCCAACAGTAGCAGGTCCTAATACTTACGCATTTCCTTATGATTTCATGTTATAACTCATATTCTGACACTTCAACAAAACTTCCACCAGGAACCATGGAAACGGTAGGGACCAGAACCAGAGAGGTTCACAGCCTAGCCGTCCAGCTATCACTGGTATTCAATTTTACGATTATCCGCATTGTCCTTTGTACCCAATTATCATGTCTTATGTAAAATGTTTTATCAGGTTCCCAGCCAGCCAGAGCACCTGCTGGAGGATTTACTCATCCTCTTTGCTCTACTTTCCACCGTAGGCACCCAAGGCCATGTCGCCGTAACACTGACGCATGCTTCAAGTGTGGTCTTCTTGGCCATATCATGAAGGATTGCCGTAAGGGCGAGATGGAGGGTACATCGGGACATGCTGATTCCAAGCCGCCTCCTACCATCGGGCGTGTCTACACGACATCTCGAGACCAGGCCAACAAGTCTACAGGTACCATCACTCGAATCTTGTATATGTATGGTCAAGCTGCATGTGTTCTTTTCGATACGGGTGCTACTCACTCGGTTATTTCTACTGCTTATGCTAAGAACATTAGGATGCTTTCCATGCCACTAGAAAATAGGCTTACTATTTCCACGCCTTTGAGGGACTCTGTATTAATCACCCATGTATACAAGAGTCTTCCCCTAGAATTTGACGATAAGGTTCGACCTATTGACGCACTTCCGCTGGACATGAATGACTTCGACATGATTTTGGGAATGGATTGGCTATCCAAGCATCATGCTACCAAAGACTGCCATTCATATCGAGTTATCTTTGGTGATGTTAATTCACCAGAGTACATTCATAACGGGTTCATACCCGGACGGTCTGTACAAATCATATCTACCCTGCATGCACTACTGTCACATGGCTGCGAGGGTTATCTAGCTACGGTTCATGACGTGGATGCTGAATCCCCAACAATTCAGGATCAACCTATAGTGTCGGAATTCCAAGATGTTTTCCAGTGAAACTTCCGGGCATACCACCTGCACGAGAAGTGGAATTCAGTATCGAGCTTATTCCAGGAGCTGAACCAATCTCCAAGGCTCCTTATCGCATGGCTCCCATAGAGCTGAAGGAGCTGAAGGATCAACTGCAAGAACTTCTTGAACGAGGTTTCATTCGACCGAGCACATCTCCATGGGGCGCACCGATCTTGTTTGTTAAGAAGAAGGGCGGCAGTATGTGTCTTTGCATAGACTATCGCGAGCTCAACAAGATTACTATCCGGAATAGATATCCACTGCCATGTATTGACGATCTGTTTGACCAACTCCAAGGGGCCAAACACTTCTCCAAGATTGATCTTAGGTCAGGCTATCATCAGCTACGGGTCAAGGAGTAGGACATCGCTAAGACTGCCTTTCGTACCCCCTATGGCCACTACGAGTTTGTAGTTATGCCATTTGGCCTAACAAATGCTCCAGCAGTGTTCATGGATTTGATGAACAGAATCTTCCATTAACTTCTGGACAAGTTCGTCATTGTCTTCATCAATGACATCCTGATTTTCTCAAAGTCCAAGGAGGAACACGAAGACCATCTTCGTACAGTACTACAGATTCTTCTCCAGAAGCAGTTGTATGCTAAATTCTCCAAGTGTGAGTTTTGGTTAGACAAGGTGGCATTCTTAGGTCACATTGTATCACCAGAAGGAATCACTATGGATCCAGCGAAGGTTGAGGCCATTACTAAGTGGTCAAGGCCGACATCAGCGACGGAAGTCCGCGGTTTCTTAGGCTTAGCTGGCTATTACCGTAGGTTCGTGGAGAACTTTTCCCGCTTAGCACTACCATTGACCAAGCTGATGCGGAAAGGGGAGAAATTCGTCTGGACTAAAGAACGAGAGAAGAGCTTTGAAGACCTGAAGCAGAAGCTAGTATCTGCACCTATTCTTACTCTCCCATATGGTACGGGTGGATTTCAAATATACAGCGATGCATCGGGGAAGGGACTTGGCTGTGTTCTCATGCAACATGGGAAAGTGATCGCGTACGCTTCATGGCAGCTTAAGCCTTATGAAGAAAATTACCCCACGCATGACTAGGAACTTGGTGCAGTCGTGTTTGCATTGAAGATATGGAGGCACTACTTATATGGAGAATCATGTGACATTTTCACGGACACAAGAGATTGAAGTATATCTTCATTCAACGTGAATTGAACATGAGGCAGAGGAGATGGTTAGAGCTGTTGAAGGATTATGACATTAATCTACAGTATCATCCCGGAAAGGCAAATGTAGTAGCAGATGCTCTTAGCAGGAAGTCTGGAATGATCAATGGCATTAAAATCGAAGAGGAAATCATAAGAGACTTGGAGCGACTTGACATCGAGATCATGGTACGTGGACAGCAAGGTTATTGGGCTAATCTTAGAGTAGAACCCGAGTTACTCTCTAAGATCAAGGAAGCTCAGAAGGATAACGGGGAAATCTGGGCGATAGTACAAAATTTAGAGAAACAGACAGAATTCAGAGTAGATGCAGATGGTATCGTATGGCAGGGCACGAGACTTTGTGTTCCTGATAACCAAGAACTCCCGGAAGCCTTGTTAGCTGAAGCTCATAGCTCCCCCATTCTCTATACATCCTGGTTCGACTAAGATGTACCATGACATCAAGCAGTACTTTTGGTGGAGTGGTATGAAACAGGATGTAGCTACTTACGTCTCTAAATGTCTTACCTGCCAGTAGGTTAAGATCGAGCATCAGCGATCTGGCGGTCTCCTTCAATCGTTAGATATTCCAGAGTGGAAGTGGGACAAAATCACCATGGATTTTGTTACTGGTCTTCTGCCTACCAAGAGGAAGCACAATGCAATTTGGGTTATCGTAGATCGACTTACCAAATCAGCTCGTTTCTTACCGATCCGCAAGGAAGATCCGGCAAGTAAACTCGCCGATACGTACAGAAGAGAGATCATGAGACTCCATGGTGCACCATCCAACATCGTCTCAGACAGAGATCCTCGATTCACTTCGCGCTTTTGGAAGAGTCTGCAGAAAGCTTGGGGTACACAACTTAAGCTTAGCACGACTTTTCACCCTCAAACGGACGGACAGTCGGAACGAACCATTCAGACATTGGAAGATATGTTGAGGTCATGTGCGTTGGAATGGACGGGTGATTGGGACGATTACATCTGTTTGGTGGAGTTTGCATACAACAATAGTTGGCACGCAAGTATCAAGTGTGCTCCTTTCGAGATGTTGTATGGCAGAAAGTATCAGGTTGGCGAGCGAACACTTGAAGGACCAGAAATCATAGAGATGACCAATGAAAAGATCGCAGTAGCTAAGCAGAAACTTCAGGAAGCACGGTCACGTTAGAAAAGTTACGCCGATAAGCATCGTAGGGACATACATTTTAACGTAGGAGATCACGTATTCCTTAAGGTTTCACCGGCACATGGTGTTAGACGCTTCGGGATTAAAGGGAAGCTCAGTCCTCGTTTCATCGGACCGTTTGATATCATTGAACGAGTCGGTGAAGTATCTTACCGATTAGCGCTACCTCCACAGCTTTCACATGGGCACAATGTATTTCATGTGTCCTTACTCAGAGGGTACTAGTATCATCCCCTTCACATGGTTCAGTATCCACTGGAATAGATACGTGAAGATCTCACTTTCATAGAAGAACCCGAACGAGTTCTTGACAGACAAGAACGAGTCATGAGAAGGAAGACGATTCCATTCGTCAAAATCCAATGGAGGGATCATACCGAGCGGGAAGCCACTTGGGAAACAGAGGAGTCTATCCGGGCTTCTTACCCTCATTTCATATTTTGAATTCGGGTATGTTCTTCTTTTCCAGCTTACTTTATCTATAATTCGGGGACGAATTATTCTTTTTAGGGGGGAAGAGTTGTAAAACCCGCATGCTTTTACCATGAATAGTACCCTTAAGATCGTACGTACTAGATTAAAACTTTCCTATTATAGCATGATTACGATTACGTGTTAGGATTTTACGTATTACGTACGTGTTAGAACACGATAAGTATTTACTGCGCACGAGCACGCAATAAATATTTGACAATAATTAATCACGAACATGTGATCATGAAATCATGAACGTAATTAAATCACGAACTATTATTAATTACGTATATATATTTATTACGAGCGTAAATAAATATATTAAGTCACGATAATTATGAAACGAGAACATATTAAACGCGAACACAAATAAACATGAACGAACAATTAAACATCGAGACAGGGAAAACGGTACGGGTACCCCATGTGGGGCCCCTACCCGCGGCAACAAGGAAGAGATGGGCCAAGCCCATCTCAAAATTCACTAAAGAAGGGTAAAAAGAAAAGTTACTACTCATTTTTCACTTTACAGAAGATTTTTACAAAAACCTAAAAAGTTCTTCCTTCTCCTTCTTTTTCTTTTTGGCCGCCACCAATAAACACACCAAGGGGGTGTTTGTTTGATCTTTAATCTTGGTTTTGGTGCAAGTGTTCGTGTTTGTTCATCCTTGTTTAGATCCACGCATTCGGTAAATTCTTTTAACCCTTTTCTTTTTGATTTGATCTATTAAATAATTAAGAACATGATGTGTTTTTTTAAAAAAAAACCTAATTAAAACATAGATCTAACATGAAAATGGCTTTTGGAGAAATAAAAAAGGATGGTTTAGGGGTGTTTTGTTTTGGCCGGCGCCTAAACCGAACCCAAAGGGGGTCTCGGTTTGGCTACTCAACCACCACCGAGACCATATGGTCCCGGTTGGTTGGTGTGGGTCCCACGGCAGCAGCAAGACAACGGGAACCCCGAAGTGGTTCGGGGTATGGTGTCGATTTCATGTCTGGTTCATGGTTCTTAGTCAAGATCCGGTTCACGGTGTATGTTAAGATTATTATTTTTATAATCATATGTTAAAATTAAATTAATAAATATGACATGATTAATTTAATAACATGACTTAGGTTATATTAATTATTAAAATCATGAAATTATTAACCTAAGTATTTTATAGTTTTAGACTTATAATTAATTAATTAATTAAAAAACATGGTTATAATTAATTAATTAACATGACTTAGGTTATATTATTAATAAATAATACTACATGTTTTAAACTAAGTATTTAACTTTATTTAATTAAAAACATGACATACTTTAATAAAATATTTTAACCTATAGTTTATTTTAATTACATGTAATTAATAAACCATACATTATATCATATGACTTAGAAAATAATCATTAAAACACTTAGGCTTATATACTTAGCTTATTTAACCAGCTTATATCTAATTATGGAAACTTTCTAATTTTAGAAACTTATTTAAATAAGCCAGCTAATCTATTTATGGAAACTTTCTATTTTTAGAAACTTATTTATTTCAGGCAGCTAATCTATTTATGGAAACTTATTTAATTAAGGCAGCTGATCTATTTATGGAAACTTTATATTTTTAGAAACTTATCTATTTTAAGCAGTAATTCTATTTTTGGAAACTTTCTATCTTTGGAAACTTTCTAATTTTGGTAACTTTATATTTTTGGAAACTTTCAATTTTTGGAAACTTTCTGTTTTAGGAAACCTGCTATTTTTGGAAAGTTACTTATTATTACACAGTAAGTATAATAATACATGAAATACCATAAATACTTAATCAGAGTAAACAGAATATAAGATAAACACAAGTTTAAGGCATTAAAACAGTAAAACATGATAAGAACATATAAAATAAGCTAAGACATGACATAAAACCAGTTACGTATTTAGTAAGAAAATACTTATTCATGTATGTATTTATGTAGCATTAGTGATACGGAAGTAGGATTCCTCTCAGTTCATCTTCTTCGTTCACTAGACATAAGGTACGGATTCCCGTCCTTTCAGTATGGACATTCTTTCCTTATTAGGATTCCCCGTATGCAGCCAAATGTTTTCCCGTAGTATAAGTTTATATGTTTGACTTGCTTATGTTTAATTTAGAATACCTATAGCCATATACATGCATGACCAGTTTCACCTAGTTATGGAGGTACCATAACCATAACATTAGAGGCACTGATGTTATGACTTCACCACGGCGGAGTGATTGCTCGTGGCGTCCCTCCAGCTTTTGGCCATTTATTTATATTTATCATGTGGGGCGTATGGGTGCATCCTAGTTACATGTTTTCAGTCAGGATTTCATGGTGAATGTGGTGTGTGCCTTGCATCCTTCATAAGGAGCTGATCCCTCCAACCCAAAACCAGTATATTAAATTAGAGGCAGCCCCTCTAATTTGCATGATGAGGTCACCCCTCCAAGTATTCATATACGGTGGATTTTCATGACCTATATTGGCTAATGGTAAAATATGATAAACAGTTTTTACAAGATAAACATAAGGCTTTTCAAACTATAAAACCAGTTTTATCAAGACTTAACCAGGTTACTCGGAACTTAGTTTCTTTCGCTGTTATATGTTATATGCTTATCCTATTCATGCTTTATTGTACATCCGTGCACTTAGCGTATTGCTCAGCCATTTTCCTTTTCTATGTTCCCAAAACGGCAGGTACTCAGGGACGCTCGTAGACTTTAAGAGTACGTGCATATGGACAGGAAGCTTTCTAGCCTTCTTTACTTTATGCATTACCTTTCTTTTGATACATTTGCTATGGACATTGTTTAGTCCTTTCATTTACTATACTTATGTTTGTGTGTGATGAGCTTTACTTTTGGACTACCGATGTTTGATTCCGGTATTTCCCTTTTATGGTCATGTAATGTTTAGACATTTTTCCTTGTATGCTTTGATGACACGCCATAATTACGTGTGACATTTCCATTATCATAATGGGGTGTTACAGTATCTCTAGATTTTAAATGTCATTCACCCAAAGGCTCATTTGACTTTATTTGATATTTATTAGTCCAAAAATGAAGGCAAGAACAGTGTAAACTCAACACTCAAAACCTAACCTCGACTTCAAAAACCGTTGTCACTAAAGAAAGCCCACATCAAGGATAACTTAACACGATTTGAGGGATAAATCCCCGGACCCAAAATTTGGCTAATAGGACTACTTAAAAGCAACAATAAAACCTCCAAAGTCAATTATGACCTTATTAATGGAGTTAGCAACAATTACATCATATCACCCTATGGCTCTTTAAGATGCAATTGTGCTCCTTATTTAAAATCCACACCCGAAGGCTCCTTGGACAAAAATAAGGGAATTGACATTCACCATCCCACCTTATGGCTCATGATGATGAAGCAATTTTTATTAAACATGTCCCCTTGATATACACCCTAAGACTCTAATGACAAGGTTAGTGCTACATGACTCCCACCCGAAGGCTCCTAGAGAACATGTTTTTATTTATTCTTCTTTATTAATATGATATTTATAGTAAGCTAAATTTCCGCAATCCCATGATCAAAGTCCATGACGCTGACACCCTTAATGTGTTCTCACTTTAATTACAAGGGAAGAAAAAGAAGGAGTTACAAGTTAAGATATCAAGCCTAAACCGCTAAAAAATTCATTCATTAAGCAATTAATTATTCAAGCGTGGAAAATAAATACGAGGAGATTAAATCAAACTCAAAAATACTTACACAACGAAGAATTAACTTTAGAAACTTATGATTAAACTCTATCATCTCTTGTTCTCCATATTGTAAAATTCCAAAAATGTAAAATCAATGGATACTTAGCCTATTAAATCAAAGTTTTGGGTTTTCAAGTCATCTATAGGATCTTGCATCTTCTTAGACTTTTTCAAGTTTTAGAATTTGTGTTTTAAAGTTCCCTTGATAAACGACTTTCTAGGATCAATTATAGGAACTTGCGAAAAGTTCTTGTTCTTAACCCGTATGAGTTAAGACTCTCGCGTTTTAAAGTTCCCTATATAAAAGCCTAGCAAAACTTAATTTAAACACGTTAAGGAAAAGCTAAGGTAAAAACCGAGTCGAGTCAAATACTATTTTTATTTTCACCAACGGAAAGCCTACATTTGTGTCAAAAGCACTTATTTTCTTTATTAAAACTTAAAAATAACACTAAAAAATTAAATTTTTTATGAAAAACGATTACGTTTAGACACGACAAAAGCAATTGCAAGCGATTATATCGAGTGACTCCCCCATGCTAAAACCAAACATTGTCCTCAATGTTTCTTAGCTCAAGAGTGACACCCCCTTGCTAAAATACGAAGAGTCTAATGCAAAATCCAAACATGGAAAGAGCACGCAAATCTATAAACCGTTTATTAATTATGCCTCAAGATAAAACGTTAGTCGATAAAAATCAAAGGATATAGAGTGTGCCCCTTTTGGCAATCAAAGATTGGAAGATCAAGTGGACCGGCAATAACCGAACACGAGAGTCTTCAATGATTAGGGTCATACCTAAGATTCACAACACAACAAAACACGAGCACGAGCTTGAAAGATCAAGCCTTATTAGTGTTAGAAAATAGAAAAAAGATAGAATGTATGGGGCTCCCCCACAAGGCACCTCGTTTTTGTTAACCGAGTCATGAGCTCGACTCGATCCCCGCATTCATTGGTCCTTATGGAAAATGGTGAAAACCGGAATATTGGAATAAAATCCATGATAAAGCACGATGCTGGGGTCAAAGATCTCATCCTCGTTGTCGGGTGAACGAAAGGATAAAACCCCAACATAAATCTCCAAAAAGAGATGGTGGTCACAAATCACGATATGGATAAAGCATGCTCCCCGAGATAAACTCGCACCAAGATGATCAAAAAGTCTTTCAATTATTACTTCAGTGAACGGCCGAGATTTCCCTAAATCAATGATTCCGGGGTCGAATACCTCGTCCTCAGGAGAGAAAGGAATAGACAACACGGTGTCGTCCCCCCATGCTAATCCAAAATCATATAAAGCACATGGTAATGGTGTGGTAAAAGTCTCAACACTAGTGGTATCAACTTGCATGACTTTGTCGACCTTCACTGTTATGAATGTGAACAAATGGGTCATGGTACTCAAAATGAGTCGCATGAAAAACCCGCACATTAAAATCAAAGCGAGTGGGAAGGATAAATGGAGTAAAGGTAATTTCTCCCTTCGGGTCAACATTATCATCATCATAAATCGGGTGATCAAACCAAAGATTTTCATCACCGTCATTAGACTCTTCTTCAAATTCCGAAGGAATGTCTATATAAAGTAACTTATCAAACTCCTTAATGAAGAGCTCATCATCACAAAGGTTGTGAGATGAAGGAGGCATGATGTTCTCAAAATCCTCTTGAAACAATTTATTATTGTTCATTGAAGCTTCAAAGAGAGGATTTGAGTAAGTCACAAAAGTGTCATCAATCTTGTCATCACAAGAAATATCCGACAAAGTATCAAGTGTGTCACACTCGGATACAAGATCATCATTCTCATTAGAAGGAAATTCATCGGAGAATTCCTCCAGAATGGTAGGTAAAACATGAGAAACACGCTCGATCTCGAAATAGGTGACGTCTTCACATCCCCGTGGAAATGGATCAACAATTTCATTGGCGAACTTATCAAAAGAATAGTCACTAACCTCACTCGGTGTGGAGTTAGGAATCAAATGGTCCATTTTCAAACATTGTTCAATTAAAGCAATATCTCTCTCGGGATTAAAATTCTCACTATTAAACTCACTAGCATCAAATGGTGCACTAAGGTATTCATCAATTTCCTTTTCAATCTTAGAACTTTCATCCTCGAGTGGAGTGAGTGGAGACGAGATAAGATTACATCATGATTCAACAAAACAAGCATCTTTCTTTGAATTAAACTTTTCTTCTTCACAAAATGAGGTTTCCATAATTGGTAAAACACCTTTGTAAAAGAGAGATTTCTCATTATTTTTAATAGTTTTAACAAGTTTCACACTTTCCACTTTCTTAGAAACAAATCTTGGAATCTTTTCCGGTTTGAAAATAATAATTTTATCCCCATAAAACAATTTAATCTCTTCTTTCCTCATATCAACTTGAACATGAGCCGTGCACAAAAATGGTCATCCTAAAATGATAGGCACACGAGGATTGGTCTCATAATCAACTATAGCAAAATCGGCTAAGTAGAAAAATTTTCCCACTTTAACAATGACATTTTCCGCTATACCAACCAGATGGGTGGTGGTACCATTAGCAAGCTCAATGATCATTCGAGTGGTACTAAGTGGTGCATAATCAAGAGTTTTCCAAATGCCTAAGGGCATTAAGTTAATGCTAGCTTCTAGATCGGCTAGAGCTTTGCATTCTCCAAGCTCATTGAAAACATAAGGTATCAAGAATTGACTCAGATCTTTATATTTCTCGGGAAAGAAATCAAAGAAAACCGAGGTACTAATCACATTTAAAGTAGCCTTGGTAATATCAAGAAAAGTTTCCTTAGGTGGAGGATCAAACTCAATCACTTCTTCTAAATTATCACAATCATCATAAGCGGTGATGACCTTAAGCTCTCCCTTCGGGTTTGGAATGGTATTACTAGGTAAGCAACCCGAAGAAGAAGATGGTTTGGACATAAATCCCTCAAACATCGAAAGCAATTTATTTTGACCTTGTTCCAAACTTTGTTGCATACGATTTTGACTTTGCTCTAATCTTTGCTCAAAACGGTTTTGGTTTTGTTCTAGTCTTTGTTGATTAAGCTCAATCTTGTTATTTTGCCCTTTAATCGTATTTTGAAACTCATTTTTCAAAGTTACCATTTGTCCTTGAATATTATTTTGAAAAGCTTTCAAATTTGCCTCATTCATTTTAATGTAGCTTGACAAATCATTTTGGTTATTGTGAAAACCTAGATTGTTTTGATTAGCATTAAACCTATTTCCTTGATTGAAATTCCCTTGGTTACCACGATTAAAATTATTCCCATTGTTTCCATTGTTGTACCTATTTTGAACCGGTGGAAAACTCGGTGGAAAACCCGATGGAGAACCATGATTTTGAGGAGGAACTTGACCGTTGGAGCCATAAGTTCCCGTCGCGGAAAAAGCACTAGCTTGATCAAACCCCGTGGTTGAACAAGCATAATTCAGATGTGCTCCACCACGTGATACACAAAAATTCTCAACCGCATTAACCGAAGCGGGAGTGGTCTTCCTATTCTCACTCAACAAAGTCGCGAATCCACTATCTATCTTAGAGTCCAATCTAGCAATCTCGAGATTAAATGAATTCACATTGGAAACAACCGGTGTGTTTCGTGAATATTGTGATCTAGACTTATTCTCAGTTATACCCCACGCATCTCTCGGAGTTTTTCTTAAAAGATTACCACCCGCGGCGGCATTTAAAGAATCTTGTTCAACCATATTAAGTCCATTATAAAAAGTATTGATTTGATGCAATTCCGAGAAACCGTGGTGTCGACATTGTCTTCACAAATCTTTAAACCTTTCCCAAGCCACCCCAAACAATTCATGCACTTTTTGTTCAAATATAGTGATCTCGTTCTTAAAGTGTGTTTTCTTAGATGGTGGAAAGAAGTAATTCATGAACTTAGACACTAAGTCATCCCATGTCAAAATCAAACCCGGTGGTTCTTTCTCATACCAAAGCATAGCGTTACCCTCGAGCGAGTATGGAAAAAGCATGAGCTTAATCGCGTCATTCGGCACATCTCTAAACTTGAGAGTCGAGGTAATACGAAGAAAATTCTGAATGTGAGAATGCGGGTTATCGGTCTCATTGCCACGAAATTGGTCAGCACGAATGAGCGATAAAAGACCCGTCTTAATCTCAAAATGATCTGCCAAAATAGCCGGCACAATGATTGCTTCCCCATACCCTTCGGTGGGTGTACGGAGCAACTCCTCCATTGTTCGGTTATCGACCATCTTTACAACAATAGGTGGAAGCTTGGGTTCCACTATTCGTTGTTGACGATTTCTATTTCTACGAGGAATATTTTCAAGCCTATTGTAGTCAATTACAAGTCGAGAAGATTGTAATTGCATAAACCAAAGTGACGAGAATTTTAGAGGGTTGAAGAAAAGAAATTAGACAAGAAGAATATTATTTTTGGTATTTTTATTCGGTATTGCTCAATCAAAAAGATCGATAAAAACAAGGAATAAGGATAATTACTATGGAAGTAATCTACCCTCGGTCGACTTTGAAACGATAGGTGAAAACCTAAATGTCTCGAGATTCAATAAATAAACTACAAAAATAAGATATAAAACTACTTGAGTTGGCAAACCAATAATCGGTCGTCCCTCTCAATATACGCACAAGCAAGCAGGGAAACGAGGTGGCACAAAGCACTTAAAAACCTTTTTCTTTAGACGGCCTTTTATAGCACGTCGCCTTATACCCACCTTATAGTTTGTATAAATCGAGTTCAAACTTTTTATTAGTATTTATCTATTTTGCCTTTTTTTCGTTTTGGATTCGAATACAATAGCTATGTGATGAAATCCCAACTAAGGTCTTATTTGGATGTAGGTAAATTTATTATTCTACGTAATACAATATAGTAATCACAAAAAACACGAAAAACGATACATACTATAATAATAGAAAAATAACAAAACTTTCCGAGGACGGAAAGGGTCTTCAAATCAACGATCAACAAATCTCACAAAGACGAATCATACACAAGATCCCCGGCAGCGGCGCCAAAATTTTTGATGTGTTGGGAAATGTCGGTGTATTTTAATTAAGTACGTTATAGAGAGAATTTAGGAAATTACCTTTAGGAAAAGGTAATAATCCATAAATAAGCTAAAGACGAATTCAATTAAACACAAGAGTGATCTTGGTTTGTTGTACACGAAGATCGAGTGAATTTGAGACGTTTTGTTTTGAAATGGACAATTGATTTGAATGGTTTCGGTTTTTAGTCTAAAATTAATCCTACAAATTAAACCTAAGTGCATGGAATCCTTCCCCGATATTTAATAAAAAAACGAAATTTAAATCTAAATATTTTTTTACTTTTTTTGAAACAAAATCATTAAAATCGACAAAAATTAAAAATTGATAAAAAGAATCATTTAACTTTAAAAACTACTTAATTGATTAAAAACGTTTATCTAAAAAAACTGACAGTAACAGAATAGTATATTAATTACTTAACTAGTATTAAAACTAAAAAGAGCCCACAGCTCAGTGGTAGTGCGTTTGGCAGTGGACCAGGAGTTTACGGGTTCGAGTCCCATAGTGGACAATTTTTTTGGTGATATTATTTTGGACTAGATTTTAGATATACAGCAAACCAAACACCCCCAATCAAGGGATGCAGGCTAAAATCTCAAACAGATATTGCAAATAACAGTCAAAAAGTACCAAAAACAAATAATTACACAAAAGAAAACTCAGGCAAATTCAGTAACAAAGTTAAACAATCTAAATCATTAAATCAAATACTAACGCAAGAAATAAACACATGATTAATAAACTCACATGTCATACTAAGTCAGTTGAAAGAATCTAAATAACTAGCAGTAATTAAATCTAAGCAGATTTCTATCTAACACAATATTACAGTTACTCAATTCAATTCACTGTTAAAACAAAATATAATCCAAGTGAATCATACAGCAGACTTTATCAAATAAGTTTAAAGCTTATATCAGAAGTTTAATATCAGCAATAAACCAAAAACCCGCTATCTAAAAACCGTCTAAACAGCCTAAAACAAAGCAAAATCACACCCAAACTTATATCAGATTAAATAACTTGCAGATACACTAGTGAAGCAGACATAACCAAAACTCGCATGAATACTTATCAGTTTACTCAAATAATCAGATAAAACATTAGCTAAAAACTTGTACTCCAAACTCACTTATATAGATTTATCCAAAACTCACTTATTAAACAGATACATTCATAGCAAGCTTATCAAAACACTTATTCAGATACATTAACAGAAAACTAAAACAAGACTACACAAAAGCATATTAAATCATCAACCTCAATAAACAGATAACTAAACAGATTCATTAATACCTAACTCATATTCAAACATCCCTAATATACTTATCACATAACACATTAACAGATTAATAACTAATATATAAAATTACATGAAATTAAACTAGTAACGCACCTATTGTAGAAAACCGTTAAGACGAAGATTGCGCTGAGCAATCTTATGAACCTAATCCGACACCACCATCGAACCATCACCATTCATTTACACCATATCGAACCAGTAACTTTGTGAACCGAACCAACTTACCCCAAATCTCTAAATTACGAACCACAATATTTTAATCTAAACAGTAGGTTTAGAGTTTATCCCAAATCTCATTAATCATTCCATTAAGCTATTGAAAAACTTAATAGAATAAACTTTTATATAATATCAAGATAGAATAATAGCAGAATCAATGAAGTTAGATTTAACAGTAAATAAAAAACAGATTGAAATTAAATTTACTTTTATTAATATCAGAAAATGAGTTACAATACTGTAAAAGAAATTACATTAATTCTACACCTAAATTAACATTATAAAAGTAATAAAAAATGGGATGCCTATTTCTGAATAAATTCAGGGGTATTTATAGCCTGACCCGAGGGTGAAGGGTGAGGAGTTGGTGATGAGGAACTCGATTTTCGACCCTTGGATGAGCATCCCCATCTTCTCTTTCCTGTTGGTTTTGATCCGAGGGTTGATATTCGCCCATATTCACACGGATTGCCGGCATGTCAAATGTTCTGCTAGTTGTTGCTGACTTGGAGGGATCTTATTGGTCCTTTGGCTGAGTGACAAGTATTGGACCAATAAGATTTGAGATGTGACACATAAATCCGCCACGTCAACTTGATACAACCATCTTTGAGTTCCAGTATTCATGGGAATTAATTAGAGGCGCGTGTGTTATCACGCGCCTTTAATCAATAAAAGACCCAAACTTGATTTAGGTTAATTAGGGTTAGGGTGAATAGTGGATAGGTCTGGTTATTTTTTTGTTTTTGGGGAAGATGAGATGAAGGGGTGAGTAACTTTGGAAATAACCAATGGTTAAACGTGTGTGTGAATAGGTTTGTAAATTTTGACTAAAAAAATATTATCAAACTCGTTTCGAAACCAAGTTAATACTTCCACCGCCACTTTATCAATAGAATGGGCTTGAAGCCCAAGTAGAATTAAACACGTTCTAAGTGACTTTCCAAATAAATGGGCTTTTGGCCCAAGTGTCTAATTCGTCCCACAAGTAACTTGTTTTTGGGCCTTTATTGGGCTTATGATCCAAAAGATGATAACATGAACTTCCTCGTTGGGCTTTTGGGCCCAATACCCAAATGTGGGACCCACAAGCCCAATTATCTTCATAAAAGGTTAAATCCGCTAAAATCGAGCTTGTACTTGGCTTTGATGATCTTTTCTTCAAACTCGTGCCGTTTTTGCCGGTTTTCGTGATCATCGGTACCTACACACATGAAACGACAAACAAACATATACAATGCCATATTTATTCATTTTAAGCATTTATTCATTGTTTATTGATACAAATGATATGAGTAATTTAGCTCATATCTGTTACGATCCAAAGCGATTAATTGTTAAGAGATTTTGGTGGATCCGTGATGAACGTGCATGTTTTCACGGATTATATAAATTGCTACGTGTTTTATTTGATTCAATAAATCTAGAATTAGGGAAGACTTTTATATGAATATAAAAACCTATATTTGATTATTATTTAATAAATGGTATGCATGTGGCTATTTGATTTATTTATTACACATATAAATTGTTATTATGTGTTTATGATTTAGTTTTTTTACTTGTTTATGTTAAATTGTATGAATTGTTATAAAGAAGGGTTTTTTCAAAGAAAAATAATAAAGACTAAATCATATTAAGGTTAAGATTTGTTTTGAGATCTAAATTACATAGAATTTGTGTTGATTGGTATTCGCAATAATAATTTAACGACCTACTCCTTTTGATAAACTATAAAGTGGGTACAACGCACCGCTGGTCATGTACCCGGCTAAGGAAGGAGGTGTTATGCCATTAGTCGCTGACCAACTTCCCGGCTCGCCTGTGCGTCAAATTGAAATTACCTACGATTATTATTTGCTTCATACCTTAAGGTTGATATACCGCAAATTCACATCCAAACCACAATGAATAAGGTTATTGCTTTGTGATTTAGCCGCGTTCTAGAAAAGTACGTTGTGAATAGTTGTGGGTAAATTCTTTAAATTGGTTTAACCAATACCTCAACAAAATATATGTAGAAATTTAGTCTCGTGAAAAAGTTTACTAAATGTTTTATTAAACTTATGCTATAGAGTTGTATGCATGCCTCTCCATAACATTAATTTTGACATCAAAATTTATACCCTTAAAACTTAAGTCGAATGCTATCTAATTGACGAACACTTAAAATTACTATGTCGTCATATGAGATTGTTGGACGATGTTCTGATGGAAAGTGTTGATAAAAAAGTTGGATGGACCGAGCTTGACTCGAATTAGGCTTAATTCGGGGTCTTGTGGACTCCGGCTCTTGCACCAAGTGAAACTTGCTTTGAGGACCCTGCGCACTAAGCAGACACCGTTAGGCTTACCGTGGGTTTGTGACCCACGATTAGACTTCAACGTGAGAGTAAGTAATCGATTTGAGTTAATAGTGTCAGGGTATTCTGTGTATCGTACTTTTGTGGAACCATAGGGGTTCCTTTTATACCCGAGAGAGTCCAGGATGGGCTCCCTGTTCTTGCGGCCTAAGGAAAAATTTCTTGATACTTATCGCGTAACTCAGGTACGTGTATATCTCTTTCCCTTAGGCGAATATATCTATATGATAGATTATATTATATATGATCTTGTCGCACTACAACGAGGACCTTGGTTAAGTAATTAACCGGACGTGCGACAACGACTTACCAGGCCTCCTAGGCTACGCGCACATCGCATAAGCACTAATCCATTCCTAATGGATACGGGTAGTACCCGTGAGTCAGACTATCCAGCCCGACTAGGGACTATTAGTCATCATGTCCCCCCAGTCTAGTGGTCGTAGGTGCTATCCACGGCAACTAGACTATAATCGCCCAAGTGCCCGAAAAACCAAAGCAAGCACATACCACACATAAGGAAGATGCCATTCAAATACTACCTCCAAGAAGACATTCATGCCCCCCTCTTTACCTAACTCCCTCGAAACATGGGAAAAGTGGCTGCCATGACATGGTTACCTCTTTACATTCCACTGTTGGATTAAGCAAGTGGGTAACACGTGGCATACATCCAGGGCGTAAACAGTAATTTTAGAAGGTCTATATATACCCATACACCCCCCCTTGGGACTGTTTATTCACCTTAAACCTCTCAAACTCCCCTTATTGCCGTCAAAACACTCCATCGTTACCAAATCCCTGCTAAGGTAATTCATGCGACCATGGTTATGGTACCTCCATAACTAGGTGGAACTGGTCATGCATGTATATGGCCAAGGTAAATAATAAACAAAAGCATTTAATCTGTGACTACTGGGGAAAACAATTGGCTGCATACGGGAAATCCTAATGAAGGAAGAGATTTTCCTTACTGAAGGACGGGAAATCCGTACCTTATGTCCAGTAGAAGCTAACGGAAACGATGAAGACTAATCCGCCTCGACGGATAACACTACATAAAAATATGCACGTGTATGAGTTGTCTGAATTACATGTGTTTTACTAGTTCCGTGTATTATTAGCTTGTTATACGTATTTTGTCATATATTACTGTTTATTGTGTTAACTGTAGTTATTATGATGTTCTGTTGAGTATTATTCATGTATTAGTGTATTAAAATACTTGTATTGTAATACTAAGTAACTTTCTAAATATAGCAGGTTCCCATAAATAGTAAGTTTCTAAAAATAAAAAGTTTCCAAAAATAGTAAGTTTCCATAATTAAAAATAAGTTGGATTATAAATAATAATTAAAGTTTAATTATCACAATACAAGTCTTGGTTATAGCTTATTAATTAAATAACTGGTTAATTAATTAAACTATACGTTATATGATTTTAATTAAAATACATGTTTTAATTAAATAACTAAGTATAAATACCTTAGGTTATACATGAATTAATTTAATAAATTAATTAACCTAAAGTTTAATATAACATGTCTTATAAAAATAGATTTCATGAAAAACCCGAATCTCGAGCCCGTGTTTTAAATAAGCCGAACCAAATAAGCCATACAAAAGTCCCACCGAGACCTTGGAGGGGTCTCGGTTGACACTACTTAAACTAACCAACATGTACAACATACCCCGACTTAGTGTCGGGGTTTCTTTGGTCTCGGGTCCGAACAACAAAACCAACCGAGCCCCTTTGGGGTCTCGGTGGTGCCTCGGTGCACACAAACCTAACAAACAAACACACCCCGACCCTTGGTCAGGGTTGCCTTGCTACGTCCGAGCCCTCACCAACCCAAGCCGAGAGTCTTGGGACTCTCGTTGGTGGTAATCAAAACAAGTCGAGTCCCATATGGGGTCTCGGGTGTCTCCGCCGAACCACACCACACACAAACCAAACCCGAAAACATGATTTAATTAATCTATTACATGTTTTATTCTTGTTCTTGATGATTAATTAAATTATAACATGAAATCAAGAGAATTAAATAAAAATAAAAAGGTTTGATTTATACCGAATGTGTGAAAAGAAAAAGAGAATGATCACGAACACAAAATCAATAACGAAAATCGTCTTAATCTTCCTTGTGGTTGTATATGGCCGGCGGCAATAGCACAAAAAGGAGGCAGGGAAAACGTTTTTGAAAACCTAAAATATGTTTATGTTTTCCTGTATTTTATTATTTACAATTGGGTTATGGGCCAAAGCCTATCTTCCTTCTTTTCTTTGTTGTAGCCGCGGCATAGGGGAGCCCAACAAGGGAACCCGAAGTTTTTCGTGTGTTAAATAATTAGTCGTGTATGCTCGTGATTTAATATTAGTGATTTTGGTATTCGTGATCGTGTCACATTATAATATTCATGATTGTACGTTATTTATTGTCGTGACACGTGTATTAATATTATAAATGGAAAGTTTAAATTTTATCGTGTTTTCGTAAGTTACTGTTTACGTGTACTGTTCATAGGTTTTTAATGCGAGTTTTACAACTCTTCCCCTCTAAAAGAACAATTCGTTCTCGAATTGGAGAAACGTAAACTGAAAGAAAACATACCCGAATTAGAACTGGAAATGCGGGTAAGAAGTCCGTATAGACTCCTCCGTCTCCCAAGTGGCTTCCCGCTCAAGATGATCCCTTCAGAGGATTTTGACGAAAGGGATCGTCTTCCTCCGCATGACATGATCTTGTCGCTCAAGAACACTCTAGGGTTCTTCGACATATGAAAGATCCTCTCGAATTTGATCAAGTGGATACTTGACAACATGAACTGGATGATAGTTGTATCCTCTTAGTAAGGACACATGGAATACGTTGTGAACGTGTGATAGTTGAGGCGGTAACGCTAAACGGTATGACACTTCACCAACGCGTTCTATGATGTCGAATGGTCTGATGAAGCGAGGACTAAGCTTCCCTCTGATTCCAAAACGTCTAACACCTCGTGTAGGTGATACCTTGAGGAAAACGTGATCACCTACGTTGAAAGATACATCTCTACGGCGTTTATCAGCATAGCTCTTCTGACGAGCACGAGCTTCCTGAAGCTTTTCCTTGGCGACAACGACCTTCTCATTAGTCACTTCAATCATCTCTGGTCCCTCAAGCAGCCGTTCGCCCACTTGATCCCAACAGATTGGGGCGCGACACTTTGTACCATACAACATCTCGAAGGGAGCACACTTGATGCTAGTGTGCCAGTTGTTGTTGTATGCGAATTCTACTAGAAATATATAGTCATCCCAGCTTCCTGACCACTCTAGAGCACACGATCGCAGCATGTCCTCCAATGTCTGAATGGTACGTTCCGACTGTCCATCGGTCTGGGGATGAAAGGCAGTGCTGAGCTTAAGTCTGGTGTCCCAAGCTTTCTGCAGACTCTGCCAGAAACGTGATGTAAAACGGGGATCTCTGTTAGAGATGATTTCTGATGGAGTACCATGTAGTCTCATGATCTCCCTCTGGAATGTGTATGCTAATTTGCTGACCGGATGCTCCTTACGAATCGGCCAAAAATGAGCAGATTTGTCAACCTATCCACAATGACCCAGATAGCGTCGTTCTTCTTCTGAGTAACCAGAAGACCAGTAACAGAATCCATGGAGATTTTGTCCCACTTCCATGTTGTAATATCTAATGGATATAGTAAACCACTAGCTCGCTAGTGTTCGATCTTCACCTGTTGACATATCATACATTTAGAAACGAAGGTGGAAACATCCTACTTCATACCACTCCACCAAAGGTGTTGCTTGATGTCGTGGTACATCTTGGTAGAACCAGGATGTATGGTAAATGGAGAACTGTGAGCTTCAGTCAACACAGCTTCCCTGGGAGTAGAGTCATCAGGAACCACTAGTTTAGTGTTGTGATCCCCCGAACCCAACGTCACTTATTTTACCCTAACTTACGTATATTTTTGAAATTTTTAATAAATTTTGTTGGTTATATATTTGACGGTTCAGTTTGAAACCAATGATCGAGGCCTTAATTTTTTTTATTTTTACGTTTAACGATTTAAGAAGTACCGATAACGACTACGATACCGACGGATGCCCAAAATTTATCTTTTATTATCGATTGATCGATATTTGAGTTTTTCGAAGTTTTTATCTTTATTACGTTTTAAGTCCAGACGGAACCATATGTATATTCGTTTTGTGTGCGTTTGAACCATTTAAATGTATTTTGAGGTAGTCAGGACAAAACCCGACTCTCGTAAATTTGAAAAACCAACTAGCTAACTCATTCCCGCTCTTTAAAACTTGTTATGCAACAAAGGCCAAAATAAGACTAAAATTACACTTTCTACCCTCCCTTGCATATAAAAGGAAAAACTCAACACGCACACTCCATTTTAACACTTCAAAATTTTCTCCCCTTCCCTTTTTCTCTCTCTAAACCTACGACCAAAGAACACCACCACCAATCCACCACAAAAAATTGATTTCTAAGAAATCTAAGCAATGACCCATGTTTGTAACATCATTGTAAGTAAATCCCACCACAAAAATCCAACATGCAACAACATTTTTCTTAAGATTTGATTTTGATATTTTTTGCTAAAAAATTGATTTGATCTAATTAAATTAGTGGGTTTGTGTTTAATTGTGTTTAGGATTAACCTACTGAAGTATTCAAGCATGGAACAAATATTTTCTTGGTGATTTCAGCCCTAAAACCCACGAAATTCATGGGGGTTTTGGGTGTTCTTGGTGTTTTGATCTATTTAATCATTGTAAGGTTTCATTGTTGTTGTTATTATTATTTTAATTATTTTCATTTAAGTGCATGCATTTGTTTATAATTTTTGGTAAATACATATTGATCATACAAGTGAGTCTAAGGATTAGGAGTTGTTATAGATGATGAATATAGGTTAATTGATGTATTGGTGAAGTTGGAAATGAGTTAAAATGAGTTTTGATATGATTTTAAAAGAGTCATTTTAGATCAGTAGGTTTAAGGCCATTTTTTGTATACTGGCTGTTGATTAAGTGTTGATATGATAGGATATTGTTGTAGTGGTTGTCGATACATCGTTTCTATATAAGATAGAGCTTTTAACTCCAAACAAGTCAAAAGTTACGCTAGTTTGAATTTCCGTGTACCGGGAGATGAAAGTCGACATAATCCGAAATTATGTTCGATTTTAGGTCAAATCTCGGGGACCATAAGTTGAGTTTTAAAAATGATTATAGGCTGTTCTCAGGCTATGAACCTAGAATTTTGAATTTATTTTCATAATCAAGAGTCGAATTTGTAAACGGAAATGCTTAAGAAGGTCAAAATGGTTTTACAACGCGAAGGTACAAAACTGTCCGAAATTTTGAGTTTAGAAATGTGACGAGCAGTGGGTCTTAGAAGTGAGATCTTTTTATGAAATTTAATATGGTCTTTATACAGGTTGTAAATGATTTTTACAAATTTTCTCAAAATTTTTGGCGATGTCTAAGTATAGGAAAACAACCCGTACATTTGGTATGTACCGGCAGAATTGTAAAATGAGCAATAGCTTAAATAAAGTATAAAAGTGTACGTGTCTAGTAAATATCACTTGTTTGGATTTTTAGCGTGAGTTTATGTAAACTTTGAGTGTTCTTAGTTATGTACATAGAGTACTTGAAGGTACTTGAAGGCGTTGATTTATTTCGTGTTTGTTTGATTAGGTGTTGTCTTTGATTTCTCGGGGCATCCTCATCGTCGGTGATTGTCTTCGTCTACTTCTTCGCTACTACTTCTATCGTTACTACTTAAGATGAGTCTATAGCCTCGCTCTTTACCTAATTCAAATGTTTTTACCCGCAAGGGGCATACATGCTATTTAAATGAAAATGAACATAGGTCATGAATGATTGTTGGACCCGCATATTGCCTTGAATTGTGTTGAGTACCTAGTTGCAAAAGTCCCTAAATTCGTGAACTATTAACTATTGTCTTGCCCTTGTGTGGGTTGAGGATAGCCGCATATACAATTGATAGTACTATGGGGTTGAAGACCCTATCCGAGACGAGAGCTAGTATGTTGATTACCCTCTGCGGACGGATAACTTGTGAAAAGAAATAAGGTATAATTGCAACGGATGCCTTTAGAAGGGGCACTGGTTTCATCTTAATCATGCCGGTAAATGTACGTGGGTGATTGAGTTAACGGATTAGTGTCACGAGCTTAAACACAATTATTAGCTATTGCTAAAGATAATATCCTTGAATAATAGATTGTGAGTACGACAATGCTATTGAATGGTCATGATTGGTTTTTAATACTTATGTTCAACTTATGATTTGATAAACCTATAGATTCGCTCAACCGTTGTGTTGAAGATTTTAAGCATGTGTTTCAGGTAATCAAGATTGATAGCGGCGAAGCATGCCGGGAGGGAGTTGGTGCTTTATTGGTCTAAAATTTTTGGATTTCCTTCCCTTTTTAACAAATTAATAAATTTCATGTCTTGGTAAAAATATGTTGTTGTGTTTTGGTTGAGATCTTTGGGGACAAGTAACGCTACTATGATGTAAACATCATTTTTGGGATGGAAATGTTTTAGACAATGATAATAAATAATCTTTTATGCTTATCTTAAACGTCTCTTTTGAGGTCGTTTTCTGTAATTGTGTGTGATGTGCTATGAAATAACGCCCAAAGTGGTATTCCGCTGCGTGGTAAATTGGGGGTGTTATAGATTGGTAATCATGGCCACAAGTTATAGAGAACTAGGTCGATTTTTGAAAAGCCTAAACTATAACTTTTTGGTGTGTCGTAAAAAGTTTTAAAGCACGCAACTTCTCCGCATGGCTCCGGTAAGATTTCTTTAGCATTAATTTATATTTTAGATGTATCCCTCAAAACTGATATGAGTTCCCTAGTATTTAGTAAGTATATACTATGATAATATATTGAGATATATCTTGGTGTACGTTTAGTACTTATCATCGTAGTTTTGCAAGCAGTTGCGTGAATATCATATAGGTTGCATGTAATTGGCATACGGGCTACATTGCATTACATGGCAACACTGCGTTGTGATCTTACGTGTATGTAGGAATGATTGTATGTATAGGTATGTATATAATTTGGTATTTAAAGGCATTGCACGTGAAGCAATGGTCCTTGCGTGATTATCATACATTTTATAATGCGATTTTATTCATAATTTGGTCTCACTGCCAATCATCGATTTTGATAATTAATTTATTGTTCGAATAACCGAGTGTGAACCTCGTTTGATACTCTAGATACGTAAATAATGCTTCATAACATATTGTATATCGACTAGATTGATCCCGATTGTCGTTATCGCACCGTGATGTGTCATTTTAGGACATCTACTTTTCGAAACGTAAATTACTTACGTACTATTTTATTTCCCTTATTCATATGGGTTTGATATATTAGTCCGCGTAACTATAACATAGCCGAAGTATAATAAACGATGCGTACATCGTAGCAACTAATTATATGTGTAGATTATAAAACGTGGTTGAGGCGTATCGCCATTTAATCGTTTTTACCATTCTGCTCGAATTTAAAGATGCGTTTTAAGGATAGATTAGCGTTGTGATCAAGCGTGATAGCTTGAAGTTTGGTTGTTTTGTGTTAACTTTATTGTCTACGGTTTTGAGACCCACCCGAAGCCAATATCAACACTTATAGCGTTGACATACGTGTTCTCATTCTGCTTATTTCATTTTGTTTTGTTGTTTCATTATTTTGAATTTGATATTATATATGACGAGGTCTGACACTTGTGTCAGTTAAATAAGCATCGAGTTTTATTAATTGAATGATTTAAACGTAAAGCGTCTTACATATTAAATATATGGTGAATGAAACTTTTGGTTAAAAATGACGTACGAGGCATCTTGTAACAAGTAAAAATTGTATAGAGAATAAAAGGGACAAAGTGAATTTTTTTTTCTTCCTTCACCTTGGTTGGTAAATCATAATAAGTAATTTATATTACTCGTAAAATCCTTATTTTCATATATTAACAATTTGATACTAGAAGCTTGTGATGGATTTGTCAAGAATTTATTTAATTTAATTTGAAAAAGGAGTTATTGGCAAAATTAACTATGTGAATATCGAGTATAGACGGCTTGAGGTTTGATATGAATTAATTTTTGGGTCATTATGGTAAATTTTTTGCGTATCTTTTAATACAGAAAATGAGTAGAAAAAAAATTGGTCACGTATTTTGGAGCTAGAGACTTTGTAAAATTGATTTTATTTTAAATATAAGGTCAAGTTATATTTACGAATGCATTGGTGTAAACTGGAACTCGTCACTTGTTGTAGTGAATAAACTGGGATAAAATCAAAATATACAATTTAAGTGAGAAATACTAACGTTTGAAATAAATTAATAAAAAAAAAATTGATGGAACGTCATTTTACTCTGCGGGATGTTTTAATTATAAAATCACTCAACAATTGGCTAAAGCTTTAAAATTCTAATTTTCTACATTTTAGAATTATTGAAATAAGCATTTTAATTATTTATTTTATTATTATTATCGAGATTCAAGTCTCGACTAAAATCATTAAGTTGTCCGAGATAATACTACGTGAAACCTCTTTATCATTTGAGTCGAATTGCGCGAATATGATTTAACAAATCAGTTTTAAGGAAGACTTATGTACAATAAAAGTCAAAGATTGATTTTTAAGAGTTAATTGGGCTAGTTAGAGTCATGTTGGATACTTGTACATACGTAATAAGATATGTCATATAATTAATATGAAACTTTGAAAATTCTTACCATGTACGTTTTTGGTACCTAAGATATGAATATTAATGAGATTTTGACACAAGTATCGAGATTTTCAAACCTAATGATTTTATTGAGTATGATAACCGAGTCACTGAATCCACTAATGTAGTAGTTTTCTTGAGATTGTGACATTCCAGAAATGAAAACTTTGTAAAGTTGAAAATGAGGGATATGAAGTTTTAAACGGTGTAACATAAATTAAAAATGTGCAAATGTTCGCTTTTACAATGTACAAGGTAACATTAATTAGAATACGCAAGTGGATTACCCAACAAACGCATACTTGTATCATTTTCTTAAGACGTAATGTTTTGAGTCACGATGGTTCGATCATACAACATCACTTTTTCGATTTTGCAAGCCTATATCTAAACTTAGGTAGTCCTGTGATTTTTTCGTTCTAATATTTTCCATGGTAGGAGACCATTATTTATTTTTGAATTGCTACTTCGCTAGTACTTGATAATGAGGGTATGTCACCCGGTGTATTTTGTCCTGTTCATGGACCGCGTAACTTTTCTCCTTTCGGTTATTGGAACCTAAATTTGATGGAATATGTGTGTAACTCGAGACGATGGGAATTATGATCCTTGTCCTATTTTTTGCGCTCGTGATGATGTTCGATGTCCACTTCATGATTCTATAGGTTGATGTTGTTATTCTGAAACTCTTGTGATATATTCAAAGTATTTTTATTTCTAATGTAGTTAATTTCCATTGGCGAATATATTGCTCGTTTATCTTAATTGATCTCATTGATTTTTGATTTTTTTTACTACTTGTTATGCTTGCAATGATCTTTAATCTGGAACCACCTTACCGTTATTTGTGAACAATTTGTTTCAAAAATATGTATGAGTGTGTGAAATGTTTTGTTGTACCAAATGCAAATGGTGCCGGTTTTTTTATTTGTGTATTTATTTTTCTCTAAAAAGGCAAAGTAAAAGTATGTTTTCAAAATAGATGAAAAATGTTTGATGTGTTCCTTGAAACGATGGTAACAATATTTTCCCATTTCAAATGATTTGATTATTTTGAAGATTAGGTCGAAAAATTTCGTAGTCATATTTGGTGTGTAATAATAATGTTTGTGTCGTCACTCGATCCTCGATTATGCACAGCTTAGCTAACTATGCATAATTCGGGAAGAGCCTTGTTTTGTTGGTTGTTGTTGCTTGATCCTCAAGTATGCATGATCTAGCTAATATTGCATAGTTTAGGAAGAGCACTATCGTGTCAAATCAATTGGTCATCTTAAAACTTGTAGTGTTTTGATAAATGTTTGGATGAGAATGCTTTTAAAAGGGTGGATCCTCATGCAAGTAATCATATTCTATTTGATTCCTAAAGAATTTTTTTTGAATTTTCTTGTGTTCCTTGAAATCTTTTCTTTCGTTTTGCGTTGAATTAGTAGTCACCTTTTCCATCAGAATAACTAGGGTGTTGATGAAATATCAAAGGGGCTCGTACCGACACTGAGAAGAAATTTTAACAAAAATAGAAGACTGTCGAAGTAGCGGAAATCCGAGTTCGAATAACTCTGAGGGGAATGACGAAGACTTCTCCTACATCAAATGTATCGTACTTTATTTATTTTCTTTTCTTGTTCTTTTGATATGTCAACGACACGCGATAAACTGTTGAAGTTTACCGAATGTGCATCAGTAGTTGGAAGACAATTCCATTTGTCGTTTTCGTTTACTCAAGTGAGGAATCCTCCTTGCTTAACTCGATTTTCTTTGATCATCGATGGTTAAACGATGGATAGATATAGTTGATGTTTTTATTGTGGTTAACCCTTGCTTTTATGTATTTATGTGGTATGTGATCTGGTTGAGTGATCGTAAGTTGTGGGAACTTGAGACGAAATTGTCCAATGACGTCCGATCATGGAGAACCTGTACCATGTAATATCTTTTTTTTAACCTTCAACGATGATGCTTATTGAGATTTTGACCAAGTTTGGGACGAAAGTGAGATGGTGTTCTTGTAATATCTTCTGGGTATGGATCCGTGTGTGAGCACCCTGCGATAACATATGTATGTATGTATTTTCTTTCTTTTTGGATATGCATCCACGGATAGCAAGCTCATAAACCCGCTTTAACTTGTAACTTTCTTTTGGCTAGACTCATCCGAGAATCATGTCAAATGTTCTTATTTCACCATGGCTTGGCTGACTAGCAAGCATGAGTTAACGTGATTGAACTTATTTACTTGGCATGGTTTGGCTATTTTGCAAACATGTCGTGATGTGGTTGTATATGCTTCATAATGGCTGTTGTGTTTGATTGGATTGTGATGTCTTCGAGAGAGTTATGTATACGTCTAATGATTTCCGTATAGATGAATTCGTTTTTGATGAACTAGGTTTGTATATATGTAATATTGCAATAAGGTTATTTTGTACGACTAGTATTAATTACTTCGTATCGTATATTCTGAACGTTTTCGATGGGGTTATGTGTGGGCCGTGCGATCTTCTTTTATGAATAATTATCTTTATGAGATTGATATGACCAAGGTGAATGTGTCGTATGGTGCTAAGTTATTGTCTCAAGAGCTGTTCAGTATGGACATCTCTCTTAAGTTGTGACTCACTTGAGGAAAGTGTGGATCACCAGTTAGATGGAGTGACGTAAGTAAAAGTCAGTTGAATGGACCTAAAATGATTCAAGAGAATACGGAAAGGATTGTGTAGATTGAGGGTCATTTGTTAACAGCGAGAAGCTGTGAGAAGAGATGTGTTGATAACCGTAGGAAGAATTTAGGAATTTGAAGTGGAGATCATGGATCGAGATCTTAAGAGATTAAAGCAAGGTATAATACTCATTTTAAAGGTGTGATGGAACCCGAGACGTGAACCGAAGTCCACATCAGAACATGAAGAACCCTTTAGGAAGAAGTACCCTCATCTTTCTAGTAGTACGAAATGCGAGTATAAGAACTGGAGAGAGCCAGGACGTCGCTCTCTTAAGGAGGGGAGGATGTGATCTAGGGATGGCAACAGGGCGGGTTTGGGGTGGGGCGAGCATTCCCATCCCCAAACCCGATTACTAGAGTTATCCTCAAACCCGCCCAGATCCCCATCGGGGATTTAATCGGGGCGCCCCGTCGGGGCGAGATGCTCGTACAAACCCGACTCGTACTAATCAGGGATCTTATCGGGGTATTGTCTTTGGGTGCAATTCTCGACCAACGTCGCACCATTTTACATTTATTAGTATTATTTTTAGAACATTAGAAATAACTTCAAAATTTTGAAACATATTAATATCAATTACAAACAAGGCTTATTAAGTTTTCAACGATAGTATCATACTTATGATAAATTACAAAAAATAAAGTTACAACTTAAAAAAATGACATTTAAGTAAGTTTTTTGCAATATTACATTCATAAAAAACTAACGATGTTGGAGATATACTTTTTTACTACGTAAAGAGTAACAAAATACTTCATACATACATATATATATATATTTTTATATGTTTATATATTAATCGGGTGGGGCGGGTCAGGGATGTTTTTCCCCGCTTCCGCCCTAAACCCGATTAAAAATCCCCGGTTAAGCCCCAAACCCGCCCCGTAAACAATAAGCGTGCCCCGACCCGCCCCAATTATTTCGGGTTTCAGATTTCCCCGTCGGGTTCGGGTTTTTTGGCCGTCCCTAATGTGATCCTCCGAACCCAACGTCACTTATTTTACCCTAATTTACGTATATTTTTGAAATTTTTAAGAAATTTTGTTGGTTATATATTTGACGGTTTAGTTTGAAACCAATGATCGAGGCTTTAATTTTTTTTTACGTTTGACGATTTAAGAAGTACCGATAACGACTACGATACCGACGGATGCCCAAAATTTATCTTTTATTATCGATTGATCGATATTTGAGTTTTTTGAAGTTCTTATCTTTATTACATTTTAAGTCGAGTCGGAACCATATGTATATTCGTTTTGTGTGCCTTTGAACCATTTAAATGTATTTTGAGGTAATCGGGACAAAACCCGACTCTCGTAAATTTCAAAAACCGACTAGCTAACTCATTCCCGCTCTTTAAAACTTGTTTTGCAACAAAGGCCAAAATAAGACTAAAATTACACTTTCTACCCTCCCTTGCATATAAAAGAAAAAACTCAACACACAAACTCTATTTTAACACTTCAAAATTTTCTCTCCTTCCCTCTTTCTCTCTCTAAACCTACGGCCAAAGAACACCACCACCAATCCACCACCAAAAATTGATTTCTAAGAAATCTAAGCAATGACCCATGTTTGTAACGTCATTGTAAGTAAATCCCACCACAAAAATCCAACATGCAACAACATTTTTCTTAAGATTTGATTTTGATAATTTTTGCTAAAAACATTGATTTGATCTAATTAAATTAGTGGGTTTGTGTGTAGTTGTGTTTAGGATTAACCTATTGAAGTATTCAAGCATGGAGCAAATATTTTCTTGGTGATTTCAGCCCCAAAACCCACGAAATTTATGGGGGGTTTGGGTGTTCTTGGTGTTTTGATCCATTTAATCATTGTAAGGTTCCATTGTTGTTGTTATTATTATTTTAATTATTTTCATTTGAGTGCATGCATTTGTTTATAACTTTTGGTAAATATATATTGATCATACAAGTGAGTCTACGGATTAGGAGTTGTTATAGATGATGAATATAGGTTAATTGATGTATTGGTGAAGTTGGAAATGGGTCAAAATGAGTTTTGATATGATTTCAAAAGAGTCATTTTAGATCAGTAGGTTTAAGGCCATTTTTCATATAGTGGCTGTTGATTAAGTGTTGATATGATAGGATATTATTGTAGTGGTCGTCGATACAGTCGTTTCGATATAAGATAGAGCTTTTAACTCCAAATGAGTCAAAAGTTACGCTAGTTTGAATTTTCGTGTACCGGGAGATGAAAGTCGACATAATCCGAAATTATGTTCGATTTCAGGTCAAATCTCGGGGACCATAAGTTGAGTTTTAAAAATGATTATAGGCCGTTCTCAGGCTATTAACCTAGCATTTTGAATATATTTTCATAATCAAGAGTTGAATTTGTAAACGGAAATGCTTAAGAAGGTCAAAATGGTTTTACAAAGCGAAGGTACAAAACTGTCCGAAATTTTGAGTTTAGAAAATGTGACGAGCAGTGGGTCTTATAAGTGAGATCTTTTTATGAAATTTAATATGGGCTTTACACAAGTTATAAATGATTTTTACAAATTTTCTCATAATTTTTGGCGATGTCTAAGTATAGGAAAACAGCCCGTACATTTGGTATGTACCGGCAGAATTGTAAAATGAGCAATAGCTTTAATAAAGTATAAAAGTGTACGTATCTAGTAAATATCACTTGTTTGGATTTTTAGCGTGAGTTTACGTAAAATTTGAGTGTTCTTAATTATGTACATAGAGTACTTGAAGGTACTTGAAGGCGTTGATTTATTTCGCGTTTGTTTGATTAGGTGTTGTCTTTGATTTCTCAGGGCATCCTCATCGTCGGTGATTGTCTTCGTCTACTTCTTCACTACTACTTCTATCGTTACTATTGTCTTGCCCTTGTGTGGGTTGGAGATAGGCGCTTATACAATTGATAGTACTATGGGGTTGACGACCCTATCCGAGACGAGAGCTAGTACATTGAGTACCCTCTGTAGACGGATAACTTGTGATAAGAAATAAGGTATAATTGCAATTGATGTCTTTAGAAGGGGCACTGGTTTCATCTTAATCATGCCGGTAAATGTACGTGGGTGATTGAGTTAACAGATTAGTGTCACGAGCTTAAACACAATTATTAGCTATTGCTAAAGATAATATCCTTGAATAATAGATTGTGAGTACGACAATGCTATTGAATGGTCATGATTGGTTTTTAATACTTATGTTCAACTTATGATTTGATAAACCTATAGATACGCTCAACAGTTGTGTTGACGATTTTAAGCATGTGTTTCAGGTAATCAAGATTGATAGCAACAGAGCATGCCGGGAGGGAGTTGGTGCTTTATTGGTCTAAAATTTTTGGATTTCCTTCCCTTTTTAACAAATTAACAAATTTCGTGTCTTGGTAAAAATATGTTGTTGTGTTTTGGTTGAGATCTTTGGGGACAAGTAACTCTACTCTGATGTAAACATCATTTTTGAGTTGGAAATGTTTTAGACAATGATAATAAATAATCTTTTATGCTTATCTTAAACGTCTCTTTTGAGGTCATTTTCTGTAAGTGTGTGTGATGTGCTATGAAATAACGCCCAAAGTGGTATTCCGCTGCGTGGTAAATTGGGGGTGTTATAAGTGCCCTGCCATAAGATACCATAATCCTCAACATAAAACTCTGTCTTGTGATCAAGGTTCTGAATGATAGCCCAAATCTCACCATCTTCCTTCTGAGCTTCCTTGATCCTAGAATGTAAGTCTGGTTCCACTCTAAGATTAGCCCAGTAACCGTGCTGTCCTCGTACACAAAACCCAATATCAGTCATCTCTAGGTCACGAATGATCTCCTTTGCAATCCAGATGCCAGCAATCATACCCGACCTTCTGCTTAGAGCATCTGCCACCACATTTGCCCTACCAGGATGGTACAGAATGTTGGTGTCGTAGTCCTTCAATAGCTCTAACCATCTCCTTTGTCTCATATTCAGTTCCTTCTGGGTGAAGATGTACTTGAGACTCTTGTGGTCGGTGAATATGTCACATGATTCACCATACAAATAATGTCTCCAGATCTTCAACGCGAAAACAACCGCTGCAAGCTTTAAATCATGAGTAAGATTGTTTTCTTCATAAGGTTTCAGCTGTCGTGATGCGTATGTAATAACCTTCCCATGTTGCATGAGAACGCAGCCTAAACCCTTTCCTGAAGCGTCACTATATATCTGAAATCCACCTGAGCCAGATGGGAGAGTAAGAATAGGTAAAGTCACTAACTTCTGCTTCAGATCTTCAAAGCACTTCACTCGCTCTTCCGTCCAGACAAATTTCTCTCCTTTCCTCATTAGCTTAGTCAAAGGTAAGGCTAACCGTGAAAAGTTCTCTACAAACCTACGGTAGTAGCCAGCTAAACCCAGAAAACTTCTAACTTCTGTTGCAGATGTAGGTCTCGGCCATTTAGTGATAGCTTCAACATTGGTAGGATCCATGGTGATCCCCTCTGCAGATATAATATGGCCAAAAAATGCCACCTTCGTTAACTAGAACTCACACTTAGAGAACTTGGCGTATAGTTGCTTCTGACGAAGAATCTTTAAGACTGTACAAAGGTGTTCCTCATGTTCCTCCTTGGATTTGGAGAATATCAGGATGTCATCAATGAACACGATAACGAACTTGTCCAGAAACTCGTAGAAGACACGGTTCATCAAATCCATGAAGACAGCTGGAGCATTAGTGAGTCCGAATGGCATGACTACGAACTCGTAGTGCCCATAACGTGTACAGAAAGCAGTCTTTGAGATATCCTACTCTTTAACCCGTAACTGATGGTAGCCGGACCTCATATCGATCTTAGAGAAATACTTGGCGCCCTGAAGTTGATCAAATAGGTCGTCAATACGCGGCAAAGGGTAACGATTCCTGATCGTGATCTTGTTCAGCGCACGATAGTCTATACATGAACACATGATGCCGTCTTTCTTCTTCACGAACAACACCGGTGCACCCCATGGTGATGCACTGGGACGGATGAAACCTCGTTCCAGAAGTTCCTGCAGCTGATCTTTTAATTCCTTAAGCTCTATAGGAGCCATGCGGTAAGGAGCTTTGGAAATCGAATCTGCACCTGGTATGAGCTCGGTTCCAAACTCGACTTCTCGAACAGGTGGTATGCCCGGAAGTTCATCTGGAAATACGTCAGGAAACTCTGACACAATAGGCTGATCTTGGATTGATGGAGACTCGGCAGTAATGTCATGAATATTGGCTATGAAGCCCTGACAACCGTATGATAGCAATGCACGTGCCTCCATGGATGAAATAATTTGTACTGACCTCCCTGGAAGAAATCTATGGTTGTATGTACTCTGGAGATTTAACATCACCAAAGATAACCCGATAAGTGTGGCAGTCAATCGTGGCTTGGTGTTTGGATAACCAGTCCATGCCCAAAATCGCACATGTCCAAAGGAAGTGCGTCAACTCTGCGGATCTTGTCATCAAATTCTAGGGAAGATCTCGGTACACCTGAGTGATTCGTACAGAGTCCTTAAGTGGCGTGGAAATGCATAAGGGATTATCTAATGGCATCGGGGAAATCCTAACACGTACATCAAAAGTAGTGGACACAACTGAATGCGTCGCTCCAGTATCAAATAGAACACATGCTGCCAAACCATTAATAAAGATATTTCCGGTGATGGTACCTGAAGTCCTATTCGCCTGATCTCTAGTAGTAGTGGACACGCGACAGGAAGTAGGAGATGGCTTGGTGTCGGCGTGTCCAGAGGTTCCTTCTATCTCACCTTGGAGACAGTCCTTCTCCTGATGGCCTTGTTGGCCACACTTGAAACAACCACCAGTACCTCAGCGACAAATATCAGAGTGTCTGCGCGAACAAGTAGGACAGACAGGATGCGTGAATCCTCCAGTAGGCATCCTAGTTAGTTGAGAGCCTGTTTAAGGATTACATGCATGAGACATGATCGTGTAACATAAACATGATTACATAGAAGGTGTATAATTTACCAGAGAGGTAGAATGGTTAGGCTGTGAACTCCTACGGTCCTGATCCCTGTTGTTACCATTGTTCCTGAATTAACAGTTGTTGGAGTGTCAGAATACCATAACATAAAATAGTTGAACACGAAAGTAGGTTAATGTAGGGACCTGCTGTTGTTCGAGTTGTTAGCGTTGTTACGGTAACCATCGTTACCGCCACGCCTCTTAGAACCAGAACGGTCGTTAGTCTGACCGTTTCCCTTGGATGCTTGCTGTTGAGCGGACGCAGGCTTACGGTCGTCAGTCTTCTGCCTGTAATATAATGTTGAACAGAGGATTATATGAAATGAATAATACTTATGGAATGAATTTTTTACAATTGGTGATTGAAGATACCTCTTCACTGCTCTGTCATCACCGAACTCCTCTCGTTCCTGAAGCATCTCGAGCTTACAGGATGCATCGGCCACATGTGCCACTGTAGTGAAAGTAGAACATACCAAGTAGTTGGCAACCGAAGTGTGAAATGCCCAGCAAAACTTCTCAGCCTGCTCCGTAGCAGTTCCTGCGGCTGGACCCAGAAATCCTGCTAAACGGAGAAACCTTTACATGAATTCGTTGCTGTTTTCACCAACAATTTGCCGAATGTTGTGGTAGTCCCTCTTGAGCTTCTCTTGCTCAGTATGTGGAAAGTACTGATTAAGGAAGATCCCCTTAAACTGGTCCCATGTCAGTTGTGCAACCCAATTGTCACCACCGTTGGACTGCTTGACCGATTTCCACTACTGCAGCACATCACCTTCAAACTTATAGCAAGCCAGTCTTGCCTTGAAAACACTATCACAACCCATTGCATAGAAAATATTCTCGATGTGATAAATCCAAGCTTCAGCCTCGTTGGTGTTGTCAGTGTGCTCAAACGAACGGGGTCACTGTTTGTTGAATCTCTTCAACCAAGTCATAAGAGTAATCAGTGGAGGAGGAGGTGGAGCATTGTGATTGCCATGAGCCTGGAATTCCACCTGAACTTCATCTTGATTTCATTGCGAAGTTGGGGAAGGAGGGCTTGCAGAGCTGCATTGACAGATGCTGTCAAATCTAGAGTATTGCGACTGTTCACCATCTGACAGTTTAAAACAACAAAATGCAACATAAATCGTAAATCTGAAATGAGATAACATAAGAATGCATGAACAATGTATAAATCAAAGAAATAGTTTATAATGCATGAAACAATGTAAAAAGGCATGATGCAGTTTATAAAACTTTTATATGAACAGGAATGAGCGCCTATGGTTAGTTCACTCAAAGCAAAAGACATGGCGCGGGGACGCTAATGGGTCGGTCCCAAAGTTAAAAGTTTCGATAAAAGCACGTGCGACTAAATAGGTCCAATCATGCACCAACCATTACTTAGTCATAAACCTGCTACAATGATATGAAGGCATGAAATAAAATTAAAAATGAATGAAGGCATGAAAACCAACTGTCAGTTCTAGGAAGACACTGGTGACTACCCGTAAGTCACAGGTCATGTGTTACAGAGCTACAGGTCGAAACCTTGGGCTCAGATACCATAATTGTAACACCCCATTTAATAGGATAGGATGCTACAATAAATTATGGCGTATCATCAAAGCATGCAAGGTAAATGTCTAAACATTCATGACCATAAATAGAAATACCGGAACCAAACATCGGTAGTCTAGTAACTCACACACAAGCAATATAAGTACTGTAATTGGAAAGGACTAAACAATGTCCAAAAAAAGTAAAGTATGATAAAGTAGGAATAAATGCATAAGGTAAAAGAGGTCGGATAGCTTCCAATCCGAATGCATATACTCTGGGTTTCTACTTGCGTCCTCGGGTACCTGCCGCTTTGGAACAAGGAAAAGTAGACAACTGAGCATAACGCTCAGTGCACGGATATACAACAAAGCATGGAAAACATAGAATATGGAAGCATATAAAGAGTATAAAGCATGAATGGCAGCGGAAATGAATAAGTCCTGGAAAACCTAGTTGTTTGTCATGTTAACTGGTTTTAATTCTAAAAGCATAGCTTATGTTACTTATGAAAATCTGTATTAGTTAATGTACCATAATAGCCAATATAGGTCAAGAGGTCCACAACGTGCATGAATACTTGTAGGGGTGACCTCGTCATGCAAATTAGAGGGGATGCCTCTAATTAACCCGCATGCTTTTACTATGAATAGTACCCTTAAGATCGTACGTACATGATTAGAACTTTCCTTTTATAGTACGTTTACGTTTCATGATCAAGAATTACAAGTATTACGTACGTGTTATAACACGATAAGTATTTATTACGTATGAACACACGATAATTATTCCAATAATAATTATAATAACGAGCATGCGAACATGAAATCATGAACGTAAATTAATCACGGGCTAATATTATGTATGTATATATATTTATTACGAACACGAATAAATATATTATGTCACGATCGATAACTAATTAAAACACGTAAAACACGAACACGAGAACACACTATTATTTTAGACACGAGAAAGGTTCGGGTTACCCCATGTGGGGCCCCCTACCCGCGGCATACACAAGAAACATGGGCTTAGCCCATGTAATTTTTACTAACTAGGGAATTTAGGAAAAACATGTTTCATATTTACAAAAATTAGAAAAGAAAGAAAACCCTAGTTCTTCCTTTTGCTCCTTTTGGCTGTCGGGTTTAACATTACCAAAGGGTGATTCGGGTTGATTTTGATCTTGGATTTAGTACAAGAAATCATGTGTGTTCATCCTTCTTGATTTCACGTAATCGGTGTAACCTTTAAACTTTTCTTTTTTTATGTTTCGATTTTTATAATCACATAAAATCATGATGTTTTTAATAAACTAATTAAAAACAAGTAATATAAACATGTTCTAATAATGGGGTTAAATCAAATCAAGGGTTTAAGGGTGTTTGTGGTCTAGCCGACGCCTAACCGAGCCCCAAGGGGGTCTCGGCTTGGCTTATCTCGCACCACCGAGACCATATGGTCTCGGTATGGTGGTGGTGGTCTTACGACAGCAGCAAGGCAAGGGAAACCCCGACCTTGGTCGGGGTATGGTGATGGTTACGGGTCCGGTTCATGGGTTTTAGTCACGGGTCCGGTTCATGAATCATTTTTCAAGGTTTATGATTTTTACAAGCTATGTTATTTTTTTAGACTTAAATTAAATTAATTAAAGCATGAACATGATTAATTTAATTTACATGACTTAGGTTATTAGTTCAATTATTAGTTCATGAATTTTAACCTAAGTATTTATTCTTTAATTAGACTATATAATTAATTAATTATTAAAACCATGACTTATAACTAATTCATTTACATGACTTAGGTTATATTATTAATAAATAATAATGCATGTTTAACCTAAGCATTTTATCTTTATTTAATTAAAATCATGTTATATTTAATTAAATACTTTAACCTATAGTTTATTTAATTTACATGTAATAATTAATAAACTATACTATATAATCACATGACTTAGAATAATAATCAGAAAAAACTTAAGCTTATATAATTAGCTTAATAGCTAGCTTATATCTATTTATGGAAACTTTCTATTTTTAGAAGCTTATTTAATTAAGGCAGCTAATCTATATATGGAAACTTTCTATTTTTAGAAACTTATATATTTTAAGCAGTAATTCTATTTTTGGAAACTTTCTATATTTTTGGAAAATTTCTGTTTTTAGAAACTTTCTATTTTTGGAAACTTTCTATTTGTGGAAACTTTCTATTTTTGGTAACTTTCTATTTTTGGAAACTTTCTATTTTAGGAAACCTGCTATTTTTATAAAGTTACTTATTACACAACAACTATAATAATACATGAAATACAAGTAATATTTAATCAGAATAGACAGAATATATGATAAACACAGTATAAAGCTTAAATCGGTAAAACATGACATGAACACATAAAACAAGCTAAGACATGATATGAAACCAGTTACGTACTCAGTAATCAGATACTTATACACGTATGTATTTATGTAGCATTAGTGATACCGAAGTAGGACTCTCTTCCGTCCGTCTTCTTCGTTCACTGGACATAAGGTACGGATTCTCCGTCCTTTCAGTATGGACATTCTTTCCTTATTAGGATTCCTCGTATGCAGCCAACTGTTTTCCCTAGTATATGTTTTATATGTTTTTGATTGCTTAAGTTTAATTAGAATACCTAAAGCCATATACATGCATGAACAGTTTCACCTAGTTATGGAGGTACCATAACCATAACACTGGAGGCACCAGTGTTATGACTTCCCCACGGCGGAGTGATTGCTTGTGGCGTCCCTTTCAGCTTTTGGCCATTTATTTATATTATCAGGTGGGGCGTATGGGTGCATTCTAGTTACATGTTTTCAGCAGATTACTCAGTGTGAATGTGGTGTGTGCCTTGCATCCTTCACAAGGAGCTGATCCCTCCTACCCAAAATCAGTATATTAAATTAGAGGCATCCCCTCTAATTTACCTGACGAGGTCATCCCTCTAAGTATTCATGCACGTTGATATTTCATGACCTATATTGGCTAACGGTAAAATATGTTAAACAGTTTTTGTTGGGAATAAATTATAGCCAGTCTACTTGAGCGCTGACAAGAGTAAAACAAGCGTTGATAAGAAGAAAACAAATGCTGACAGATCAAGCGTTGACAAGAAGAATTCAAGCGTTGACACATTGAAGGTGAGCACTGATGGAAGGATATGATCTACACGTTTATTATGTTCTAGATTACTTCTAGTAAAGATAGGAACAACAATGTATTTTCTATATTTATATTTACCTAGAATAGTTGATACGTAGATTATTGTACAAGGCTTCTCATGTCTATAAAAGAAGACCTTTAGGTTAATGTTCAATATAAGTTTTCATACGTTAAACACTTTCACTGTAAGCAAGTTTGATATCATTAATCAAAGTGAAAGTTTGTTTACATCTTGTGTGTTCTTGTTTAAGTGTTAATTCCGCATAACACTTAGATTGTCATATACATATACAAAGGTTTCTCTAAGTGTATTACTTGATCTAATCTCGTATACATAAAGCTAAATCGATCTAAGTTTGGGATCAACAAGTGGTATCAGAGCTTGTTGAGGAACTTTTGATCTTAAAGAACACAAGAACCCTAAAATCACCAAAACCCTAATTTTCACAAAAACCCTAAAAACATCATGTCAAATCCAGAAGTACCCACCTCCTCCTCACCTTTACCAAACATCAAGATTCCCATGCTTGATGCTACCAACTTTGAATTGTGGAAATTCAACTTTGAGCAATATCTGGGGATCTATGACTACACACTCTGGGAGATTATTGAATATGGAAACACATTCAATAAAGCCCAAAAGATTGCTAATGCTATTGCTGGAAGAGCAGCTGTTGCTGGATGTTCAGAAGCAGATAAGAAAGAAAAGCCAGAGGATGGTAGAGCTGTGGCTGCTGAAGACATAGCAAAGAAAAGGGTTGATATGAAAACCCTAAATATTCTGAAACTCTCTTTGGGACAAGAGAACCAGCATAAATACAGAGGTTATGAATCTGCTAAAGACCTTTGGGCAGCTCTTGAAGTTGCATATGGTGGCAATGAAGATACTAAGGAAGAGAAGAAGAAGCAACTCATGCATGATTATGCTGTCTTCAAGGCTCAACCTAATGAAAAGCTTAGCAGTGTGAGAAGCAGATTGCTTGACATTACAAGCAAATTGTCCTTCATGGGGACACAACTTGGTGATGTTGACATTAATGCCACTTTTCTTAAAAGTCTTGGTGAGGCGTGGAAAATTGAGGCAAGATCTATACTTGCCAACAACACTCACAAAAGTTCTACTTTTGATGATATCTACAACAAACTGAGGCTGTTGGAAGATGAAACTCTTTTGGAGCATGGAAGCAAGTCTACCAACAGTAACATGGCCTTCTTTTATCATAGTGAAGGTCAATTCAATCAGAAGGACTCTTACATGCATCCAGTTACTGGATCATCATGTGTCAACGCTGGAACATGTCCTGTCAACGCCTCATACTCAGACACAGACACATACAAAAGTGACTCACCAAGAGTTAAACCTGCTGGTTTGGATCTAGATACTGTATGTGCTTATATTGCTTCTTTGCCCAATGGTTCAGTGATTACATATGAGGCCCTTGAGCAGATAAGTGATGAGCACTTGGAAGAGATAGATATTAAGTGGAACATGGCTCTTGCTAGTATAAGAGCAAACAGGTGGAATAGAAGGTTTAAGAATAAGATGACCTTCAATGCAAAGGACACAGCTGGATTTGATAAATCCAAAGTTGAGTGCTACAACTGTCATCGTATGGGGCACTTCATGAGGGAATGTAGATCTCCAAGAAGATCTGATGCTGGCAAACCCTCAAGTCAAATTGTTAAAGCTCAAGATCCTAAGGCCATGGTTGCAGTACAAGACATTGATGGTATTGGATGGGACTAGAGCTATTTGGCTAAGAATGGGGAAGAGGATAAAGGTTTGGTTGCTGAGATAGAAGAAGAATAACATGTTCAATATGCTCTCATGGCACACTCCTCCTCTTCATCTGATAATGAGGTATACGATGATGATTTTTGTAGTAAGGGTTGTAGGTTAAATACTGAGAAACTTAACAAACAGGTGTTAAGATTATTAGATGATGTGAGTACTGACAGATGCAAACTGTCTAATTACCAACTAGCTCTCACTCAAACTGAGAAGACAGTTTCTGAATACAAGAAAATGGAATTTGACTTAAAAGATAAAATAAATATCTTAAAACATGAGCTAAATGCTAGCAATGATATTAGGAGCATCATGGAAACGGTTAATGGTGAGCTACAGGCTAAGTTAGATGAGGCCATTAAGAATAAAGATAATTTTGGCTTAAGATTCAGAGATTTGATAAGGCCACACAAACCCTAGGAGGATGTGTGAATAAACAAAGGGATCCTAAGGACATGACTGGGATTGGGATGAAAGACTACTCTGTGGTTCCACCAGCAGCTGGTGACTTCTATGGTGTCCAACAAAAGGACCTATCTTGGACTGGTTTACCAGAACTCCAAGAGGAGGAATTCATTCCTCCACCAAGAGTCATTACCCCAGTTGAAGAGTATCAACAGAAGTTGACTGACTTGAATGAATGAAAGAAAGCCAATCCTACCTTATTTGTTAAAGGTGGCTTATTATGTGAAAGTCCTAATGAGTCAACCCCTATTAAGGTAACAAACCCAATCACTGGTAAGGCTGTTGACCTTGGCTCAAACACTGTTAGAAAACCTAGTGTCAAGTATGCAGAAATGTATAGGAATACTAGGTCACCTAAAAGCCAAGTTAGTAATGATGGAACAGGCTTCTTCTCTTCTAGACCTAGGGTTGTGTCTAGAAAAGCCTGTTACACTTGTGGTAGCTTTTCACATTTAGCATATAAGTGTGTCAACGTTTCCAAGGTCAACGTTGTTAGAAAGTCAAACATTGTCAGATCCAAACCTTGTGTGCAGCAATGTCCACAAGTTGTTAGACCTGCCCTATTCTTCACTAGAGGGTCTAACACTCATGGACAAAGACCATTTCAAAAGACAAATACTTGGTCTAACAGGCAATGGGTTTCTGTAGCAAACCCTAGGTTCAACGCTGACAAGGGTAATTTCAGCGTTGACAAGACCAAATCTAACGCTGACAGAAACGTGACCAGGCCTAAATATTTTCAACCACAGGGTAAGGGGTCTAAAGCTTCTTCAAGCTTGACATGGAGACCTAAGAAAGATCAAAACCCTAATGATAATGGGATTTCAATGACCTGCAACAGATTTAATTACATTTCAAAGGTCATTACAAAACCTATTGGGGTTAACTGGGTATTTCATCCAAAGAGGGATGAACAAGGGGTTGTTATGAGAACTAAGTATGTTCTTGTTGAACAACCAGATGAATCCAAGTCTGCTAAGGCTTGGGTTCCCAAAGAAAACTAACTTCTTTTCTTTTGTGCAGGGCATTCAAAAACAGGTCAATGATTATGGATATTGGGACAGTGGATGCTCAAGGCACATGACAGGGAAGGAAGATTATCTTACTAACTTCACTCCCATTAAGGATGGTGATAAGGTTTACTTTGGAGGTGGATATGGTACTATCACAGGCAAAGGAACACTTCTCACCAAGAACTTGCGTTTTGAAAACGTATTTTTGGTAAAGGAACTTGATTACAATCTTTTTAGTGTATCACAAGTTTGTGATAACAAAAATAAAGTTATGTTTACTGATACTGAATGCTTGGTGTTAAGCAAGGATTATAAGATCCCTGATGAGAAATATAATGATTATAGAACACCTAGACATAAAGACATATATAATGTGAATCTGAATGGGATTAGAATGAATAACAATATGTCATGTTTTTATGCTAAAGCTTCAGTAGATGAAAGTAATCTATGGCACAGGAGACTAGGGCACATAAACATTAAGAATATAAACAGGCTTGTGAGACTTGGCTTGGTTGATGGCTTGCCTAAAAAGGCTTTCCACAATGACCACTCTTGTGTTGCATGTCTTAAAGGCAAGCACCACAAGGTTTCATTCAAGTCTAAACAGGTGCACTCTAGTACTAGACCACTTCACTTGCTTCATATGGACCTATTTGGTCCAACCAATATAGAAAGTTTGAATGGTAAATCATACTGCTTTGTCATCACAGATGACTTTTCTAGGTTTACTTGGACTTTTTTTTAGCTATGAAGAGTGATACAGTTGATACTTTAATTGACTTTATCACTCAGATTGAGAAGAAGACTGGTAATGAAGTTAAAATGCTTAGGAGTGATAATGGTGGTGAATTTAGGAATAAAGTGTTAGATGATTTTTGTGCCAGGAAAGGGATTACTAGGCAGTTTAGTGTTGCCAGAACCCCACAGCAAAATGGGGTTGCAAAAAGAAAGAATAGAAACCTAATTGAAGCAGCCAAAACCATGTTGGCTGATGCTCATTTCCCCATTGCCTTTTGGGCTGAGGCTGTTAATACAGCTTGCTATGTTCAAAATAGAGCATTGGTCAACAAGATACAAAACAAAACACCATATGAGTTACTTTGGGGAAGAAAACCTAATATTGGTTTTCTTAGACCTTTTGGTTGTCATGTAGTTATTCTTGACACTAGTGATGCCTTAGGTAAATTTAGTGCAAAAGGTGATGAAGGCTATTTCATGGGGTATTCAGTGCAGAGCAAGGATATAGGGTTTACCTTAAGAAGGAAAAACGTATTCTTGAGAGAGTACATGTTAGGTTTTTAGAGAGTAAACCTAGTGATCCTGAAAGTGGTCCAAATTGGTTGTTTGACTTGGAACCTTTATCTAGGACTTTAAATTATATGCCTGTCACTAATCCAGACATTGTGAAGGTAACTTCAAATGTTGTGGAAGAACAAGTTGTTGATGTTTCAGGTACACAGGTTAATGAAAAGGTTGGATCACAAGCAGAAAAGTCATCTCCTATACTAGAGTATGTCACAATTCCCATATGGACAGATGCTTTTGCTGCTGCTGCTGCTGCTGGAAAGGATAATGGTGGACCCCAAGTACCACCAGATAACAACATGCATGGTCCTTCAGGCGCTGACAAAGGAAAATCTAACGCTGACAGGACAAATTCAGACGTTGATGGCTCAAACGTTGACAACAACATTTCAAGCGTTGTTAGCCCAAACGCTGACAACCAAGGATCAGGCGTTGACAACACTTTTGCGCATCTTTTCTCTTCTACTTTTGAACAGGGTGAACCTTCCAATTTATATGAAGAGGTTCATCCTCATATTGATGAAAGAGAGTCTGAAGAAGAAGATATTGGCAACATGGATAATGAGATTGAAGACACCAGACTTTTTGAAGGAGGAGATGTCACTTCTACTATGAAGAATCACCCTACTTCTCAAATCATTTGTGATATTATGACTCCTGTTCAGACTAGAAGATCTCATCAAGGTCTTGGTGGATTTATTGCCAATATTCACAAGAAGGTTGATACCCCTCTCGTGCAAGCATGTTTGTTTGCCTGTTTTCTGTCACAACAGGAACCCAAGAAGATCTTTGATGCTCTTAAAGAACCAAGTTGGGTGGAAGCAATGCAGGATGAGCTTCACCAATTTGCAATTCAGGATGTTTGGGAGCTGGTTGATTGTCCTAGATATCTTAGACCTATAGGGACAAGATGGGTTCTAAGAAACAAGAGAGATGAAAGAGGTATTGTGGTCAGAAACAAGGCAAGATTAGTGGCTCAGGGATATACACAAGAGGAGGGGATAGACTATGAGGAGGTCTTTGCACCAGTTGCAAGGATTGAAGCTATAAGGATCTTTCTAGCCTATGCATCCTGCATGGGCTTCACTGTCTATCAAATGGATGTCAAGAGTGCCTTCCTGTATGGAACAATTGTTGAGGAGGTATATATGATGCAGCCTCCTGGTTTTGAGGATCCAGAGAATCCAGACAAGGTGTATAGAGTCAAGAAGGCTATATATGGATTTCATCAAGCCCCAAGAGCATGGTATGGTACTTTGTCTACTTATTTGTTGGAGAATGGATTCAAAAGGGGCACCATAGACCAGACATTGTTTACAAAGAAGAAAGGTAAGGATGTTCTACTTGTTCAGGTCTATGTTGATGATATCATCTTTGGATCCACAAATCCAAAGATGAGTGAGGATTTGTCCAAGCTTATGACAGACAAATTCAAGATGAGTGCAATGGAGGAGATGAACTTCTTTCTAGGGTTACAAGTTCAGCAGAAAGAAGATGGTATCTTCATCTCCCAGGATAAATATGTGGCAGAGATCTTGAAGAAGTTTGGCTTTTCTCCACATGAAAAGAGGGCTACTACTCCTATGGATAGAGAACACCCTTGGGGAAAGATTGGAGATGGGAAAGATGTGGATGTCAGGCACTATAGATCAATGATTGGATCATTGATGTATCTCACAGCCTCCAGACCTGACATCATGTTTGCTGAGTGTGCTTGTGCACGCCATCAAGTGACTCCTAAAGAATGTCACCTTTATGCTGTCAAGAGAATCTTTAGGTACCTAAGATGTTATCCTAGTCTTGGCTTGTGGTACCCAAAAGATTCACTTTTGGAGCTTATTTCATATTCAGACAGTGACTATGGAGGTGATAAGTTTGATAGAAAATCCACAACTGGTGGATGTTAGTTTCTTGGGAGCAGGTTGATATCTTGGCAATGCAAGAAACAAACAGTGGTGGCTAATTCTACAACTGAGGCAGAGTATGTGGCTGTAGCTGCTTGTTGTGGACAAGTTTTGTGGATTCAGAACCAGCTGTTGGATTATGGGTATAATTTTATGCATACCAAGATATTTGTTGACAATAACAGCACACTATGCATTATTAAAAATCCTGTGCATCATTCTAAAACTAAACACATAGAAATTAGACACCATTTTATAAGGGATTGTTTTGAAAAGGGTTTAATACAACCAGATAGGGTTGACACAGAAGAGAATGTGTCAGATTTACTAACTAAACCTTTTGATGCTGGAAGGTTTCAATACTTGGTAACAAGTATTGGAATGATCAGTCTCACATAATATGTGTTTTGGAGTCTTTTTGTAAAAGTATGTACATGATAATGCATTGTTATTGGTCTTTTGAGGATTTAGATTTTCCACTATATTTTTCTAACACTGACAAAGGTTGCTTTAACGCTGATAAGTGTTATTGTGACGTTGTCAGCAATATATTTGTCTAACGCTGACAAAGCTTCTCTTAACGCTGATAAGTGTTATCGGGGCGTTGTCAGCAACAATGTTAGTTTTGTGGTTTTCAATCTAAATGTGCAGGTGGTGTTAGCATTATACCATTGGATACAGAGTTGCTTATGGATCATTGGAGAAGCATTTAAGAATGTTTTTTTTTATGGATGATGGTTGGAATTTTCAATTCCTATCTTGACATAAATTTTTTATGTTCATGCATATTTTTTTAGCAACATATGTATCACCGTTTAAGAGGAGGTTTTAGGAACCTTTTAGGATTTTTGGGTATCCATATGATACTCTTATCACAATTCTAGATTGTGTCCACAGGTGAGTATGAGTTAGTTTTAATAAATCATGAGGCACTATAGCATGCAAAGTTGATATACTATGCATGCTGCCAAGACATTTTTGGCCTAGAATTGGTTGTGGTCTGTTGGGAGACTTGGGAATGATTTTATCATGGGTTTTACCTGGGAGTAACAAGGGATTTTATACGGTAACTTAGTTGTTAAGAGTTTTGGTTAGCAAGGGACACTAGAGGACTGTTACCCTCAAACCTTGGTGTCCAAGGTCTTGAATCCTGGCCCTTCATCTTCTTTTTCTCTTTCTTCTCTTCAATCTTGCGGTTAAGATTCATCCTTGTGCACACGGATTGCCACCGTGGCACAAGGATGTGTTTGTTGTGCTAGTTTTCAGCTTAAGTGGCTTCTTCTCATTGGTAGGTTGGTGAAAATGTTCTGTCACAGCCAATCAAAGGGTAGAATGGGGCCACGTCACGGATCAAAATGAGAACCACTCCCTTGGTGGATGCTACGAAAAACTTGGGGATTTATTCCCCAAGTGTGTGAATTACTCGTATGGAATAAAAGCCCCAAATCTTTGAGTGGTAATTTTTGTTAGGGTAAAAATTAGGGTTTGTGGGTGAATAATGTATCTGGTGCGTTTTTTGGGGAAAAGAAAGGAGGTGTGGTGGATTTATTTTTTATCTCGTTTGTAACGAAAAGAGTGAATGGGGGAATGGGTGTAAAATATATGTTTATTTATTAGGTGTAGTTGGGTAACACGTGGGAGGGATGAACCGTTTGGTGAGTGGGTAAAAAAGGTGGGTTGACCGAAACTCTTGACCAGCCAATCACTTTATTCATTTGGGCTTTGACCCAATTCGTTCCTTTGTTTCCTTTTTCTTGTATAACGGGCTTTGGCCCAACATCCAATCCGTCCCATGTATTTTACTTGGTATTTGATTTGGGCTAAGTTGGGCTGTATTATCCATATGTAAATAATCCTTGCTCCTTAATGGGCTTTTGAGCCCATTTATCTAATGTGGGACCCACAAGACTTAAAAATCTTCAAATAGATTAATTCCGCTAAAGCCGAGCTCGATTTCGGCTTTCTCGTTCATTATCTTCAAACTCGTGTCGGTTTAGCCGGTTTTCATGATCTTGGCACACTTTTGGTCTTTTGACTTTGTCTTCGTCTCTTTTTGGACCTTTCTTCAACATTTGACCGTGAAATCCCGTGTTTTCTTTCCTTTTGATCATTTGTACCTATTTAAACACAAAAACACAAAACTACGCGTAATTCCGACTTTAACGATATAAAACACATGATTAGGTCTTGTTTTTCCTTGATTTTAGTGGCGAAAGGATAAGTGTTTACACACTTATTAAATCCCCTACACTTGACCATTGCAATGACCCCATGCAATGCATTATTTCAAAGCATATAGTTACATTTTTCTTATTATTAACCCATCTTGGCCTTTATTAAGATATACTATTACTATTACGACGAAAAGATAAAAACTTAAAAGGGAGACAAAAGTTAAAACAATTTATTAACTTGGAAATTATTTGATGGAAGAAACTCGTAAAGAAACCTAAGACTTGAATTAGGGCTTTGGTGTTATGAATATAAATCACCCTCAAGTTTCACGTTCCCCATGCCAAGCTTAAAAACGAGATCATTGTTTACCATAAGCTAGCACAACTAACACTTACTCATGTGGTTTAATTACTCACTTAGACCCCCTTATTCCTACGGTGTATCTCTTGTATTTTATTTTTGTCTTGAATGATCACGAGGATGCATTTTTGACTTATTTTGATAATTTATTAAGGCTGAAAATAAAGTGGGACAATTTAATCAATAGTTAGCTAAAGGACAAAATCTTTTAAAACTGCTTCTCGAAACCTCATAAAGTTCATATCTTGGCATAACTCGTTTCACGATTTGAGACCTTTCTCGGACCGATATTTGGCTTGTACTTCAAACTTCAAATCTTGAGAGACGATCTTGAAATTATGGTCTTCTCTTCATTTTGGTATACATCTTCATAAGGAGTGAAAGATGCTTCAAACGTTGACCACGACTTCTTCATTTATCCTATTCTTTATTTAGGATTTTGATATACAACGATCCGCCTCCTTTTTGGACTTGGATCTATTTATCCTCATACCTTGTTAGGGTCTTTTTGGATAGACTTCTCCATGATCTTTAGGGGAGTAATTGCTTCTCGTCGTGTGTCTTGATCCATCATATTGATTTGGATTAATGATATTCACAATCTCTTAGGATCTTTAGCAAAAAAAGTGAATCCTCATGCCTTGTGAGGGCCTTTTTGGACTCGGGTATCCTCATGCCTTGTTAGGGCCTTTTTGGATATGCCAATCTTCGCGTCCCGCTTCAATAAGTTATGCCTTGGCTATGAACTCTAATTAATATCGAGCAACTTTTAAACGATCTTGTGCTAGAAGCTAAGTAACTTTTCAAATCGTACAACCTTATTTATTGCAAATATATTTATTTACAAGCGATGGGAGAAAAAGCTCATAACTAACTCATATAAGTTAATGAAAGAATACCAAACTTATAATTAACTCTATCATCTCTCGTTCTCCACAATTTAAAATCTCAAGGAATGAGACTCGTGGATGCTTAGCCTAATAAACCAATTAAGGTCCATATGGTTAAGGATACTAGCTAGAGTAAACTTGGATAAGTAAACTCGGGTTGAGTCAAAATATTCACGACGGGCCTAATATATCAAAGACATCTAAACTTGTTAAAACCATTTTATTTACTTATTTATTTTGACTTTATTATTGAAATGGAAATTATAAATACGAAGCGAAGATAAAAAGGAAAGAAAATAAAACAAAATACTACAAGGCCAAAATAGATCAAAATTTTGAAAAACGTTGAAAATTTTTGAATTTTCCGGTTAAAAATGGGGTCAAATTCATGGAAAAGGCCACTAAAATTTCGATAGAAATCCCCCCTACACTTAATATAAACATTGTCCTCAATGTTTAAGCATGTGGGAGAATAAACTCCCCTACACTTAGGACATTGAGTACGTTGTTTAAAATCGAGCTAAGGAAGGGACAACTAAAGTGATTACATATATTCGTCTTATTTATATACAAGATTGAATCACAATAGCAAAAACTTATCAAAGGAACCGGGTACACAGGAAACACGGGAACACGGGTCACGTCAAAAATACCAAAAGCGGATCATTAATGCACATGTCCCTGCACAATCACAATACACAAACAACCTACTTGGCTCCCCCTACACTTATTGGTGGAAATGGGTGAAGGTAAAAAGGGTGGAAAGGATGGAAAAGGCAAAAATCTAACCTAGTTAAACGATGCTTGATTTATTATCATGAGTATCTAGCTCGACTCGAATTCCCGAATGTCATCATATAAATGGGAAAATCATGGAAAACCGAGATTTCCAAGGGAGGAAAATCTCTCCATGATAAAGGGGAAACAAAGTCATATAAGGCATACCCCATGAAAATCCACCCGGGTCAAACACATAATTTCCATCACAAAAGGAAATAAACCCCGAGGTGGTACGCAAGTCAAAGTAAAGTGGGGTATCCTTAGGTAAAGGTCTCTTACTAGGGAAGGTAAGGTGATTTAGCAATGAAAGCACAAAAGTCTCTATGCCGGAATCAAATACCGGTTCCTTAACGGGAAAATAGCAAGAGGTGTTGACATTTAAGCTCAAAATATCATCAAAATCCAAAGTAGGAAGGTCGTCCTCTTCCAAACTTGATGTGAAAACATAAGTATCGTCAGAGTCATAGGAAAACTCTTCCTCATGAGGAAAATAGGTATTTAGAAAGATATCTAAATCCTCCTCAAATGGAATAACCTCTAAATTAGGTATGATCTCTAAGAGTGGAGGATCCTCCTCAAAAGTCATTACTTCTAAAATTGGAGTATAAAAGTCAAAAGGAGTCTCCATGGAAGAATCACTCATAGAGATATGAGGTGCATTAAGATCATGGTGTGGGTCATAAAAATTAATGAGATCACTTAAGTAAGTGTCATCATCATAAGTATCAAAGATTGGTTGATCATAAATGGGTGGGTCTAAAGTGGGTGGGTCAAAAGTCGAGTCGTCTAAGCCGATAATAGTGTGATCACTTGAAGAAGTCTCATCACTATAGGTATCATAAATAGGAGTTTCAAAAATTTGAGGCTCTAAAGGAAGGGATGAATTTATCACAAAATCATTTTGAGTAGACTTTTCAATTCCAAAAGGATTAATAAAAATCTCGTCATTATCATAATTAAGAACATCAATCATATTGACCGATTCTTTTCCATTTGATTTTGTTGCGATTTTTCCCATTTTAAAAACTTGTTGTCCATCCCTAACCCTAAGAATTAACTCCCCTTCGGCTACATCAACTAAGGCTCTTCCGGATCGTAAGAATGGTCTACCAAGTATTAACGGAATACGAGGATCCATCTCATAGTCAACGACGACAAAGTCCACGGGAAAAGTAAATGTACCAACTCGAACAAAAACATCTTCGGCAATACCAACGGGGTATGCGAGAGTTCGATTAGCTAACTCTAAAGTCATACGAGTCGGTACAAGGTCGGGTAATGAAAATTGTTTCCAAACCGAAAGTGGCATAAGATTGATGCTAGCGTCGAGATCCGCTAAAGCCATACAATCATCGATTTGAGGAAACGAGCAAGGTAACACGAATCGTCCGGGATCTCCTAGCTTTTCGGGAAGCTCTTTGAGAAGAATCGCGGAACAATTCTCATTTAAACGGGTGTTCACGAGCTTAACCATTTTTTCTTTCTTATTAAGCAAATCTTTAAACATTTTCACAAATTTTGGCATTTGAGCAAGTGCTTCAATAAGGCTTATGTTAACATTCACATTGGAAATCATTTTCAAAAAGTTAGAGACATGAACGTCATCTTTGGTGAGCACTTTAGCCTTGTCTAACCTAGATGGATAAGGAATATTAGGCTTAGACTTTGAAGGTTGAGAAGGAGAAGGACTCGCTTCTTGAACAACCGGAGGAATAGGCTCTTTCGGCAATGGAGAACTAGTACTAGGAGTGGTAGTGGGAGGAATCATCGAAGGGGGAGTAGGATTACTCATTATGACCTCCGGGCCTTGTCTCTCCTTTATGGGCGAAGAGATGGAAGGTCCCACTAAAGTGGCTCCACTTCGAGTATTGATAGCACTCACATTAGCACGAGGGTTAATCTCGGTATTGGATGGTAAGGCTCCTTGGGGTCTAAGGGTTTGCAACATAGTCAAAAATCTCTTATCATTGGACTCTTGAATTTGTCTAGTAGATTCTTGCATTGCTTTCATGATTTTCTCATGTTCGGTCAATTTTTGTAGAACCAAGTCCATTTGAGGATTTTGCATGTTCATTTGATTAAACCCTTGATTAGGAAAACCTTGATTTTGAAATTGAGATTGAAAACCGTTGTTATTATAAAAACCTTGATTATTATGTTGAAACCCTTGGTTTGACCATTAAAATTCCCTTGATTAGCATTCCCTTGAAAATTACCCATTTGAGGACCTTGGTTCCTATTTTGATATTGGGTATTTTGGGCGGGTGGGGGTGGTCTTTGAGGTGCTACAAAACCCAGGGGAGCCAAATAATTAGTACTCTTGTAAGACAAATGGTTAACATCAACATTAGGTTTAAATTGAACCCTCTCATTAGCATTAAAAGCACAAACTTGTTGTTGATTATTGTAAACCTTGTCACAATTGAAATATGAATGTGGTCCACCACAAGTCTCACACGTTTCATTAGTATCTTTCAAGGCATTAACTTGACCATTTAGGGCTTCGGTTTTTAGAGCAAGTGATTCAACAAGTGACGTGAGCTTATCAATTCTCTTATCATTCTCACTAGAACTAGCACTTGCCATAGTGGCCCTAACACTCTTGGTTTGCACTTTTGCCTTGTTCTCAATAATGGCCCAAGCCTCGTTCATGGTTTTCACAAGAATATTTCCCCCCGCGGCACTATTAAGTGAGTCTTGGTCATTTAGAGTTAAACCATTGTAAAACGTATTTATATGATGCAATTTAGTGAAACCGTGTTGTGGACATTTTCTTAAAAGTTCTTTAAATCGATCCCAAGACTCACTAAACGTTTCCTCATATTGTTGTTCAAAGGTGATGATCTCATTCCTTAAAGAAGTGGTCCGTGATGGTGGGGAAAAATAGTTTATGAACTTGGTCTCTAAGTCGATCCATGTGGTAATACTTTGGGGTGGTTCCTTATCAAGCCAAATCCGGGCTTGTCCCTCGAGGGAAAAAGGAAAGAGTTGTAAACGAATAGCCTCTTGTGGCACCCCATTGTATTTGACGGTATTAGACAATTGGATAAATCTCTTGATATGATCATGGGGGTCATCTTGGGAACGACCCAAAAATGGAATAGCGGAAACCATTTTAATTAAATCCGATTTTAGTTCAAAATTTTTTGCTCCAATTGCGGGGACAACGATAGCGTCATCGTTTCCATCAACGTGAGGTTGCAAAATCTCGAGCATAGGTCGGTTTTCCGTTTCCATTGTATTGTCGAAAGCACGATTCTCGGGATCGCCTTGAATGACGGTTTTTTTGTTTTTCTTCTTCTTCTTCTTTTTGGAAGAATTGGAAGAATTTGGTACACCACTCGGTATGTATGTACGCGCGCGAGTGCGCATACAATTAAAACTTGGAATGAGGTAGGTGACCTCGGTCGACTTTGAGAGGAAAAGGATTTTCCCTCTCGAGGAGCAATATGAAAAATCTACAAAAATATATACTTAAGTATTACTTGATTTGGGAAACCAATAATCGGTCGTCCCTCTCAATATACGCACAAGCAAGCGGGGAAACGAGGTGGCACAAAGCACTTAAAAACCTTTTTCCTTAGACGGCCTTTTATAGCGCGTCGCCTTATACCCACCTTATAGTTTGTATATATCGAGTTCAAACGTCTTACTAGTATTTATCTATTTTGCCCTTTTATTTCGTTATGGATGCGAATACAATAGTTAGGTGATGAAATCCCAACTAAGGCTTATTTGAAAAGTAGATAAATTAATGTTCTACGTAATATACTACAGTAAAAGAAAAATCTTTTTGTATTTTTTTAGAAAAATATATATTCACAATAAAAACGAAAGAAATCGAACTAAAAAATAACACTAATACGTAATATATTTTTTGATGTAATACTTTTAGGAAAAAGTATTACTTTTGGATTTTCTTTAATTTTTTTTTGTTGCAAATCTTAGGAAAGAATTTGCTTTTATGATTTTTTAATTTTTTTGTATTTTTAAGTTTTTGATTTTTTTGTATTTTTGATTTTGTTGCAAGAAAATTAACGTTCAAAATGAACGGATCCCAAAATCCAAACGTCTTCACGAAAAATCGTCAATCGTACGAGCGAAGCGGCAGCGGCGCCATTTTGGTATTAGGGTTTTGTGTGCCCTTTTTTATATCTATTATCGTTCCACGGATCGACTCGAATTTGATTTCCAATTAACGATTCGACTTAACTTTGTTTTTGGTAAATAAAACATGGAATTATAAACTAAATCTATTTAAAATTAAAAACTAATTTAATTAAAACTATTTTAAAACTAATTTAATTTAAAAACTAATTTAAACTAATTGAAAATATAAAACTATTTAAAACTTAAACAAAATTAACTTTTAAATATAATAAATTTAAAACTAAAACTTTAATTGAAATCTATTTTTTTTAAATAAATCTTAAACTAATGTAAATAACTATTTTTAAAAATAAAACTTTAATTTAAAACTAATTAATTTAAACTAAAGACTTTTAAATAAAAACTATTATTTTAAGTAAACAAAATTTTAATTGAAAACTAATTTAAAGATTGTAAAAGTAAATAAAATTAAAATATTTTTGTCTTTTTATTTTTATAAAAACTGAATAAGGGAAACTTTTATATTAAAATTTAATACTAAAAATGTATTTAAACTATTTAAATAAAACTGCCAATAAATCTAAACCTATATTAAATTAAAGTTGCATAATTAAACACAAGAAAGGGTGTTAGCACAATGGTTGGTGCGTTTGGCTAGTGAACAAGAGGTCCTGAGTTCGAACCCCAAGACAGCAAATTCTTTTTGCTTTTTAATGTATTTTTGGAAGTTATAAACTCAGACCAAGTGGGCCTGAGTGTGAACCAGTATATGACAGCAAATAAAGAAAATAAGCAACACACCAAATAAAACAAATTCTCTAAAGAACAATAAGCAGTCAAGAAGACAAATAAGCAAAAAATAATGAGCAAAGGCAAATAAGCTAAGCAGACGAAACAGATAAGCTAAATATACTAATAAGCAAAACCATTTTAAAAAAGAAGATTAACCAATAAGCTAAAATCAATAAGCAAAGCAGATTGAAAAACTAAAAAAAATAAGAAAATGAGAAAACCAAATAAGCTATCAAAACTAAACACATAAGCAGAATGACAGAATCAGATATTAAGCAACGAAAAGTAACTGACCAATCAAACAATAAGCAGATATAGCAGTACTTTTAATAGTTACAAAACAATATAAGCAGATTCGAAAATTATTAAGACCAGAAGCAGAAAAAAAATCAACAGTAACTTACCAACTAAACCAATTAAACAAGCAGATACTTAAACAAATTTACTAGCAGTTAAAATAAAACACAGATTAATCTAATTTTAACATAAAAATAAAAGAGAAAGGAGAAGAACCTTGAGACGAGACCTTTGAGCCGAAGGGTGGTGCTGAATCCCCTTTGTCACCGAATCGAACACCAACGCCTTTATTCTCACCGGAAATCATCAACAAAAAGCCTCTCCTACCTCGAACCAAACACAAAGCTTCGAACAAAAAACTTTCTACCCGAATAGTGACCAATCCAAGTATGAACAGTAACTATATTTTAATCTCCCAGTGGGGGAAATTAATATTCACTTTTTTTTTATTCAACCGAATGAAACTAACAGTAATAAAAACAAGAATAAAGCAGATTAAATAGAACTTTAAATTAAAACTTGACAGAAATATTAAATAGAGACGAGATTTAAAAAAAACAACTTTTCATTAATTAAAAATCAAAATTACATTACTTGAAAATTAAAAATTACAAAATTAAACCCTAATCTATTTTACTGAAAATTAAAAAATAAAGAAAAGGTGCCCCCATTACATGTGAAAAGGGGGTTTTTATAGGGAAAACCCTCAAACCTTGGTGCCCAAGGTCTTGAATCCTGCCCCTTCATCTTCTTTTTCTCTTTCTTCTCTTCAATCTTGCGGTTAAGATTCATCCTTGTGCACACGGATTGCCACCGTGGCACAAGGATGTGTTTGTTGTGCTAGTTTTCAGCTTAAGTGGCTTCTTCTCATTGGTGGGTTGGTTAAAATGTTATGTCATAGCCAATCAAAGGGTAGAATGGGGCCACGTCACGGATCAAAATGAGGACCACTCCCTTGGTGGATGCTGCGAAAAACTTGGGGATTTATTCCCCAAGTGTGTGAATTACTCGTATGGAATAAAAGCCCCAAATCTTTGAGTGGTAATTTTTTTTAGGGTAAAAATTAGGGTTTGTGGGTGAATGATGTATCTTGTGCGTTTTTTGGGGAAGAGAAAGGAGGTGTGGTGGATTTATTTTTTATCTCGTTTGTAACGAAAAGAGTGAATGGGGGAATGGGTGTAAAATATCTGTTTATTTATTAAGTGTAGTTGGGTAACACGTGTGAGGGATGAACCGTTTGGTGAGTGGGTAAAAAAGGTGGGTTGACCGAAACTCTTGACCAGCCAATCACTTTATTCATTTGGGCTTTGACCCAATTCGTTCCTTTGTTTCCTTTTTCTTGTATAACGGGCTTTGGCCCAACATCCAATCTGTCCCATGTATTTTACTTGGTATTTGATTTGGGCTAAGTTGGGCTTTATTATCCATATGTAAATAATCCTTGCTCCTTAATGGGCTTTTGAGCCCATTTATCCAATGTGGGACCCACAAGACTTAAAAATCTTCAAAAGGATTAATTCCGCTAAAGCTGAGCTCGATTTTGGCTTTCTTGTTCATTATCTTCAAACTCGTGTCGGTTTAGCCGGTTTTCGTGATCTTGGCACACTTTTGGTCTTTTGACTTTGTCTTCGTCTCTTTTTGGACCTTTCTTCAACATTTGACCGTGAAATCTCGTGTTTTCTTTCCTTTTGATCATTTGTACCTATTTAAACACAAAAACACAAAACTACGCGTAATTCTGACTTTAACGATATAAAACACATGATTAGGTCTTGTTTTTCCTTGATTTTAGTGGCGAAAGGATAAGTGTTTACACACTTATTAGGAGGATGAACAAATAAATATGAGTGATAAGGGCTCTCATGATGGTCAATCTTTGGATGTTGCTGAGGCCCTCACAAGTTTGAAGAAATAGACAGGTTTTGATACGTCTCTGGTCTCTCCTACAAACTTAAATTTGTCATTTACAACCATGTTGGAGGAAATTACAAGAGGCGCTGAGACAAGTACTTTGGGCGTTGACAAGACAGATTTGAACGCTGATATGAGTAACTTGGGTGCTGACAAAGCAAACGTGAGCGTTGACAGACCTGCAAATGAGGTTGATATATTCCAGTCATCATCCATCATCAAAGAGGTTTCTTCACAGGTATTGCCATCTACCTTACCAACAGTTGATCCATTAGATAAGGGTAAGGGTATTATGGTAGAAGAAGTTGTTCCAAAGACTGCAACACAAATTGAGTTTGATAGAAGGTTGGCTGCACAAATTGTGGAACAAGAAAGAAAGAAGGTGGGTGAATCACCCTTTGTTGTCACTTCAGAAGAGCAAGAAGGAAGTGATGAAGCCAGTTTAGACTCAAGTGTTATGATCATAGAACAACCAGAAAGGCTTGAGTATGGTGATGAATTGGCAAAAGAGAAGTTGAATGAGCTAAAATTGCAGGTTGATTTTGATATGCCAGAAGTTGTTCAGATGTACCATGCTTGGGAAGATAGGTGTATGGAGAATCCACATTTGACCATTTCAGATCAGATATGGGGTTTGGAGATTCTTCTCAGAGTACAAAAGGATTGCAAGGTCATTCTGAAACACAAAGCAAGCAATGTTCTCTCAAATTTGAAAAGGGATAGAAGGGAGTTGTACTACATGCTACTCAGATGTCATGGAACAGGATGGACTCATAAGAAATTGATTGGTTTGATATTTGAAGAGTTGGAGTGCAGAGCTTATCCCATTTGGGTTAGAGTGCAGGAAGAAAACACTCTAAGACTTCTTTCTGATGAAAGAAAAGAAGAACTTGCAGAGGAAATGGAGCTTAAGAAGGCAATGTTTGTTCCCAGACCAGTGAAAAAGGGAGTCCCTCTTGAGTTTCCCAAAGATATGGATCCATTACATCTAAGTGAAGCTGTTATAAGAAAGAGCCTCAAGCTCTCACCATTAGAAGCTTCAGATATGGTACAAGTGTTACCACTTGATTCCAGAAACCCTATTGTAAGCTATGAAGAAGATGAATGTGGGTTTTGGAAGATTGGCAGGTATGGAAAAGAGGTTCACACTTTTACCACCCTTATATCTTTGTTTGCAAGTTTTGATAGAGAAGACTTGGTAGACCTATGGAGGTTGTTAGAAGCCAAGTATGAGACTGAAGCTCCCACTTCAGTCAATGCAATAAAACTGTGGTCAACATTCAAGAGAATGTGTGGACCAATTGATGAAGATCCTGCTATTTGGAAGGATCTTGAAGATGACCTCAGTGGTCTTCAATGGAGATTGTATTCAGCTGCTGGAGTATATTATTTGAGTTCTACAAAGTTTGCTGAATATCTACTTGTAGATGGTCAGTATTTCATGTCCAAGGAAGTCTTAGAGAAGATGAAGAATACTCAGCTGGAAATTGATTATTCAAGTGACATGGCCAAAGATTTGATCAGATTTATTTATTACCAATATGAGAAGGTTTATAATATTCCTCCTGGTTCTTAATGTTTATTCAGAAACTTGATTACTAGAGTAGATATCAAGTTTAGGGGAGGATTGTTGGGAATAAATTATAGCCAGTCTACTTGAGCGCTGACAAGAGTAAAACAAGCGTTGATAAGAAGAAAACAAACGCTGACAGATCAAGCGTTGACAAGAAGAAGTCAAGCGTTGACACACTGAAGATGAGCACTGATAGAAGGATATGATCTACACGTTTATTATGTTCTAGATTACTTCTAGTAAAGATAGGAACAGCAATGTATTTTCTATATTTATCTTTACCTAGAATAGTTGATACGTATATTATTGTACAAGGCTTCTTATGTCTATAAAAGAAGACCTTTAGGTTAATGTTCAATATAAGTTTTCATACGTTAAACACTTTCATTGTAAGCAAGTTTGATATCATTAATCAAAGTGAAAGTTTGTTTACATCTTGTGTGTTCTTGTTTAAGTGTTAATTCCGCATAACACTTAGATTGTCATATACATATACAAAGGTTTCTCTAAGTGTATTACTTGATCTAATCTCGTATACATAAAGCTAAATCGATCTAAGTTTGGGATCAACAGTTTTCATAAGATAAACATAAGGCTTTTCAAACTATAAAACCAGTTTTACTAAGATATAACCGGGTTATCCAGGACCTAGTTTCTTCCGTTGTTTCATGCTTATATGCTTATATTATTCATGCTTTACTTGTACATCCGTCCACTGAGCGTATTGCTCAGTCGTTTTCCTTTTCATGTTCCCAAAACGGCAGGTACTCAGGGACGCTCGTAGACTTTAAGCGTACGTGCATATAGACGGGAAGCTTTCTAGCTTCTTTACTTTATGCATTTATCTATACTTTGACACTCTTTCCATGGACATTGTTTAGTCCTTTCATTTACAGTACTTATGTTTGTGTGTGATGAGTTCTACTTTTGGACTACCGATGTTTGATTTCGGTATTTCCTATGGCCATGTAATGTTTAGACATTTATCCTTGTGTTAGCCTTAAAATTTGTGCGACTAACGGAATTACATTAGTTTCATAGCCGGGACTTGCAGGGACTAATATTGTCATATGTGAAGTCCAAGTCCCGGGCTATATAAACCCCTCCATACTTCCATGGAGGGGTGAGGCTTTTCATTTCTTGTCTTACCTTTCTCTCTCTAGAATAAAACACACTTTTATTCTCTCTTGTTTCTCTCACTAAAATGGCTAAACAACACTTCTATCCTCCCCGACCTCCGGATCTTTTACCAGTGTTCATAGTGAATCCAAGTTAACAATTGGCATCAGAGCTAATCGGGGGTGTTTCGTGTTTTTGATTCGTGATCTTGTTCGTGTTTATGCTTGATTCCATCTCGGTTTGAATTCTTTATCATTATCTAAAATATGTCCACTTTTTTGTGTTGTGTCACTTGTCTTATCCGATTTCTCATATCATTTATCATTCTTAAGTCGTATACTGTTTCCTTCGGTAACGCTTTTTAAGTGTTACGTGTCATTATTTTGATCTTGAAATCTGTTACGTTATTATTTATGTTGGAAATATGACATGGAAACAGCAATAGATTTTTTTTTTGGAAAAGGACAGATATAACAAAAATGGACCAGATCCATTTTTTCGGCTGTAATACCCATTACGATGGTGAGTTACGATGGGGTGATACTGGATTCGTCCCGATGGCTACTCTGATCGCATGGTCTGCGATGACTACTTTGATCGCATTGACTGCGATGGCTTGTTTAATCCATTGCGATGGCTCGCACTTTACGATGGCTATGTTGCGATCGCATCATGCGATGGCCACTACGATCGTATCTTGCGATGGCTTGTCATGATGGGTTGTTACAATGGACTCTCGCTGCGATGGACTCATTTGTTAGTTGCGATGGAACATAGTTAACTGTGATGGCTGCATTTACAAAGACTGCGATGTCTCATTTTTTTTGGACCATTGCGATAACTATCATTATGATGATTTCACCCAATATATTGCGATGACTTTCTGATATCATTACGATGGGTTAAGACTTTCATTGCTATGACATTTTTTTTGAAAAGATTGTGACCTGTTTAACAACATTCGAAGACCATACCGAGACCAAAACTGACAAACATCACCTTTTAACTCCCATCAACACCAAAACCTTATCCAAACCCATCGTCACCTTAAACCCATATAGACTCGTATCTATACAACTAAATGATCTCAGTATCGTTTCTTTTATACTTGTTGAATATATATGAGATCTTTAAGACCTGTTAGAAACGAGTTCATCATAGATCACTTTTATATTCGAATCTTCCTGAATTGGAACATAAACAAGTGTGTTTACTTCCTCTACGATTCGTTTATTCATAAATAGCCCACATGCAATCGATTCTAACAACTAATCACCCTACCTGAGACCACTTTTGATCTTGAAGCACTTCTTGTCACAAGCATAGACAGTCATGGTCGAATTGATTGGGTATAGTGGTTATTCGATTGTGATGGAAATCATTGGATTTGATTTGTTTGGTGACGATCATGATCTGCTTTTGGTTTGAATTAGATGAGGTTGATGAAGGTTTTGAGAGAAGGTATGATGGGGGCGGAGAGTACGATGGAAGGAAAAAGGGCGGATATTTCTATGTGGTTTAGGTTAGGTTTTGGAAATGTGAGAAATTTAGGGTAAGCTGAATACTTATCTCCTCACTTTATGGTTAGTGGATCGGGTATCCATATAACACTTTGGGCTGACACAATTTACTCTATCATTATATATGGGCCGAATGATTTTAATGGTGATGATTGGGTTGATATAGAATACTTGGACTGGGTTAGTATTTCATGTGAATTAATTCCGATGAAGAAAACCCTCATTTTAAAACCCTAATCTGTCGATCCGCGCACCAGTTGGGTATATGATTGATTTGGGCTTCAAAAATCAAGTTTACTAGACGAAGTTGACGACCTCTATTTCTCTAGTCATCGTTGGTTACCTAGTTAACGACACTCACTCATACTCAACACACACGACAAACACGAAGACAAAAACAAACAAACACCAAAACGATCCTTTAAGATTCACTGAAATTGTCAAAAACGGCTAGTATTCGAGCAAAGTAATGTCAAGTGATTACGAAGTGAATTTGGTATTTATTATTTGAAGGTGACGTGGAATTTCACGAAGGCGTCTACTTATTACATCATCGAGCCTTTTCACCCCCTCTATCGATTGATGATTCGCTTCAGCATTTATGATTGGGACTTGATTTATCTAGTTTACACTGTCAAGGGGTGGATGGTCGACGACATGGACAACTATCACTTAAGGAGTTACGTTGTAGTGCTCAGTGTCACACTCACCGGGATTTGTGGATACTTCAAGAGGTGTTCTACATCTTATACCTCTCTTTTTATGTATAAGATTCTAAGAGACGTTTCTCTGCACCATTCGTCAATCAACACAAGTGCTAAGCGTAAGTAACAAACTTGGGGGATTGTACTTCAGTTTCAAGTTTGGAATATCAGGTTTACTTCACCAGTGGTCACTACAGATAGCCGAAAGAATACGAGGTTGGTAAGTTTAGCCAGAGAGTACAAGAGTAGAGATGTGATCAGCAACCAATTCTCACGAGCAACTTGAGCTACAGAATGTCAACAAAGATTACTACTTCAGACACGGACTTCTCGCGATTCTGATTGTACTCGTCAGATGATGCTATCGAGTGTTCTTAACCACCATACTTTTGACAAGAATGCTACCGAGTGTTCTTAACCACCATACTTTTGACAAGAATGCTACCGAGTGTTCTTAACCACCATACGTTTGACAAGAACGCTACCGAGTGTTCGTCACCATCATACTTTCGACAAGAACATCTCGTGATTTTGACCGTACACGTCAGATGATGCTTCCGAGAGTTCGTCACCATCATGGGGGAAGAACGTGTACTTTGGAGACTTAGTTCCCACCCTGGAGTACTTGGTTCAACTTCTAGGTGGAAGCATTCTACAAGCGTGAGAAGATTTGTTGTTGATTTCTTACATGTTCCCCCAAACACATAATCATGAAGACCAAAAATGTCAAGGTAGCAGTTACTTGGTGGGGTTTACTTCTTCTTCTATAAAATTCCGCTGTGCACTTTAAAAGTCAACGAAAGAAGATTGCTCAAGCTACAGATTCTGCTCAAGACAGGGATATTGGTTTGGGGGGAAGCTGATTCAGAAGCTTCGTCAAAAAGAAGTCTATGAAGAAAGCTTTTCAAGACATGTGGTATGAATTGGGGGGAAGTTAATCTAGTTCATACATGATACAATGGTTCCTCAACAAGCTAAGACAAAGAGGATTCAAACTGGGGTATAAGTTTTTCTAGAAGACTTGAAGACAACCGTGTCATCCTCAGCATTGGAAGCAAACTTAATACTGTCATATTTTTGTTGTATTTGCATTTGTTAGGAACATTGTAAGTAATTCCGTATGTCACCACATTGGGGGAAGATTGTTAGCCTTAAAATATGTGCGACTAATGGAATTACATTAGTTTCATAGCCGGGACTTGCAGGGACTAATATTGTCATATGTAAAGTCCAAGTCCCGGGCTATATAAACCCCTCCATACTTCCATGGAGGGGCGAGGCTTTTCATTTCTTGTCTTACCTTTCTCTCTCTAGAATAAAACACACTTTTATTCTCTCTTGTTTCTCTCACTAAAATGGCTAAACAACACTTCTATCCTCCCCGACCTCCGGATCTTTTACCAGTGTTCATAGTGAATCCAAGTTAACACCTTGTATGCTTTGATGACACGCCATAATCACGCGTGACATTCCATTTATCAAAATGGGGTGTTACAATTATGGTATCAGAGCCTGGTTTCGACCTGTAAGCTCTCAAAACATGACCTGTGATTAGTGGGTAGTCACTATGGTCTTCCTAGAACTAACAGTCGGTTTTCATGCGTTCATCATTTTCATGCATACATATATATGTCATTGTCGCAGGTTTATGACTAAGTAATGGTTGGTACAGGACTGGCCCTGTTTAGTCGCATGTGTTTTATCGAAACTTTTAAATTTGGGACCGACCCATAGGCGTCCCCTCGCCATGTCTTTTATTTTGAGTGACCTGACCATAGGCGTTCACTCTCGAGCATACAAAAGTTTTCATAAAACTGCATCATGCATTCATGTACAAAATTTTCTTGCATAAAATTTTTCTCATGATTTATTGGTATAATTTTTTTTCATGTATATATTTTATGTTTTGATCAGTTTAATCATGTATTTTATGTTATACTGTCAGATGGTTCTCACACGCGAGCAGGAACAACTCAATGCAGCAATCCAAGCTGCAATGCAAGCTTTGCTTCCTCAGCTGAGGAACGACATCAGGGCTGAGGTTCAGGCTGCCAACAATCAGCAGCATCACCCAGCACCTCATCATCCTCCTCTAGTGACATTGGCTACATGGCTGGAGAGATTCAACAAGCTCCGTCCTTGAGCTTTCAAGAGAATAGATAGCCCCAGTGAAGCTGAAAGCTGGATGGCTCACATCGAGAAGATCTTCGATGCTATGGGTTGTGACCCCGTCTTCAAGTCGAGGTTGGCATGTTACCGGTTCGAAGAAGATGTGTTAAATTGGTGGTTAGCATTGAAGGAGTCTGAGGGAGGTGATAATTGGGTGGCTGGATTGAAATGGGCTCAGTTCAGAGATAGGGTGATGGAGCAGTTCTTTCCCAAGGCTGAGCAAGACAAGCTGAATAGGGAGTACCATGGGATCCGACAGAGAGCTGGGGAGAATAGCAACGAGTTCATGCAGCGCTTTCTTCGCTTAGCTGGTTTCCTTGGTGCAACGACATGTACTCCTGAAGAGCAGGCACACCACTTCAAGTGGGCTCTTCGCACATCGGTCGCAAACAACTTTGTGTGTGCTACGTTCAACACGGTAGCACAAGTGACCAATGCGGCACGTAAGCTGGAGATGCTGCAGGAGAGAGATGAGTTCGGGGAAGCAGAAAGACCCGATAAAAGGTAAACATTCGTATTCAAGCGGTGACCAATCCGTATTCTTTCAATAATGTCAATGATTCATCTTTTTAAATTGTATCTTCCAGGCAGAAGACTAGGACCGGTCTCAGCCGGCTACTCAGCAGCAGCCTAATCAGCCCAAGGGAAACGGTCAGACTAATGACCGTTCTGCTACGGGTAAGCGTGGCGGTAATGATAATTACCATAACAACGTTGGACACTCCAACAACAGCATGTCCTTATACTTACGCATTTTCTTATGATTTCATGTTATAACTCATAATTCTGACACATTAGCAAATCTTCTACCAGGAACCATGGAAACGGTAGGGACCAGAACTAGAGAGGTTCACAGCCTAGCCGTCCAGCTATTACTGGTATTCAATCTTACGATTATCTGCACTGTCCTTTGTATACTATTATCATGTCTCGTGTAAAATGTTTTATCAGGTTCTCAGCCAGCCAGAGCACCTGCTGGAGGATATACTCATCCTCTTTGCTCTACTTGCCACCGTAGGCACCCAGGTCCATGTAGCCGCGACAGTGACGCATGCTTCAAGTGTGGTGTTCTTGGCCATCGCATGAAGGACTGTCGCAAAGGCGAGATGGAGGGCACATCTGGACATGCTGATACCAAGCCGCCTCCTACCACTGGACGCGTTTACATGACATCTCGCGATCAGGCCAACAAGTCTACAGGTACCATCACTGGAATCTTGTATATGTATGGTCAAGTTGCATGTCTTCTGTTTGATACGGGTGCTACTCACTCGGTCATTTCTACTACTTATGCCAAGAATGTTAGGATACTCCCCATGCCACTAGAGAGTAGACTCAGTATTTCCACGCCTTTGAGAGACTCTGTACTTATAACACATGTGTACAAGAGCCTTCCCCTAGAGTTTGACGATAAGGTTCGTCCTGTTGACGCGCTTCCGCTGGACATGAATGACTTTGACATGATTTTGGGCATGGATTGGCTATCCAAGCATCATGCTACCATAGACTGCCATTCATATCGAGTCATCTTCGGTGAGGTTAATGCACCAGAGTACATTCATAACGGGTTCGTACCCGGCAGGTCTGTACAAATCATATCAATCCTGCAAGCACGTGCACTACTGTCACATGGCTACGCGGGTTATCTAGCTACGGTTCATGACACGCATGATGAATCCCCATCAATTCAGGATCAGCCGATAGTGTCAGAATTTCAAGATGTATTTCTAGAAGAATTTCCGGGCATACCACCTGCACGTGAAGTGGAATTCAATATCGAGCTCATCCTAGGAGCTGAGCTGATTTCCAAGGCTCCTTATCGCATGGCTCCCATAGAGTTAAAGGAGATGAAGGATCAACTGCAAGAACTTCTAGAACGAGGTTTCATTCGACCGAGCGCATCTCTATGGGGCGCACTGGTCTTATTTGTTAAGAAGAAGGACGGAAGTATGCGTCTTTGCATAGACTATCGCGAACTCAACAAGATTTCTATCAGAAATAGGTATCCACTCCCACGTATAGACGATCTGTTTGACCAACTCCAAGGGGCCAAACATTTCTCCAAGATCGATTTAAGGTCAGGCTACCATCAGCTACGGGTTAAGGAGCAGGACATCGCCAAGACTGCTTTCCGTACACGCTATGGCCACTACGAATTTGTAGTCATGCCATTCGGTCTGACCAATGCTCCAGCAGTGTTCATGGATTTGATGAACAGAATCTTCCATGAATTTCTGGACAAGTTCGCCATTGGTCTTCATCGATGACATCCTGATTTTCTCAAAGTCCAAGGAGGAACACGAAGACCATCTTCGTACAGTACTATAGATTCTTCGTTAGAAGCAGCTGTATGCTAAATTCTCCAAGTGTGAGTTCTGGTTAGACAAGGTGGCATTCTTAGGTCACATTATATCAGCAGACGGAATCACTATGGATCCAGCGAAGGTTGAGGCTATTACCAAGTGGCCACGGCCGACATCAGCGACTAAAGTCCGCAGTTTCTTAGGCTTAGCTGGCTATTACCGTAGGTTCGTGGAGAACTTTTCCCGCCTAGCACTACCATTGACCAAACTGATGCGGAAAGGGGAGAAATTCGTCTGGACTGAAGAACGAGAGAAGAGCTTTGAAGACCTGAAGCAGAAGTTAGTTTCTGCACCTATTCTTACTCTCCCATCTGGTACGGGTGGATTTCAAATCTACAGTGATGCATCGGGGAAGTGACTTGCATGTGTTCTCATACAACATGGGAAAGTGATCGCGTATGCTTCACGGCAGCATAAGCCTTATGAGGAAAATTACCCTACGCATGACTTGGAACTTGCTGCAGTCGTGTTTGCATTGAAGATATGGAGGCACTACTTATATGGAGAATCATGTGATATTTTCACGGACCACAAGAGCTTGAAGTATATCTTCACTCAGCGTGAATTGAACATGAGACAGAGGAGATGGTTAGAGTTGTTGAAGGATTATGACATTAATATGCAGTATTTTCCCGGCAAGGCGAATGTAGTAGCAGATGCACTGAGCAGAAAGTCTGGAATGATAAACGGCATTAAAATTGAGGAGGAAATCATAAGAGACTTGGAGCGACTAGACATAGAGATCATGGTACGTAGACAGCATGGTTACTGGGCTAATCTTAGAGTAGAACCCGTGTTACTCTCTAAGATAAAGGAAGCTCAGAAAGATGATGGAGAAATCTGGGCGATAATTCAGAATTTGGTGAAGCAGACAAAATTTCGAGTAGATGCAGATGGTATCTTATGGTAGGGCACGAGACTTTGTGTTCCTGAGGATCAAGAACTCCGGGAAGCCTTGTTAGCTGAAGCTAATAGCTCCCCATTCTCTATACATCCTAGTTCGACTAAGATGTACCATGACATCAAGCAGTACTTTTGGTGGAGTGGTATGAAACAGGATGTTGCCAATTACGTCTCTAAATGTCTTACCTGCCAGCAGGTTAAGATCGAGCATCAGTGATCTGGCGGTCTCCTTCAACCGTTAGATATTCCAGAGTGGAAGTGGGACAAAATCACCATGGATTTTGTTACTGGTCTTCCGCCAACCAAGAGGAAGCACGATGCAGTTTGGATTATCGTAGATCGACTTACCAAATCAGCTCATTTCTTACCGATCCGCAAGGAAGATTCGGTCAGTAAACTCGCCGATACGTATAAAAGAGAGATCATGAGACTCCACGGTGCTTCATCCAGCATCGTCTCAGACAGAGAACCTCGATTCACTTCGCGATTTTGGAAAAGTCTGTAGAAAGCTTGGGGTACACAACTTAAGCTTAGCACGACTTTTCATCCTCAAACAGACGGGCAGTCGGAGCGAACGATTCAGACATTGGAAGACATGTTGAGGTCATGTGCGTTGGAATGGACGGGTGACTGGGACGATTATATCTGTTTGGTGGAGTTTGCATACAACAATAGTTGGCACGCAAGTATCAAGTGTGCTCCTTTCGAGATGTTGTATGGCAGGAAGTGTCGCGCCCCAATCTGCTGGGATCAGGTTGGTGAGCGAACACTTGAAGGACCAGAGATCATAGAGTTGACTAATGAGAGGGTCGTAGTAGCTAAGCAGAAACTTCAAGAAGCACGGTCACGTCAAAAGAGCTATGCAGACAAGCATCGTAGGGACATACATTTTAACGTAAGAGATCACGTTTTCCTTAAGGTTTCGCCGGCACGTGGTGTTAGACGCGTTGGAGTTAAAGGGAAGCTCAGTCCTCGTTTCATCGGACCGTTTGATATCATTGAACGAGTCGGTGAAGTATCTTACCGTTTAGCGTTAGCTCCGCAGCTTTCGCATGTACACAATGTGTTTCATGTGTCCTTACTCAGAGGGTACTAGTATCATCCCCTTCACATGGTTCAGTATCCACTGGAACATATTCGTGAAGATCTCACTTTCATAGAAGAACCCGAACGAGTTCTTGACAGACAAGAACGAGTCATGAGAAGGAAGACGATTCCATTCGTCAAAATCCTTTGGAGGGATCATACCGAGCGGGAAGCCACTTGGGAAACAGAGGAGTCTATATGGGCTTCTTACCCTTATTTCATATTTTGAATTCGGGTATGTTCTTCTTCTCTAGTTTACTTTATCTATAATTCGGGGACGAATTATTCTTTTTAGGGGGGAAGAGTTATAAAACCCGCATGCTTTTACCATGAATAGTACCCTTAAGATCGTACGTACGTGATTAGAACTTTCCTTTTATAGCACGTTTACGTTTCATGAACAAGAATTACAAGTATTACGTACGTGTTATAACACGATAAGTATTTATTACATATGAACACACGATAATTATTCCAATAATAATTATAATCACGAACATGCGAACATGAAATCATGAACGTAAAAATTATTCCAATAATAATTATAATCACGAACATGAAATCATGAACGTAAATTAATCACGAGCTAATATTATGTATGTATATATATTTATTACGAACACGAATAAATATATTATGTCACGATCGATAACTAATTAAAACACGTAAAACACGAACACGAGAACACACTATTATTTTAGACACGAGAAAGGTTCGGGTTACCCCATGTGGGGCCCCCTACCCGCGGCATACACAAGAAACATGGGCTTTGCCCATGTAATTTTTACTAACTAGGGAATTTAGGAAAAACATGTTTCATATTTACAAAAATTAGAAAAGAAAGAAAACCCTAGTTCTTCCTTTTGCTCCTTTTGGCCGCCGGGTCTAACATCACCAAAGGGTGATTCGTGTTGATTTTGATCTTGGATTTAGTACAAGAAATCGTGTGTGTTCATCCTTCTTGATTTCACGTAATCGGTATAACCTTTAACCTTTTCTTTTTTTATGTTTTGATTTTTATAATCACATAAAATCATGATGTTTTTAATAAACTAATTAAAAACAAGTAATATAAACATGTTCTAATAATGGGGTTAAATCAAATCAAGGGTTTAGGGGTGTTTGTGGTCTAGCCGACGCCTAACCGAGCCCCAAGGGGGTCTCGGCTTAGCTTATCTCGCACCACCGAGACCATATGGTCTCGGTATGGTGGTGGTGGTCTCACGACAGCAGCAAGGAAAGGGAAACCCCGACCTTGGTCGGGGTATGGTGATGGTTACGGGTCCGGTTCATGGGTTTTAGTCACGGGTCCGGTTCATGAATTATTTTTCAAGGTTTATGATTTTTACAAGCTATGTTATTTTTTAAGACTTAAATTAATAATTTACATGACTTAGGTTATTAGTTCAATTATTAGTTCATGAATTTTAACCTAAGTATTTATTCTTTAATTAGACTATATAATTAATCAATTATTAAAACCATGACTTATAATTAATTAATTTACATGACTTAGGTTATATTATTAATAAATAGTAATGCATGTTTAACATAAGTATTTTATCTTTATTTAATTAAAATCATGTTATATTTAATTAAATACTTTAACCTATAGTTTATTTAATTTACATGTAATAATTAATAAACTATACTATATAATCACATGACTTAGAATAATAATCAGAAAACACTTAAGCTTATATAATTAGCTTAATTAACCAGCTTATATCTATTTATGGAAACTTTCTATTTTTAGAAACTTATTTAATTAAGGCAACTAATCTATTTATGGAAACTTTCTATTTTTAGAAACTTATCTATTTTAAGCAGTAATTCTATTTTTGGAAACTTTCTTTTTTTAGAAATTTTCTATTTTTGGAAACTTTCTATTTTTGGAAACTTTCTATTTTTGGAAACTTTCTATTTTAGGAAACCTGCTATATTTAGAAAGTTACTTATTATTACACAACAAGTATAATAATACATGAAATACAAGTAATACTTAATCAGAATAGACAGAATATATGATAAACACAGTATAAAGCTTAAATCAGTAAAAAATGACATGAACACATAAAACAAGCTAAGACATGATATGAAATCAGTTACGTACTCAGTAATCAGATACTTATACACGTATGTATTTATGCAGCATTAGTGATACCGAAGTAGGACTCTCTTCCGTTCGTCTTCTTCGTTCACTGGACATAAGGTACGGATTCTCCGTCTTTTCAGTATGGACATTCTTTCCTTATTAGGATTCCCCGTATGCAGCCAACTGTTTTTCCTAGTATATGTTTTATATGTTTTTGATTGCTTATGTTTAATTATACTACCTAAAGCCATATACATGCATGACCAGTTTCACCTAGTTATGGAGGTACCATAACCATAACACTGGAGGCACCAGTGTTATGACTTCCCCACGGCGGAGTGATTGCTCGTGGCGTCCCTTTCAGCTTTTGTCCATTTATTATATTATCAGGTGGGGCGTATGTGTGCATCCTAGTTACATGTTTTCAGCAGATTACTTAGTGTGAATGTGGTGTGTGCCTTGCATCCTTCACAAGGAGCTGATCCCTCCTACCCAAAACCAGTATATTAAATTAGAGGCAACCCCTCTAATTTGGATGACGAGGTGACCCCTCCAAGTATTCATGTACGTTGATATTTCATGACCTATATTGGCTAATGGTAAAATATGTTAAACAGTTTTCACAAGATAAACATAAGGCTTTTCAAACTATAAAACCAGTTTTAGTAAGATATAACCGGGTTATCCAGGAGTTAGTTTCTTCCGCTGTTTCATGCTTATATGCTTATATTATTCATGCTTTACTTGTACATCCGTGCACTGAGCGTATTGCTCAGCCGTTTTCCTTTTCATGTTCCCAAAACGGCAGGTACTCAGGGACGCTCGTAGACTTTAAGCGTACGTGCATATGGACGGGAAGCTTTCTAGCCTTCTTTACTTTATGCATTTATCTATACTTTGACACTCTTTCCATGGACACTGATTAGTCCTTTCATTTACAGTACTTATTTATATATGTGATGAGTTCTACTTTTGGAGTACCGATGTTTGATTCTGGTATTTCCTTTATGGTCATGTAACTTTTAGACATTTATCCTTGTATGCTTTGATGACACGCCATAATCACGTGTGACATTCCATTTATCAAAATAGGGTGTTACACTATAACATGAAATCAAGAGAATTAAATAAAAAGAAAAAGGTTTGATTTATACCGAATGTGTGAAAAGAAAAAGAGAATGATCACGAACACCAAATTAATAATGAAAATCGTCTGAATCTTCCTTGTGGTTGTATATGGCCGGCGACAATAGCACAAAAAGGAGGCAGGAAAAACTTGTCTAAAAACCTAAAATATGTTTATGTTTTCCTGTATTTTATTATTTACAATTGGGTTATGGGCCAAACCCATCTTCCTTCTTTTCTTTGTTGTAGTCGCGGCATAGGGGAGCCCAACAAGGGAACCCGAAGTTTTTCATGTGTTAAATAATTAGTCGTGTATGCTCGTGATTTAATATTCGTGACTTTGGTATTCGTGATCATGTCACATTTATAATATTTATGATTGTTCGTTATTTATTGTCGTGACACGTGTATTAATATTATAAATAGAAAGTTTAAATTTTACCGTGTTTTCGTAAGTTACTGTTCACGTGTACTGTTCATAGATTTTTAATGCGGGTTTTACATGCATAATCACATGTAAAGCTGATGGTACCCTAAATAAGTATAAAGACACTCTTCCGCTTGAATGTCATTGCACGACTCAACCCACTAACCACTAAAATTTGCCGTTCTAAAAAAAATAAGTATAAAGACAGGTTAGTTGCAAAAGGCTTCAATTAGAAAGAAGGAATTGATTTTTATGACACATTTGCTCCTATAGCCAAAATGAAATTAGTTAGAACTATGCTAGTTGTTGCTGTCACAAACAATTGACACATTGCTCAATTGGATATCAATAATGCCTTTCTCGATGGAGATTTAAGTGAAGATGTGTACATGACTATTCCTCAAGGTTATTCTTCTTCATATCTAAAGAATAGTGTCTATAAACTTGAGAAAACTCTTTATGGACTCAAGCAGACAAACAGATAATTGTTCATTAAGCTCACTGATTTTCCCAAGCAGCTCAAATTTAAGCAGAGTTATGTAGATACCTCTCTGTTCATATACAATCACGACAATGTTTTTCTATCTCTTTTGGTATATGTGGATGACATACTGATCACTGGTAACAACACCTGTCTTATCACCTCCATCAAGCAACAACTACACAAAGAGTTCAGTATCAAAGATCTAGGTTCTATTCACTAGTATCTAGGAATTGAATTTCTAAGGAACTCCTCTGGTCTCATCATGTCTCAAAGGAAATATGCTTTTGAACTCATTCAAAGTGCAGGTCTTCTCAATGTCAAACCCTCCACCATTTCTCTCAATCCTTTAACTAAACTCACACCAGAGGAATGAGATTTGATAAAAGATCCATATACATATAGAGCTATTGTTGGTAAAATTTTGTATTTGACTATCACAAGGCTAAATATTTCATATCTAGCTCAAGCTCCCAGTCAATTTTCTCAGGCACCAAGAACAACTCACCTCAAAGCTCTTGTTAAAGTATTAAGATATATAAAGAACAGACCTGGTTAATGACTTCACTTTTCGATCAACAACTCTCTACAGCTAAGGGCTTTTTTGTGATAGTGACTGGGCCAGTTGTACTTACACTAGAAGACCAGTCACATGTATTTGTATCTTTCTGGGTCCTTGCCTCATTTCCTGGCAATCAAAGAAACAAGTTGTAGTTTCAAGATCTTCTACTGAGGCTGAATACATAGTTCTAGCTGATACTACTTGTGAACTCACATGGCTCAAATACCTTCTCAAGGACCTTGGTGTTTCTGTTCCATCTCCTATACCAATATACTGTGACAATGCTTCTGTTATTGCTCTAACTTCAAATCCAATTCAACATGCCAGATCAAAACAATTGAGATTGAATGTAATTTTTTAGAGATAAGGTTCGAGAAGGGAATGTTATTCCATGGTTTATCTCTACCAAGGAACAACATGCATATGTTCTCACTAAAGGTCTATCAAAGGCACCTCACTACTACTGCTTATCCAAGGTTAGCATATATGATCTATACATACTGCCAACTTGTAGGGAGGGTAAAGGTTCTACTAAAGCAACTTAAGTGTGTATAGTTAAATATGCTAAACAACACATGAACGAGTATCAAAGCTCAAGAACCATTGGTACAGTTTAGTATTAGAAACTAGTTGTAGTTACTTTCACATGTGAAAAGTTTGTTCTAGTTATAGTTACTTTCACATGTAAAAAGTTTGTTCTAGTTATAGTTACTTTCACATGTGAATTTTTTTTAGTAGTTGGTTAGTTAGAATACCCTGTATATAAATACTCAGAATTTTACTTCTTGTAATTCAGTTTTTATTAAAATGAAATTCTCATTTTTCACCATCATATGTATGTGTAAAGTTTCTATAACCTCCCAAACATCTTTAAAAATGAGGAACTGATCAAGCTTGCAAAGCTTGGTTCATGCTCTATTCATCCAAGTATATAACCGACTTCGAATAGAAAGTTCTAATAAACAAAAAGTGTCAATAAAAGCCTTAAAATTGTTAGCATCAAGAAAAAAAATAGAAGCACATTGTTTTCATTAGAGACAACTTTTACTTCACACTGCAAATCGTATAGATAAGCCCAGCCCGAGCCTCTCTAACATATCACAAAACAAGCTCGAGCTTAAATAATAACGCGCAAAACAAGTCGAGTTTGAGCTTAAACAACCTTAAACGAGCTGAGCTCGAGCTCTGGTAGGCTAAAGCTTGACTCGACCTGTTTCCACATCTAGTTGAAATGTTGTTATAAAAATATAAAAAATATAACTTTTGTTATTTCTCGCATTATATCTGCTATCATATGTTTTTTTAAAGTTTGCGTGTTTGTGATAGATCTTGCGAATTATAAAATACAATATGGGTTTGCTTTAGAGATTTTGTGGATAAAAGTCAATGGTTCAAATCTCGGCTCCTATTTACTTCAGTTGATACCCTACTGAGCACTGAGAATTCTCGGAACTATTTTTTGTTGAGTGGACAATGGATAATGTCGAAAGATACCGAGGTCAAAATATCCCGCCAGTTCACACTTTTTTAATAACAAAAAATAAGTACTCATATACTAGTAAAGACAACAAACTAACACATGACAAATACAATTTGTCTTAAAATTATTATCCTTCGAAAAATCACAATTTGAGAAATATGTATTTATTACTGTTTTTTTTCTATTTTTAGCAGAATAACAATTTTACTTTTAATTAATTAATTAATTAATATTTTTTAAAGTTTATAATAATAATTTTAAACAAAGATAATATGATAAACCTAATAAACTTTTCTTATATATTTCTAGTAGTAAACAATTAAATTGAAACATTTCAAAAAAAACAAGAACAATAATATTAGAATGAAAAAAAGTATATTTTAATGCATTTATAAGAGAGCTGGGTATTATGGCAACGAATGTTCGCCGCTCAGACATGACACCTCGCCATCTCTCCTCATCTCTAGCCATGGTACAAGATTAGCTAGCCACTCAATATTTTCGCCACTAAACTGAGGAACAAAACGACAAACATTTGCTCCCTCTCTCCTTTGTTTGTATTGTAATGCCCATTTGAGTTCGACTCTCAAACAACCACAACTTTACTTGAAATCGCAATGATTTCCTTTAGAAAAAACACAATTCTCAAAACCCAAACCAAGAAAAAAAGCACATTTAACCATGAAAAGAACACAAAATCCATTATTTAATCCCCTCATCATTTTATAATCCACAAAACCAAACTTTAACCAAAAAAACTAAAAAAAAAAAAAGAGCGTGCAGCCACGCGTGTAAAAAGTGAACCCAAAAATCAAAAGATGCCTCGACAGAACATTTTTTCACGCTTCTCAAAAGTTATTTTTATATTTTCATTAAACCCAAAACAACAAGAATGTCTGTCAAAACCATCAAAACCCTCATTTCATTCCCTTAATTCCCACATTTCTACCCCATTTTTTAACTAAATTTCAATGGATTCGACATGGGTTTTGTTTTTTAAACAATACCCATATTTTAGATTTTGTTTTTTCGTCATGATTTTGGTTTTGAGCTCACTGTTCTGCTCTGAAGCTGCTTTTGTAGATAAGGTGTTCGACGAAATGTCTGACCAAGCTGCACTTGTGATGTTTAAGTCTGAGCTTCGTGACCCGACCCAGAAGCTGATATGGGTTGGGTCGGGTTGTGGGAACTGGACTGGGGTGAGCTGTGGGAGACTCAATGGGAGGGTTGTTGGGTTGAACTTAAGTGGTTTCGAGTTATCGGGTCGGGTTCATGTAAGTTTGTGTAAGCTGGTTTATCTCGAAACGCTTGTTTTGTCGAATAATGAGTTTAGTGGTGGCGTGCCTGCTTGTTTCGGGTTGTTTTCGAATATGAAAGTGTTGGATCTTAGTTGGAATATGTTTAGTGGCGTTGTGCCGAATGGGGTTATGAAGATGAGTAGGTTGAGTTATCTTGATATTAGTCATAATATGTTTGATCAAGTTGTGCCTTATTGGATTGGGAATTTTTCGCGTAAGTTGGAGAAGGTTGATTTGGGGTATAATTCGTTTCGTGGGGAGATACCCGACGGTTTGTTGCACTTGGAGTCGCTTAAGTACTTAGGTTTAGCGCATAATAATTTGTCTGGTAATTTACCGGATTTTGGGCAGTCGTTGGAGTATCTTAGTCTAGAGGCGAATTTGTTCACGGGTAGTTTACCTTGTTTGTCATCGTCGGTTGAATCACTTTCGTTTCTGAATTTAGCTGAAAATGCACTTGAAGGGGGAGTTCCTACTTGTATTTCTGCACTACGAGCATTGGTGCATCTTAATTTGTCGTTTAATCATTTGAGCTACGAGATATCTCCAAGGTTTGTATTTTCAAATAGATTGGTTGTCATGGACTTGAGTAATAATCAATTGTCGGGTAATCTTCCTCGAAAGATTCTTGAATCAACGGAAAAATCGGGTCTTATGGTTTTAGACCTTTCACATAACCAATTTTTTGGTGATATTCCGTTGGATTTTACAGAGTTAAAAAGCTTGCAAGCTTTGTTTCTTTCGAATAATCTCTTAACAGGCGAAATCCCATCTAGAATTGGGAACCTAACATATCTCCAAGTTATTGATTTGTCTCATAACTCGTTGACTGGTTCAATTCCTTTGAACATTGTTGGTTGTTTTCAATTACTCGCTTTGATACTCAACAACAATAATCTATCAGGCGAAATTCAACCGGAGCTTGATGCGTTGGATAGTTTAAAGATTCTTGATGTTAGCAACAACAGGATTTCAGGTGAAATCCCTTTGACTTTAGCAGGATGTAAATCATTAGAGGTTGTAGATTTAAGCTATAATAACCTCTCGGGACCATTGAATGATGCGTTGACTAAATGGTCAAACCTTAGATATCTTTCACTTGCACACAATAAGTTCAATGGAGCTCTTGCAAATTGGATCTTCATGTTTGAAGCAATCCAAACGATTGATCTCTCGGGCAATAAGTTTTCAGGGTACATCCCTGATGGTATATATAATGTTAGTTTACATTTTAACAATGGCGACACTAACAAAGGAACCCCTGCAGTGCCATTGTTAGATAGTAAACTATCTGTAGTTATGGGTGACGATTTGCGTCTGAATTACAATCTTTCTTCAACCGTTACTATTGATTTATCAGATAATATGTTACACGGGCAAATTCCAGATGGGCTTTTTGAATTGCATGGTCTGGAGTACCTAAATCTGTCTTACAACTTTCTAGAAGGTCAGATTCCCGCAAATTTGCAGTCAATGTGGAGCTTAAAGATTCTTGACTTGTCACATAACTCGTTATCTGGTCAAGTCCCGGAAAACCTATCCAGCCTTGGGAATTTGAGTCGTCTGAATCTTTCATTCAACTTTTTCTCAGGGGTTGTTAATAAGACAAGAGGGTATTGGAGATTTTCGGGTGCTTTTGCAGGAAACCCGAATTTATGCGTGGAGTCTTCCAACTCTAGTGATGGTTGTCAGACAAAAGCCCGACCCTTGGAGCCTGAACGGGCTTATGAAGAGGGAAAACAACATGGGCCGATTTCAGTATGGGTGTTTTCGTTAAGTGCTTGTGTAAGTTTTTATTTTGTTGGAGTTGTATTATTTTGTTCATCTCGAACTAGGAATTTTATGCTTTTCAGGACGAAAGATTAATGATGTTTAAATGTAGAAATAGGTAGCTTACATTGTACATATGATTAATTTTCTAATGGATGTTACTAAGTGCCATCTTCGTTAAAATTTTGTGTATTCGCCAGTGCTCATCATTGAGATAAAGGAAATGGTATTCATTCTGTATACAAAGATGTTCTCCAGTTTTTTCGCCATTTTTATGACCATTACATGTCTGTTGTTGAGTTTAGGCAACTTTCACAATCATTTGATTCTTACATTCATAATCATTTTTTATTTGAGAATCTTTTCTTCAATTCTTCTGATTTAGTAATATGAATATAGGCCATAAATAAAAAAATCAAATTAGAATATGTTCAGTTTGTGTACATAAAGCAAATCTAGTGGACTGCTAGAGATTGGATGCTCATAAAAGTGTTTGGAACTTTGGATTAGGTACAAGACCACCCAGTTTGGGTATACTTTAGTATCTGGTATAATAGCAAAAAACGAGATTTTATTCATCAAACAAATTGTCATATAAGCTCAATTTTTAAATATATATAGATGTAGTTATGAATTATGATGTATTCGGAGTAAGATGATCGTAATTTATAACAGTTTTTATATCTAAGCTTAGCCACTGCTGTAAAAATTGGCCTCACCGGCAACTAGAACGCTAGGCAGGTGTTTTTCGATGCGATTTAGAGTAATCGGCCAGAGTAATCGGAAATGCAATAAGCGGGATCTAGTCGGTCAAAATCTGATCAGGCGGTCAAAAAGCCAACTTTCTTTCGTGTTCTTTCATCTGTTCCAACTCTCGGACAAGGCAACCATGATACACAATCAACCAAATTATAATTTGAAGTAGTATAGCACATGTACATCATGCATTTGCATATACTCGTTATTGCTTAATTTATAGCATCATGTCACGCCTATAATTTTAAAATTTATATTTTAGAAAATCGTATTCTTTTCAAACAGAGATCATGAGTTTGATCTTCACTTTTTACAAAGCCAAATATCATCCGGATACGGTCTCTCTAGCTTTGAGTAAAAGTAAAGCTGTTTATATCTCACATTCTCCGTTATCTCGTGAAAGACGTGTAGGAAACGGTGTACACTTTTATTATAAAATCGAATTTACAATAAAATAACAGAAATTAAATTGACAGAATTTAAATGACAGAAAGAAACTAACAGTAATGAAGAAAGCAATAAAACAAAGACGAGGCACGTGTTTAACACGCTTCCCTTAAAACAGATTCGCCGTCTGTTTCCCAGGGTACAACGTCTAAAGCTGTTGTACAGCCGGACTTAACAAACTTGCTTGAAAGATCACGGAAGCCTTGCGTGTTTCTGATCGACGAGCTGCTGGAAAACTGTCTGATAATGGAGTAAGGAAAAAGCTGTGTTTTTTCTGATGTGAAAACTGAATGAGAATGTGCACCCAAGCCAAGCCAGTTTTCGGAGCTACATTCGTGTCCGCAGGTCGCGCGCTCGTGCACAAGTTCAGTAGCTTCGAACCCGTTTTTGGCCTAGAAATCCCACTTTCTGCACCCCCCCCCCCCCCCTGCGCGCGTAGGCGTGGGAGTAAAAACCCACAAATGAATATTGTAGGGTAGAAACTAGGATTTCCTTATAAACATGTTTTCACTTCATGTTTCAAGCGATGTGGGACAAATATTTTTTCCAAATATTGTGTTTCACGTGACTCACTTTGAGACACGATATCTCATTCATATTAACTCCATATTGGACATACTTTAGCTCGTTGCGAAGCTCTCTTCGAGGAGAACGCAAAGCTAATAAGTACTACGAATATATATAACATATACATATATAAAATTATGTCCAAAGTATTGCAAAAACCATATTTTGCAAAACATTTTCCAACAATCCCCCACATGAATGGGAATCGGTCGAAAACACACGAAAGTTTCGGCAAAATTTCTGCGGTTAAGTCCTGCATAGGATAGGTAGGTGTAACCCTTTGAACCTTCCCTTGTGAGATGCACTTAGTCTCCTAGATCTGAGTAGACGCGATGTCCTTGAACTCAGCCTCTGTTTACGTAGACGACAATACACACTCACACAAGACTCTCCCTGACCTTGTCAAGTCCTCATAGTCGTGTTCGTTATGGTCATGAACACTCGCCTGGTTCTGCAAGAGCTCTTAGAAATTGCGCCCCCACAATTTTCTTCGAAGCGACCCCACTTCTCTCTCACATAGGTGATTTCATCTTGAATCATTAAAAACATATGTTTTATGATTTCATCTTGAATCATTATGCTTTATGATTTCATCCTGAATCATTAAGCCATATGTTTAACCTCTCAACATGTCACATTGTTCTAGGAATGGACTAGGAAAGTTACTGTATTAAATAACTCCCCCACATTGACGTGACTTCCCCCACATTTCTATGATTAGGTTGTCCTATTGAACCCAGATCTTGGGATCTCCAGTCAACTGGGTTAGGTTTTCCTTCATAGAAACTCATTCCTTTAAGGGCTTTAGTCCCATTCCTTTTGACGACTTACTAACTAACTCTCTACTTAAGCCTTTCGTAAGCGGATCGGCGATGTTATCCTTTGACTTCACATAGTCAATTGAGATAACTCCTGTTGAGAGTAGTTGTACCGAATTATGTCGACGACGGATATGTCTAGACTTTCCATTATACATTGTGCTATGAGCTCTGCCAATTGCCGATTGACTATCACAATGTATACTAATGGTCGTTACCGGTTTAGGCCACCTGGGTATGTCCTCTACGAATTGACGTAGCCATTCCGCCTCTTCTCCGCATTTATCTAACGCGATAAATTCTGATACCATCGTGGACTTAGCTATTACAGTTTGCTTGGAAGACTTCCAAGATATAGTGGCCCCTCCCAGTGTAAACACATATCCACTGTCGATCTAGAATCCTTTATGCCAGATATCCAATTTGCATCACTGTATCCTTCAATAACAGATGGATATCTAGCATAATTCAGTCCATAATCACGATTGTATCTCAAATAATGAAGTACCCTAGTCATAGCTTTCCAATGTGCATCACTTGGATTACTAGTATATCTACTCAGCCTGCTAACAGCATATGCTAAGTCAGGTCGGGTACATGTCATCAAATACATTAACATGCCAATAATTCTTGAATACTCTAATTGGGCAACACCTACGCCTCTATTTTTAGATAGATGCAAACTGGTGTCTATTGGAGTTCTAGCTAGGCCGGAATCCCCCGCATTATGAGTATTAAGAATTTTGTCCACGTAATGTGCTTGACTTAATGCAAGTCCACTTTGAGTTCGTATGATCTTTATTCCAAGGATCACATCAGCCAAACCCATATCTTTCATGTCAAACTTTGATTTCAACATATCTTTAGTAGACTTGATCATCTTGTCTTTACTACCAACGATAAGCATATCGTCGACATAAAGACACAAGATTACATATCCACTATTTGTGTCTTTGACATAAACACACTTGTCGTATTCATTAATTTTGAATCCACCCTCTAGCATGGCGTGATCAAATTTCTGATGCCATTGTTTTGGAGCTTGCTTTAAGCCATACAATGACTTAACAAGCCTACAAACTTTGCTCTCTTGTCCAGGAGCCATGAAACCCTCGGGTTGGTTCATGTATATTTCTTCTTCTAAATCTCCATTTAGAAAATCCGTTTTCACATCCATTTGGTGAACTTCTAAATTTCTTAATGCGGCAATAGCAAGAATCATCCTAATAGAAATTATTCGCGTAACAGGCGAATAAGTATCAAAGTAATCTAGACCTTCGCGTTGTCTAAAACCTTTGATCACCAATCTTGCTTTGTACTTATCAATGGTGCCATCAGCTTTCATCTTCTTCTTGAAGATCCATTTATAGGCTAGTGGTTTACAACCAGGAGGTAAATCCACGAGCTCCCAAGTATGATTTTGTAAAATAGACTCTATTTCACTATTAATCGCTTATTTCCATCGAGGCCCTTCCGAGGAATTTACAGCTTCTTGATAAGAAGTGGGTTCATTTTCTACCATAAAAGAGACAAAATCGGGTCCAAATGATTTCTCGGTTCTCGCCCGTTTGCTTCTTCTAGGTTCAACCTCTTCTTCCTCGGGTTGATCTTGTCTCTCATCTTGGAGATCATTATCATCGCGTTGTCTCTTATCTTGGACAACTGCATCATCTATTCTAGATGTGCTTCCATTTTCCTTCTTTAAACAAGGAAATATGTTTTCAAAGAAGGACGCATTCCTTGATTCCATAACTGTGTTCTTGTGTATATCTGGATTTTTCGAATCATGTACAATGAAACGATACGCACTACTATTCTTAGCATATCCAATAAATATACAATCCACAGATTTAGGTCCAATCGTTTGGGTCTTAGGTGTCGGCACAACTACCTTGGCTAGACACCCCCACACTCGTAAGTACTGGTATGATGGTTTTCTTCCCATCCACAGTTTATATGGGGTTTCCTCTTTATCCTTACGAGGTATCTTGTTTAAAAGATAAGTAGCCATTAGAATGGCTTCCCCCCACATGTCCCGGCTCAAACCAGAACTTAACAACATGGCATTAACCATCTCTTTCAAGGTACGGTTCTTCCTTTCGGCAATACCGTTTTGCTGAGGTGAATAAGGAGCAGTAAACTCATGTCTAATTCCATGTTTCGCACATAGATCAGCAAAAGGAGACACATATTCACCTCCTCTATCACTTCGTACAACCTTGATTTTCCTACCAAGTTGATTCTCAACTTCGGTTTTGTATAGAACAAACTTGTCTATAGCTTCATCTTTACTTTTCAACAAGTAAACGTAGCAGTACTTTGTGCAATCATCAATAAACGTGATGAAGTACTTATTGCCACCTTTTGTGGGTAGTGATTTCAAATCACATATGTCTGTGTGTATCATATCAAGTGGTTCGGTTTTTCGTTCAACCGATTTGAAAGATGATCTTGTAAGTTTGGCTTCGACACAAGTTTCACACTTATAATTTGAATCAATATGAAAATTTGGTATGCCATTAAATTTAATCAAACGACGCATTAAATTAAAATTAACATGTCCAAGACGGCCATGCCACACATTAGAAGACTCAATCAAGTAAGCAGAAAAATTCATTTTATTGATATCATCCTTAACAACTATTACATTGAGCTTAAACATACCATTCAGGGCATACCCCTTACCAACATACATTTGATTCTTAGAAAGTACAACTTTATCAGACTCAAAAACAAGACGAAAACCAAACTTATTCAAAAGCCATCCGGACACAAGATTCTTGTGAATCTCCGGAACATACAAGACTTTAGTCAACTTGAGCTCTTTCTCGGATGTCATCTTCAAAATAACATCTCCTTCGCCCTTGATATCAGCAGTTGCAGAGTTGCCCATGTACAGCTTCTCTCCATTGTCAACCGTTCTGAAAGAGTAAAACATACTCTTGTCAGCACACACATGACGGGTTGCCCCAGTATCAACCCACCAATCATTATTATTAGAACCTACCAGGTTAACTTCAGAGATCATGGTAACGACATCAGACATCATAACAATCATGTCCACATTATCATTCACCATATTAGCCTCACGTGGAGTCACCCGCTTTGGCGCTTTGCAATTAGCTGCACGATGACCTGGCTTGTCACAGTTGAAGCAACTTCCTTGGAACTTCTGCTTCGAAATTCCAGCCTTAGGAGCAAGGTACTCAGACTTCCCTTTGCTCTTCTTGTCATTCTTCCCTTTTCCAAAGCTCTTGCCTTTAGACTTTGAAGAAGACGAACCATGCTCAACCATATTTGCCTTGGCAGAATCAGGTGTATAAGTGTTTTTCTGAGCCAGCTTGTTGTCCTCTTCAATAAGAAGACGAACAACCAAGTCTTCAACAGTCATCTCCTTTCGCTTATGCTTCAAGTAGTTTTTAAATTCTACCCAGCTTGGAGGTAACTTTTCAATGATAGCAGCAACTTGAAAAGTTTCACTCAAAGTCATACCCTCAGCATGAATGTCGTGTAGCAAAACCTGCAGATCTTGAACCTGAGTTATCACACTCTTTGAATCAACCATCTTGTAATCCAAAAAGCGAGCTACCACGAACTTCTTTGTACCAGCATCCTCAGTTTTGTACTTGCGTTCCAACGACTCCCATAATTCTTTGGCAGTCTTAGTCTTGCAGTACACATTGTACAAAGAGTCCACCAAACCATTCAGAATATAGTTGTGACACAAGAAGTCTGAATGTTTCCATGCTTCAACAGCTTGCACGGCTTGTTGATTTTCGGGTACACCTTCTTTAGGAGGTTCCACCTGAGGTACAGTCTCCTTTAAGAACTTCGCAAGGTTCAAAGTAGTGAGATAGAAGAACATCTTCTGCTGCCACCTCTTAAAATTATGTCCATTGAATTTTTCTGGTTTTTCAGCATGATTAGCAACTGTGTGGGTAACTGTCGCAGCAGTTACTTTCACAGTAGTAGTTGCAGGAATTTCAGGAGTGCTAGTAGACATTCTGAAAGATCAAACAAGATCAAAACACAAACAGTTAGACAACTGTTATAAATCTGTATATAAGAAATTCAATCGTGATCTCTATATACTTATAGTAGATCTGCTTCAAAGAAACTCAATCTTGGTTTCAATGAATCAGATGCAATTATTAAAAATATCAGTTTAACAGAAACACAATCTTGGTTTCAATAAACTGATTAGAACAACTGCTAAAAAAACGTTAACTGTTAATAAAAATCTGTAATTAAAACTGATTTCTAGTGAAACTCAATCCTGGTTTCGGCAGAAATAGTTTATAAATAAATCTGATAAAATTATTAATCCGATTTTAATAAAAGTTTTAATTCTGTTAAACAGAATCTGTTTTAAGATTGTAGGAAACTGTGTACACTTTTATTATAAAATCGAATTTACAATAAAATAACAGAAATTAAATTGACATAATTTAAATGACAGAAAGAAATTAACAGTAATGAAGAAAGCAGTAAAACAAAGACGAGACACGTGTTTAACACGCTTCCCTTAAAACAGATTCGCCGTCTGTTTCCCAGGGTACAACGTCTAAAACTGTTGTACAGCCGGACTTAACAAACTTGCCTGAAAGATCACGGAAGCCTTGCGTGTTTCTGATCGACGAGCTGCTGGAAAACTGTCTGATAATGGAGTAAGGAAAAAGCTGCGTTTTTTCTGATGTGAAAACTGAATGAGAATGGGTTATATTTATACTGACAACTTTACTTGTTCTCAAAGAAAATATATACCACAGTCAGGAAAATCTGTTATAACTAAAACAGATTTCATGTCTGTCTTTTTAACACAAAATATTCTGTTTCTGTATCTATTCCTAAAATAGATGTACAAAATTTTTGGCCTAGAAATCTCACTTTCTGCCCCCCCCCCCCCCCCCCCCCCTGCGCGCGCGTAGGCGTGGGAGTAAAAACCTACAAATGAATATTGTAGGGTAGAAACTAGGATTTCCTTATAAACATGTTTTCACTTCATGTTTCAAGCGATGTGGGACAAATATTTTTTCCAAATATTGTGTTTCACGTGACTCACTTTGAGACACGATATCTCATTCATATTAACTCCATATTGGACATACTTTAGCTCGTTGCGAAGCTCTCTTCGAGGAGAACGCAAAGCTAATAAGTACTACGAATATATATAACATATACATATATAAAATTATGTCCAAAGTATTGCAAAAACCATATTTTGCAAAACATTTTCCAACAAGACGAGATTAAATACCATTGCATTTTTATGTATAAAAAAAGTCTAATTCACCATCGACTATATCAGTTACTAGCTAGAAGGTGATCTATTACCCGACTAGCGCCCGATGAAAGCTAAGCATTCTCTCAGTCAGCTGATCGTAATAAATATTGTTCAAAAAAAAAAAGAGATTGTACAAACGCTAATTTAAGATGTCCCAAAACATATTATCAAACATTTGAGACGTTGGGTTTTTATTTATCAAAACTTTGTAATTATAGAGTTGTCTTTAATAGGATAATATCAAGGGATTCGTTATGATAAATTAGGAATATTTGGGACCATCTTTTTTAAAGATACAGATTTATGATTGCATTACACGAATAACTTTTTTAATTTATCATATTTCGTGATGTGAAGAGGTATATCTTCGTTCAGCTAAATGGCTAATGTTATACTCGATAAATTCAAGCATACGTCATTATTGTTTAGCTAGATGGAATAATAAACACAATAGTGGAATAATTTAATTCATTCCATCGCCATGTCTGTTTGGATTGGCTATGAATAATAAACACAATAGATGAAAAAGGTTGTGACATCCTAAGCAAATTTTATATCGGCTGTGGCCAAGAGAGATCCATGATTCATAAGATAACAGTCGTCTTCTTATGACACAACGCGTTTTGTGGTCTACTGCAAGTGGGGTTCTTAGGAACCGGCAGTTAAGCGTGTTCATGGGAGAGTAGTACTGGCTTGGGTGACCTGCCGAGAATTCTTCACAAGAAGGCCACAAAGCAAAACTGTGAGCTTGCGGGCAAAGCGGAAAATATTGTGGTCTGAGTAGGCGGGATTTTACAAAGGTACATTTATAAGTGACAGCAATATCAATTAGAGCATAAGCTACGGTTCTGGGATGTGCGGATGTTGTTATAAAAAAAGTGTTTGTCACGTCAGTTTTCTTTACTATAACATTAAAATCTCGAAAATGTAAAAATGAGATTTCTTGGTTAGTATCACAAATACATGTGTTATAGTGACTCTACTTAAAAAAATTTTAACCAACGACGGCGTCAGAACACGAACACCACACGAGGTGTGGTATCTCGTGTTTTCACGAGCATTTGAGCTGGCGAGTACGACACGAGACGCGAAAACGCCACCCGAGGTGTGGTTGCTCGCTCCGTGAGATGACGTTTTTACAAAAATGAAGCCTGTACCTACTGCTCTTATTACACCCTCCGTTCAAAATTTAACGTGGAAAGGCTGTGTTGGAAGGGGTGTTCTGCTTGGTGGTACATTTGGGTGTTTCATAATCGTTTTGTTTTTATCAGGTTCCCCTTCGTTGTTCGGTGATTTTTGATGACATTGTCTCTTTTTCTTTTAATTGGGTGTCTAGTAGATGTAAAAGGACGTTTTCGTGGAAGGATTGGCTTAAAACCCCTCATTTGATTTCTTTGTAATGTTATGTTTCTAACTTCTTGCTAGTCTTTGCGTCGTCCGGTGAGAGGAGACATAGAGACTGCTCAACTTCAGAGTCTCCATGATATGCTGGGTACTGTTTCATTGTCTAATATGGCTGACATGTGGACGTGTGATTTGAGTGGGGACGGTTCTTTCAGGGTTAAGGACGTTCGTTCTTGTTTGGATGCTTTCTTTCTTCGTAAGGTGGATGTTGCTACAAAATGGGTTAAATATATTCCTATTAAAGTCAACATTTTTGCTTGGAAACTTTTCATGGATCGATTACCCACTCATGCCAACTTGTTGCATCGTGGTGTGAATGTTACGAGTGATCTTTGCCCGGTATGTTCGTCGGCGTTAGTGTACACGTCACATTTCTTTTTCAGATGTGATGTGGCTACATATGTTGCTAGGTTGATATGTCGATGGTGGAATATAGATTGGTCTCCTTTGGGTTCTTATGCGGATTGGCTGCACTGGTTCTGGAAGGTGTCTTCTACACTGCGTGGTGGAGTCTATGGATGTTTCGTAATCAGCGGTAGTTCTCGTCCCATGTGCCTCGGAAGGATGTGTTATTTGATGATATAGTTTCTAGAACGTATTTATGGTGTAATTCTAGATGTAATCATTTAATTAGCTGGGCTAGTTGTTTACAACATTCTTTTTTAATTTCTTTTTAATTATGTTCAACCTCCTTGCTAGTTTTTTTAATAAAGTTGTCGTTCAAATTTTTATTTTTTTAATTTTGCGTTGTATTAAAAAGTTGTTTGTTTTGTGTTGCTACCGATCAAAATAGATTTTAGTAGGGTATTAGTTGAGGGGCACAATACACGCAAAACGTTTTGTTTCCGTGTTTTTTCGCATATTTTTGTTATTGAGATTGAATAAAAAGATGACAAGTGGCACTGGGCAAAACACTTTGCTTGTCCATATTTTGATTGCCATAAAACTTGCTCGCACTTTATTTGTTAACATTTGTTGGCGAACAAAATATATAATAAACGTCTCGCAGTACGACCTGAAAAGATTATGCGCAGACAAAAAGGCACTTTATGAGAATACATTAGAGCAAGAGGTGTCGCGGTGGGCTAGGTTCATCGAATCTTACCTGACACCCTCGACGTGACTCGCCAGTCGCCACCACACCATCAAAGCTCGCCGAAGCCAATGTCGACCCATATGTCGTCTACACGGTGTAGATAAGACAAAAAAACTTGTCGACAAATATTTTTCTCTTTTTCTTCAATTTAAACGGGGTTGGGTTTTATGTGTGTGACTGACTGCGTGAGCGTGTGTCTTTTTATTTGAAAAATGGTGACCAAGGGATTGAATTTGGATTGTTGGTTATGTGTAGGGTGAGCATTGGTACCGTAGGACCGAAAAACTGGATCGGACCGAGCAAATTCGGTCCGGTCCTCAGTCCGTGATTTTGGATCATTTCGGTACTCGGTCCATTCGATCCGGTTCAGTTTTATCAAAAAATTATTTACTTTGTCTTACTCGGATCGGACCAGACCGAAGACTGGACAAGACCGGACCGACCCAGATCGGACCAGACCATTTCAGTCCGGTCTCGATCCGGGGTTTTGGACCAATTCGGTCCTCGATCTGATCTGATTTAAGTCGGTCCGGTTTGGTCTGAGTCCGCCGATCAGCACTAATTATATGTGTTTCATTTGATGTGGTTGCGTTTACGAGAAAGATACGTGTAACATATATTATATATTTTTCTCACTTTTTTACACCCAAATGAAAAAGTTGGGAATTGTTGTGATAGACTGATAGGTGAGTATTTTGGTGTGTTTTATTGAAACAATAAAACCCAAATGAAAAGGTTTTGGTGTGTTGTATATCAATGCTCTTAGATCAAGCCCAGTTCGATGGGCACTGTTTATATTTATTTTGTTACCAAAATCCACATGTTATAGCAAACCTTCTTATACAATAGTGGGAAAAGTTTAACATACGTCCTCTTTTTATCATAAACTCAATCAAGTAATTACAACCCTCTATTTTTTTAACTAACAAAAAAAATTTATATACGTCATTTTTATCATAAACTCAATCAACCAATAACGTACGTCCTTTTTTTCGGACATTTTTTAGTCCGAAAATGAAATGAAGATGATGTTTTTTTCCTCTAGTTTATCAGTGTTTTTATTTGTTGCCGGTTGTACTTTAATTGCAAAGTACCTAAATTTATCATTTTTATTTTGTATATGCGACACGTACTCATCGTTAATTGTTGTAACACGCGAATACAGCCTAAAGTAGTTGAGTAAAAAAAAAGTTAGATATTTTAAGTTTCAATTGACGAATCCTATCCCATTGAATACTATTTCAATAAGAAAGAAGACAATCATTTGAATACATAATAATACATGTTCGCGTATGTCTCTGGCCAAGGCCTTCAGACACATACACTTCCCCGCAACGGCACCGAAGTCCACCTACATTTAATAAGACTGATATTATGGTAGTGAAGCATTAATGGCCAAACCTAGAGCCAAGGGAAAGTAAAAGCAACCTACAGTATTACCCAGGGGGCCTTTGTCTACCCAGCGGGTAAAGAGAAGCACCGCCGCCCTTGGGGAAACAAATCCATCGATTACAGGGATTTGTGTTACCTAGGACTTGGTGCCTAGTCTACTGATGTGACCACACATCCAGGTATGCACTACAGAGTAGTATAAATACCCCCACATTTAACACACACACAACTTACTTCGCAATAACTACTCACCATCTATATAACTATATTCTCCGGTATGCCACACCGGATACCATCCCTGTGACAGTAACTTACTCTCACACCGGAGCTTGGTCTCGGGGTCAAACCTGGGACGAGGCTAACATGTGCTATCTTGTGTTTCCAGGTTCGAGACCAAGAGACTTGCACACTATCATTGTGACCGAAGTGAATTCGCTAGTAGCAGCCTAGCCGAAGAAATTTGTTTCAACAATTGGCACCATCCGTGGGACCTTAAACTCGAATCTCCACAAACAGCTATAGATGGCAGGAGTCTCGGGAGGGTCACCACCCCCGCCATCCCCCGACCGCGATCCCGCGACGATCGAAAAAGAAACTGAAACACCCATAAACCTAAGAGAAAAAATCTTGGAAAGCATGAGCGTGTTACAAAACCTAGTAGAACGCCACAATGCCATCTCCAAAAGGCCCATCTCACCTACAAGATTGGTCTTCGAGGATGACACACAAGAAACAACACGAAACCAAGATGAAGGACGAAGGGTCCAGAAGGAGAATAACCTACCGGTGGATGACTTGCAAAAGCCTTTCAAGGATGTGAGGGCTTCTCCTTTCACCAAAAGGATTATACAGTTTTCTTCACCGAAGCTCATACTTCTCGCAACCCTCAAGTTGTACTCGGGAGCAACTGATCCCAATGATCATATCACTCGGTTTGCCGGTGCAGCTAATTCGGGAGAATGGCCGATGCCAGTATGGTGTAGATTCTTTCAGCAAACTATGGATGGAGCTGCCGGAGGCTGGTTCGAAAGGTTGCCGAGAGGTAGCATAGATAACTGGGATGATTTAAAGGACCAATTCTTGGAGAGGTTTTCTCTAAGAAGGAAGAGCCTCAAAACACCAATGGAAATCACCACCATCACTCGTAAAGCACACGAAACCTTGGTTGTGTTCAAAGAGCGCTGGACAGATGAGGCAAGTTATATTCAAGGGGTTCCGGAAGTGATGAAGATATCAGCCTTTGTGAATGGAGCTAAATGCCCGGAGTTGGTCCGACGTTTCACAGACGATACGCCCATGACGGTGACAGACATGATGCAAAGGGTAGATGATTTCATAAAATCTGAAGATGTCTTCCGAAATACGGAGCTACCAACGGGAGAAATAGGGTGATGGAAATGTAAAGTACAACAGGGAAGAAAGATACACCCCATCCGGTGCACGTGGATGCAACCGAGGTCGCCAAAGGAATGATTACCGCTCCAAGCCCTCGTTCTCCCCATATGTACCTCCGGTGAGCCAAAATCAAGGGAGAGGGTTCCCATACCAACTTCCCGGTTTAGAATCTCTAACCAAGTTCCCTAAAGAAATCCTAGCCACTGAATTGCAATTGTGTCTTCCCCCACCATTGCCAACCAAGGGAATAGTCAGACCCGAAAACATGGATAAGTACTGTGACTACCATCAAGAAAAGGGTCATCTCACCAACGATTGTCATCAGTTAAGAAAACAGTTGGAAGCAGCCTTAGAGTCTGGTAAGCTAAACCATCTTGTAAGAGATTTGCGAGGAAGGGTAAACAAAGGAAATCAGGGAAGGGGAAATGGAGATTACAAAGGAAAAACAATAAACATGATGTAAAGCAGGTGTAGCGGAACAAAAAGAAAGGAGGTATGCAAGATAGAGCTTGATTGGATGAACACCCCCATCACATTTCCTCCGATCTCTGATGCCGAAGCATCTGACGACCCTTTGATATTTGAGGCCGAAGTGGAAGGATATTGGGTGAAAAGAGTATTTGTGGACGAAGGAGCCACAATGCAAGTCATGTTTGAGCATTGCTTTCTGAATCTGGATTCCTCAATCCGAAGGAGGCTAACACCCGACCACGCAAAGGTTTTGAGTTTCTCAGGTGAAGAAACGACGCCTCTCGGCAAAATTAATTTGGAGGTAACCTTCGGAACACATGACTTAACAAGACGAACAATAATGAGCTTCACGGTGATCAGAGTACCATCTCCTTATAACATCATACTTGGAAGAACCGGAATCAGGGAGTTAAGAGCAGTGCCCTCTACCGTCCACTCAGCCATGAAATTCCCCACTCCCAATGGAATTGCAACAATGAGAACAAAGGCACGAGTGATATACGAATGCAGGGTCATAGAGGACGGACAGAAGATATAAAAAATGAAAGCAACAGCTGTGGGAAAAGAGTTAGACAAATGGATCGCTCACGAAAAGTGCAATCAGCAAGCAAGGGTAGCTGGAGATATGACGGAACAAATCTGTGTCAACCCCGGTTACCCAGAACAGTTGGTTACCATCGGAAAGTTGTTCACCAAGAAGTGTCGGCTGCAGCTCATAGACTTGCTGAAAGACAACGCTGATATATTCGCATGGGAACCTTCGGATATGACGGGAGTACCAAGGAGGATCATCAAACACTCGCTGAATGTCAACATAGAAGCTGCTCCGATTGCACAAAAAAGAAGGACGCTAGGAGAAGAAAAAAGTCAAGCAGTCAAAAGAGATGTGGCAGAGTTAATGAAGGCCGGCATCATACGACCAGTAAGGTACCCGACATGGATATCCAACCCTGTCTTAGTAAAGAAGCCATACGGTGATTGGCGAATGTGCATAGATTTCAAGAACCTCAATTCCGCCTGTCCGAAGGATTATTATCCCTTACCGGACATAGACGTAAAGATAGGAGCCGTCATGGGATACAAATTCAAATGCTTCCTAGATGCCTATAAGGGATATCATCAAGTACTAATGGACGAAGCAGACGAGGAGAAGACAACATTTTACACCGACGAGGGTACGTACTGTTATACAAAAATGCCCTTTGGTCTGAAGAATGTCGGGGCCACCTATCAAAGGTTGGTTGACTCAGCGTTCCGCTCACAAATTGACACGAACTTGGAAGCATACGTGGATGACCTGATGATCAAAAGTAAGACCGAGGAAGATATACTCGCAGACATCCAAGAAACATTCGACAATCTGAAAAGGATTAACATGAAGCTGAATCCGAAAAAATGTTCGTTCAGTGTCGAGGAAGGCAAGTTCTTAGGATACATGGTAACATCAGAAGGCATAAGAGCAAATCCCAAGAAAACAAAAGCAATCACAGAAATGAGGTCCCCGAAGACTTTGAAAGAGATGCAATCGCTGAGCGGCAAATTGGCAGCTCTCAATCGTTTCTTGTCCCGGTCAGCCGAAAGGTCAATGCCGTTCTTCGAAACATTGAAGAATATTACCAAGGAAAATAAAGAGGAATTTCGGTGGACGGATAAGGCGGAAGAAGCTTTCCAGCAGTTAAAGAAGGCAATACTAGATCTACCATTATTAACATCTCCTATTAAAGGAGAGGTCTTGTATGTATACTTGGCCGCATCCAAGGACGCAGTCAGCGGTGTCCTTCTTGCGGAACGAAATGGGATGCAAATGCCGGTAAGGTATGTAAGCAAGACGCTACATGACGCTGAGAAAAGATATGCTCCGCTAGAAAAGTTGGTCCTCGGATTGTTGCACTTATCCCGAAGGTTGAGAAGACACTTCAAAGCTCACGACATCCATGTCATAACAGACCAGCCCTTGAAGCAGATACTAAGCAAGTCTGAAGCTTCCGGAAGGCTAGCAAAGTACGCAGTGGAATTAGGAACATATGAAATATTCTACGTCTCTCGGAATTCTATCAAGGGTCAAGTGTTGGCAGACTTCCTGAATGAAGCTCCTCTAGATCAACAAGAGGCTGCGACGATCCATGAGATCTCTGAGGAAGAAGAGCCGGAAGCTCAATGGGTTCTATTCACAGATGGAGCAGCTAATAATAAGGGAGCTGGTGCCGGTCTGGTACTAATCAATCCGGAAGGGGTAGAATTCACATACGCTTTAATGTTTAATTTCAACTGTTCAAATAACGAGGCCGAATATGAAGCTCTTCTGGCTGGACTTCGATTGGCCGAAAAAATGGGAGTGAAAGAGCTGCAAGCCATGGTGGAATCTAAGCTAGTTGCTTGTCAAATCAAAGGAGAGTTCGAAGCAAGTGGTGACAGAATGTCTATGTATTTGGCCAAGGTCAAGGAACGCCTCCTCACCTTCACAAAGTTCAACATTGAACACATCCTCCGGGATAAGAACCAAAAGGCCGATGTCTTAAGCAAACTTGCTACGGTTGCATTCAACCACCTAACCAAAGAAGTATTAGTGGAAGCTTTAGACGCAAGATCCATTGATGTGCAGGAGGTTAATGATATAGTGGAAGAGGAAGTAGAATGCTGGATGTCGCCTATCAAAAGATGCTTGGAAGACGGCATATGGCCGCAAGATCCAGAAAAGGCCAGAAACCTAAGAATGAAAATACCCCAATACACCATGGAAATGGGGTGTTATTCAAGAAATCATACTTATCTCCGATGCTAAGGTGAGTCGGACCATTGCAAGCAAATTATATCATCAGGGAGGTCCATGAGGGAGCTTGCGGAATGCATGTGGGAGCAAGATCAGTGGTCGCAAAGATAATGCGTCAAGGTTATTTCTGGTCCACAATGCACCAAGACGCCTGGGACGATATCTCTAAGTGTGACTCATGCAAGATACATGGTCCGATACCGAAGCTTCCCAAAACAAATTTGACCTCAATAACATCACCATGTCCCTTTTACCAGTGGGGAATGGATATACTAGGACCAATCAGCGGAAATTCTGGCAACATCAAATTTGTGATAGTAGCCATTGATTACTTTACCAAATGGATTGAAGCCAAACCGGTAGCAAAGATAACCGGGAAGGAGGTTAAGAAGTTCGCTTGGGAAAACATTGTTTGCAGGTTCGGATTACCAGGTGTGATAGTCACGGACAATGGTAAGCAGTTGATAGACGGATCCTTTGGGAAATGGTGCGACAAATGGCACGTTAAGCAGATGACTACCGCGGTAGCACACCCACAGGCTAACAGTTTAGTTGAAAGAGCCAACAAATCACTCATGCATGGTTTAAAGGCAAGGTTGGGGAGAAGGTTGACTGGATGGGTAGACGAATTGCCTCATGTATTATGGGCCCATCGGACCATGCTCAAGACCAGTAATGGAGAAACTCCTTTCAGCCTTACCTGTGGGAGTGAAGCTGTGATACCTGCAGAAATTGGCATTCCGTCCGCAAGAACTTTGCTATTTGATGAAAGCACAAATGATGAAGAGTTAAGGTTGAACTTAGACCCAATGTTTTCAGACCCGGGTCGACCCGGCCGGGTCAACCGGTTGAACCGGTTCCGACCGAAAAAACGGGTCATATTGACCCGGGTTTCATATTTTCGAAACCCGGCTTGACCCGGCGGGTTTGGGGTGACCCGGGTCAACCCGGTTCTCAAGACCCGGCCGGGTTTTGAATTTTTCGGTTTTTTTTTTAAATTTTTTTTTTTGAATTTTACGTATTTGTGACGAAATTTTATTTTTACATATTATATTGGTTGGTAAACGATTTATATTTTCAATATACGTAAGTTTTTATGGTTTTTATTAGTAAAATTTTGTTAATTATTAAAAGTATAAATTTTTTTTTTTTTAGAAAACCGGGTTAACCCGGGTTGACCCGGACCCGGCGACTCGACCGGGTCGATCTAAGACCCGGGTTTTAAAACATTGCTTAGACCTACTCCAAGAAAGGAGGGAGACTGCGGCTATACAAGAAGCCAAATACAAAAAGAAGGTGGAACAGTATTATAACAAACGTGTCAGACCTTGTTCCTTCCGGGTCGGAGACTTTGTTTACCGTCGCAACATGGCCAGTCGACAGGAGAAGATTGGAAAGCTGGGTCCCAACTGGGAAGGACCCTACAGGGTCGTGGAAGCTTATCAAACCGGATCGTATAAATTAGAGACCATGGACGGGAAGGAGATACCGCGTACTTGGCACGCTACCAATTTACAGAAATGTTTTATGTAATGAAAAGTCTGTTGTATCAACTCTTTTGTTATGTTCAATGAATGAAAATTCTTCCGTTAAGCATATTTAATTGCAGTAGTTATAAACCTCGGCCTAGCTAACCGAATGGTATGTAAATACGCTTTAAAATGTTTGGATGCGCCCAAGGGGCAATCTGGAGGCAAACTAAAAGCGGTCCGATACCGATGTCTCCCAAAAAAAACACAAATGTAGACGAACAAGTGTTGGATGCGCTTATATAGCAATCCGGAGACAAATTAAAAGCGTCCTGGTGCCGATGTCTCCCACATGAATAAGAAATACATGAATAGTTACACAAGTATCTAAGTATACTCCCTAGATATGCTCCGGTAACCAATAAGCATGATGAGCACGGCAAAGAAAGATAAGCAATATAAAAAGAAAGATAACCATTAAACAACAGAAATAAATTATCATACAGTACGGGGTAGAGCTTGTTCATAAAACTACGAATAGTAAGAGTTTATTACCAATTAACCATCATTGTTTGAGAGATAACAGATTACAAAGCACCCCGGCATCCCGGGTCTTCGATTCAAGAAGCTTCCCCATCATTCGTTGTTGACTGTGTACCAGCACCATCATTGCCACTTGCCGAGAGCTTGGTAGTATCAGCAGTTTCGGTCACTGGAGGATTCTCCGGTATAAGAGCAGTGGGTTTCTCAGCCGGAACTAGCTGCATGATCTCAATGGCTGAAAGCTTGTTGGTTGCCGACACCTTGGCCACGAAGGGATACTCTGCTGAAAACAAGGCCATGAAGTCCTCCTTCCAAGATTTGGCCATCTCGATGTTTAGGTGGTCTGCAGCAGCAATGGCAGCATCAACTTGTTCCAGTGTACGCCCAAATTCGACAGCTTTAAGAAACCCTGCGTTATACATCCCACCGGCACCCAAAGAAAGGGATCTCCTATACTCATAGCTGGCAAGAAGCTTGCGCACAAGTATAGGGAAACCATCCCTTACCAAAACCTGCTTGTCCACATCGGCTTGGGCAAGGAGAGAGGTCAAGTGTTTGTTGCCAGATTCAAGCTCTTTTATCTTATTAGAATCTTTGATACGATCTTGGGCACTTGCACTTAAGAGATGCTCCAGCTCGGCAATCCTCTCGTCCTTTGTAGCGATCATGGCGCCGGAGTCCTCAACCTCTTTCTCCAGCCTCTCGATGACACCAAGGTGTTCCTGCTCCCGGGCAAGACAACCATTATAATTATCTTCAAGCTTCTTGTGCGCTAAGGCCATTTGATCAAGCATGGTCTTCCCGGTAGCAAAATGTCCCTGAGGTCCCTGCTGAGCTGCGGATAAACGAGAGTGATCACGGCTAAGAGCCTCATACCTCTTCATCAATTCAGACACAGTAAGTGTGCTTCGGGCAAGGGTTTGATAGGCATGGCTCAAGACATCATAATTGGAAAGGGAGGATAGCGCAGCTTGTTCCGCAGGAGTGGGCAGATGAAACAGCAACTCCCGAGCAGAATAGTGTGAGTCAATGCGTACCTCCTCATTCAAACGCCATGGGGGAACAAACCGGCGAGAAGGACCCTGCGCATCTCCTGGACAAAGGGAATATACAGCAATATGAAAGACATAAGTACAACATTAAGAGGCAAAATGAGTCATGAGAAACCAGAACATACCTGTAACATCATCGTCGTGAGTATCATCATGAGAAGGAGACGAATGATCACTCAAGTTGATGTGAGGGGGAGTCTTTATCTCTTTACCACCAGTTTTGCTATGCTCCCCACCGGACCCCGAAGGATGAGAATGATTAAGAGGTGGGCTGGAATGAACTTCATCATCTTCAGTACCAGACGAGACTTGAGCTTTACCAACTTTCTTTTTTGACCGACGTCCGGAAGGTTCACCACCAGCGGGTCTCTTCTTAGTGGTCATCACGGGATTCTTCCCTTCGTTGCGAAGACGGGCCGCCAAGATCTTCGGGTCTGGTTTGGTAACGGCTTCTTGTTGGGGGGTCAAGTTGGGGACAGGAGTGTTTAGGGGTAGCGGTTCTGTAACCCTTGACGTTGGTGTGGCCATGGTCACGTTCTCGTCCCTTCCCACCTTAGCATTGTCAAACGATGGCAACTTGATGAACTCGTCCATAGTAAGCTCTGCGCAAAAAGAAGATAGCGGTTAGAGCGAGCAACAAGAGCCCGCGGTAAGTAAAAAAAAGATATATATGCAAAATCCCCTTTTTATCAAGATCAACTACGATCCGACGGAAAGGAGGGTTCTCGTAAGGAAACCATAAACCAGCCAAGAACAACAAATGTCTGTGGGGAGGACGAAGCAAGATGGGGTTATTGGCAAGCAGCTGTGCATGCCTTGCATTAAAGGTGGTGAGAAAGTCATCACGAACATCCGTATCCATATCTCTCCAAGGCATAGCGTGAGGAATTACCCTCCGATCAATTAAAAACCATTTGTGCTTCCAAAGCTTCAGACTCGAGGTGGTCTCCGTCAAACACTTACCATACCGCTGAGGCCATCGACTTTCAAATGAAAACCAGTGTCCTTGCTTACTTAGTCTATAGAAAACACGAAACAAGTTCACTGTACAAGATATGTTTAAGCTTCGGCAACGAATTTCGAACATAATAACATGATTGACACTCATAGGAACCAGTTGGGAAATATGTACGAGGAAGTGACGGATCATGGATAGGAAGAAAGTGGAAAAAGGAATGTGAAGTCCTCCATGTTTAAGATAATCCTAATAGATGCCAATAAAACGATCCGGAAGGTTAATCATGGTAAGAAGTGGGTCAGGCAAGCGAGGACGAAGCTCGTCCGGAATAAGATACTTCCTACATATCTTCTTGAGGTTATCATCAGTTAGGGTGGAAACCTTAATATGCATATCGCATTTAGGATCACGGAAGGAAGCCTCGCCTTCAGAATCGTCACTAGACATAACAAAAAATATGAAAAGAATGATAGGAAGAAATGCACACCTGCTGAAAAGGTAAACCTTGAAAGAAGAATAACAATGGCGGAAACAGAAGAAAGAAAGATATGGTAAAAATGAAAAGAGGCAACTATTTATATGGAGCAGGGGAACATTGAAGAGACGTGGCACAAGTTCCCATAAACAATCTCCACCGTTGAAAAGAGAATGGACACGTGGAAGCAGATCCTAGGTGATGGAGCGAAGGCCAAAGTCTTGGTGGCCGACAATGCAGGAACCCAAAAGACAAAACCAATTAATGTAAGGTCAGAAGGGCGGTTCGCATTTATTAGACCCGTTACTATTCGGGCTAAGCATTTATAGTATCATACCGCCAGCTGTCCCTAACGCTATGATACTGGGGGGACATGTTCGTGTATGTCTCCGGCCAAGGCCTTCGGACACATACACTTCCCCGCAACGGCACCGAAGTCCACCTACATTTAATAAGACTGATATTATGGTAGTGAAGCATTAAATGGCCAAACCTAGAGCCAAGGGAAAGTAAAAGCAACCCACAGTGTTACCCAGGGGGCCTTCGTCTACCCAACGGGTAAAGAGAAGCACCGCCGCCCTTGGGGAAACAAATCCATCGATTACAGGGATTTGTGTTACCTAGGACTTGGTGCCTAGTCTACTGATGTGGCCACACATCCAGGTATGCACTACAGAGTAGTATAAATACCCCACATTTAACACACACACAACTTACTTCGCAATAACTACTCACCATTTATATAACTATATTCTCCGGTATTCCACACCGGATACCATCCCTGTGACAGTAACTTACTCTCACAGCGGAGCTTGGTCTCGGGGTCAAACCTGGGACGAGGCTAACGTGTGCTATCTTGTGTTTCCAAGTTCGAGACCAAGAGACTTGCACACTATCATTGTGACCGAAATGAATTCGCTAGTAGCAGCCTAGCCGAAGAAATTTGCTTCAACACTACCTAGAACATATCTAACCCATTATGTTACGTTATATTAAGTAGCAACATTTCATTTCTGCTAGCAATATGGGATTCAAAGTTAAAATTGCTTTTATCAAAAGATTTTGGCATGTGACCGAGAGCAATATGCTATCCATTTTTTAAACGCAAAGACAAAATTCTTATGCTTTTTCTTTTGTCTTTCCATACCAATTTCTGATGAATATTACTTATATAGCTCATTGGAAAGTTTTTATTTGAAATTTAGATCACCAACTCCATACGACATCAAACGATCAAAGCTGCATGAGAAGTTAACCATTGTTTTGGCACATTTCAAGGATGTGTTTGGCAAATACTCCCTCCGTCCTATAATAATAGTCTACCGATAAAAAATACGCAGTTTAAGAAAAACATTATTTTTCAGGTTTCTCTCTTTTCTTTTTACACAATGACAGTTTTACCCTTGACCAATTAATTTACAACTTCTTTATTAATTGTAATAATACCTTCAAGTAAGAGTAATATTGTAAACTTAATTTATATTTTTTTATCTATTTTTTAACTCAACTATTAATATAGAACGTTCAAAAATAATAACATGGACTGTTAATATGAGACGGAGGAGAGAATCACACTTTTGTATTCCAAAGGAAAATTCAAAACATGAGTAACCAATTGTAAAACTTTCACGTTTTGAATGTGGTTTTTTAGCCTTTTAGAAGGTGTTGATTTTGCATCATCTAACAAATTTTGGTAAAAAAAAAAGCCAATGAACTTATTGATCATAAAACCTTATATATTGGTGCTTAATTTCTGGCATTTTTATAAAAACAGAACCCAATAAATTTATCATTAAAATTATGATAGGATATTTTACGTATTATCACGTACGTCTCTATAGGCTCCGGACGACTTTCAAACATACTATATTATTATTTTTTTGAACGGCAGTTTGGTGCAGCGGAGTATCTTGCGTGCCACCGAGGCACCAAGTCTCTCAACCCGAGTTCGAATCATCTCACGAAGAGAATATCAACCCCCATGCTAGCCATCCAGTTTCCCATTTCAAACATACTATATTATTACTTAGACATGTTTCAAAAAACTCGGTTTTAAGTATATATATAGTCCTAGTTAGGGGCATGTGGGCATGATTAGTAACAACTAACAACCTTGTCCAAAGATACATTATCGATTGTTCGAGGCATTGATGTTTGACAGTTTGACTCAACTTAGAGCATCTACAATGCATCAAGCCTTAAAGACTTGATACATTTAATGACATTATTATCAAAACAATGAATGAGTATAACTTTTATCAAAGACTTGTTTACCGAGTCTTTGTGAAAAGTTTCATCAAAAAGCTATACTTGCAATAATAAAAAGCCTTTAAAAGACTTGGTAAAATTTAAAAAGTCTTTTAAAGACTTCTTCTATTACTCATACTCTTATAAATCACGTTATTTGCACTAAACTCTCATTTTTATTAACGGCTAATGAGATATTGAGAATATTTGCCCGTTAATACCCGACCTGAAAATATGACCCGTTAATACCCGATCTGAAAATATGACCCGTTAATACCCGATCCAAAAATATGAATGGTGGAAAAAAAATTAATTTTTTTTATATATAAAAGAATGTGGAATGCATACCCTATGTTGAAATCTTAGATCTGTCACTGACTGTGAGGATAAAAAAACATACCAGTTTTAGATTATATAAAGCCTTAAAAAACAAAATACAAAAGAATTTATTTTAGAAAAAATTTCAAGAATAGTCCCTATCGTTTACACTGAAAATCAAGTCTCGTCCCTATTTCAAAATAAGTGCACCAGTCGTCCCTATCGTTTACAACTTGGATCAAAAATCGTCCCTATCTTAGATGGGAGTTAGTTTTGCTTGTTAAGTGGTAAAAAGGGAGGGGTATTTTAGTCCTTTACTAACTATTATCACCTACCCACCATTATTCATAAACAAATACCCCACCGTCACCTATTTCTCATCTATATCACAGTACACAAAAACAAGATCTTGAAAAACCCAATCCTTAAACAAAACCACGGATTCACACATACATCTCACAAAAACAGATCCATTCATCTCATCAACGCATCAAACAACAAAAACGTGGCATCACGATTGGAAAAAAAATCTCAATCAAAGACCTGTTATTTCTTTTTGAAGAGCTCAGTAAGCACTAAAACTTTGCCATAGGCCTAAGGTGGTGTATGATATGTTTTTTCGTGTGAGTTAAGTCTTACAATGAAACCAAGATCTGTTTGAATCAAGAACACGTCTATCAAGGCACGTAAGGTTTGGATTGATTTTCGTTATGATTATTAACACGAAACAAAGATTCAAATATAACAAAGTTGTTATAATTCAATCTTGGATTTTTTACGGGTAAAGTGTCATTGATGTTATTGAAGTGGAGTTATATTAAACTCGGATTATTAAACTCGGATTGAAGAACAGGGGTTTCAAGTTTATGAGGTTTTATGTAGTTGCAGCGATGTCGATGATCAAAAATTCGAATACGGAGAGAGCTCATGAAGTGATGAGGAGTATGGTTAGGAATCTGGGGGAGATTGGAAGGTTGAATGAGGCTGTTAATATGGTTATTGAGATGAGGAACCAGGGTTTGGAGATGTCTACTCAAACGTTGAATTTTTGCTCGTGGGTTATAAGCACTGCGGATGGTGCGTTTGGTTGCGCAGATGACAAGCAAAAGGTGTGTTTGTATCGGGACGAAAACAACCAGCGAAGTGTGTTTGATTCACTGTATACCAGCAACAGGGGAGTGTCCGGGTTGTTGTGAAAAGAGCAGGGGCGTTTGGCTAGCTGTTTAACAGTAGCAATGGCGTTTGGCTAGCTGTTTAACGACTATGATCTCAGATTAGCAGGTCTGGAGATACGGGTTCATTGAAGAAACTTCAAAAGAAATATCATGGTTTGGAACAAGTGCATAAGAAGTGTGGTCAGAATTTGAAAGAAGAAGAAGTCCAGTGGAACTTCGAGTTAGAAAAGATGAAAAGCAAGATGAATGAGTTAGAAAAGATGAAAAAGGAGACGAATGAGTTAGAAATATGAAAAATGAGATAAATGAGTATGTGTCGAAACTTGAAGTTCAAAGTGATTGTGGCGGAGATTTTTGTGGGTTTGAAAGAGACAGTGGCGACACAACAAGTGAGAGTGTTTACGAGGGACGAGAGTGAGGGTGATGGATGAGTTTGAATCTGATGATGGATATACGGATGGATTTGCTGACGATGTTAACAATATGAGATGTATATGTTGGTATTATACTTTAGTTCATTCAAGTTATGAATTTGATTATGAAAATCAGTAGGTATGGGGAAAGCTCAAGCTGAAAAAAAGAGCTATGGACTGAAAAGAGAGGCATGGAGGTTGTCCAGTTTCTACTGATAAAGTGGAAAGTGGAAAGTGGGTGGTGTTTGTATTTAATGAAGTTAAATAAATGAAAGGACCAAAATACCCCTCTATTCTTAAAAAGTTAACAACCAAAATTAACACCCATTCAAGATAGGGACTATTCTTGATCCAAAGCGTAAACGATAGGGACGATCTGTGCACTTAGTTTGAGATAGGGACCATACTTGATGTTTGGTGTAAACGATAGGGATCAAACATGAAATTTTTTCTTTATTTTAATAAGAAAGATGCATTATAGGTTATTTTGTCCTATATGAACTAGTGGCACTTCTTATCTTTGGTCTATGTGGGATTGAAGGTTGAAAATTTGGCGTTGCTTTCATAAAAAAGATAGAAATGTAACTACATTCAATGTCAGACTTATGAAGTTCCATTTACGCGAGAGAGCAATTATACTATATAGTATATAAATTTAAGGTAGTGTTTGATAATAACTTAACGAGTTTTAATTGAAAAATTAGTAACTTAATTAAGTTATGACAGAGTTGTTTGTTTTTGGCTTAAAGTTAACAAATAATTTTTAAAAAAACAAAGAAAGAGAAGGTATTTACATTAAATCTATCACTTAATTTATAATTTTACATATTTACTCTCTAACTTATTCACATATAATTTAAAGTAACTTCTATTTAAGATATATAAGTAATTTATTTAAGTTCAAATACTTTATTCAGCACACAAAACAAACATGCATATATTTATCTATGAATCGACATCACATATATAAACAGACATTTTAATTTTTCAGAGCTTAATAAAAAATTAAAAAACAAGCCATAAGACACCCTAAAAGTGATTAGGTAATTCGTAATTTCTTTCTCAAAAATTAAAAATATATTGGCTGCCAAAGTGTACACTTAATTATGTACGTACGTTCATTTTTCTGTGAGAAGGCCAAATTTTCTAGGGAAAAGTTTGAAGTCTACCACATGAAAAGATTTTGAGGGTAAAGTTAAAGAAAAAACAAAAATTGTTCCTGTTAAAAAATTAAACATACATTTAAAAAGTTAGTGAATATATATTTTCAAGAAGTTATGCTAAGACTATGTTTAAAATTCGAATATTCAAAAAAACCCTTCACTTTTTACCAATTTTTTCATTATAAATTCTCTTTCAAACTAAAAAAAAAATTATACCATCTTCTATTATCACTAGTACTAATTTTCATATTTTTTTATATCTACCATGAGTCAAAATGCAAACCAAAATTCAAACCAATACCCAAATCAATGGAAAAATTAAAATGTATTTTTTTTAAATTTATTTTTTTGTTTCGTGTACTTTTTATTCTAAGATGAATTTTTATTTTTATAAATGAAAAATTAAGTTTTTAATTAATAATATTTTTCATTTAAAAAAAGGAAAGATAAGTTCACGATAACACGAGAAATTGTAATGTTAACAAGAGAGGGTGTTTATAAAGTTATAGGGTGTTTTGATGTTATAGGAAAAAGTAGTGATGTGACACCATACTGTACCGAACGCTGTTAGTCCTGCAAGATTTCATTCTGAAAACATCATATATTTTACTCCCATACATGATTGCATATCACTGCTGTACATTAGGTAGCAATATATTATTTCATGACCCGATGTGGGATGAAAGGTTGAAAACAATGTTCTAAAATCCATGTTCACTTTGTCAGTTGAATCGTGAACTGGTTTGATGATTTGACGACCGTTTTAGCAAACTTGGTTAAATCGTGATCTGATGGTTTGACTGAGTCAATTAGAAAAACGATTTTTAGAACTTTTGTTGAAAATGCTTTCAGAAAAAGTGGTCGAGTATTTAAACTTATTTTTTACTTACGCGGTTTCACTATATGGCTAAGAGCAATACTATCCTATCAGATATTCATACTTGTTGAATATCACACTTCATATTGTCAAAGATAATCTCAAATACGAGTTCTGTATATCTTGGTGATTACTTTGACCATGATTAGGAGTGTTAAAAACTCGTTGCAATACTATAAACCTAAATAAGCACTGGTACGTCAAGGCAAAAAAACCGGTTTTAATACTGTATATAGTCCTAGTTAGGGGTGTGTGGTCATGCTCACGGGCGGACTTACATTATAGCTACGGGATGGCGGGCTTTTCATAGCTAGACCAAAACGACGAAGCTTTAGTGTATTTTTTCTATAAATTTGTTTTTTTAAATACTCTACACTCACATATTTAATTCTGACATTTAACGCTGTAAAACCTAGAAATCTTTAATTTTTAAGTTATAAACTAGTTTTTTTAAATAGATTATTGTTTTTTCTTCGCTTTTGTCAATTTTTTTCTTTTTGTCTTCTATTATAAATTTTCTTATTTGCATCTGCCACTGGTCATGCTTTGTAACAACAAGCTTGTCAACAGATATATTATCGATTGTTAGACACGTTGATATTTTGACTGAATGTATAAATTACTAATTTTCTTTTTTTGATTTTTGAACAAACTAATTTTCTTTTAGTTATCTTACAGTTTGGACAAAAATCGTACTAGTTTTAAAATATATAAAGCTTAAAGTACAAAAGAATTTATTTTACAAGGAAAAAAAGTTCAAAGCGGATACAATTTTTCATGTAATACTTTGTGTACCGCTAATTCTTTAGCGGTCCCAAACTACTGCTTGAAAGTTTATATTAGTTTGAAGATGCATGATGAATTATTTTGTCCTATATGAAGTAGTGGCTGTTCTTGTCTTTTGTCAATGTGGGATTCAATGTTGGAATTGCTTTCATAATGTGTAACTAAATTCAAACAATCTTCCTCTAACAAAATGGCAAGACCGGGACCTTGTTTGCAGCGTTATGGCCTGTCAACACGTGGGCAAAAGATCTACTGCCCTGCGTTTGTTTTGCGGCGTATGGGGTCTTTAATGTTGCACTCTTGTTAATGTTAACACTTCTTTTCTTGGGATTAATGTCCTTTGAAGAAGGACGTTACAACCTAGCTACATTCGCGTGGAATTTAGGTCGTCCCACCCATATGGTGCATAAATTCTGAACTAATATATCTATTTTGAAAACGTTGATGAAACGGACGAATCCAAACCTTTTACCTCGTAATATTATTTTATGACACTTTTTAAGAAGCCCAAACTTTTAAAGGTGTAATATACAATCTCAAGTAATACATTCTAAACCGGTAATTGAAATATTTCAATTTCAATGGGTAACCATGTCCAAGCCACGTGAGATCAAGATATTAGTTTCAACATGCATGGCCCAACAGTCTATGTTATTGTTAAGTGTTAACTAAAATTGTTTCAGTTTTTTACTTTTGTTTTGAGTTTAATTTTGGAGTAAAAAAGAAAGTTTTATTATGATAATAAAAATAAATCGGGTTTTTGAAAAAAATTTAAAAGAAAAGAGGAAAATATATGAGTGTATATGAGTGTAAATTACTTTAGAATTTTATTCTAAATCTTCTTTTTCAATTTGGGATGATTTGAAAAAAAAAACAAAGAGGAGCGTGATTGTTTTTATTTAATTAAAGTAATTATTATTTATTTTTTTTCACTCTTTTTTTCAAATCAAGAACACAAAAAGATTATATATTCTTTACCTTTTTCTCTTCACTCCCCTTCTTAGTACACACTTTGTTTTATTTTCTCATTAAACTCTTGAACAAAATGGTAGGGTCCGTTTGGTTTGTAGATGGGTTTTACTTTAGGGGTAGGTTTATAAAGTGAAAGTTTAGGATTGGGTTAGATTAAAATTTGATGTATGTTTTGGTGAGAGAAAATATATATTGAGATATAAATATTATTATGTTATAAAATAATATTTATAATTTAAAATTGAATTTTAGTATTATAAAATTAATATATAATAATATAAGTTTTATAAAAAAGAAAGAAAAAAAGAGAATTAAATTTTATGGCCCAAAAAAAAATAAATATTGTCAGGAAAGCTGGAGAAAAGTTGGTGATAGAGTGGGGATTTCAAACAATCAGGGGCTAGTTACCAATTTTAAAATACACACCCAACAGTTGCTATGGCCCCAAACCAAACGGGCCCTTAGTCTATGTAAAATTGGGATTGAAAAATATCATTTAGTTTAATAAGGGGTGAGTGGGCTTTGCTTAGAAACAAACTGTGTCCAGACATGTCTTACTGTTAAAATGAAAACGTATATATCATTTAAAAGAATCTAAGATATTATTAATGGAGAAATAAAGTTAAAGAGTTCATATAAGTATCCATGTAATACTCATAGTAGATAAGTTCATTAGTTTAACAAACTAGCGAACCACATTGAAACATTATATTTACTACAGTAGTAAAACTTACCAAAGCCATTGTTGCTCGCTTGCCTTTTACAGTTATGTAAAAAAAATAAAAAATGCCTTCTTATCGAGGAAAATGATTTATCAAGTTACGTTTCATTAATCGATAGTAAGCTATGTGTAGTGACAATTATTATCTAGTAATGCTTCATTTCCTTAACCGATGTGGGAGTGAAGGTTAAAATTGCTTTCGTCAAATCATCATATCTGCGTGAATAATTAACCATTGTTTTGACACATTTCAAGGACTTACATTATAGCTACGGAGTGGCGGACCTTTCATAATTAGACTAAAACGATGAGATTTTAATTTTTTTTTTTTTAAAGTGTTTTTTAATGGCCTACACTTACACATTGAATTCCGGCATTTAACACTGTAAAACCTATATATTTCAATTTTTAAATTATTTACGGTTTTTTATATAAATTATAATTTTTTTTCTTTGCTTTTGTCAACAATTTTTTTTGTTGTTGTCTCCTATTATAAAATTTTATGCATTCACCATTGGTCATGCTTAGGAACAATAACCTTGTCAAGAGATATATTATCGATTGTTAGACACGCTAATCTTTGACTCAACTTATAAATAATAAATTTTCTTTTAGTTATCTTACAGTGTGGATAAAAGACGTACTAGTTTTAAAATATATAAAGCCTTAAAGTAAAAAACAAAGTACAAAATAATTTATTTTACAAGGTAAAAAAAAGTTCAAAGCCAATACAAATTTTTATGTAATAATTTGTGTACCGCTAATTTTTTTATAGCGGTCCCAAATTATTGCTTGAAAGTTGATATTACTTCGAAGATGCATAATGAATTATTTTGTCCTATATGAACTAGTAACAGTTCTTGTCTTTGGTCTATGTGGGATTCAATGTTGGAATTGCTTTCATAATGTAACTAAATTCAGTGTTAGACCTAAGAGGGAACAGTGTGGCGGCGAGTGTGGCTCGCCGTGCCTAGGTGGCAGGCTCGCCGTCGCTTGCCGCCCTTCGCCGTTACACTTACCCCTCGCCGGTTCTCAAATGTCACAAAGTGACATTGCTCGTTGGAAAAGAAGTGGGGCCCATTTTTTTATTACCGTTTGAAAACGGCTATATTCATTAAAAAAAAAAAAATTTAAAAAAACTTTTTATTCTTATAAATAACACCCAAACTTCTTTAAAAACCACACACAACAAAAACATTCAATTAAACTTTTACAAAAAACTTCAATATGAGCACCTCGTCGGATTCGTACCAGTCAGATATCGAAGAAATGGAAGAAGTAGAAATGGTGTGGAAGATTAACGAAGAGGAAGAAGATGAAGAAGATGAAGTTCATTCACATCGCAGATACATTTGGCGTGAACGTGACGTCGCCGAACAACGTTTAATGGAAGATTATTTTGGTCCACATCCAAAATACCCGGCAGAAAAATTCAGATTACGATATCGAATGAGACGGGAGCTGTTTCTGGAAATTGTTGAAGGTATTGAAACTTATTGTGCAACAAATAATCCTTTACCCAAGCATTTTCATTTTTTTACTATTCGATATGATGCTACGGGTATGAAAAGTATGAGTGTCATCATGAAATGCACATCCGCTCTTCGCCAATTGGCAAACGCCACGGTGGCGGATGGGGTAGATGAATACTTGCAAATGGGTGAACATTGTGCCCGTGATTGTCTAGACTATTTTTGTATGTGCGTTATAGATTTGTATATGCCCGAATTTTTCAGAAAGCCTACACCAAATGACGTTCAAAACATATATAACGCACATAATACGATTCACGGGTTACCGGGTATGCTAGGTAGCCTTGATTGTATGCATTGGGAATGGATTAATTGTCCTAAAGCGTGGCACGGGCAATTTGGGAGAGGTGATAAACAACACCCAACCCTCATTCTAGAAGCCGTTGCATCATACGATTTGTGGATTTGGCATGCATTTTTCGGGGTTGCAGGTTCGAATAATGATATTACTGTGCTGCATCATTCACCATTGTTCGACGACCTTTTGGCTGACAACGAACCAGTGGCACCATATCTTGTAAACGGGCAGCTATTCGAAAGAGGGTACTACCTTACAGATGATATTTACCCTCGATGGTCATGTTTTGTTAAGTCGTTCAGCCAAGCACGTGATGACAAAATCGCTGCGTTTAAACGGCGTCAGGAAAGTGCCCGGAAAGATATTGAAAGGGCATTTGGTGTCCTACAAGGACGATGGCGTATAATTGCTCAACCGGCGCGTGCTTGGACTGTGAACAAGCTACGCAGGGTCATGTACACGTGCATCATTTTGCATAATATGATTTTAAAGAATCAAGGGTATGCGATTTCCGAAGCAGTTGAAATGTACATCACTCCTGGGAACCATTTGTTAAGGACATGGGTCGAGCGATGTGAAATACGTCGCAGGAGACAAAGAGAACTCCGAGATAGAGACGTACATGCAAGGCTTCAACGGAACCTCATTGAGCATGTTTGGGCACAAGAACAACCATGAATAATCGACCGTATTGTATTTTTTTTTTTTGTATTTTTTTTTTCGTATTGTCTTTTTTTTTCCGTATTTTTATATTCGTAGCGTAATTTTATTTCTCGTATTTGTATTTTATTTTTTAGTATTTTGTAATTTTTATTTTTATGAAATGAATTTTTATTTTGTGTGAAAATTGAAAAATTAAATAAAATGGTGAGTGGTGGGACCCAAGTGAAGAGGAGAGAGACTAGTTGTGATAAAGGGGGTGTTTTTGGAGAAGAGGAGAGAGATTAGTTGATATGACGTGGCGCTGATGTGGCGCAGTGAAGAGGTGTTTACCTCTTTGTGATACCTTTCCCTCTAAGAAGTTCCATTAACGCGAGAGACCAATTATACTACATGAATCTAACAATTTTTTTACGGCGAATATTAGTTAGTAATTCGAGCTTATAGTGACAATCAATTACACAGTATGCAAGCCTCGAATTTTCTCGTTTAAAAGAGGTCGGGTTATTTTTTATATAAAACAAGCGGACATTGAACATTTATTTTAGAAGGCCGGGTTATTTTTAACATAAAAAAGAGGAACAAGAACTTATACGGAATAAATAGTATGCATAATATTTACATTACTCGTCACGATTTATAAGAAACCAGAGCTCCCGTCTCCATTAAAATCGTTTCTGCCCTAAAAGATATATATGATCGTGTTTTTCTTTTGTCTTTTATACGACAAGTTCTATGACTGAATCGCCATATTAAGCCCAGATGGCCACCATTTGTACTTAAAATGATATTTGGAATTTTCGACAAAATGAACTTTGCATATTAAAAAAATGTAGTTCAAAACGAGCCACCATCAATTAAGCAAGTTTTAATGCTCTAGGTGATTGTTGTTGCTTAAAATTCGAGAATCGGATAATGAAAACCTATCATAGCTAATTACCAAATTCTTATTAAAGATTTACGGTTTAAATATCACTCTCATGGTCGTCTCGCAGATTTTAAAGGCTTTATGCGACAACCATAACATGAGCCCTCAAACGAGTCGTACGATGTAAGAAAGCTTGTTATAGTCTAAGACGCTTGCAGAGTATTTTATTAGCTTTCATAATACGAAATCATAGTACAATACAATGTTAAAGAAGTTTTCTCAATTCCTAAAAGGAACAAATTATCGAAGAAAACACTTGGAACATGGTAGTTGTAAAACAGCAAAAGTGATTTATTGATCGAATGACTTACACATGAGATAGCATATGTAAGATTGATGATACAAGGAAAAAGGTAGTCAGCGCAAGGCTGTGGCGACTCGCGTTTACTGTGTCACTTAAGTAGTAGGCGAACTGAAAAATGGCAAAAAAAAAACAATCTCTCAATGTGTAATCATAGATATTTTCGCAAGTACACTTGTAGACCAACATTAAAAAGACATTTCAATCAAAAAAACTCCTGCCAAAACTTCCTATTTGAACGTAATAATTATGCTTTAATTAGCAAGACAAACAACAAACCATACTCCTAAGTCCTATATCACAAACTTATACTACCGTCAAATGCGCCAATCTTTAATTGGTAACTCACACTTAAATTCACTTGCATTACGGAGTGTAATTCTAATATCACTATGCCAAGTCTTGTTACCAACTGTTCTTTACCAAACCTGCCACCTAGGGACGGATTTAACATGAGAGCCGGGTGCTACACTTTATTTCAAATCACGAAAACCAAATTTTACATGAATTAAGTTTTTTCTCGACACGTTCAACACCCAATTTTACTCAATATTTATCAATTTTAGTACTAATAATCGCAAAAAAAATAAATTACGCAACACCCTATTACAAATTACAAATTCGCCTCTGCTGCCCTCTAAACTTTGGTCACTTAAGTTAGCATCTTGTTTAAGTGGTTTAGAACCTTACGCACGTCGACACGCGTATCGATTTGGTTCCAATATCAATTAAGGATGTTCAAAGAAAAACCACTTAAATTTAAAATGTACTAGAATGCAGCAGAAAAAAGGTTACAAATTTTCACACAAGTAAACATGAAATAATAGATCATAGTCGCTAAAGTTTATTAGTTCAGCGCCTAAATAACTAATCCATAGAAACATCATATTAACGAGAACCTACACAAACTATTATGATATGCTATATTAACTCGCAATGATTCATTTCTATAACCGATGTGGGATTTGTTGAATTTGCTTTCATCAAAAAATAGCAAACTACCTAATATATGATCAAGTAAAGCAAATATGTACTAAAACTACATAAGATGCCTAATGCATATCGGCTGTGTTTGTCAACACGAGCAGTAGCTGTTGGCAGTAGCAGTGAACAGTAGCAGTCGGCGGTAGTTGTGAGCAGTGAGCGGTAGCTGTGAGCTGTGACAGCTCACCGCTTATTTGTCACCGCTTCTTAAAAGAAGCATTGAAAAAATAGCCTTCCAAAAAAATAGCACCGCCTCAAAATGCTCACCGCTCCTGTTGCCAAACGACCACTAAAAATTAAAAATCTCACCGCTCCTTTTACCAAACAAGTAATAAATTTTAAAATGCTCATTCTCACCGCTCATTGCTTCAAAATGCTCTGTCACCGCTCCTCGCCAAACAAAGCCATCGTCTAAACCTAAAAAAAACATCTTCCCGCTTCATACAAAAGAGATAAAAAAAAGTTAAAAAAAGTTATTTGTAAAAAACAAACGAGGCCTCATAGAATTTCTTTGACAAGTTATGTCAAGGGATTCAGTATGACTAATTTATCATTGTTATTTGTAAAAAAAAACTTTGCCCAGAGATATATTATCGATTGTTAGACACGTTCATGTTTAAATTAACTTATAAATTACGCATTTTATATCATTGCATTACATTGATAAATGATAACTTTGTCTTTTTTGTTGATCATATTTTCCTGATGTAAAATTGCAAAATGTAGGTCATCGGTATTCGGTACATAACTCCGACATTAATTTTAGTTACCTTACTGTGTCGACAAAAAACATACTACTGTACTAGTTTTAGTTTATGTAAAGCCGAGTAAAAAATTAAATACAAAAGAATTTATTTTAGTAGGAAAGAAAAAGTTGAAAGCAAATACAAATTTTTCCAAACTAGTGCAAGAAAGTTGATATTGGTTCGAAGATGCATCATGGATTATTTTGTCCTATATGAACTAGCGGGAGTCCTTATATTTGGTCTATGTGGGATTGTTCGTTAGAATTGCTTTCATAAGTGTTAATTTGACAATCTTCAAGTGTCGAGTTGACACTTTGCCTTGTGTTATATTTGTGGCTTTGTGTTTCTTTGTTATGTTTCAGGTTTAGCCTTTGGGCTTGTGGTATTGTTGTTGGGCTTTGGTCTCTCCTTGATTGACTTTGGAACCGTTGGCCTCTTTACCGTTTGACCAAGTCTTATATTACCCTAGTCTTTGACTAGGGTTTGGTTATCACACATATTTGTGTGTGTGCGCAGCTCTCTCTCTCTCTCATTTCATCCATGGAGGTGTGACCTGGGAGTTTGATTATCATCTTGTATAGCTGAGTGTTTGAGTGATCTCTTGTATCGTGAGGGAGAACAGATCAACCTAGTTGGGACGTTCTCGCCATTTCTTTTGTAATCGTTCGATTAGCATCCGTTTTGGGGACTAATCTATTTCTGTTTTGTTTAAGTACTTTGATTCATAATAAAATACACAAAAGGGTGGTTGGTTGGGTGCAAAGATCTCTCCTTTTCTGTGATATTGTGTTTCTTTACATGGTATCAGAGACAGGTTGTAGATCTTTCAGCCTATTGAAGCTCTCTCGGTTCTTTTTTATTATAATCAACTTTTTTATCTTTCGAAACCCTAATTAATTTTTTAGGGTTTTATACTTTGGGTGGTGATTCTTGCTCTCTTGACGTATCTGGAAGCTTGTTTTGGTAGCGTCGTTCGTTTTCTTGAAAAATATTATTAGGGTTTTCACAAACCCTAATTTTATTTTTTGGGGGTTTTGTTTCTGTGGTGCCCAGGAAGCTTTAATAGGTGTTGTCGTTGATTTATTTGGTGGTGCCGTTAAAAATCTTGAAGATTGGATTAGGGGTGAAAACCTAATTTAATTTTTTGGGGTTTTCTCTATTATTGGTATCCTGGTATCACCTGTCACACCCCACCATGGCGGAATATGGGGCGCGACGTATGGATATCATCAAAACATGGCGTGTCTATAGAGATAACTATATGAAATAAGAAATATCATAAAATGGAGACACAAAGTCATGACAATATCTCACCAGACTCAGGAGTCTAGGTAAGTAGGTAACAGTCCTACCGCTTACCCAAGACAAACAAATAACATAACCAAACAAATATATGTGTGCCACAGAATCACTTATTAAAAGAACAAATAAAAACTAAGAAGGAAACGGGGATTCTCCTTCTATATGCATTCCTAAGCTTCTCCAATCCTAGCCACTTATGTTCTCATGCTTAACCATAGTATCACCTGAAAGAGACACTAAAACACGTCAACATAAAGTTGGTGAGAGTCATAGGTTTAGACTCCAACGCTAAATCAATTACAAGCTGTGAATAACAACCATCAACACAATAACATATGGACAATGTGCTACAATTATGTATTAACAACTAGCATTCAAGATCTGAAGAATATTGATAATCTTTATGAATCAAGAGGGTTGATGTTTTTCCTAGAGAGAGAAAGTTAGAGAGAGAAGTGAAAGAAACTTGTATACTGAAATGTAGAAAATGAACAACCAACACCTCTTTCCATGGTGGAAAGAGGTTTAAATACCCCAAGTCCTTAATGGACTTGTGCTTCCGGCCCATGAACATGTGCATGGGTCGGGCTATTTAATATATGAGACTTAACATTACTACGAGCCTATAACTACATTGTTGGAGTGACCGAGACTTTCTATATACGTAAAACGTATTTCCAACAATCTCCCCCTAAAGGGAGGTCACTCCAAATTTACAAAGTCCTAATCTAGCATGTTAGATCTAGTTCTTGAGCTCGTAGTCTTCCTTTCTTTCTTTTTCTTTCTTTTATGAATATGTGTTGAATTATATCAGCCTTTTGCTTGGAACACGTTCTTTTGGCCTTTCACGTGCCGTCTTTATTTTCTTGTGATTTTTGCCTCTTTGTGACTTCATGTCCCACACACTTATCCTTTGTTGAATTCTTGAAAGTTTCAGAGTCAATACAGCGGAAGACTTTGAGGTCATACTTTCTTGAATTTGATGCAGAAGGAATAAGCATGTGAGGACGTCTTCTACAGGTACACCGCAACGCCACCGTCTTCATCAGGTACACAACAACGCCACCGTCTTCATCAGGTACACAGCAACGCCACCGTCTTCATCAGGTACACAGCAACGCCACCGTCAGCAACATAATAAGACACGAATAAAATGGCTTTGACATTTTATTCTAATTCGGTAGCATTTTACCTCCGGTCGGTGAAGACCGTTGGACGATATTAGATATCGTACCCGTGACGGATAGTTACAATTAAGTAACTTCCTGACAGGATTTCGCGGGTAAAACCGTTCTCTTTATTCGACCGTCCAAAGCTGACTGCGAACATAAAGAGTGAATCATTTGGATTAAAAATCCTTATGATTGAAGCCGTCAAATCATGAAACCTGGAACAAGTGAATTTCAATTAAGATATTCACCATCGTTGCTTTCCAGTTGTCACAAACTTGATTCAAATTGAATCTTGCTTGTCACCTACCAAGTGCTGTTTGATGTTAACACTAGAAGGATTTCCACTCGTCACTGTGAACACTAAAGAGTGTCACTCTGAGTTTTCTGGCAAGATCATAGGATAATGCGTAGAGGCCTGGAACGAGTTTAAGTTCAATTAAGAATTAAACTACTGTTTCTTTCCAGTTGTCACAAGATTAGTTCTTAAAGAACCGCACGTGTCACCTACCATGAGCTTGTTTGATGTTGGCTCAAGCAGGATTTCCATCTTCACTGTAATACTTGCGTACTACTCGGATGTTTTGGCAATATTACAAGAATACTGCGTAGGACTCATAAAAGATCTCTTACTTTTCATAGTGTGTGAAGAAGCAAGGAATAAATGAAAAGTGTCCTAATGAGACTTTTGATGATCTCGTGGCTCTAGACTCGATAGTGCGTTTTGATTTAGTGATCGATGGCTGGAGAGGAGTGCCACCTATTCAATATCAGTATATTCGGAGTGAATAAACCAATAGATAACGTGTTGATCTCCGTGTGATTAAAACAAATACCTTTTGAGAGATATTTGAGTTAGCTGGGGAGGGTTGTGCATTGCATCACTGGGTCCATGATGGCTTTCTTCAATATCGAGAATCATAAATGATCTCAATAGCATATGTATTGACCCGGTTTCTGCCTAAAGTTGTAAGGAGGGTTTCTTTCTTTACACCCTTTATCTTTACAATTCTTTTTCATTCTTCAACCCCTTCAATGCTTACCAATACTTCATCACTAGCACCTTGTTGTGATTGTTCCAGTGCTAGCTTAAGTACTTGGTCGGCATTCAGCTACGTTCACATTCATTCTCCATCTTTCCTAGGACTTCTAATTCTATCTAGGGAGTTGTCCTTGGGAAGATTCCATCGGTTCTGATGAATCATTGGACTAATATCTATACCTACCACCCTTTTGTCACCACATCCGTCGTGAGTTAAGTGTGTTTTGGGTTGATATAGTCACCATGAAAAATCTTTGAAAATCACTTAAAGCACTTGTGATATTAAAATCAAAGTTTTTGTGCCTTAAGTGTTTTGATCATCAAAAACGCTCCCCTTAACTTGTGCATTACACATGTTAAGTTGGTTTATTTTTTAAGTCTTTTTCATTGTTTTAGCCAAGTATCATTAAGTCTCCTTAATCCTATTTTCTCCCCTTTTCCAAAATGTTAACCATCAATATTTTGGATACTAATGGATTAACCGGTCTTTGGGTAATAAAATGAAATTAGATGTTGGCCAAAGAACATATTAATGCTCCGCCTCAAATTAATGAGGGTAAGTTGTAGTGCTTGAGTATGATTTGTTTGAAAGATTTAGAATCTCGAGAGAAATTCTTGAAAAATATCATACTTTTACACTACAACAAGCCACAAAAGCTGATAAAGCAAAAAGATAACATATTCCACAATGATAGACATATGGAGTTGACCTGTAATGAGACGAACCAAAATTAATTGGTTCGTTCCGTGAACTGATGGTGAGCTCCATATGGTCGTCCACCGACGAATCGTTTTATGCTTCGTAGCAACCGGCGCTTCCTGAGAAGTTCTTCAATCTTCTTGATTGCGTACTTTGATCCCCTGATGCACTGGCTTGTCCAGGTGTAGGTGACTGCTGGAAGCGGTTGTTTGGCATTGAGAACCGTCAGATCATCTCGAACTTGCTTGAGCGTGCCATCGCTGAATTTGTGCATTTCAGAGAATCGCATATACTGCATGATGCCAATCTCATTTGGGTAGAAGATGCCTGCTTCCGGTGTGGTTGTCCCCATGTATACCTTCTTGTTCTTATGAAAATTGCTGAGTGGAGTCGTATGGGGACGTTCCAGGTTTAGCTTCTTCTGATAACTTTCTACACCAAGTTGAAAGTCTTCCACCCGGTTCTGAATGACGATTTTCCTAGCATATTGGCAAAAGTTGGAACTCAAGGCAATGACAATCTCAGGTGATAAGTGGTCAACTTTTTCTTGAGCCAATAGCAGCAGGATATCTTCGATGTCTTCTAGTTGAAGGTACTGAAGATCACTTTCATCAATTCGGTACTCTTTCTCATCAGTACGTTTGAAGATGATTACGTTCAAGTAATCATAGCCGAAGACCGTCTGAGTGGTTGCTCCTTGAATACTTTTGATCCTGTGTGTTGATACAATGGGAGAACCTCTCTTAGGACGGTGGAAATGGTTGTAGGCAAGTCTTTTCTTCGCATTCCAGTTAGAAATACCAAGTGCTGCATAAGTGTCATAGAATTGGAGCACTTTCTTTCTCCATATGGTTCCAGGTACTTTATCCTCTATCCATGGAACATTCTCCAAGTTAATCGCCTTAACCATGGTGAGTGACGTGGCATATTTCTTTGCTCCATTCTCCAGGTATTCAAGGTCGTGAGACACAAAGTGTTCTATTGGGATTGTTGCAGAACCGGCAATGACCGTTGGTGTAAGAGGTCGCAATACGGGAGTTTGAATTCCTGTAGTTGTCGCTCTCATTGCTTTGGTAAGCTCATTGAAATGATATTCTGCTTCATTATGGATGATCTTCAAAGTATCGAAGAAGTCCACGTTTGCAGCTGCCATTTTGATCAAATCTGGAGTCATTGTCGATTTCCCATGAGAATACCGTAGAAAGGCCGAGAAATCGATAGGGTTATTGAGGAATTGAGTCATCTCCATTTCAGTTGCAGTGGCAAAAGGATGCTGTGGTGCTGCATTTGTTAGCCAAAGTTGCTCCTGTACCGTGTCATCAATGATTAAAGATTCAGCAAACGTTGGTTCTTGTACATGTAGATCTTCAACTTCCATATCACTGTTGTGCGGATCTTCAAATGTTGTGGAAGGTTGATCTTGCATTACCGGTATATCACCGTGAGGTTCTTCTTCAAGCATTGGCTGTGTCGGCTCTTCTACTTGCATATATTCTACGGATTCATTGTGAGAATCAGTAGTAAGAGCTGGTGCAGTAGATATACCTGTATCGAGTTGCTGAGTTTCTGGTACAGTAGACTCTATTGTCTTTTTAGCGGTTTCAGCAATGTTTTCTACAGCTTCCTCTAAACCCTTCTCAGTAGCTTTGTCACCGTCATCCTTATTAGGCTCTTCGGCATTAGTACCTGTTTCGTCATTCTGATCACCCTTGGTGGTTCCATTACCGTCGTCATTATCATCATCGTCATCCTCATCGTCACCTGTATCTTCGTCCTTATCTTCATCATCATCCTTATCCTCTTCTTCTTCATCCTTTTCTTCCTCCTCATCTCCGTCCTTATCTTCTTAATCATTTTGTTCATTGTCACCATCATCCTCCTCGTCGTTACCCTCATCTTCTTCCTCCTCTAGTTCGTCTACATCGTCAGACTCAGAGTCGGTAGTGTCTGCAGGTTTCTCTTCAAGAATTGCTTTATTGAGATATTGCAAAACTTTGCGTTTGTATTTTGATTTATGAGCTCCCATATCTAGCAGACGTGTTTGTAGCAATGTCATTAGTTGAAGAGTAGATAGACCATTACCGACAAGATGTGGTAGTTGTTGATCAACATAAGACTTGACTTCGCGTCGAATGATCGTGGTCATCTGCTCGTCAATTGACCCGAGAAAAGCAGCATTTTCTTTATCCCGAGTTTTCTTCTCTTTAAGAAATGATTTATGTTTTGCTTTAAGTCTAGACACTCTTTCTATTAGTTTCTGAAGTGTAGGCTCATCATGTTGTGGTTCCTTGGATCATTGACTGTGAGGAAGGGATTGGATGTGGATGATACTTGTGGTTCTTCTGGTGGAGGTGTAACCATAACTGTTAAAGTGGTGGTGGATGATACTGGTTGTTGAAGGATAGGTATTGATCTAGATACAGTGTTTGGGGCGGTGGTTGATACAAGTTGTTCAGTTGCGGATGACGGTGTGGATTCAGTGGTAATGATGGTGGTTGATACTGGTTGTGCAGCAGGTGCCGGGGTGATAACTGGTGTAATGACCTCACTGATGACCGGGGTGGATAATAGTGGAGTGGTGGTGGATGTAACAGTAGTTATGGGAACATCCACCATTGTTTCGTTTGTTGACGGATCAGTGTTTTTGACCTCAACGCCCTCCCCTTCCAAATTAAGATATTTTAAAACGTCATCAGAACCAGAAGTAGACTTACTTTGAAGTTGAGTCTCTGGTATGAGAGTTGCATGAGCATCATCGTTTAACACCATGTGAGTTGGTTCTGGTAAAGAAGTGGTAATATTGGCGTCTCGATACATCATACTTGTATCTGTGTCTGCGCTACTCTCACGTTCTTCACTTGGCTCACGACTTTCAAGGTGGTAGTTATCAGCATCTTCATAAGCATCTTCCTCGAGAGGATCTTCATAAAATGCCATGTCAGCATCAGGATTACCGAATTCTGCTAAGTCCTCAAACATTCTTGAACCTGATCCTGTAGAAAAAGCTTCCTGTCTGCTTTGTTGAAGAACAATACGCAGGCGTTTAGCTTCAGAAATTTGTTGTTGAGCAGGTTCTTTGGAAGCAACACTTGCTTCTTTACCCTTCGTCTGCTTTGCTTTCTTTGTCTTTCGAAGTGGTATTTCTTCCTGTTCTTCCTCTGTTTGGGTCATTTCAGCATCTTCAGCATCTTCATCAACTAAATGCTCTTTTCCTGTGCCTTTGTCTTGTGATGAAACAGTCGATTGGCGCTTGGAAATTCTTTTCTTTCGTTTTCCTTTTTGGGTCTCTGCTTGTTTTTCGGAAGGATCTGCATTTGCTCGTATAAACTGTGCTTCAATATCTTTAAGCATCTCTCTGTAGTGATCACTTTCCCTTATACCGTCATTCATCATGATTGCTGGCACTTCAGCTGGTCTGAGTTTATATTTTGTGAATTGATTATCCGCAGTCATAGTGTCTAGCACATCGTCATCATCTTGAGTATGATAGAAGAAGTTCCCGCGATGATCAATATCTGGGTCACTCTTCATGAAGTGATTGATAATGAGTTTTGTGAACCTTGGAAATGGAAGATGCACCGCTTTTCTCTTGGAACTGGTGAATTGATGACAAAATTCTTCCCAAAGTTGTAAAGCATAATCCACTTTAGATCCGGTGTAGAGACCCCAAAAGATAACTGCCTGAGCGGGTCGCATTGCGTCTGATCCGCGAATCTTGGAAGTAAGACACTTCACTAAAGTGATGACAATTGCTTTCCAAGGTTGTCCAATATGTGACGTGTTAAACTGAGAAAGAAAACCAATTTCACCCTCATAGTTCAATTCTCGGATTACTCTAAGTAGTTCTTCTGCATCTGGATCAGGCACAAAGTGTTCCCCTTTTGCAAGTTTTGGAAGCTTAAATAGTTGCCTAAACTGACGCAGGTCAAATGTCAAAGCTTTGTTGTTCAGAGTAAAGGAGATAATCTTCTTTGACAATTGCTTTGCTTGTGTGATTGAAGCAGTTGCCCAAAATTCATGCATGTATACTTCAGGAACCGATGCAGTGACACGTAATGCATCCTTTATTGGTGAACAATCTAGGATGTCTGTTGCGATTTTGAATGCCGCCAAAGAAGGATCAAAATCGTCTCTCAAACGAAAATTGTTTGGTGCATGTTGCATTCGAGCATTAAGTGGAACAAGGATAAGATCTAATTGTTTTTGTTCTTCGATATATACACATATATATCTCATAAACATGTAAATTCTAAGCATGGGATATAAATCACAACAAATTATCACCACATGTGTTTGAGTAGCAAAGACAAGCATTGATCATAGATACCAAGGTCATACATTCAGAATCACATAACGAGATATAAAATGCAAGGATATGGCAAAAACTAAGTCCATTATAGTGCTTCACTTATCTTAAAACTTAGCAAATGTTGTCCATTTTAATAATGTGTCATTTTATACCCATCGTAGTGAATTCATTGCATTAAGTCCATCGAACTATAATCCATCGTACCAACCCATCGCACTCTAGCAATCGCATCCTACCCATCACATCATACTCATCGCATCCTAACCATCGCATCCTACCCCATCGCATCCTACCATCGCAGCCTACCCATCACATCCTACCATCGCAACCTATCCATCGTATCTTACCCCATCGCATCTTACCCATTGCATTCTACCCCATCGCATCCTACCATCGCATCTTACCCATCGCATTGGAGCCATCGTAACAGACCCATCGCAACAGACCATCGCAACGATCCATCGCAACAGACCATCGCAACGATCCATCGCAACGGACCATCGCAACGATCCATCGCAACGATTGGATAAGGTAAAGCCATCGCAATCAATGCAATGAGAATGGATCGCAGCCAATGATCGCATTCTTGGTGATAGAACCGAGGTAAATCTAAAGTGAGCAATTTCAGGACAAGGACGATGTTATTAGCCAATCTGTTAATATCCAATGTATAACTAGGCCATATGAACAAATCCCAGTTCTAACAACTCATTTTCATCAATAATCTCGAAACCCTAAATTGGTTCAGATTCAAAGAGATACTTGTTTTGAGTTCAATGAGATGAGCAGAATATGTAAACATGTAAAAACACAGAAGCATAGATGGACAAAGTTATACCTAGGACGGATTCAAAAAGGAAGCACAAAAGATGGTGTATGAAGCTTTATCAATGGCGGAAGAGTGAGTGTTTAGAGTTTCTGTTAAGAAAGATAAACGAGTGGGGGGGGGGGGGGGGGGTGGGATATGTATTTGACTGTGGTCAAACCAATTTGCAAGAAATTGCAATTTGGTCCCCCCTTAGTTGGAAGTTTGCAATTTGTGTTCCCCCAAGGTGTAAAATGTTTAACCAAAACATGTAGCAACATGTGAAATAGCTAACACCTAAACCTGTAACGTCTTATCTTAGAGGGTAAACACGACATCAAACTCCTAAGGCTTAATTTCAAACAGGCATAACCTCAAGCCACATAAACTAACAAAGCATATAGAATTGAGAATGGCTGGTTTTATAGTTTCTGAAAATCCTTTTTGAAGATGCATTTTAATTCCAAAAGCAATATAATATTTGCTCCCCCTTAAACATAGACCCGTGTTCTATTTAAAGAGCTGTAGTCACTGTTTTTAGAAGAACAAATATATGAGAAGACTTTTTCCGGTTTAGTGATTTTAAGAACGATTCTGGTGGCAATAAGATTTCTCTTATTTAGACAAAATAAGTGCACTGAAACGTACACAAATTTGTGTTATACCAAGTTATAAAGTAAACTTGGCCCCTTACAAGGTTTTAAAGTAAACCTTGCCCGAGAAACTTAATTCTCGTTATGAGCCAACGTTTTCAAGAGAAATACGTGACTTTAATGTGAAAAGCGGGTTGCAGTTTGAAATAACTACAAGCCATAATGGGCATGTTTTAAAAATGTACAACTTTTATACGGACTCTATTTAAGGCGCCGTGTCAATTTTGATTGACATTTCTAAGGCCGTAAATATTACCGTACTAAAAGACATGCCCGATTTAAAAAGAAAATATTTTTGGGTTTTCTTGGTTTTATATTTTTTATGGTTTTCTTGGTTTTATATTTTTGTATTTTTCTTTTTGTGGTTTATATATATACAATAATATACATGATCACGAACAAAGGATACGCATGAATAGTTTACCACCACTATTCTGCTGATTCTTCTGCCAACTCTTTGAGAGTCGCTGGAGAGAAAGATTTCATGCCAAGCTTGTCGATCAAAAACTCGATTCGTCCTCGATCTAAGGCTTTGGTGAACATATCTGCCAGCTGATACTCAGTGGTGACAAAATACAGCTCGATCACTCCGTTCTCCACCTGCTCTTTAATGAAATGGTAGCGAATGTCGATGTGCTTTGCCCGGGAGTGTTGAACGTAGTTGCAGCAAAGGGCAATGGCGCTCTTGTTGTCACAATACATCGGGATTTTGTTGAATCCCAAACCGTAGTCAGTTAGTTATGATCTCATCCAAAGGACTTGAGCACAACAACCGGACATGGAGATGTATTCAGCCTCCGTGCTAGAAATAGCAGCGCTTTTCTGCCTTTTTGAAGACCAACTAATCAATCTGTCTCCAAGGAGTTGAACAGACCCAGAAGTGCTACGCCTCGTGTCTTGACACCCAGCATGATCGGCATCTGCGTATGATATTAAAGCAATAGAGGAATCTTTCGGATACCATAGACCACGATGAAGTGTTCCTTTGAGATACCGAAAGATCCTTTTAACAACATGTAGGTGCTTTTCGGTAGGCCGAGCCTGATACCGGGCACACATGCATACATCAAATTGCAAATCAGGCCTGTTAGCAGTCAGATAGAGAAGGGTGCCGATCATCCCATGGTAGAGTTTCGGATCGACAATAATCCCATTCCTATCTTCATCTAACTTGGATTTCTCCACCATTGGAGTGTCCACGGTGTCACAATTTTCAAAGTTATATTTCTTTAAAGATTCTAGAGCATATTTGGATTGATTAATAAAGATGCCTCTGGGATTTTGAGAAATTTGTAAGCCTAAGAAAAATGAAAATTTTCCCATCATTGACATCTGAAAGCGTGTGGACATTATCTTCTCAAAGCGTTTTGACAATTCTATGTTAGAGGCAGCAAATATTATACCATCAACATAAATTTGTACCAGTATCATGTCGTTGTCCTCCTTGAGAGTGAATAGAGTGGGGTCCACCTTGCCTTTGGAGAAGCCTTCCGAAATGAGATATGTTGAAAGGAGATCATACCACGCGCGTGGAGCTTGTTTCAACCCATAGAGATCCTTCTTAAGCTTGTACACATGATTAGGAAACTCCGTGCTAACGAACCCATCCGGCTGACTAACATAGACTTCTTCCCTTAGTTCACCATTCAAAAATGCCGTCTTCACATCCATTTGATAGACGATCATGTTCATATGAGCAGCATACACAAGGAATAGTCTAATAGCCTCCAATCTTGCAACAGGAGCAAAAGATTCTTCAAAGTCGATACCCAAGGCTTGTTTGTATCCTCTAGCAATCAATCTAGCCTTATTCTTCAAAACTGCACCCATCTCATCGAGTTTAACCTTATAAACCCACAACAAAGTAAGGATGTTAACTTTGTCAGGGAGAGGAACTAATTCCCATACTTCAAGTCTTTGGAATTCATTTAGTTCCTCTTGCATGGCTTCAATCCAAGATGATTGAGTCATAGCATGTTGCCAGTTTTTAGGTTCAACTTCGGAGAGAAATGCATCAAAATAGCAATAGAGTGCACTCTCTTGTAATTGATGGCGTGTCGAGACAGGTCGATCGATACTTCTAATAACATTCCTAATTGGGAGGTCTTTTGTCCATTTGGTGTTGTGATTTTCAATCCGTGGTGGTCTGGAGTGAACAATTGTAGGAGCTTCTTCTGAGGTAGATGCGGCTGAAGGGTTTTCAGGTATCGGTATACCAAAGAAAGGAAGCTCTTGTAGGTGAGCATATTCCAAATCGTGATCAATAGAATCCTCTTCAACATCATTAGGCACAAGTAAGGGTGACGATTCAGGTATAATTTGAGAATTACTTGGTAGAGGTGCATCCGGTTCAATATTAATTGAAGATGCATTTGATGAAGCTTTATTAGCTTGAGCAACAACTTCAGGGATTAGAGCTATCACTACAGGTGCTGGAACTTCATCATTTGGGGGATCAAAGAATTCATCAAACAACGGTTGAAATAATTTATCCCACTCAGGCCGTGTAGGTGGTAAAAATGATGTAGAAGTAGGATTATTGGGAACTAATCCGGAACTAATAACACCGGTTCCCATCTCATGAAGCGCGGGTTCAGAGCTGCGTTGCTCAGAAGCCATCGCTGTCAGCTCATCGAAATCTGCGTCCATAGTTTCTGCTATCTTACCAAGACGACAGTTGTAAATTCGGTATGCTTTCTTGGAGGGTGAGTAACCAATGAAAATACCTATATCGGCTTTCGGTTGAAGTTTGCCCAAGCTCGTAAGGTGTTTTTCCATGACGTTTCCGAATGATAGAGCGGTTTTGGGTGAAACATGCAGTAGATACAGCTTCTGCCCACAAGAATAATGGAGCGTTCGCATAAATCAGCGTAGTCCTAGCAGCTTCCATAAGCGTACGATTCCGTCTTTCAACGACACCGTTTTGTTGTGGAGTACGTGCAGCGGATGTTTCATGTGAAATACCAACCTTTTCATAGTAATCACGAAGAGTCTGGTTGACGAACTCTGTTCCATTATCTGTACGAATTCGGCGGATAGTAGTATTTAAACGTACCTGAATGAATTTCAGAAAAGTGATGATTGCCTTTGGTGCTTCATCCTTTGTATGTAGAAATCTAACCCATGTAAACCTGGAGAAATCATCCACAATAACAAGGATGAAATTCTTACCGCTCACACTTTCGGTTCGCATTGGCCCACAAAGATCCATATGCAAAAGATGAAGTTTTTTTTGATTGGTGTTTTCAGCTTTGGGCTTGTATGATTTCTTGGTACTTTTCCCCCTTGAGCACGCGGAACATAAATGGTCCTTGTGAAATTTGAGCTTTGGAAGACCACGAACTAATTCGTTTTTAGCCAAATGATTAATAACATCAAAGTTGAGATGAGATAATCTGCGATGCCATAACCATGACTTGGTCTTAGATGCTTTAGAGAGAAGACGTACTGGAGAGGCAACCATCATGTCTTGTAAGGACAAAGTATAAAGATTTGCACCACGAGGCCCCTTCAACAAGTCTTTTCCTTCCAAGTTGCGGATGAAACAAGTGTGTTGTCGAAAAGCAACCTCTAGGTTGGAATCACAGAACTGTCCTACTGAAAATAAATTATGACCAAGACCTTCTACATAGTATACCCTTGAAATCGTGACGTTTCCAATCTGATATTCACCATACCCCATTATCTTTGCAATATGATCATTACCGAATTTTACCGTTCCAAGAAACTTGCTGACGAAATTTCGGAGCATCGAGCGATCTCCGGTCATATGCTTTGAGCAACCGGAGTCCAAATACCAGAGGATGATTTGGACCACCTGAAAATATCACCAGACGAAGACAATGTATAGGTTTCGGAATCTGAGTGTTCCTTGTTATTAGCAGGTACAGATTTAATGATCTTAGATTTGCTAACTTTAGGTTTCTTAGATTTCCTAGCCTTCTTCCTAGTTGGTGTTGTAGATTCAAGTTGGCTTAAATCCTGAGGTATTTCTTCACTGATAGGCACTATAGTGGGGGCTGACCTAATTAAAGGGCGCGGTTTCCATACTTTAGTGCTAGTGTGCCTAACTAAAGGACGCTGAGACCTAACTTTAATGGATGCATTCCTAGTTAAAGGGCACATTTTTCCATCTAATGTAAAGGTCCTACCAGTGGGACGCCATTGCCATCCAACTTGGTCACGAGTTCTACCAGTTGGCTTCCATTCAATATCATTCCTAATGGCATTCATTTCATTCACATGATCAATAAGACACAAATCATGACGTTGGGAAAACATGCATTCATTACAATTCCAACATTTCAAATTAGAATTCACAAATGGTTTAGACTTCTGCACAGGCGCAGAGCTTTTAGTCTTAGCAACATGATTCTTTTTATTTAAATCTGAAATAACATTCCTAGAGTGAGCTTCTACTTTCTTCTTGATGGTACTACTAGTGGAGGGTTTGATCTTATCTTTCTTGAGTGGCGATCCTTTAGCCCTAGTAGACTCTTTTACTCCTGTAGAAGGCAAAATGGGAATATTAGCAACAGATTTTAACGGTGCCTTAGTTGATGGTGCCAAATACGGTTTTGCTCCTGGGGTCTTGTTGAATGGAGTTACAACAATGGGCCGATTAGTGGGTGGTGCAGAACCCGGTTTTCCTATGTATTGCAAATATGCTAAGCAATATTGAACTCGCTGAATATATTTATGAGCTGAATAATAGTAGCTTCTTGAGGGATCTAACGCATACAAATCATCTAAGATATCCCTAACAAGATCTACATGCTTAATTTCATTCATCATATAATCATCGTAGGTAATCGGGTTTTTCTTATGGAGCGGGTTCTTATAAAGCACTACTGAATTGGTTGTTGGAGCACTAGAGGACGGTGCAGAGTTGGTAGCTAAGTTATCAACAACTTCTTGTCGGGTGAGAAGAAGTGTCTCCTTTAACTCAGCCAAAACCATGTTTTTGTCAATGAGCTGGATATTTAAGTCAGAGATTTCCTCACACTTTTGGTACAGTTGTTCAACATAAGATTGTTGCTGTGCTGCATTAAAAGCGAAGCGTTCTTCTATTGAACCATAAAGAGCGGATAGTCCCTGTCTTGCCCGATCCATTTCCCCTAGAATAGACGAAAGTCTAATTTCTAAGACCTGGTTTTTAGACTCTGCAGCCTCTAGTTCCAATTTTAGTGTTTCATTCGATGATTCATCTCTCTTTAATCTCATAATCTCTTCCTCTAATGTCTTAACAATCTCAATCATCTTGTCACTCGTCTCAACACTGTTTTCACAACCATTTGTTATCAAAAGATCCTCGTTTTGAGTTTGCTGTTTTAATTCTAAAGATATACAATGTTGTTCAAGTTGATTAAAACGTTTTGTAAGTAAATTGTATGAATCTTGAAGCTTTAAAAATTCAGCATTAGACTTGTGACAAGAATGATTATCTACCTCATTTACAGTATCAGCAACATTTACAGAGAGATCACACACATCATCACATATATTCACAGCATCACATTTAATCATAGCGGATGTAAGCTCATTCGAATAATTAACATTCACAGTAGTAAGCACATCACATGAAATTACTTGGGACAAGAATCGGTCATATTCGGATAAAATCTTTTTCTTTTCAATTAATTGTAGTTCGTAAGCGGTGTCCATTTCATAAAACACTTTTTGAACTTCTGCAATTTCAAACTCGAGATTTTCCGAAAGAGATGCAAAACTTCCTTTTAGACTTTCGACAAACGGATTGATCTCATTCTTAAACACCTCGTTCATGTGTTCGAAAGCCCATTCTCCGGCGTTTAGGCCATTTGAAGTCGTACATTCCAGAATGACCTTGTCAAAACTAGCAAAGTATTGATTAATCTCTTGCAAGTTTAACCATACAGTGCTAACAGGTGGAAGATCCTTTGTAATTTCCTTAGGTCCTTCCATTTTGACAAGTGTAGGAAGTGTACTAGGGTTTTCTTCATTTAACATGTAGGTTGGTGCCGTGATGAGATCTTTATCCATATGGAAACGAATTCTAAAGTCCGTTTTTGCAAGCTTGATACACGGATTTTGCCCCGTATAAAAATTATAGTTAAAGTTCGTTGTGTTGGTCTAATCGAATTGATCTAGGTTCTCTATGTGACTCAGTTTTATTTTGGTGGAACAAAAAGGTTGTCGTTGTAGTATATGAAAATGTGCAAAACTTTTAAAGTAAAATGGGTGATGAAATAATCTAAATCTAATTAAACGAAAGGGGTGCAATATTTAAAAACGTGACGGAAAGTAAATTGATTAAATGATTAAAATTAAAAGCGTGACGAGAATTAAAGTTAGACAAGTATTAAAAACATAAACTAAAAATTAAACAAGATAAAGTATAAAGAAAATAGCCCAATCGGAATATATTCCGATTTGACCTCGTCGGAAAATACTCACCCCAGATCGGAATAAGAGATGGGCGATCGGAATACCTGTCACCATTCCAATCGGAATGTCAAACTTACCTTCGATCGGAATGGTACTTACCTTAGGTCGGAATGTAGACTTGGTCGGAATGTTGAGTATAAATCCTGATCGGAATATCGAAGCTCCCAGATCGGAATATCACACAACACCTCAATCGGAATATGGCAAAGAGCACCAATCGGAATATATGTCACTTACCTGATCGGAATACCACCTTACCTTGTTCTGATCGGAATACCCAAGTCTCTACCAATCGGAATATGTTAAACCCTTTTCCGACCAAGCAAGACACGCTGGTCGGAATGTGTAAACCCCTTTCCGATTGTAAGATCGGAATACAGTAAAGAATACCAAAAATAAGCTAGAAAAATAAGCTAAACTCAAATAAGCACAAGTCTAAAATCCTAAAGTAAATCGTATGAAAATAAGCTACTAAACTGAAATTTAAAGACTTTCGAAACAAGAAAAGAATAAGCTTTAAGAAAAACAACTTTTTATACGAAAATAACTTTTGTAAAAACTATATAAACTTGAAAATAAACAAAATAAGCTATGAAAATAAATGATTTAAAACAATCAAAAGCATAAAAATGAAATCTTTAAACAAATAAACAAGATCAAAAGCATATAAATCAAAGATTAGAGAAAGGTAGAATGAGATCAACAAGATAAAGTAAAGGTGCGAGTAATTAAAGAAACACTTACTTGAAATTAAAAGGTAATTAAGGTGCAAAACATGTATTTAAATGTGCAAGTAATTAAAGGTGCAAGTAAATAAAAGTGGAAGAGATAGTTTGTCAAGCTATCCAACAAAAACTAGTGAAATGAAATGAGAGGTATTTATAGGTGATTAGGGGAATGGTTAGAGGAAGCTTCCTCCTCTCCTTCCTTTCTTCTTAATTGCGCCATTAAGTCCTTAAGCATATAATCTTCTTTAAACTTGGACTCTAATGACTTGTGGCTCGGGATTTCTCTTGAACTCGTCTTTTAATTCTTCAACAAAATAGACTTGAGTTCCTCGGCTTTTGATAAACTTCCGTCTTTTGACTTTTTCTTCGATAAATCTTAGAATTGGTCTTGGACTTCCGTTCTTTTTGCACTCTTGACTTCTTGACTTCGTCTTTCATCTTTTTCTTCAATAAAAGTCCGTAAATGCCCGTGAATTCCCGTGTTTTCTCCACTTTTCACCTTTTCGTCCTAAATCACAACAAAAACACAAACCACGCATAATTCCGACATAAAAGACATAAAATACACGTTTTGGTCCTGTTATTATTGTATTTAATTGGTAGAAAAGATGTGTGTTTACACACATATCAAATCCCCTACACTTGACCATTGCAATGTCCTCGTGCAATGCATTAGTTACAAAGCACGTTTACATTTTTCATCATAATCAATCCTCGTTGGCCTTTATTAAAGAGATAGAAACTATAAACATTCAAAGTAAAGAAATCAAAAGCATACCTTGGGTTTTTGGAAATGTCGTGAATGATCATCATCCTCAAGTTGTCACTTTCTCCAAACCAAGCTTAAAAACGAGATCATTGTTATTATAAGTTAGTAGACTAACACGAACTCATGTGGGCCAATTATTCACTTAGACTCCCTTATTCCTATGAGTATCTCTTATATTTTATTATTTGTCTTGAATGATCACGAGGATGCATTGTTTGACTTATTTTGATAGTTATTTAGTCTGAAAATAAAGTGAACGATTTAATCAATAGTTAGCTAAAGGACAAAATCTTTTAAAACTGCTTCTCGGGACCTCATAAAATTCATATCTTGGCATAACTCGCTTCGTGATCTTTCTCGGACCGATATTTGGCAGCGACTTCATACTTCGAATCTTGAGAGACATTCATGAAATTATGGTCTTCTCTTCATAATGGAATTTCTTCACTTGAAGTTTTGAGAGATTCATACTTGGACCACGACTTCTTCTTTTTTCTCCAATCTTTATTTTGGACTTTGATATACAACGATCCGCCTCCTTTTATGACTTGGATCTATTTATCCTCATACCTTGTTAGGGTATTTTCGGATACACTTCTCCATGACTTTTTGGGAGTTTTGCTTTTCGTCGTGTGTCTCGATCCTTCATATTGATTTTTGATAAATGATTCTTCACATCACTTTGGATCTTTAGCAACAAAATATAGCCCTCATGCCTTGTTAGGGCCTTTTCGGACTCGCCAATCTTCGCATCCCGCTTCAATAAGTTATGCCTTGGCTATGAACTCTAATCCATACCGAGCAACTTTTAAACGATCTTGGGCTAGAAGCTAAGTAACTTTTCAAATCGTACAACCTTATTTATTGCAGATAAATTTATTAGCAAGCGATGGGAGAATAGGCTCATAATTAACTCACATAAATTCACGAAAGAATACCGAACTTATAATTGGCTCTATCATCTCTCGTTCTCCACAGTTTAAAATCTCAAGGAATGAGACTCGTGGATGCTTAGTCTATTAAATCAAAGTTTTGGGTTTTCGAGTCGCCTATAGGATCTTGCAAATTCTTAGACTTTTTCAAGTTTGGAAATCGCGTTTTAAAGTTCCCTTGATAAACGACTCTCTAGGATCAATTATAGGAACTTGCGAAAAGTTCTTATTCTTAACCCGTGAGAGTTAAGACTTTCGCGTTTTATAGCTCCCTATATAAAAGCCTAGCAAAACTTGACTTAAACACGTTAAGGATACTAGCTAGAGTAACTTAGACAAGTAAACTCGGGTTGAGTCAAAAGATTCACAACGTTTGAAAATAAAAACCACTTATTCAAAGATTTATTCTAGCAAAGGAAGAAAATAACTATACAAAGATAAAAACTAATAGGCCAAAATAGATAAAAAATTTTGAAAAATTTCGAAAAACTGATTTTTCGGTTAAAATAAGGACAAATACAAGGAAAAGACCACTTAACTTCGATAGAAGTCCCTCTACACTTAAGATAAACATTGTCCTCAATGTTTAAGCATGTGGGAGTAAACTCCCCTACACTTAGGACATTGTGCACGTTGTTTAAATCTCGCTAAGGAAGAGACAACTAAAGAGATTCCTATTTTAATATTGAGAAACTATAAAATAGTGAATCGAAAAGAGTTTAGGATAGAACCGGGAAAATGGAACACGGAAGCACGGGTCGTCAAGAATCATCAAGAGTGGATCATTGAAGCTCGAATCCCTGATTAGTAGAAGAGAGGAGAGAGCAAACACCAAAGGGTCTCCCCTACACTTATGATAAAGAAAGCGAAAAGATAGATGCATGGGTTGCCTCCCAAGAAGCGCTTGATTTTTGTTAACCGAGTCGTGAGCCTGACTCGACCTTGATTATCAACGGAAGAAGCATAAAACATATCCACCAGGATCGAAGACATAGTTTTCGTCCATCAAATAGCACAAGCTTAAGGCGAACAAGGCAAGCCAAAGAAGAGTAGGCAAGGTTCCCTTAAGCAGCGATGGAGCACGGTTGAAGCAAGGGTGAAGTGGTGTAAGCAGATTTCCATAAGTTCCAAAGATTTTTCCTTTTATTTCATCAGGTGGATACTGAGATGGCTTAAAGATTTCAATACCGGGGTCGAACACCTGTTCCTTTAAGGGAAAATAGCACTCAGGCTCAGCCGAGTGTGAAGAAGATCCGCAAAGAAGCACAACCTCGTCCTCAGAAGGGGGACAAAGAGGTGTCAAATCATATGTGCAACGGATATTGGTGTCAACCGGTTTCTTCTCCTTTGACAGAATGTTCTTCAAATCCAAAGTAGGATCAAGACGATAATCTTCAAAGTCATAAGGAGGAGCATCACTCTCATGAGGGAAGTAAGTGTTGAGAAATTCATAGAAGTCTTCCTCAAATGAGTAATCGTCCAAAGTAGGATCGAGTGATGGTGGAGGATCTTCATCATGTGAAGAATCGCTCGAAAGAGTATCAGCCTCATCGAAATCATCATACGTGGGCATGTCCGGATACTCAAAAGTAAGGTCATCATAATCATCCGAGTCTGAGCTAGAATCATCATCATAAGCATCAAAGACCGGTGGAGAATCATAAATGGGAGAAGCGTCCAAAGTAGGGAGAGAATCATCTACATCATCATGAAAAAGTGGATTATTGATGCAAGAGTCGAATAGAGGATTGTTGTAGACAACGAAGTCATCGAGTACATTAATCATATTAACTGATTCTCGGCCTCCAAAGGTTGTACTAGTAAGCTTCCCCATTTTAAAAACTTGTGCATCATCCCCGACTCGTAAGATTAACTCACCTTCGGCCACATCCACTAAAGCTCGTCCGGTTCTCAATAATGGCCGACCAAGTATTAAAGGAATACGAGGGTCCATTTCATAATCAACAACGACAAAATCGACCGGGAAAGTAAATGTGCCAACTTTAATAAACACGTCTTCGGCTATACCAACGGGGTAAGCGAGAGTGCGATTAGCAAGTTCAAGAGTCATCTTTGTTGGAGTGAGGTCGGGTAATGATAGTGTTTTCCAAACACTCAAAGGCATCAAATTAATACTGGCCCCGAGATCAGCAAGGGCAGTAAATTCTTCGGTTTTGTTGAACACGCAAGGCAACACAAAACGACCGGGATCTCCAAGCTTTTCCGGAAGTTCTTTAAGAATAACTGCAGAGCAGTTTTCATTTAAGCGTGTGTTGGTGAGTTCAATCAGCTTCTCCTTCTTGTTTAGCAATTCCCTAAATGCTTTGACAAATTTGGGCATGTGGACAAGTGCTTCAAGAAAGCTAATGTTGAAGTTCATTTGAGAAATCATCTTCACATAGCGTGACACTTCGGAGTCCTCCTTGGTTAGCATTTTGGACTTGCCTAAACGAGAGGGATAAGGGATATTGGGTTTGGGTGGTGAAGGTGCAGGTGTAGGTGGTAAAGGTTGAGATGTTGAAGGGTCATTCGTAAGAACTTCATCACGTCGAGGCAGAGACGGTAATGGTGCACTAATACTGGGTGTAGGAGGAGTAGGGATAAATGGTGGTTGAGGAGGTGTAGATGATGGTGGTGGGATTGGTGGTCCTACGATGGTGACTCCACTACGGGTAGTAATAGCACTCACATTGGCTCGCGGATTAGTGACGGTGTTTGAAGGTAGAGAACTTGAAGTAGAAGGTTGAGTGGAGGGCAAGAAACTAGCCAACATATTCTTTAATTCATTCGTTTGAGTGCTGAAGGAGGATTGAATATTATCGCGAACCTCGGTCCTTATCTCGTTTCCTTGCTTCGTGATATCTCCTTTCAAATTGATTATTTGGCTCTGTAGATTCTTGATTTGCTCACCTTGGGTTCTCATAATGGCTTCAACATCGGAGTTAATGGGTGGGTTTTGTTGGGCGGGTGGGTTATAAGGATTAGAAGCTCTTGGTGGGATTTGGTTGCTTCTATTGTAGTTGTTGGCGGGGTTTTGGTTTTGAGGAGAAAAACCGGGTGAAAGGTAATTGTTGGACCGGTAGCTCAGCAGATTTCTATCCCCTTGAGGTCGAGCTTGGTAATTTTCCGGTGAATAATTACCATAAGCTGCATACACATTTTCCGGATTTCCTTGTGTTGAAGGACAATCGGTGTATGGGTGAGGACCGCCGCATGTTTCACAAGGAGCAGCAACAGCTTTAACTTGTTGTTGTTGTTGTTGGTTTGAAGCCAAGAGTTGCATACTTCTGCTCATTTCAGTCAGCACACGGGTGAGTTCGGTCATATAAGGGTTTGCTGAGGTGGAGGAAACATTGACTCTCGGGTTGTTCCTTGAAGAAGCAGAGGAATCCCAGTTTTTGTGGTGAGTAGTCATGTTCTCAATTAGCTCTCTACACTCCTCGGGTCTCCTTTTCATGAATGTGCCACCGGCGGCTGCATTAATCGTATCACGATCTCGAAAAGTCAAACCGTTGTAGAAAGTATCAATTAAGGTCACAGGGAGCATGTTGTGGTTTGGACAACGATCAATCAAGACATTATATCTCTCCCAAGCATCAAAAAGAGATTCATCAGGGTCTTGCATGAAACCGTTGATTTGATTGCGAAGGCTCGTGACCATGGATGGTGGAAAGTAGCGCGACAAAAAGCGTTGAGTCATGTCATCTGATAACTCGATTTTACTCAGGTTAAAAAGATTTGTGTTCGTTGATGTGTTCTAATCGAATTGATCTTAGTTTTCTATGTGACTCAGTTTTATTTTGGTGAAAACAAGAATATTTTTGGTTGGTTTTAAATTTAAATGTGCAAGACTTAAAAGTAAATGTCGTTGAAAGTAAAGTGGCGTTAAAGTAAAGTGCGTGAAAATAAATCTAAGTCTAATTAAACAAAAGGGTGCAATATTTAAAAACGTGATGAAAAGTAACTTAATTAAAATGACTTAAAAATTAAGGTGTGACGGAAATTAAAATTAGACAAGTATAGAAAATGATAACGTAAAAATAAAACAAGACAAAACACTAAAATATAGCCCAATCGGAATATATTCCGATCGGTGCACAATCACCTCAATCGGAATGATGGCTTACCCCCAATCGGAATGTTGTCACTCACCCAATCGGAATAACCAAACACTTTGATCGGAATATGGGAAAGACGCTGGTCGGAATGTCAATCGGAACCCACGATCGGAATAGCTGTCACCTCACCCAATCGGAATACCAAACTACACCTCAATCGGAATGAACATACTGGTACCAATCGGAATATGTCACCTTACCTTGATCGGAATACCTCAAGTCCCTCCCTGATCGGAATACCAGGCCAATTCACCAATCGGAATAATGATAGGAATTCCCCCAATCGGAATGATAGATAGGAATGTCAAACCCTTTTCTGATCTTGCCAATCGGAAAGATAAACCCCTTTCCGATTGATACCAATCGGAATACGGAAAAGAATTCTAAAAATAAGCTAAGTAAATAAGCTATAATCCTAATAAGCACTAGACGAAAAACTTAGCTAAAACCGTGTAAAAATAAGCTATAAAACTGAAAATTAAAAACTTTTAGGACACGAAAAAGATAGACTTTAAGAAAAACAACTTTTATATAAAAATAACTTTTATAAAAACTATATAAACTTGAAAATAAATCAAATAAGCTATGAAAATAAAAAGTTTAAAACAATCAAAAGCATAAAAATCAAATCTTTAACAAATCAACCAATTAAAAACGTGTAAATCAAAGAAAGGTAGAAGAAGATTAAGATCAACAAGATAAAGTAAAGGTGCAAGAAATTAAAGAAACACTTACTTGAAAATTAAAGGTAATTAAAAGTGCAAGACAAGTAATTAAATGTGCAAGTAATTAAATGTGCATAAAATAAAGATGGAAGAACTAATTGTCACGATTAGTCAACAAGAGCTAAATGAATGAATAAGAGGGGTTTATATAGGTGATTAGGGAGTGGTTAGGGGAAGCTTCCTCCCTCCTTCCTTTCTTGTTAATTGCACCATCAAGTCCTTCCTTCTTAATCTTTTTGTTAATCTTGGAATGTGATGACTTTTGGCTCGGGATTTCTTTGGACTCGTCTTTTAATTCTTCGATAAATAAGACTGAATTCCTCGGTTTTTTAAGTAAACTTCCGTCTTTTGACTTTTTCTTCGATAAATCTTCAGAATTGGTCTTGGACTCCCGTGTTTTCTCCACTTTTCACCTTTTCGTCCTAAATCACAACAAAAACACAAACCACGCATAATTTTGACATAAAAGACATAAAATACACGTTTTGGTCTGGTTATTATTGTAATTAAGTGGTAGAAAAGATGGGTGTTTACACACCTATCAAATCCCCTACACTTGACCATTGCAATGTCCTCATGCAATGCATTAGTTACAAAGCATGTTTACACTTTTCATCATAATCAATCCATATTGGCCTTTATTAAAGAGATAGAAAATTATAAAAAAAATGCAAAGCAGAGAAATTAAAAGCATACCTTGGGTTTTGAAAATGTCATGAATAATCATCATCCTCAACTTTTCACTTTCTCCAAACCAAGCTTAAAAACGAGATCATTGTTATTATAAGTTAGTAGACTAACACGAACTCATGTGGGCCAATTATTCACTTAGACTCCCTTATTCCTATGGGTATCTCTTATATTTTATTGTTGTCTTGAATGATCACGAAGATGCATTGTTTGACTTATTTCGATAATTATTTAGTCTGAAAATAAGGTGCACGATTTAATCAATAGTTAGCTAAAGGACCAAATCTTTTAAAACTGCTTCTCGGGATATCAAAAAGTTCATATCTTGGCATAACTTGGTTCGCGATTTGAGACCTTTCTCGGGCCGATATTTGGCAGCGACTTCACACTTCAAATCTTGAGAGACGTTCATGAAATAATGGTCTTCTCTTCATAATTGGAATTTCTTCACTTGGAATTTTTGAGAGATTCTTCATATATGGACCACGACTTCTTCATTTTTCTCCAATCTTTATTTTGGATTTTGATATACAACGATCCGCCTCCTTTATTGACTTGGATCTATTTATCCTCATACCTTGTTAGGGTCTTTTCGGATACACTTCACCATGACTTTTGGGGAGTTTTGCTTTACGTCGTGTGTCTCGATCCTTCATATTGATTTTTGATAAATGATTCTTCACATCACTTTGGATCTTTAGCAACAAAACATAGCCCTCATGCCTTGTTAGGGCCTTTTCGGACTCGCCAATCTTCGCGCCCCGCTTCATAAGTTATGCCTTGGCTATGAACTCTCGTCATTACCGAGCAACTTTTAAACGATCTGGGGCTAGAAGCTAAGTAACTTTTCAAATCGTACAACCTTATTTATTAGCAAATAAGTTTATTAGCAAGCGATGGGAGAATAGGCTCATAATTAACTCACATAAATTCACGAAAGAATACCGAACTTATAATTGGCTCTATCATCTCTCGTTCTCCACAGTTTAAAATCTCAAGTAATGAGACTCGTGGATACTTAGCCTATTAAATCAAAGTTTTGGGTTTTCGAGTCGCCTATAGGATCTTGCAAATTCTTAGACTCTTTCAAGTTTAGAAGTCGCATCTTAAAGTTCCCTTGATAAACGACTCTCTAGGATCAATTATAGGAACTTGCGAAAAGTTCTTGTTCTTAACCCGTGAGAGTTAAGACTTTCGCGTTTTATAGCTCCCTATATAAAAGCCTAGCAAAACTTGACTTAAACACGTTAAGGATACTAGCTAGAGCAAACTTAGATAAGTAAACTCGGGTTGAGTCAAAAGATTCACAACGTTTGAAAATTAAAACCACTTTATTAAAGATTTATTCTAATAAGGAAAGAAAATAACTATGCAAAGGGAAAAACTAATAGGCCAAAATAGATCAAAAATTTTGAAAAATGTCGAAAAATTGATTTTCCGGTTAAAATGAGGACAAATACAAGGAAAAGACCACTTAACTTCGATAGAAGTCCCCCCTACACTTGAGATAAACATTGTCCTCAATGTTTAAGCATGTGGGAGTAAACTCCCCTACACTTATGACATTGTGCACGTTGTTTAAATCTTGCTAAGGAAAAGACAACTAAAGAGATTCCTATTTTAATATTGAGAAAATATAAAATAGTGAATCGAAAAGAGTTTAGGATAGGACCGGGATAAAGTAGAACACGAAATCACGGGTCGTCAAGAATCATCAAGAGTGGATCATTGAAGCTCGAATCCCTGATTAAGAAGTGAGGAGAGGAAATAGCAATCCAAAGGGTCCCCCCTACACTTATGATAAAGAAAGCGAAAAGATAGATGCATGGGTTGCCTCCCAAGAAGCGCTGAATTTTTGTTAACCGAGTCATTAGCCTGACTCGACCTTGATCATCAACGGAAGTGGCATGAAACATATCCACCAGGATCAAAGACATAGTTTTCATCCATCAATAAGCAAGAGCTTAAGGCGAACAAGGCAAGCCAAGGAAGAAGTGGCAAGGTTCCCTTAAGCAGTGATGGAGCACGGTGGAAGCAAGTAGGAAACAGAGCAAGCATGTCTTCAAAATTTCCAAAGATATTTCCTTTTATTTCATCAGGTGGATACTGAGATGGCTTAAAGACTTCAATACCGGGGTCAAACACCTTTTCCTTTAGGGGAAAATAGCACTCAGGCTCAGCCGAGTGGGAGGAGGATCCGCAAAGAAGCACAACCTCGTCCTCAGAAGTGGGACAAAGAGGTGTCAAATCATATGTGCAACGGATTTCGGTGTCGACCGGTTTCTTCTCCTTTGACAAAATGCTCTTCAAATCCAAAGTAGGATCAAGGCGATAATCTTCGAAGTCAAAAGGAGGAGCATCACTCTCATGAGGGAAGTATGTGTTGAGAAATTCAGAGAAATCTTCCTCAAATGAATAATCGTCCAAAGTAGGATCGAGTGATGGCGGAGGATCTTCAGTATGTGAAGAATCGCTCGAGAGAGTATCAGCCTCATCAAAATCATCGAATGTGGGCAGCTCGGGATACTCAGAAGTACAATCAAAATCATCCGAGTCTGAGCTAGAATCATCATCATTATAAGCATCGAAGACCGGTGACGAATCATAAATGGGAGAAGCGTCCAAAGTAGGGAGAGAATCATCCACATCATCATGAAAAAGTGGATTATCGATGCAAGAGTCGAATAGAGGATTTTCGTAGACGGTAAAGTCATCTAGCACATTAATCATATTCACTGATTCTCGGCCTCCAAAAGTTAAACTAGTAAGCTTCCCCATTTTGAAAACTTTTGCATCATCCCCGACTCTTAAGATTAACTCACCTTCGGCCACATCTACTAAAGCACGTCCGGTTCTCAAGAATGGCCGACCAAGTATTAAAGGAATACGAGGGTCCATTTCATAATCAACGACAACAAAATCGACCGGGAAAGTAAATGTGCCAACTTTGATAAACACGTCTTCGGCTATACCAACAGGGTAAGCGAGAGTGCGATTTGCAAGTTCAAGAGTCATCTTTGTTGGAGTGAGGTCGGGCAATGATAGTGTTTTCCAAACACTCAAAGGCATCAAATTAATACTAGCCCCGAGATCAGCAAGGGCAGTAAATTCTTCAGTTTTGTTGAACACGCAAGGCAACACAAAACGACCGGGATCTCCAAGTTTTTCCGGAAGTTCTTTAAGAATAACTGCAGAGCAGTTTTCATTTAAGCGTGTGTTGGCGAGTTCAATCAGCTTCTCCTTCTTGTTAAGCAATTCCTTAAATGCTTTAACAAATTTGGGCATGTGGACAAGTGCTTCAAGAAAGCTAATGTTGAAATTCATTTGAGAAATCATCTTGATATAGCTAGTCACTTGAGCGTCCTCCTTGTTTAGCATTTTGTTCTTGCCCAAGCGAGAAGGATAAGGGATATTGGGTTTGGGTGGTGAAGGTGCAGGTGTAGGTAAAGGTTGAGATGTTGAAGGATCATTGGTGGGAACTTCATCACGTCGAGGCGGAGACGGTAATGGTGCACTAATACTAGGTGTAGGAGGAGTAGGGATACATGGTGGTGGAGGAGGTGTAGATGATGGGGGTGGGATTGGTGGTCCTACAATGGTGACTCCACTACGAGTAGTAATAGCACTCACATTGGCTCGCGGATTGGTGACGGTGTTTGAAGGTAGAGAACTTGAAGAAGAAGGTTGAGTAGGGGGCAAGAAACTAGCAAGCATATTCTTCAAATCATTGGTTTGATTGCTGAAGGAGGATTGAATATCATTTCGAAGCTCGGATCTTATCTCATTTCCTTGCTTTGTGATATCCCCTTTAAGATTGATAATTTGGCTCTGCAGATTTTTGATTTGCTCACCTTGGGTTCTCATGATGGCCTCAACATCCGGATTACTGGGTGGGGTTTGTTGGGCGGGTGGGTGATAAGGATTAGAAGCTCTTGGTGGGATTTGGTTGCTTCTAGTATAGTTGTTGGCGGGGTTTTGGTTTTGAGGAGAAAAACCGGGTGAAAGGTAATTGTTGGAACGGTAACTCAGCAAATTTCTATCCCCTAGTTGTCTAGCTTGGTAATTTTCCGGTGAATAATTACCATAAGCTGCATACACATTTTCCGGATTTCCTTGTGTCGAAGGACAATCGGTGTATGAGTGAGGACCGCCACATGTTTCACAAAGATTAGCAACCGCTTTAACTTGTTGTTGTTGTTGATTTGAAGCGAGAAGCGTAATACTTTTGCTCATTTCAGTCATCATGCGGGTGAGTTTGGTCATCTCAGGGTTTGCTGAGGTTGAGGAAACATTGACTCTCGGGTTGTTCCTAGAAGATGCAGAGGAATCCCAGTTCTTGTGGTGAGTAGTCATGTTCTCAATTAACTCTCTACACTCCTCGGGTCTCCTTTTCATGAATGTGCCACCGGCGGCTGCATTGATCGTATCACGATCTCGAAAAGTCAATCCGTTGTAGAAAGTATCAATCAAGGTGACCGGAAGCATGTTATGGTTTGGACATCTATCGATCAAAACATTATATCGCTCCCAAGCATCAAAAAGAGATTCATCAGGGTCTTGCATGAAACCGCTGATTTGATTACGAAGGCTTGTGACCATGGATGGTGGAAAGTAGCGCGACAAAAAGCGTTGAGTCATGTCATCCCAAGTGTGAATAGAATTCTTCGGGAGACGATCAAACCATTTCTCGGCATGATGTAATAGAGTATGTGGAAAGAGTTGTAGGCGAAGTTCATCCATTGTGGCACCAGCCAACTTCATGCTCTGGGTGATAGTAATGAACTTGTCGAGGTGTTTGTTGGCATCATCATCAGGCAATCCTCTAAATGGGTTTGTTTGGACTTGCTGAATCATGTGGTGCTTCAACGAAAACTCAGGAGCGTTGATTTGCATCGGCGCAATCGGTCCTCCTCGTCCAAACATTGTTGGTTGACAAAGTTCTTCCATGGTCCGAAGATCGGGCTGTGGGGGAGCATTGTTGTTATTATTATTATTGTTGAGGTGCGGTAGTTGATTATTGTTGTTAACACCTGCCATATCTAAATCTTCTTGAGGCTCGGGCTCTTGATAATTAGAAGATCTAGTACGCATACACCTGAAAATGCAAAAGAAAACAAAACCAAACACAAAGACAATATATATACACAATAAAGATAAAATCTTTTTGGATTTTTTTTGATATTTTTAATTTTTATGGTTTTTATGAATTTTATAATTTTTATGATTTTTTGAAATGTTAGTGCAAGAAAATAACGCTCACAAGTGAACGGATCCCAAAAAGCAACGTGTCTCTCACAAAAAACTGTTGATCTTTACGAAAAGAGCCGGCAGCGGCGCCATTTGATAACTCGATTTTACTCAGGTTAAAAAGATTTGTGTTCGTTGATGTGTTCTAATCGAATTGATCTTAGTTTTCTATGTGACTCAGTTTTATTTTGGTGAAAACAAGAATATTTTTGGTTGGTTTTAAATTTAAATGTGCAAGACTTAAAAGTAAATGTCGTTGAAAGTAAAGTGGCGTTAAAGTAAAGTGCGTGAAAATAAATCTAAGTCTAATTAAACAAAAGGGTGCAATATTTAAAAACGTGATGAAAAGTAACTTAATTAAAATGACTTAAAAATTAAGGTGTGACGGAAATTAAAATTAGACAAGTATAGAAAATGATAACGTAAAAATAAAACAAGACAAAACACTAAAATATAGCCCAATCGGAATATATTCCGATCGGTGCACAATCACCTCAATCGGAATGATGGCTTACCCCCAATCGGAATGTTGTCACTCACCCAATCGGAATAACCAAACACTTTGATCGGAATATGGGAAAGACGCTGGTCGGAATGTCAATCGGAACCCACGATCGGAATAGCTGTCACCTCACCCAATCGGAATACCAAACTACACCTCAATCGGAATGAACATACTGGTACCAATCGGAATATGTCACCTTACCTTGATCGGAATACCTCAAGTCCCTCCCTGATCGGAATACCAGGCCAATTCACCAATCGGAATAATGATAGGAATTCCCCCAATCGGAATGATAGATAGGAATGTCAAACCCTTTTCTGATCTTGCCAATCGGAAAGATAAACCCCTTTCCGATTGATACCAATCGGAATACGGAAAAGAATTCTAAAAATAAGCTAAGTAAATAAGCTATAATCCTAATAAGCACTAGACGAAAAACTTAGCTAAAACCGTGTAAAAATAAGCTATAAAACTGAAAATTAAAAACTTTTAGGACACGAAAAAGATAGACTTTAAGAAAAACAACTTTTATATAAAAATAACTTTTATAAAAACTATATAAACTTGAAAATAAATCAAATAAGCTATGAAAATAAAAAGTTTAAAACAATCAAAAGCATAAAAATCAAATCTTTAACAAATCAACCAATTAAAAACGTGTAAATCAAAGAAAGGTAGAAGAAGATTAAGATCAACAAGATAAAGTAAAGGTGCAAGAAATTAAAGAAACACTTACTTGAAAATTAAAGGTAATTAAAAGTGCAAGACAAGTAATTAAATGTGCAAGTAATTAAATGTGCATAAAATAAAGATGGAAGAACTAATTGTCACGATTAGTCAACAAGAGCTAAATGAATGAATAAGAGGGGTTTATATAGGTGATTAGGGAGTGGTTAGGGGAAGCTTCCTCCCTCCTTCCTTTCTTGTTAATTGCACCATCAAGTCCTTCCTTCTTAATCTTTTTGTTAATCTTGGAATGTGATGACTTTTGGCTCGGGATTTCTTTGGACTCGTCTTTTAATTCTTCGATAAATAAGACTGAATTCCTCGGTTTTTTAAGTAAACTTCCGTCTTTTGACTTTTTCTTCGATAAATCTTCAGAATTGGTCTTGGACTCCCGTGTTTTCTCCACTTTTCACCTTTTCGTCCTAAATCACAACAAAAACACAAACCACGCATAATTTTGACATAAAAGACATAAAATACACGTTTTGGTCCGGTTATTATTGTAATTAAGTGGTAGAAAAGATGGGTGTTTACACACCTATCATCATCCCAAGTGTGAATAGAATTCTTCGGGAGACGATCAAACCATTTCTCGGCATGATGTAATAAAGTATGTGGAAAGAGTTGTAGGCGAAGTTCATCCATTGTGGCACCAGCCAACTTCATGCTTTGGGTGATTGTAATGAACTTGTCGAGGTGTTTGTTGGCATCATCATCAGGCAATCCACGGAATGGGTTAGTTTGCACTTGCTGAATCATGTGGTGCTTCAACGAAAACTCAGGAGCGTTGATTTGCATCGGCGCAATCGGTCCTCCTCGTCCAAACATGGTAGGTTGACAAAGTTCCTCCATGGTCCGAAGATCGGGCTGTGGAAGAACATTGTTGTTATTATTAGGGTGCGGTGGATTATTGTTGTTTACACCTGACATAGCTAAATCTTCCCGAGTCTCGGGCTCTTGATAATTGGAAGATCTAGTACGCATACACCTGAAAATGCAAAAGAAAAATAAACCAAACACAAAGACAATATATATACACAATAAAAATAAAATCTTTCTGGATTTTTGAAATTTTTAATTTTTATGCAAGAAAAATAACGCTCACAAGTGAACGGATCCCAAAAAGCAACGCGTCTCTCACAGAAAACCGTTAATCTTTACGAAAAGAGCCGGCAGCGGCGCCATTTGATACACGGCTTTTGCCCCGTATAAAAATTATAGTTAATGTTCGTTGTGTTGGTCTAATCGAATTGATCTAGGTTCTCTATGTGACTCAGTTTTATTTTGGTGGAACAAAAAGGTTGTCGTTGTAGTATATGAAAATGTGCAAAACTTTTAAAGTAAAATGGGTGATGAAATAAATCTAAATCTAATTAAACGAAAGGGGTGCAATATTTAAAAACGTGACGGAAAGTAAATTGATTAAATGATTAAAATTAAAAGCGTGACGAGAATTAAAGTTAGACAAGTATTAAAAACATAAACTAAAAATTAAACAAGATAAAGTATAAAGAAAATAGCCCAATCGGAATATATTCCGATTTGACCTCGTCGGAAAATACTCACCCCAGATCGGAATAAGAGATGGGCGATCGGAATACCTGTCACCATTCCAATCGGAATGTCAAACTTACCTTCGATCGGAATGGTACTTACCTTAGGTCGGAATGTAGACTTGGTCGGAATGTTGAGTATAAATCCTGATCGGAATATCGAAGCTCCCAGATCGGAATATCACACAACACCTCAATCGGAATATGGCAAAGAGCACCAATCGGAATATATGTCACTTACCTGATCGGAATACCACCTTACCTTGTTCTGATCGGAATACCCAAGTCTCCACCAATCGGAATATGTTAAACCCTTTTCCGACCAAGCAAGACACGCTGGTCGGAATGTGTAAACCCCTTTCCGATTGTAAGATCGGAATACAGTAAAGAATACCAAAAATAAGCTAGAAAAATAAGCTAAACTCAAATAATCACAAGTCTAAAATCCTAAAGTAAACCGTATGAAAATAAGCTACTAAACTGAAATTTAAAGACTTTCGAAACAAGAAAAGAATAAGCTTTAAGAAAAACAACTTTTTATACGAAAATAACTTTTGTAAAAACTATATAAACTTGAAAATAAACAAAATAAGCTATGAAAATAAATGATTTAAAACAATCAAAAGCATAAAAATGAAATCTTTAAACAAATAAACAAGATCAAAAGCATATAAATCAAAGATTAGAGAAAGGTAGAATGAGATCAACAAGATAAAGTAAAGGTGCGAGTAATTAAAGAAACACTTACTTGAAATTAAAAGGTAATTAAGGTGCAAAACATGTATTTAAATGTGCAAGTAATTAAAGGTGCAAGTAAATAAAAGTGGAAGAGATAGTTTGTCAAGCTATCCAACAAAAACTAGTGAAATGAAATGAGAGGTATTTATAGGTGATTAGGGGAATGGTTAGAGGAAGCTTCCTCCTCTCCTTCCTTTCTTCTTAATTGCGCCGTTAAGTCCTTAAGCATATAATCTTCTTTAAACTTGGACTCTAATGACTTGTGGCTCGGGATTTCTCTTCAACTCGTCTTTTAATTCTTCAACAAAATAGATTTGAGTTCCTCGGCTTTTGATAAACTTCCGTCTTTTGACTTTTTCTTCGATAAATCTTAGAATTGGTCTTGGACTTCCGTTCTTTTTGCACTCTTGACTTCTTGACTTCGTCTTTCATCTTTTTCTTCAATAAAAGTCCGTAAATGCCCGTGAATTCCCGTGTTTTCTCCACTTTTCACCTTTTCGTCCTAAATCACAACAAAAACACAAACCACGCATAATTCCGACATAAAAGACATAAAATACACGTTTTGGTCCGGTTATTATTGTATTTAAGTGGTAGAAAAGATGTGTGTTTACACACATATCAAAGCTCCTGATTCATTTTAAAATAATCACACTCGAGATATTTTGCAAAACTGTATGACCGATTCTCATCAACTAGATCCTTATTTGTGCGATCCTCGAAAGTAACAATCGGATCTAAGACCAATCCTAATTGGGTTGCATTATAAAGTCTTGGACTATGGATAAGAGCTTGTCTTGCATACCGTGGGTTAGGGGGAAGGCCTTTTTGACGTGATAAGTTAAATTCTCTAAACGAAGCATCAAATAAGTGCACTAGTTGAGAGGAGGTGTATTGTCTTAAAAGCAAATAATCTAAACTTCTAATCTTATTAGCTGCATTAGTTTCCATTTCATTCTTTTTAGACTCGAGTAACTCAAAATCCGTTTGAAGTTTATGAAAATTAGTGACCACTAATTCTTTTTCTTTAAGTTCGTTGGAAAGATCTGCTCTTAAGGTTTCAATTTCTTTCAAATGACCCATTTGTTTGTTTCGAAAATGATCATATTCGGGATTGGTTAGAACATTGGACGACGGAACTAATTCCAAAGTTTGAACTTTTTCGTTGCACAAGGCAACTCAGCAGACAAATTCTTATTCTTAGCTAGGGTTTCTAAGAGTGCAGTATTCATTTGGCTAAGTAAATTTGCAGGAACCATGACCAAATCTTGTTGAGCAGGAGTATGCGTATGCGAAATGACTCCCGGTTATGATTCACTCAAAGTCTGGGGACTTGCATTGATATTGCTATCATTGATTGTCTCCTTGTTTGAAAGACTCACCTCCGAAGACTCATTCGAATCAGCACCCTCTTGCCCAACTTGATGTGGTTGAATACTAGTATCAGTGGTATTAATAGGTACCTCAGATATTTTATCTGGCCCAAAGCTAGAGATAGTTGCCATAAGAGCTGCTTGAGCAGATTGAAGATCATCACAGACTGAATCATAAGCATCCAGATCATCTGCTTGGTATGCTGCATTCTGTGTAGTGACAACTTCTTGTTCCGTAATCCCTGGATCAGCAAGAAATGCAAGCTCCTCTTCATCAAGTTCCTGTCCTTGTGCCTGAGCGTTTACCAAATAAATCTTCTCTGCAAACCATTGACCATCCCTTCTCCTCTTGGGTTTTGTGGAATCCCTAGACAGGTGACCCTCTTCCTTACAGTTGTAGCATGTTATCATTCTCAACTTACCTGTGGAATTAGCCCGCGGAGGAGTTTTGACCATTGGAGCAGGATTGCCCATGCGTGCATTGGTTGATGTATTGGGTCTCCCCTGATTAGGTTGTATGGGTTGAACCATTACCCTGCCATTCTCAATGGTAGCTTGTTGTCGAGAATTGGATGAATTCCTCAGCTGATTGTTAGTAGGAGCTGGTCCTCTAAATCCTCGTTTGCTCAATGTCCTTGTGAGATAAGCAGACATAGTGGCTAACACTTCAACTGGGTCAGTTCCTTGTTTGAATTCAGGAATGGGAACTTCATCATTATCACAATACAATGCTTGGTCTTGTTGAGCAGCATAAGCAATAGAAGGATTACTCATGTGGTCAGAATAGCTTGATGGATATACTGCATTCTCTTGATAAGAAGGGTATGACGACTGAGCATAAGGTGCAATGCTTGCTGGTGAATATGGGTGAGGTTGTGAGGCATATTGTGATGCTTGTGGTTCTCTCTGAGATGAAGGTGCATTAAACCGATATTGTTGCTGATGTGAGGTGGGTGGTTGAGGTAGAATCGAATATTGGGGGAAGCTTGGAGTCAGGTACGGTGATGGATGATAAGCTTGGTGTCCCATGATATAAGGAGTGTTGTTATATGACAAGCTTGGTTGATTAGCCATCAATGCCAGAGAATCAGGGTACACTCCTCGAGGTGAACGGTGCATGATCACGTGTTTCTCATGCTGCTGAAGAAAAGCATAGAGTTGATCCAAATTGCACTTATGCAAATCCCTGGTTAACTTAACATCGGTAATATACTCACCCCATTCAGCTTGAGGTAGAGTATTCAAAAACTTGGTGTTAACCTGGAATGGAGCAATCACGAGATTGTATACATTCAAATCATTCATTAGAGTAGTGAATCTGAAGTAATAGTCGTGAAGCGTTTCCCCTGGGCTGTACGTAAACCTATCAAACAGATCATACAACTGACATTCCCGTTCCTGTTTTGTAAGAGACGTACCTTGTAGCAAAACCTTTAGACGTTCCCATAAATCCTTTGCAACCGTATATTGACTCACCATTCGATAGATGTCATGTGGAAGAGCTTGGAGAATGGTTTGAAGAGCCTTTTCGTCTGCATCAGCAATAAGTTGTTGAGCTAGTGTAAGTTCTTCAAACTCCCGTGGTCGAGTCACATTGTTAACAACGATGATACCATAATCAAGTGGACCATTTAGAATTGACTTGACCATAAGCCTCCCATATGTCGGTTTTCCTTTAATGTATGACATCATACGACCTTGCCATGCTTCAAAGACTTCTTTAATGAGCATTGGAGGGCGATTATCCGTTCGCGTAATGACGGAAATATCCATAAGTGATGTCATTTGAGGCATTAATGAACTCGGATTCATTTTGTGATCCCTTGAAAAAAGATTATCAAAGATGATCGAACAATGAAATAAGATTATATGTTTTAATGTTGTTTAACTAAAGATATTAAGATCTTTTGATTGTGTGTTTTTTGTTAATGTTTCCAAATAAAAAACAAGGTTGAAAATCCTCTAAGTGTTGAAAAAGTATGGCTGATCGTACTCTAATCGGACTCCCAAATCGTGTTGCGATCGTACTCTCCTATCCTAGTGATCTATCGTACTCCCCTATCCTGATCGTATCCTGATCGTAGTGAGATGATCGTACCCTGATCGTAGCGAGATGATCGTACCCTGATCGTAGTAAGATGATCGTAGCCTGATCGTAGCGAGATGATCGTACCCTGATCGTAGTAAGATGATCGTAGCCTGATCGTAGTGAGATGATCGTACCCTGATCGTAGTAAGATGATCGTAGCCTGATCGTAGTGGATGTGATCTTACCTGGATCGTAGCGACCTAATCGTACTAAGCAAACTAAGTATGGATCGTACTTTGGATCGTACTACTAGATCGTATTGGTAGATCGTAGTGTGGATCTAAGTTATGATCGCAACAATGGATCGTGACTAAGGATCGCAAGTAGAAACCCCCAGGGTTTATGCAACCACAAAATCAGATCGTATCCCTAAAAACAGTCCGAGACTTGATATCACCAAGAAAGAAAGGATTTTTACCTTGAAAAAACGTGATTCTAACCAAACGAATATCACCAAATCGTTACTAGAACTATTTAGAAGATATGTAGATCACTTGGAATCAAAGAACACGAAAAAAATTTGTAACTTTTGGAGAAATCAATCAAAAACACATGAACACACTTAAAAAAAGTATGAACAACACTAAACCAATCTTTATTTCATTCCATGGCTCTTGATACCAATTGAAGAATATTAATAATCTTTATGAATCAAGAGGGTTGATGTTTTTCCTAGAGAGAGAAAGTTAGAGAGAGAAGTGAAAGAAACTTGTATATTGAAATGTAGAAAATGAACAACCAACACCTCATTCTATGGTGGAAAGAGGTTTAAATACCCCAAGTCCTTAATGGACTTGGGCTTCCGGCCCATGAACATGCTCATGGGTCGGGCTATTTAATATATGAGACTTAACATTACTACGAGCCTATAACTACATTGTTGGAGTGACCGAGACTTTCTATATACGTAAAACGTATTTCCAACAAGATCAATCATTCCAAACAAAAATCCAAGGCTCCTACCTTGCCAAACAACATGGTATGATATATGATCACTCTATGTACCTATCCCAAGGCCACTACCTTGTCAAACCACAAGGCCACTACCTTGTCAAACCACAAGGCCACTACCTTGTCAAACCACAAGGCCACTACCTTGTCAAACCACAAGGCCACTACCTTGTAAACCACAATAACTAAGACGGCACGTGTCCCCCGATCCAAATCATACACAATCAAAAATCACATAGCAGTTAATCACATAATGTACACACAAGTCCATCTCAAACCTTAAAAACACATTCACAGCATCAATTTAGAAAATAACTCAACACAGTGTCTCTTCCATCTCATCTGGAAGTCAAAATCAATATTAAACATGGGACTATGAAGCTCACCTGATAGCTTCTTCACAAGTCCTCGCACTAGCAACAAGCTAACAAACCAAAAACATGAAATCAATACACGAAGATGGCTCATCAACCTATGATGGATGATACACGTGTTTTCATTGAGGTTCTAGAATCGTCTCGGTATTTCCTCGAATTGATCACGGCTCTAAGTGGAATGATTTGTTCTTGGTTAATAAAAAGGTGTTGGTTTGTTTATCTATTTAAAACTAATGACAAATAAGTAAGTGTCGAAGAGTAAAATTAAAGCTTTAAAAGATTAAACTAGATTGACAAGTTAAAACTGAATGCTTGAAAACGTAAAGAAAAGATTAGACGAATACATTGAAAACCCAATTGAATTAGTACTTAAAAACTTGTTCTATCGGAATATGGAAAATTATTTCTATCGGAATGTATTAAGTCAAAAGCATCGGAATGTAACAAAAATGATCCATCGGAATGTCCATGATAGTCACCATCGGAATATTCAAAAACAAAGTTGTCGCAATGATGGCTGTCGGAATGAAGTCGATCGGAATGTAGCTATCGGAAAGTTCTAGATCGGAATGTTGTAAATAAAAATTGGCCAGAGTTTCGACTTAAAAAGGACCTTAGTCCCGTCGGAATGTGCGATCGCAATAAGCGATCGCAATCCAGATCGGAATAAGGGGGAATTACTACCCGATCGCAAAGTAAAACCCTTAAGGGTTATTGCGATCTAAACCAATGAAACCGTCGGAATCTACTAAACCCCAATATTGCGATGAAGTGCCAAACCAATCCGAAAATGGTGCAAAGCTGAAATTTCAATAAGCATATACAATAAGCTACTTTAACCGGGATTTTAAATAACTCAAAAAGCTAAAATTTGACAACTTTTAAAAACGAGAAATCATAAACTTTATAAACGAAGCTTTTGAATGACTAAAAACTTGATGAAATCCGAAAACAATAAGCTTAAACAAGAGATAAGCCAATAAGCATGGAAGGCCTATAACTTATACGTGTGAGAGCTTAAAAAGAAACAAGAAAGATTAAACTTAGATCACGAACTCATCCACAAATCCAAACCGTATGAAATGAAACAATTGGATCAAAGATTTAGGCAAACTAAGAAAAGTAGAAGAAGATTAAAGAACTTAAAAGCTTAACTTGAATAAGATTAATGAAATCCAAAGTACAAAGATTAAAGAAAGCTTAAATTTAAAAGATGAAAACAAAGAAAAGTTTAGTGAGAGAAAGTTTGGAACTTTCTCTCTCTAAAACTAGAGAAATGAAAAACTAAAACTAAGACTAACTAAGTTTCTCCAATTTGTGAAGTAAGACCCTATATATATAGGCGTGTGATATGGGCTTGTGAATGGGCTTTGGTATCGGGCTTCTTTTCTTCTTTCTTCTTTAGTCTTCACGCTTCTTTAAATAAACGTTTCCGACTTCGGATTTTGAGAAGTGTCGGTGAATAATTCCAACTCGTCTTATAATATTTTGTTTAATAGACTCGAGTTCTTCGACATATATGAATCTTCCATCTTTGGCTCTGTTCTTCGATAAATCTTCAAATAGGCACAATGACTTCAAATCTTTTGCTTCTCTTGGACAATAGACTTCGTCTTGAGTCTTTTTCCTCGATAAAACCCGTGCAATCCCATGTTTTCTTCAATATTCTCCCGGTTGACTCTGAAAACACAATAAACACAAAAACCACGCATAATTCCAAACAAATGATATTAAATACGTGTTTTGGTCTTGTTTTAGCCAGAAATAAGTGGTAAAAGGATGGGCGTTTTCACACCTATCAAATCCCCTACACTTAACCATTGACATGCCCTCATGCAATGCTTAGCGATAAAGCAATTTTACACTCTTCTCATAATCAATCAACCTTGGCCTTATTAAAATACTACTAAACAAAAATCAAAGTACTAAGAGAAATTAAAACTTTAATGTAAACAAGAGGGTAGAAAATAGCTACATGGAAATAACTTGTAAAGAGATCGAGGACTTACATTAGGGCTTCGGTGCTTCGAAGATTTATCACCCTCAAGTTTCACGTTCCCCAAACTAAGCTTAAAAACGAGATCATTGTTATTATAAGTTAGCAATTCGAACACTTACACACATGGCTTAATTAGATGCTTAAACTCCCTTATTCCTATGTGTATCTCTTATATTTTATTTTTGTCTTAGAATGATCATGAAGATGCATTTTTGGACTTATTTCGATAGTTTATTTAGGCTGAAAGCAAAGTAGGATGATTTGGTCAATAGTTAGCTAAAGGACAAAATCTCTTAAAACTGCTTCTCGGGATATCAAAAAGTTCATATCTTGGCATAACTCGGTTCACGATTTGAGACCTTTCTCGGGCCGATATTTGGCATGTACTTCATACTTCATATCTTGAGAGACGTGCTTGAGATAATGGTCTTCTCATCGTTAATAGAGTTTCTTCACTTGGAGACTTTTGAGGGGTACTCCAACTTTGTTGACCACGACTTCATGATTATTTCTTCAATCTCTAATTGGGATTTTGAGATACAATGATCCGCCTCCTTTTAGGACTTGGATCTATTTATCCTCATACTTTGTTAGGGTCTTTTCGGATAGACTTCTCCATGATCTTTATGGGAGTTGATTGCTTTTCGTCGTGAGTCTTGATCCTTCATATTGATTTTGGGAATAATGCTTTTCACATCACCTTGGATCTTCAGCAATAATTTGGAATCCGCATGCCTTGTTAGGGCCTTTTCGGATTCGCCAATCTTCGCGCCCCGCTTCATAAGTTATGCCTTGGCTATGAACTCTTATCATTACCGAGCAACTTTTAAACGATCTTGGGCTAGAAGCTAAGTAACTTTTCAAATCGTACGACCTTACTTATTGCAGATAAATTATTAGCAAGTGATGGGAGAATAGGCAAATAATTACACCAAGTGAGCTTGCGCAAGAATACCGACTTATAATTGACTCTATCATTTCTCGTTCTCCACAATTTAAAATCTCAAATAATGATACTCGTGGATGCTTAGCCTAATAAACCAATGAAGGTCTACCTGGTTAAGGATACTAGCTAGAATAAACTTAGATAAGTCTATTCGGGTTGAGTCAAAATAATCGCAACGGGCCTAATATGTCAAAGACTTCTAAACTAGCTACACCACTTTATTAATATTTTCGACTTTATTGCGGGATATATACATATGAAAGCAACGAGAAAAAATTAAAAATTACGACTAAATGGCCAAAGTTAATAAAAAATTTGAAAAATGTTGAAAAAGATGATATTCAGGTTAAATGAAGGCATTTTCATGGAAAAGTCCACTTAAACCTTCGATAGAAGTCCCCCTACACTTAATATAAACATTGTCCTCAATGTTTAAGCATGTGGGAAAAGTCGCCCCTACACTTAGGACATTGTGCACGTTGGTTAAATCAAGCTAAGGAAGAGACGACTAAAGTGATCAATTTCAAATGTGAGTATGAAGAAAATTGAATCACGATAGTTGAGAGATAGAACCGGATTTCGGATAACACGGGAGCACGGTTCTTCAAAGATTCTAAGAGTGCACTTATCCCTGTAATCACATCACCACACAAAGACAAACACCTATACATGTCCCCCTACACTTAGGAGGTAAAAACATAAAAGGATAGATACTCGGGCTGCCTCCCGAGGAGCGCTTGTTTTTGATAACCGAGTCATGAGCCTGACTCGACCCAAAATTAGTTCATGGGGAACGTGGTGAGGGATGGAATCATCTCATGAGAGATGTCCTCACCAAAGTACAGCTTCAGACGCTGGCCATTCACCTTGAAATTGGGCCCATTTGGCTGAGAAAGCTCAATGGTCCCATATGGAAAGACTTTGGCGATGGTGAATGGACCAGACCAGCGGCTCTTCAACTTGCCAGAGAAGATCTTCAACCGAGAGTTAAAAAGTAAGACTTGATCACCAACGTGGAACTCTTGGTTCTTGATTTTTACGTCATGAATGATCTTCGTCTTCTCCTTGTAGATCAGCGAGTTCTCATAAGCTTCATTCCTCAGTTCGTTGAGCTTGTTGAGTTGAATCTTCTGATGATCACCGGCTTTGTTGATGTCGAGGTTAGCCCACTTCAAGGCCCAGTGCACCTTATGTTCCAGCTCGATGGGAATGTGGCATGCTTTCCCGTACACAAGACGATAAGGTGTACAACCGATCGGGGTCTTATAAGCAGTGCGGAAAGCCCACAGAGCATCATCTAACTTATCGGCCTACGCGGCACGATGCTCTCCCACAGTACGCTCCAAAATTCGCTTCAATCCACGGTTGGATATCTCGGCTTGTCCATTGGTTTGGGGATGATAGGCGGTGGAAAGACGGTGATTGACACCATACTTAGCCATGACTCTTGCAAATTGATCGTTGCAAAAATGTGTCCCGCGGTCACTGATAATAGCACGAGGAACGCCGAATCTAGCGAACAGCGATTTCAAAAAGTTACAAACCACCCTTGCATCATTAGTAGGTAAAGCTTTGGCTTCAACCCACTTTGAAACGTAGTCAACGGCAACAAGGATGTATTTGTTTCCTTTAGATGAAGGGAATGGCCCCATAAAGTCGATACCCCAAACATCAAAGATTTCACATTCTTGTATGAAATTCCGAGGCATCTCGTCTTTATGTGTGATCTTGCCTTGTTTTTGTCAAGCATAACATCGTTTAACCATCTCGTGAGCATCACGGTAAATGGTGGGCCAATAAAATCCCGAGTCAAACACTTTTTTGGCGGTGTAGTTTGGACCAAAGTGACCACCGGTGGGTCCTTTGTGGCAAGCTTCAAGGATTTCTAAAGCTGCCGGTCCATCAACACATCGACGAATAATCAAGTCAGCACATTGTTTGAATAGATACGGGTCATCCCAAAAGTAAGTCTTAATGTCTTTGAAGAACTTTTTCTTTTGCTGGGATGTTAACCCGTCAACGAGAATTCCACCCGCCAAGTAGTTTGCAATGTTCGCAAACCACGGGGTTTCATCAGAAGTCGAGTTGATAGACATTAAGGTCTCCAGGGGAAAAAAATCATTGATTTCTTTGTTCGGATGATCCCCCTGGTAAGGATCCTCAAGTCTACTGAGATGATCCGCGGCTAGGTTTTCAGCTCCTTTTTTATCGCAAATTTCGATTTTAAATTCTTGGAGTAGCAAAACCCAGCGAAGAAGTATTGGTTTAGAATCTTGCTCTGTCAACAAGTACTTCAACGCGGAATGATCGGTGTAAACGATTGTGGTGGAAAGGACAAGATAGGGGCGGAACTTTTCAAAGGCATAGACAACAGCTAAAAGCTCTTTTTCGGTTGTCGTGTAATGCAATTGAGCCCCCGTCATTGTCTTGCGTCGGTTGGAAGTGTTTGTTCACTCTTTGGCCCAAAACCGCTCCAATAGCAAAATCACTAGCATTGCACATCAACTCAAAAGGCAGCTCCCAATTAGGGGTAACCAAGACGGGTGCCTTAGTAAGCTTATTCTTAAGCAAGTTGAAGGCTTCAAGACACTCTTTGGAAAAGATAAAAGGAGTATCTTTTTCCAAGAGGTGGGTCATCGGGCGAGCGATTTGAGAAAAATCTTTGATGAAACGTGGGTAGAAGCCCGCATGACCAAGGAAACTTCTCACACCCTTCACGGTTGAAGGTGGAGGCAACTTAGTGATAACATCAAATTTAGCACGGTCTACTTCGAGACCGGCTTTGGAGATCTTGTGTCCTAGCACGATGCCCTCTTTTACCATGAAATGGCATTTTTCCCAATTAAGAACAAGGCGAGTGTCTTCACACCGCTTCAGCATACGTTCTAAATTGGCAAGGCAAGCAGAGAAAGAATCGCCATAAACCGAGAAATCATCCATGAATACTTCCATAGTGTCTTCCACCATGTCATGGAATATAGCCATCATACACCTTCGGAACGTCCAAGGAGCATTGCATAAACCAAAAGGCATGCATTTGTAAGCAAATGTTCCATAGGGACAAGTGAATGTGGTCTTTTCTTGGTTCTTGGGATCGATGGGAATTTGAAAATACCCGGAGAACCCGTCTAAAAAGCAGTAATAGTCATTACCAGCTAGACGCTCGAGCATTTGATCCATGAAAGGAAGAGGAAAGTGGTCTTTTCTCGTGGCATCATTGAGCTTGCGATAATCAATACAAACTCTCCACCTAGTAACGAGACGAGTGGGAATCAACTCGTTGTGTTCATTGGAAACAACTGTTATTCCGCCCTTCTTGGGCATACAATGGACGGGACTTACCCACGGCGAATCCGAAATAGGGTAAATCAAGCCGGCATCTAGAAGTTTGATAACCTCTTGTTTGATGACGTCATGAATTTTAGGATTAACCCTTCTTTGGCTCTGGATTGCGGGTTTAAAGTCATCTTCCATGAGAATCTTGTGAGTACAAAAGTTCGGATCAATTCTACGGATGTCGGAAATTTTCCAAGCAATTGCCTTCTTATGATCTTTAAGCATGGCGATGAGGCGAGATTTCTCTTCATCTTTCAAGTCCTTCGCGATGATGACAGGCGACTTCTTGTTTTCTTCAAGGAACACATACTCGAGATGGGGTGGCAACTCCTTAAGTTCTAAATCTGGAGGATTTTCGATGGGAGGCGTTTTCAAAGTCAGAGCATCGATAGCAATAACCGTGGGAGATGGTGGAGAAATATTGTCTTCTTTGAGAAGGTTTTCAAAGAAACGCATGTCGTCATCCCAATCGGTGGGAGAATCGTCATTTGCTAAGTTCACATCTCCCATGGTGACTTCAAGATCTTTCCAAAACAAATCACTTTCTCCAAATAGAGACAGTGATGAATCAATAGAGGAAACGGCCTCAACATTGGGAAGAGAGGCAGGAATATTTTTACAAGCATCAATAAAGTGTTCTTCACAAGCCTCATCCAGAACATCAATACAATTAACACTCTCGTATGAATAAGGTTGTTTAGACAACTTTCCCATGTTGAAGACGATTTTATCGTCACCCACTCTCATGATAAGCTCACCGGCTTCAACATCGATGAGAGTGCGACCGGTCCTCAAGAATGGACGACCAACGATCAATGGCACACGAGGGTCCATGTCGTAGTCAACGACAACGAAATCGGCAGGAAAAGTGAATTTGTCGACTCCTACAAAGACGTCTTCGGCTATCCCCATTGGATAAGCAACCGTACGGTTAGCTAATTCCAAAGTCATTTTGGTGGGGACTAGCTCAGGGAGAGATAATTGCTTCCAAACGCTTAGAGGCATTAGATTAATACTGGCACCTAGATCGGCTAGGGCCATGCAATTCTCTACTCCCGGGAAGTTACAAGGGATTAAGAAACGACCCGGATCACCAAGCTTGGTTGGCAATTTCCTTAAGAGTACTGCAGAGCAATTCTCATTAAGTTGGGTGTTAGCAATATCAAGAAGCTTCTCCTTGTCGCTAAGAAGATCTTTGAACATTTTCGCATACTTGGGCATGTGAGCGAGAGCCTCAGCGAAGGAGATGTTGAAATTCAATTGTTTGAACATTTTAAGAAAGTTCGAAACCTGAATATCATCCTTGCTTTTGAGCTTCTCTTTCCTCAACCTAGATGGATAAGGTATATCGGAAGAAGAGGAAGTCTTTGGGATCGAAGGATCACTCACATCCTTGGGTGGAGGAGGGGTAGAAGTAAGAGGTGGAGAAATTGGGGAAGGAGAAGGATGAGGAATAGGAGCAGGTTCCTTGGTACCTTTGCCACTGCGAGTGGTGATTGCTTTCATCTCCCCTCTTGGATTCGCAACGGTGTTACTCGGAAGAGTACCCAAAGAAGAGGGTTGATTACCTTGGAAGAAACTAGCCATCATATTCTTTAAGTCATTCGTTTGACTATCCAAAGTGTTTCTCATATCAGCTCTCAGATCGTTCCCTTGTTTCACCAGGTCTGCTTTCAAGTTGCGCACTTCCTGTTGGAGATTGTCCACGATCACATCATTAGTCCTCATGTAGGTTCCAATGTCTTGGTGTAATGCGGTGGGTTGGTTGGGAGGAGCATTGTATGCGGGTGGTTGATAAGCAGGTTGCTGGTAAACTTGGTTGTTTCTTTGAGGTGGATTTTGTTGTTTGTGAGGTGCTATGTATGGTCCACGAGATTGTTGTTGTTGTTGAGGAGGGCGGTTGAGGTTTTGTTGTTGGTTTTGGTTGTTAGGAGTAAAAGCGGGTGGTGAAAGATAGTTGTTGGAGCGGTAGCTAAGCAGGTTGCGGTCACCTTGAGGACGAGCTTGATAAGCGGGTTGAGGATAGGTACCGTATGCTGCATTCACATTCTCAGAAGTGTAGTCTTGGGTGGCAGTACAAGTGGTGTAAGAGTGAGGACCCCCGCATATCTCACATGGTTGGCTAACAGCATTGACTTGAGCGTCTTTAGCGTTTTTAGCGTTGATGTTGTTGGTGTTGTTGGCGGTTTAGGTAGCAAGCGATTCAAGAAGCGCAGTGATTTTGTCAATTCGCTTGTCGCTGTCACTAGTACTAGCACTAGCGACATTGGTCCGCACACTCTTGGTTTGCACACGAGACTTATTCTCAATGATATCCCAAGCAGCATTGGAAGTCTTAGCCAAAAGATTACCCCCCCGAGGCACTGTTTAGTGAATCTTGTTCATTCATGCTTAAACCATTATAAAAAGTGTTAATTTGATACACTTTGGTAAAACCATGTTGTGGGCATTTACTTAAAAGATCTTTGAAACGGTCCCAAGATTCACTAAAAGACTCGTCGTACTTTTGTTCAAAATTAATGATTTCATTCCGCAAAGCGATAGTACGAGAGGGTGGGAAAAAGTAGTTGATAAACTTGGTCTCCAAATTCGTCCACGTAAGAATACTCTGTGGCGGTTCCTTAGCAAGCCAATGCCGGGCTTGTCCCTCTAAAGAAAAGGGAAAAAGTTGTAAACGGATTAACTCTTGTGGAACACCATTGAATTTGACCGTATTCGTGAGTTGCAGGAATCTCTTTATATGGTCATGTGGATCATCAATGGTACGCCCCAAGAATGGTTGAGCAGAGACCATCTGGATAAAACCGGAGTTGAGCTCAAAGTTGCTGGCTGCAAACGCGGGTATGACAATTGGATCATTGTTGCCATCTACATGTGCTTGCAGAAGTTCAATCATCGGGCGATTGTCTGGTAGAGGCTCATGGTTGTTGTTAAGAGGAGGATTGTTATTGTTGTTGTTATTATTGTTGAGAGTGGGTTATTGTTGTTGTTTTATACACCGGCCATGTCTAAGTTATCGAGAGGCTCAGGCTCTTGATAAGACGTTGATAGTGTACGCATGCACCTGCAAAAGAACAAACAAAGAAAAACAAGAAATATTTTTGGTTTTTATGGTTTTTTAAAATTTTTAGGATTTTTGAAAATTTTTATGAAAAAGTAACGTTCACGGTGAACGGATCCTAAAATCCAAGTTCTCACAAAAAACTGTTGATCTTAACGAGAAGAGCCGGCAGCGGCGCCATTTGATACACGTGTTTTCATTGGGGTTCTAGAATCGTCTCGGTATCTCCTCGAATTGATCACGGCTCTAAGTGGAATGATTTGTTCTTGGTTAATAAAAAGGTGTTGGTTTGTTTATCTATTTAAAACTAATGACAAATAAGTAAGTGTCGAAGAGTAAAATTAAAGCTTTAAAAGATTAAACTAGATTGACAAGTTAAAACTGAATGCTTGAAAACGTAAAGAAAAGATTAGACGAATACTTTGAAAACCCAATTGAATTAATACTTAAAAACTTGTGCTATCGGAATATGGAAAATTATTTCTATCGGAATGTATTAAGTCAAAAGCATCGGAATGTAACAAAAATGATCCATCGGAATGTCCATGATAGTCACCATCGGAATATTCAAAAACAAAGTTGTCGCAATGATGGCTGTCGGAATGAAGTCGATCGGAATGTAGCTATCGGAAAGTTCTAGATCGGAATGTTGTAAATAAAAATTGGCAAGAGTTTCGACTTAAAAAGGACCTTAGTCCCGTCGGAATGTGCGATCGCAATAAGCGATCGTAATCCAGATCGGAATAAGGGGGAATTACTACCCGATCGCAAAGTAAAACCCTTAAGGGTTATTGCGATCTAAACCAATGAAACCGTCGGAATCTACTAAACCCCAATATTGCGATGAAGTGCCAAACCAATCCGAAAATGGTGCAAAGCTGAAATTTCAATAAGCATATACAATAAGCTACTTTAACCGGGATTTTAAATAACTCAAAAAGCTAAAATTTGACAACTTTTAAAAACGAGAAATCATAAACTTTATAAACGAAGCTTTTGAATGACTAAAAACTTGATGAAATCCGAAAACAATAAGCTTAAACAAGAGATAAGCCAATAAGCATGGAAGGCCTATAGCTTATACGTGTGAGAGCTTAAAAAGAAACAAGAAAGATTAAACTTAGATCACGAACTCATCCACAAATCTAAACCGTATGAAATGAAACAATTGGATCAAAGATTTAGGCAAACTAAGAAAAGTAGAAGAAGATTAAAGAACTTAAAAGCTTAACTTGAATAAGATTAATGAAATCCAAAGTACAAAGATTAAAGAAAGCTTAAATTTAAAAGATGAAAACAAAGAAAAAGTTTAGTGAGATAAAGTTTGGAACTTTCTCTCTCTAAAACTAGAGAAATGAAAAACTAAAACTAAGACTAACTAAGTTTCTCCAATTTGTGAAGTAAGACCCTATATATATAGGCGTGTGATATGGGCTTGTGAATGGGCTTTGGTATCGGGCTTCTTTTCTTCTTTCTTCTTTAGTCTTCACGCTTCTTTAAATAAACGTTTCCGACTTCGGATTTTGAGAAGTGTCGGTGAATAATTCCAACTCGTCTTATAATCTTTTGTTTAATAGACTCGAGTTCTTCGACATATATGAATCTTCCATCTTTGGCTCTATTCTTCGATAAATCTTCAAATAGGCACAATGACTTCAAATCTTTTGCTTCTCTTGGACAATAGACTTCGTCTTGAGTCTTTTTCCTCGATAAAACCCGTGCAATCCCATGTTTTCTTTAATATTCTCCCGGTTGACACTGAAAACACAATAAACACAAAAACCACGCATAATTCCAAACAAATGATATTAAATACGTGTTTTGGTCTTGTTTTAGCCAGAAATAAGTGGTAAAAGGATGGGTGTTTTCACACCTATCAATTGACATCTAGTCTATTCTCGTATAATTACCTCATTGTTAAGCTCTAATCACCCCATTACCCTTCCTTAACAAGTCCCTAACTTGGTTAAGTTTAATAGCTATCCCGTTCATAATTTTACACAAAAGAGTCCCAGTTTTAGGTCTCAAAACTTTAAGTCAAACGTCCACTTAAACATACCCATGGTTTCTGTAAAAGGTATATTCACACTTTTATACATGTTAGCTAAAACCTCCCATTTGCCCTAACCTTAAAGCTACTGCTAAGGCCTAGATATATGTGCATATATTGCTACCTATCCAGAATTCACTGATTTTAAACGTATGAAAAGTTCATTACCATTAGAGGGTCTTACCCTAAACCACAATCTTAGCCCAAGTGCAGATCCTTACTACAATATATAAACCATCTCTCATGTTCGTGATAAGATCCCAATGCAAACCTAAGTACCCCAAACAACCCAAAACTTAAAAAGAAAACATGCTGAATTCAAAACTGTTTTTGACCTCTGACTGTTGTAACCTGTTTTTGACCCACTTCCCGACCTCCAATTTAGTTCTCGTTTCTTGATTTAGAAAGCCAACTCAATTACCTATCCAGGGCTAGTTTGATCGCATCTTGAATGTTCCTAGAACTCGAGATATGATCAAAACAATAGACTCAAAATTCTGCCCAGTTTTTAAAAACAGGTTTTAAACAAATTGATCTAATTAATCACCTATAACCCTTCTAATACAAGCCCTAGATTATATGATCATCATATTATGATTAATACATTATTAATCTACTGTTTTTATATAAACCCTAACCCTTAATCCATCATAAGAATGATTAATTAAACATAAAAACAATTTAATTAAAAAGGTTAATGAAGGTTTTTACCTTAAATCAATGGAAGATGAAGAAAACCTAATTTTTTTGAAGAACCCTAATCCTCCTCTATGGAACCCACGAATTTTTCTTTGTCTCTCGGGATTTATGTTTTTATTTATTTATTAGATAACCTTATATAGTGTGTACATAAAATCCTAGTTCAAGTATAACACCCAACTTTCCTTTTTTTTCCCTTTTTCCCTTTTTCTCTTTCTTTGGTGCGTCTAAACCGACCCAAACACCCAATAAATTCGTTTTTTTATTTTTATTATTTAATATTATGCTAATAATATTACCTTAATTTTCCTTAATTTATTTCAGCTCCTAAAGCTTCCAAAACCTCAAAACCGTAAAACTAGCCAAATTTACGCGTTTTACCCTAAAAGACGTAAAATATACACTTTTATAAAAAATCTCAAATTTTGAAATAAAATTTGTAACTAAGTCCTAAATGACTTAAAACCATCCCGAAAAATATTCATATGAATAATTACCTCACCCGAGACCTCTAAATGCTAAACCGTAAATCCTAAAAAAAATACTATTACTATAATACTTATACGTATACGTAAACACCACAATATCACCATTTTCATTTCATAGTCACCACTTGTGAGCTCATGAACATGAAATAACCGTTCCTCGATTTACTTATGAGTACTCTATACTCATAAACGATAACCACACCAACCTCGTTCACACAAAATAAACACGTAAACACACAATTCAAGTAAGCACACATAAAATAACCTAAAAGTAAGACCAAGTGACAAACCCAAAACCACGGTTGTCACATCACTCCCTCCTAATAGAAATCTCGTCCCAGGATTCACTCCCAGACTCAAACTTATTCTCAGCAAACAAACGAGGATGCATATCCTTGATAAAACCTTCACGTTCAAACGTGAACTCAGTTTACACGAAAATAATCTCAACCAACAACACATGAGCCTTAACCGTCCGCGAGGAAACTTATCAAAACAATAAAGTTATGTAACCAACCTAACTAAATCTCGCAACTCATCAAACAAGAACTGTCTTGAAACCATGTTAGGAGCCGTCACATAACTCAACGGGTTTAAAACTGTCACCCCGATTTCAGTCTTACTCATAAATACCATAAATCAAAACTCATCAAACTATAACCACGTATAGTAAGGTCTAAAGAACTCTCAAATTCCTTCCCAACTCATCTCTATGTTAACCCTCCAAGTGTTCATTACCGCAAAATACCCAAAACACGAGTTTAAACCATGTTGTCCGAAAATTAACCTTGAACTCAACACTTGTACAATTAATTCGACCAAGCTACTGACTTCCAATTACGAAACTTTCTGAATATTTGAAAAGTATGTTCCGAGTACATAATTTTAGGCTTTTGAATCACCCAAAAACCTTTAAAAACGAATAAGTTATGACCAAAACGATTTTTCTCAAAATCTGCCTAGGCATTAGCGACCGTTTCTGACAGTTAGCGACATATTTTTACAGATTAGCGACAGTTTCTGCCTACTCCGATTTATACCAAAAAAAACGATTTTTAAACCCTAAAACCCCCCATTAATTACCAAAACTAGAACCTAATTTATTTTAATTCCAGAAATTTAAAACTCTATTAATTACATGATTTTAACATATTTCACTAAATAAGAACAAAATTTTTATTTTAAGAACAATAGCTTTAGGTGATCAAAACCAAAATATTTTAAAATAACCGAGTCATGCTTATATGTTAAAGAATTTATATTTCACCTTATTTGAAACATGATCCCGACACTTCCTTATTTCATCGACTACCAACAACTATTTTTTTTTTCAATTTGCAAGTTCTATTTTTTTACCATGTATAACTCGAAACAAAAGACACCGTTACCCCAAAAAGAAATCTCCACCATCTCAAAATCCTTCACGCCAAAAGTACCGTACAACCAAACACGTGAAATGAGGACCCGAGAAATGCGCTACTACAGAATTTGAACATCTCAAAGAGAAACGAGTTAGCAACCATCCCAAGAATACAACCGGTAAGTAGAAAATAATTTTACATACATAGGCATAAGCGTACATACACTCAAATCCATCCAACATATACTATTCAAGCATGTATTAACTCTCTTTCATGCAATCATACTTAAAAGTCCAGTGGTGTTGTGGCACATATATAATTATGTAGGCCTCCATAATTATACATGTTCCCTTTCACCAATGTACTCCCTCCTATGATGACACTTATAAGAAATTAATACTACACATAACACATAATCCAACAACTCACAAGCACATAACCACACAAGATAAGATCCAAAACCCCATGTATTAAAATAACATAGCCGTTGCACGAAACACATAAACTCGTAGTCCAGCTGAACCAGCGTAGACAAAATTCAAAATGTATAAAGAACATGAAAACATAATTAAGCGAAATCCAACAATGACTAGCGTATACGACCATGGTTCCACCCGCACAAATCAAAACTCGTAAAGAAAATAACATGTAGTTAAGTATGAACCATAGTAGTTCATAACCTAACAAATACTGCGAAAATAATATTCAAACACATCAATTACTATAAATGCACACATACTCCTATGACACCTATATGCAGGGACCCTTAAGCTATAGACTAGGCTACACGACTAGGCAACCTAATTCTCTATAACCATTGGCTCTGATACCATTCTGTCACACCCCACCATGGCGGAATATGGGGCGCGACGTATGGATATCATCACAACATGGCGTGTCTATAGAGATAACTATATGAAATAAGAAATGTCATAAAATGGAGACACAAAGTCATGACAATATCTCATCAGACTCAGGAGTCTAGGTAAGTAGGTAACAGTCCTACCGCTTACCCAAGACAAACAAATAACATAACCAAACAAATATATGTGTGCCACAGAATCACTTATTAAAAGAACAAATAAAAACTAAGAAGGAAACGGGGATTCTCCTTCTATATGCATTCCTAAGCTTCTCCAATCCTAGCCACTTATGTTCTCATGTTTAACCATAGTATCACCTGAAAGAGACACTAAAACACGTCAACATAAAGTTGGTGAGAGTCATAGGTTTAGACTCCAACGCTAAATCAATTACAAGCTGTGAATAACAACCATCAACACAATAACATATGGACAATGTGCTACAATTATGTATTAACAACTAGCATTCAAGATCAATCATTCCAAACCAAAATCCAACGCTCCTACCTTGCCAAACAACATGGTACCATAGATGATCACACTATGTACCTATCCCAAGGCCACTACCTTGTCAAACCACAATAACTGAGACGGCACGTGTCCCCCGATCCAAATCATACACAATCAAAAATCACATAGCAGCTAATCACATAATGTACACACAAATCCATCTCAAACCTTAAAAACACATTCACAGCATCAATTTAGAAAATAACTCAACACAGTGTCTCTTCTATCCCATCTGGAAGTCAAAATCAATATTAAACATGGGACTATGAAACTCACCTGATAGCTTCTTCACAAGTCCTCGCACTAGCAACAAGCTAACAAACCAAAAACACGAAATCAATACACGAACCAATCACTAAGATGGCTCATCAACCTATGATGGACATCTAGTCTATTCCTGTATAATTACCTCATTGTTAAGCTCTAATCACCCCATTACCCTTCCTTAACAAGTCCCTAACTTCGTTAAGTTTAATAGCTATCCCGTTCATAATTTTACACAAAACAGTCCCAGTTTTAGGTCTCAAAACTTTAAGTCAAACGTCCACTTAAACATACACATGGTTTCTGTAAAAGGAATATTCACACTTTTATACATGTTAGCTAAAACCTTCCATTTTCCCTAACCTTAAAGCTACTATTAAGGCTCAGATATATGTGTATATATTGCTACCTATCCAGAATTCACTGATTTTAAACGTATGAAAAGTTCATTACCATTAGAGGGTCTTACCCTAAACCACAATCTTAGCCCAAGTGCAGATCCTTACTACAATATATAAACCATCTCTCATGTTCGTGAGAAGATCCCAATGCAACCCTAAGTACCCCAAACAACCCAAAACTTAAAAAGAAAACAGGATGAATTCAAAACTGTTTTTGACCTCTGACTGTTGTAACCTGTTTTTGACCCACTTCCCGACCTCCAATTTAGTTCTCGTTTCTTGATTTAGAAAGCCAACTCAATTACCTATCCAGGGCTAGTTTGATCGCATCTTGAATGTTCCTAGAACTTGAGATATGATCAAAACAATAGACTCAAAATTCTGCCCAGTTTTTAAAAACGGGTTTTAAACAAATTGATCTAATTAATCACCTATAACCCTTCTAATACAAGCCCTAGATTATATGATCATCATATCATGATTAATACATCATTAATCTACTGTTTTTATATAAACCCTAACCCTTAATCCATCATAAGAATGATTAATTAAACATAAAAACAATTTAATTAAAAAGGTTAATGAAGGTTTTTACCTTAAATCAATGGAAGATGAAGAAAACCTAATTTTTTTGAAGAACCCTAATCCTCCTCTATGGAACCCACGAATTTTTCTTTGTCTCCAGGGATTTATGTTTTCTTTATTTATTAGATAACCTTATATAGTGTGTACATAAAATCCTAGTCCAAGTATAACACCCAACTTTTCTTTTTTTCCCTTTTTCCCTTTTTCTCTTTCTTTGGTGCGTCTAAACCGACCCAAACACCCAATAAATTCGTTTTTTTATTTTTATTATTTAATATTATGCTAATAATATTACCTTAATTTTCCTTAATTTATTTCAGCTCCTAAAGCTTACAAAACCTCAAAACCGTAAAACTAGCCAAATTTACGCGTTTTACCGTAAAAGACGTAAAATATACACTTTTATAAAAAATCTCAAATTTTGAAATAAACTTTGTAACTAAGTCCTAAATGACTTAAAACCATCCCGAAAAATATTCATATGAATAATTACCTCACCCGAGACCTCTAAATGCTAAACCGTAAATCCTAAAAAAATACTATTACTATAATACTTATACGTATACGTAAACACCACAATATCACCATTTTCATTTCGTAGTCACCATTTGTGAGCTCATGAACATGAAATAACCGTTCCTCGATTTACTTATGAGTACTCTATACTCATAAACGATAACCACACCAACCTCGTTCACACAAAATAAACACGTAAACACACAATTCAAGTAAGCACACATAAAATAACCTAAAAGTAAGACCAAGTGACAAACCCAAAACCACGGTTGTCACATCACCTTTGGCGGTGTCGTTACCATTTTTTTCTTACTTACACATGTATATCTTTTCTAGGGTTTGCTAACCCTAGCTTGTTACTTTTTTTGGGGTTTTCTGATTGGTGGTTCACCCATCCACTAGACTAAGTGAATCTAGATATTGGGTGTCTTTTTGGTTGTTGTTTCCGCTGTAAGTCTTTTTTCATTCTTCTTTCTTGCCTCTCTCTTGGTTACTATTGTGGGTCACTGTTGTCTTGTGAGTGGGTGCAAACGGATTTGGTTAACATCTTGACCCTCCAGCCTTGACTGGTGTGGATACCTGCTCTAGCCAATCCCAGTCCACAGCTTGACATTTCTGGTGCTCACCTTCTGAGTGTTTTTTGTGGTTATATTTGTCTTGTTCTATCTGCTTTATTTTTCCTGCCTTGGTTTGTCTGTTTTTCTTGCTTTCTGCTTATTGCTTTAGGTGCTTATTGCTCTCTATGTGTGTGAGTTTTGAGTGCTAGTGGTGCTCCTCCTCCACCACCCAATGGTGGTGGTGGGGGCTTCCCTGAGACCACCACCAATCCTGTTGCTCTCATCAGCAATTTGGATGCTAGAAACCCACTTCACATTCATAATAGTGATAATAGTAGCTCTGTCCTTGTCCCTTTCAAGCTGTTGGGGACTGAGAACTATAGGATGTGGAACAATGCTATGAGACTTGCTTTATAAGCTAGGAACAAATTTGCTTTTGTTGATGGGTCTTGCTTAAGAGAGTCTTATACTGATGATGTGTTGTGTGCTCAATGGGATAGATGCAATGCTATGGTTCTTACTTGGATTGTGAATGTGGTTTCCAGTGATGTTTATATGGGTCTTGTTTATTCTAAAAATGCTGCTAATATTTGGAAAGAGCTTAATGAAACTTATGACAAGGTTGATGGTTCCATTGTTTATAATTTGCTTCAAAAGATTGGGTCTGTTAAACAAGGGGTAGTTCTTATCTGATTATTATCATAGGTTGAACTCTCTATGGAGAGAGTTTGATGCTGTTTCTAAGATTCCTAAATGTGTTTGTGCTGTTAAATGTTCTTGTTCTGCTAGCACTGAATTAGCTTTGCATCAGCAAATCATGAGGCTTAGGTAGTTTCTTATGGGGCTTGATGATTGTTATCAGCCTGTTAGGACTGCACTTCTCACCAGGGATCCACTCCCTGATGTTAAGGAAGCTTATGTCACTGTATCTAGAGAGGAATCCCATAGGGGTGTTCCTGATAACTCTGATCATACAGAGGCTAAATTGAATGCTACTTCCTTTGCTGCTAAGACCTTTAATCAAAATAGGAGAAACACTTCCAATGTTTCTAATAGAACCCCTAACAAGGGCAATGGGTCTAAAAACTTTAGGGGACCTAACCCTAATCTTTTGTGCACTCATTGCTATCAAATTGGTCATACTGTTGATAGATGCTTTGAATTGATTGGTTATCCTGCTGGTTACATAAAGAAGGGGGGGGGGGTAATAATCAAAGGTAAACTGTTTTTAAACCCAATTTTAATGCTAATTGTGATATCAAAACTGGATAAAAACAAGCTTCCACTTGTAATTCTCCAAACTCTTTCACCACTGAACAAATGCAGAAGCTCCTTAGCTTGATCAATGACTCCTCTGGCAACACTCAGTCCAATATGGCAGGTAGAATCTCTTTATTTAATGCTAATGTTTGGTTCAATTTTAATTTTTCCAAGTTTTTTTGTGGGAACTCTAAATTCCTTGTTAAAACCATTACTGTGGGATGGATTATTAATTCTAGGGCTAACCAACATCTTACCACTTCTACAGTTGGTATGTTTAATGTTGTTGATATTTCCAACCTCAACATCTCTGTTGGTCACCCCAATGGCACTGTTGCCAATATAAGTCACATAGGTGACCTCAAACTTTCTAACAATGTTGTTCTTCATGATGTGTTGGTTGTTCCTGGTTATTGTGTTAGCTTGATGTCTGTTAACAAGCTTATTAAGGATAATAAACTGTTTGTTGGTTTTGATGAGGATAAATGTTACATTCAGGACTTGGCCAAGGGGACTACTCTGGGGACTGGTAGTGAATCTGGGGGGGCTCTACTTGTTTGATGACCTTAAGACTAAAAGCCTTGGTAATGTTAATACTGCTGTGACCTTTAACACGTCTAAAGATATCTGGCATTGTTGACTTGGTCATCCCTCTAACCAAGTTCTCAATGCTCTCAAAAATGACCTCAAACTTTCTTAAAACACCTCCATTTCTGTTTGTGAAACGTGTCACAGGGCTAAACAAACAAGGGAACCCTTTCCCTTGAGTGATCACAAGTCCAGTAAACTTGGTGATCTTGTTCACTTAGACTTGTGGGGCCCTTACAAGGTTCCTAGTAAGGAAGGGTATAGATACTTCCTTACCATTGTAGATGATTACTCTAGAGCTGCGTGGACTTACCTTTTGAAATCTAAGGATGAGGTTTTTGAGTGGTTAACTCAATTTATTAATCTTGTTAAAACTCAGTTTGATGCCAAAGTTAAATTTTTTAGATCTGATAATGGGACTGAATTTGTCAACAACAAAGTTCATACTATGCTCTCTTCTCTGGGTATCATCCATCAGACCTCTTGTCCTCATACCCCTCAGCAAAATGGGATTGCTGAAAGGAAACATAGACACTTGGTTAATGTTGCGAGGAGTCTTATGTTTCAAGGTGGGATTCCTATCAATTTTTGGTCTAAATGTATTTTAACTGCTGTTTATTTGATCAACAGGCTCCCCTCTTCTGTCTTAAATGGTAGGTCCCCTATGAATTGCTTTATAGCAAAAAACCTAATCTCTCTCATTTAAAATGTTTTGGATGTCTGTGTTTTTCTACTTGTCTGAATAACAGTGACAAACTCACACCTAGGTCCGAGAAATGTGTTCTCATTGGTTATTCTTCTGTTAAAAAGGCTTATAAACTGTTTAGCTTGGATAATAGAAGAACTCTTTTCTCTAGGGATGTGAAGTTCTATGAAATTGTCTTTCCTTTCAAAATGAAAAAAATAGTGAAAAGGACTCAACTGATGTAGTTTTTACAAATGATGTTGATCTCTTAACATTTTTTGATAACCAAACAAATGCAAGTCCCAATGATGATGAGAGAGCATTACCTGGTTTGGATGGTAGGGTTCACCCTACTATTGATGATGCCCCTGAGCATTATCAAGAGGAGAACCCTGCAACCACCATAGGTGAAAATGTGCAAATATGCTCTGAGGGCAACTTTGAAAATGAAAATTCCTCTAATTATTTCATTGATCATAGTGGGGACCATCCTATAGAAGAGGAACAGCCTGTTAGAAAGTCTAGTAGACCCACTAAGCTGCCTGCTAAGCTTAATGATTTTATTCTTGATAGTAAACTCAAGTATGGTATTGAGAAGCATGTTAATTATTCTAAGTTGAATACCACCAACTTTTGTTTTGCTACCACTCTTAACAAATCTGTTGAACTACCCACCTACTATGAAGCTGTGAAAGATAGTAGGTGGGTTGAGGCTATGAGCAATGAAATTGAAGCCTTTTTAAGGAACAATACTTGGACCTTATGTGATTTATCTGCTAATAGAAAGGCTATTAACAATAAATGGATCTATAAGATTAAATACAAGTCTTCTGGTCTTGTTGACAAGTTTAAATCTAGGGTTGTTGCTAAAGGTTATAGTCAAAGGGAAGGCATTGATTTTTATGAGACTTTCAGTCCTGCTATTAAAATGGTTACTGTTAGGTGTCTTGTTAGCATTGTTGTCTCTAATGATTGGCCTCTCTTTCAACTTGATGTTAACAATGCTTTCTTGTATGGTGATCTTGATGAGGACATTTATATGACTCTTCATTTGGGCTTCAATTGTAAGGATAAAGGTAAGGTGTGTAAGCTTAATAAAGCTTTGTATGGTCTCAAGCAAGCCCCAAGGCAGTGGAATGCAAAACTTACCACTGTCTTGGTTGAGCATAGCTTTTGCCAAAGTATGTCTCATTACTCTCTTTACACCAAACAGAATGGTAACATGTTTATTGCCCTTCTTATCTATGTTGATGACTTTATCATTACTGGTAACTGCATTGAGGAAATTGAATCATTTAAATGCTTTCTGAAAACCAAATTCATGATTAAAGATCTTGCCATTATGAGATATTTTTTAGGTATTGAGGTCCTAGAAAACTCCAATGGGATCTGCATGACCCAAAGGAAGTATTGTCTTGAGCTCATACATGAGTTTGGTTTGCTTGCTCCTAAACCAGTAGGAACCCATTACTTGAAAATTGTGTTTTGGATGTTGATGAAAGCAAGGATGATAAATTTATTTTAAATATTTTTGAGTATCAAAGATTACTTGGGAGACTTATTTACTTAACCCATACCAAACCTGATATATCTTATGTTGTTCATTGCCTTAGCCAACACATGCATGCACCCCTTCAGTCTCATCTTAAAATAGCCTTAAGGGTTATTAGATACCTCAAGAACTCTCCTGGGATTGGTATCCAGTTCTATAAGGATACCTCTTTAAAGGTGTCTTATTTCACTGATGCTGATTGGGCCAAATGTCTTAAAACCAGGAAGTCTGTGTCTGGATACTGTTTTTTTCTTAGAAGGTCTCTTGTCTCTTAGAAGAGCAAGAAGCAACCCACAGTATCCAGATCCTCAGCTAAGGCTGAGTATAGGTGTATGGCTAGTGCTACTTGTGAGGTTACTTGGATCACTAATTTGCTTAGTGATCTAAGGATCAAGTCCTTGTTTTATGTTGATCTTTATTGTGATAGCAGCTCTGCTATTCAGATTGCTGCCAATCCTGTCTTTCATGAGAGAACTAAACATTTTAAAGTTGATGTTCATTTGGTAAGGGAAAAGGTTCAGGATGGTGTTATCAACAACATCAAGGTTGCTTCACTTGATCAAACTGCTGACATCTTTACTAAGGCTCATGGCATTCATCAACACCTGAAGTTATGCAAGCAGCTGAGGCTGGTAAACATGTTTGGTGTTTAAACTCTATGCTCTCTCACTTATCAGATTGAGGAAGGGTGTTAATTTGACAATCTTCAAGTGTCGAGTTGACACTTTGCCTTGTGTTATATTTGTGGCTTTGTGTTTCTTTCTTATGTTTCAGGTTTAACCTTTAGGCTTGTGGTATTGCTGTTGGGCTTTGGTCTCTCCTTGATGGGCTTTGGAACCGTTGGCCTCTTTATCGTTTGACCAAGTCTTATATTACCCTAGTGTCTGACTAGGGTTTGGTTATCACACATACACAACACACATATATGTATGTGTGCACAGCTCTCTCTCTCTCTCTATCTCATTTCATCTATAGAGGTTTGACTTGGGAGTTTGATTATCATCTTGTATAGGTGAGTGTTTGAATGATCTCTTGTATCGTGAGGGAGAACGGATCAACCTAGTTGGGACGTTCTCGCCATTTCTTTTGTAATTGTTCGATTAGCATCCGTTTTGGGAAATAATCTATTTATGTTTTGTTTAAGTACTTTGATTCATAATAAAATACACCAAAGAATGGTTGGTTGGGTGCAAAAATCTCTCTTGTCTGTGATATTGTGTTTCTTTACAATAAGAAAGATCGAAAATTAATAACTAAATTCAATGTGAGACTTATGAAGTTTCATTTATGCTAAAAATAATAGGTAATTTTTAATATCTTTCTCAAACATTAAAAATATATTGGCTACCATAGTGTACATTAAATTATGTACATACGTTCGTTTTTTATGAGAACGCACAAATTTCTAGTGAAAAGTTTGACGTCTACTACATGAAAAAGATTTTGAGGGTAAAGTTAAAGAAAAAACAAAAATTGTTCCTGTTAAAAAATTCTACAAACATTTTAAAAGTTATAGCATCTCCAATAAAATAAACTTTTTTTAAGTTTTTACATTTAATGTATTAAATATAAGTTACATTTAACAAACAAGATTTGTAAGAAATACTTTGTGTATGCAAAGACATTCTACAAATCATTTATAAACTCTTGTAAATAGTTTTTGATGTAATAGTAAAAACTACATTTAGGGGGCGCTTGGTTAAACTGACAGGAATGGGAATGAGAAAAGGAAAGGAATATAAAGGAATGTAATGAGCATTCCCTAGTATTATCATACCCATTATTGGTGCTTGGTTACTATAAGTTGCAGTGATGATTGGATATGGTGGCAATAACGGCTACGATGATGACAATGTTGGAAGGGAAGGCATTAATGAAAATTAGTGGCGGCTAGTGGTGGTTGAGGACGTCAGCCATTGCAACAGACGATTGTGGACTTGAGGTAGTCGACAGAGGTGGCGATCGAAGGTGATGGGTGGTGGTAACGACCATGATCGGTGCTTTTTTGGTCGTTGACGGGTGGTTGTTGATGGTTGGTGGTTGCGATAAGCGGTTGTGGTGGATGGTACATGTAGCGACGAGATATAGAGTTTGTAGCAGTAATGATGATCGACGGTGTGGTGGTGGTAGCGGTGGCGCCATCGCTAGTCGTTAATGATGGTCATAGAGTGTGGTGGTCGTTGGTGGACAAATACACACTTGAATCCATGGTGAGGTGGTAGCGTCCGGTGACAGTGGTGGTGGTGGTGGCGGCGGCGGAGAGCGGTGGTGGCATTGGGAGGGTGGTGATAGCGACAATAGTGGTCATCAGTGTGATATTGGTAGGGAGGCAATTAATGGAAATTAGTGGCGGCTAGTGGTGGTTATGTACGACAACAGTTGTAACAGACGACTACGGACTTGTAGCAGTCAGCATAGGTAGTGATCAGAGGTGGAGGTGGTGGTAACGGTGATGATCAGTGGTTTTTGATGGTTGGTTGTTGTGGTAGATGGTATAGGTAGCGATAGAATTTAGAGGTTGTGACGGTGGTGATGATCGGCGGTGTGGTGGTGGTAGCGGTGGCGCTATCGATAGCCATTAATGACGGTGGTAGAGTGTGGTGGCGGCATCAGTAGAGGTGGTGGTCGCTGGTGGACAAATACACACTTGGATCCTTTGTGAGGTGTTAGCGGCCGGTGGTGGTAGTGGTGGTGGTGGTGGCGGCGGAGAGTGGTGGTGACGCCAGAGAGTGGCGGTGGCGACAATGGTGGTGGTCAGTGATGGTGGTGGTGGTCGGTGGAGACACACACATACCTGAATCAATTAACTCAAATCCATTACCCCCAACTTACAAGGTAATGGTTCATTACCCAGTAATGGGTAATGATTACTTATACTTCTCCTAACCAAGCACTAGTAATAATTATCATTCCCATTGCTTACCCTCTAAAACCTCTAACCAAGCACACCCTCATATTCTTTTTAAAATAGTGAAAAGCTTTTTATAACTTTTCCCCGTTCAAGATGCTCTTAGAGTAACTACACATTTAAAAAGTTGGTCCTGCAGGATTTCGTTCTGAAAACATCATATATATTTTACTCTCAACATGCATGATTGCATATCACTACTGTATACTATTAGTTAGCAAAATCTTATTTCATGACCCGATGTGGGATGAAACGTTGAGAACAATGTTTTAAAATTCATCTTCACGTTTGTCGGTTGAATCGCGAACTGTTTGGTGATTGGACGGGCATTTTAGCAAATTTGGTTAAATCGGGATTCGATTGTTTGACTGAGTCAACTAAAAAAGTGATTTTTAGAACTTTTGTTAAAAATGCTTTCAGAAAAAGTGATAGAGTATTAAAACTCATTTTTGACTTATGCATATGGCCAAGTGTATTTACAATATTCAAGTCTAGAAAGACTTGAATCATTTAATACTTTTAATTCATACACACAAAATAGTTAAAATTTACGAGAATGATTATTTACAAGAATGCTTTGAAGTAGACGAGGTTATTGGCAGAAAAGTTTATTGAAAAGCTCTTGTTATAATGCAAAAAACTCGTTTTAAAAGACTTGATATAATAATAAAAAGCTTTTAACAGATCTTATCATTTTAAATGCTCTAAGAATAATACTACCCATCAAAGTTACAATTCAAGATGTATAAGGCACATTTCACACTTCATTTGTCAAAGAGAATTTCGAATACTAGTTCTATATATTAGAGTGCTAAAAACTCTAATATATAGAACTAGTATTATCATTCAAAGATGTGTGCTTACTTTCACTATGATTAGAGTGCTAAAAACTCGTGGCCACACCATGAAACCCAATAAACGGGTGTCATTCCGCAAAAGAGAAACCAAACAGATGGTGGTAACTAGCTACAATCTGTTTTGCTTTAAGTAGTTACTATCTACTCTCGGTTAAAAATTTGATCTTACATCTCAACTCACAAGCTCAATATTTATATATGTTTGATTTTTAGTACCATTTGCATGCATCAAAGTTGTTCAAGACTGGTAATTAACTGCTTATATTGTTCTTGTTTGATCTAGCTCCTTGCTAGTGTCTTAATAAATCGTTGTTCAAAAAAAGAGACTGATAATTAACTGCTAGTAATATTTTTTATGACACTTTTTAAGAAGCTCAAACTTCTAAAGGTGTAATATACAATCTCAAGTAATACATTGTAACGGTGTAACCCGGTAATTGTATTATTTCAATTTCAACATGCACGGCCCAATAGTCTATGCTATTGTTAACTAAGTTTCAGTTTTTTACATTTTGTTTCGAGTTTAATTTTAGAGTAAAAGAGAAAGTTTTATGATAATAATAAAAATAAATTATGTCTTTGAAAAAAATTTAGAAGAAACGAGGAAAGTAAATGAGTGTAAATTACTCTAGAATTTTATTCATAATGTTCTTTCCAATTTGAGATGATTTATAAAGAAAAAAAAGAGGAGCATGATTACTTTTATTTAATTGAATTAATTTTTTTTTTTTATTTTTTCACTCTTTTTTTTATCTTATGAACACAAAAAAGTTGTATATTTTTTTACCTTTCTCCTTAGCTCTAAAACACAAAAATATTAATTCTTTCCACTTCACTCCATTCTCCATCTTCTTACACATTTTGGGATTGAAAAATCTCATTTACTAAAGGGGTATGTGGGCTTTGCTTAGAAAGCAACTGTGTCCAGATATGTACTATTGTTAAAATGAAAACATACATATCATCTAAAAAAATCTAAGATATTATTAATGCAGAAAAAGAGTTAACGAGTTCATATAAGTATCCATGTAATACCGATAGTCGCTAAGTTCATTAGTTTAGCAAACTAACGAACCACATTGAAACGTTATATCAAAACTTACCAAAGCCATCATCCTCTGCTATATTAACTAGCAATGCTTCATTTCCTAAACCGATGTGGGAATTAGGGTTAAAATTGCTTTCGTAAAATCATCATAGCTACATGGAAATTAACCGTTGTTTTGACTTTTGACACATTTCAAGGATGTGTTTTTTTTTAAGTTGACAAAGTATCGCACTTTTGTATTGTCAAGCAATATTCAAACATGTGTACCAAATTCTTAAACTTTCACACGTTTTGAATGTGATTTGTTGAGTTTTCTGAAAGTTGTAGATTTTGTGTCATCTAACTATTTGTGGTCACACAACAAAACCTTATATATTGGTGCTTACTTTTTTGACAGTTTCATAGAAAAAGAACCCAACAAATTCATCATTATAATTGTGATTAGAGGTTTAAAAACTCGTTGCAATACTATAAACCTAAACAAGCACTGGTACGTCAAGGCAAAAACACCGGTTTTAATACTGTATATAGTCCTAGTTAGGGGTGTGTGGTCATGCTCACGGGCGGACTTACATTATAGCTACGGGATGGCGGACTTTCCATAGCTAGACCAAAACGACGAGGTTTAGTGTATTTTTTTTATAAATTTGTTTTTTTAAATACTCCACACTCACACGTTTAATTGAGACATTTAACCCTGTAAAAGTTAAAAATCTTCAATCTTTAAGTTATAAACTAGTTTTTTTTATAATTTTTTGCTTCGCTTTTGTCAACAATTTTTTTTGTTTTCTATTATTAAAAAATTTGCGTCCCTACTGGTCATGCTTAGTAACAACAACCTTGTTAAGAGATATATTATCGATTGTTAGACACGTTGATATTCGACTGAACTTATAAATTACTAATTTTCTTTTAGTTATCTTACAGTGTGGACAAAAGACGTACTACTAGTTTTAAAATACATAAAGCCTTAAAGTAAAAAACACAGTACAAAAGAATTTATTTTACAAGGAAAAAAAAAAATTCAAAGCCAATACAAATTTTCATGTAATGATTTGTGTTCCGCTAATTTTTTATAGCGGTCCCAAATTATTGCTTGAAAGTTGATATTACTTCGAAGATGCATGATGGGTTATTTTTGTCCTATATGAACTAGTGGCAGTTCTTGTCTTTGGTCTATATGGGATTTAATGTTGGAATTGTTTTCATAATGTAACTAAATTCAGCGTTAAACTTAAGAAGTTGCATTTATGCGAGAGACCAATTATACTACATGAATCTAAGACATTTTTTTTAACGACGAGTTATTCGTTAGTAATTCGAGCTTATAGTGACATTTATTTGAACAATAGGCGAATCTTGAACTTTTTCGTTTAAGGGGAAGTGAGTTATTTTTTACATAAAACAGGCAGACCTTGAGCATATATTTATTTTTAGAGGCCGAGTTATTTTTTACATAAAAAAACAATAACTTATACGGAGTAATGATACATATATTTACACTACTCGTCACGATTTATAAGAAACCAAAGCTCCTTTCTCCATTAAAATCGCCTCTGCCCTAAAAGACATATATGATCATGTTTTTCTTTTGTCTTTTATACAAGTTATATGGGTGAATGGCCATATTAAGCCCAGATGGCCACCATTTGTACTTAAAATGATATTTGGAATTTTCGACAAAGTGAACTTTGCATATTAAAAAAGTGTATGTTTAAAACTAGGGGTGTAAACGAGCCGAGCTTTTATCGAGCTATTCGAGCTCGAGCTCAAGCTCGACTCGATCGAGCCGAGCTTTTATCGAGCTCAAGCCCGAGCCCAAGCCCAATAGTATGGCTCGAAACATATAATGAGCCAAGCTCGAGCTTTTGATAGCTTGGCTCGAGCCCTTATCGAGCTTTTTCGAGCCTTAGTATAAATATATTTTTATATAAGTACAAAAACGTTCATTTAAGTATTAGCCTTATTATCAAGAGTAACTATATAAAAACTTAAATAATTTATTAATAGTGGTTATCATAGTTTAGTACATACATAGAATTTGTGACGGTGTGTAAACGATAATGATATATTTGTTTCGTATATGTAATTTCGAGCTTTTTAAGATAAGCTCGAGCTTTGCTCGAATCCTAATCGAGCCGAGCTCAAACTTTGAAGGTAAAAGCTCGACGAGCTATCGAGCCGAGCTCGAGCCCATTATTTTATGTTCGAGCTGAGCCCGAGCCCTGTTGAGCTCAGGCTCGGCTCGGCTCGTTTGCAGCCCTATTCAAAACGAGCCACCATCAATTAAGCAAGTTTTAATGCTAGGTGATTGTTGTTTCTTTAAAAATCGAGGATTGTATAATGAAACCTATCATAGCTAATTACCAAATTCTTATTAAAGATTTACGGTTCAAATTTCGTCGTCTCGTAAATGTTAAAGGCTTTACAACCATAACATGAGCCCTCAAACAAGTTGTACGATGTAAGAAAGCTTGTTATAGTCTAAGACGTTTGGAAAGTGTTTTATTATCTTTTATAATGCGAAATCATAGTATAATACAATGTTAAAGAAGTTTTCTCAATTTCTAAAGGGAACAAATTATTGAAGAAAACACTTGGAACATGATAGTTGTAACCATAAAAAGTGTTTTATTAATTGAATGACTTACACATGAGATAACATATTTAAGGTTGATGATACAAGAAAAAAGGTAGTCAGCGCAAGGCTGTGGCGACTTGCATTTACTATGTCACGTAAGTAGTAGGCGAACTGAAAAACGCCACAAAAAACAATCTCTCAATGTGTAATCACAGATATTTTCGCAACTACACTTGTAGACAGACATTAATTAAAAACTCCTGCCAAAACTTCTTATTTAAACGTGATAATTATGCTTTAATTAGCAAGACAGTCAACAAACCATAGGGTGTGTTCAGTGTTTGGTTTGAGACCGAACAAACCGAAAAAAAACCCGGCTTGAAACCGAATAAAACCGGACCAATATTTTTAAATGGTGTACGGTTTGGTTTAAAACCGAACTGAAGTATTTAATTGATGTATAGTTTGATTTTGGTTTTAATAAATAGAAAACCTAATCAAACCGAAAAAACTAAAGAACTTTAACTATGTAAATTTTTTTTAATAATATATATATATATGTATAATCTTTTCTTTATCCTTAACAAACTCTTCAGATTTTTTTAAAATATTTTTAAACTGATAATTCTGAAATCAAGTATCTAATGTATATACAATAGGAATGTTAAACCTAATTCACTCCTATATACACACACATGCCTTACCATTTGGTTTTCTTTTAAAGTTTTTTTGAATTTGATTTTCTTGGTCTTAACCGAAACCAAACCGAATTCTAATTTGATGTATGGTTTGGTTTTACGTGCTTTATAAATGGTTTAGTTTAGTTTTGGTTTTGATTTTAAAAATCTCAAAACCGAAGAACCAAACCAAACAATCCACAAATCCGAAAACCGAACCGATGAACACCCCCTACTCCTAAGTCCTAGAGTATATTACAAACTTATACTACCGTCAAATGCGCCAATCTTTAATTCGTAACTCACACTCAAATTCACTTGCATTACGGAGTGTAATTCTAATATCACTACGCCAAGTCTTGTTACCAAATGTTCTTTACCAAGTACTGCCACCTAAGGACGGATCTAACATGAGAGCCAGGTGTAGCACATGCTACATTTAATTTCAAGTCACGAAAAATAAATTTTACATAAAATAAGTTTTTTATCGACACGTACAACATTTAATTTTACCTGCTTCCACAAAAAAATCACATATATTTAAAATGTACTACAATGCAGAAATAAGTTAAAGTGTTCATGTAAGAAAACATGAAATAGATCATAGTCGCTAAAGTTTATTAGTTCAGCGCCTAAATAACTTACATAACCAATACAGGATTAGTTGAATTTGCGTTCATCAAAATATAGCAAACTACCTAATATATATATGACATAGTAAAGCAAACATCACTTTTAAAACCTCATAGATGCTTAATGTATAACTAGAATCGTATCCGCGCAATGCGGCGGCGAGTATCTAATAACGAATTTATAACGAATTTTCAGACTAACAAATATTAATCTCTTACTCATTGTAAAGTTATAAAAAATCGAATTAAAAACTCACTAAAACTTAAAAAGACTAAAAAATGTTATATTATATATAATATTGATGAAAATATTAACAACTTGCTTTATTTATTAAATAAAAAAGTCTGATTTTTAGCCTTACTATTTTATGAAAGTCTCAAATACTTTTATAAAATAGTATGGATTGTATATTATCTAAACCTAAAAAAACATATTCCCGCTTCAAACAAAAAAAAGTAAAAAAAAATTTTAAGAGTTTATTTGAAAAAAAACAAACGAATCCTTAAAGAGTTTTATTTGACAAGTTATGTAGAAGGATTCCGTATGACTAACTTATCATTGTTACGTGAGTAAGTTCTTGGTTTAACTTATTGCAAACGATAAATTTTCAAGCGACAAATCATACATAGTTTTGGCAAAAGATTTTTATATCTTTCAATACCGGCCACGTTGATATATTTTCGGTGAATTTTTTAATAGCTTTATTTTATTGCTGATATTTTGGTCCTCAAAATCGCATGTGGTTTGTTACCTAAAATATAATCACGTGATATGTGGTGTATTTGTTAAAATGAGGAGTAAAAGAATTGTACTCGTTTGTCATCGTTTTCTAAAAAACATTAAAATTTTATCATTTTTAATATATATTATCACTTACCGCTCTTTTAACAAATGATCAGTAAAAATTATAACACTTATAGTTTCTTTTGTCAAACACGTTATAAAAATCAAAATATTAATTCTCATCGCTTAACGTTTCAAAAAAATTTATCACCGCTCAATGCCGAACAAACCTCTCACAAAAGAATCATGAAAATACGTTTTTTTAGTTTGATGAAAAATAAGTAGTCAAAATTTATTCTAAAACGAAATTACTGACTCTTTAAAGCTGATGGGAGTGAGGTTAAACACACGAGCGAGAGTCAAAGACTCGCGCGAATCCCACATTCCCCCACCCAAACTCGTGTGCGACTTTGTCGCTGGAACCAAAAAAACAAGGCTACAATCACCCTAGGTGAGTTATTACAAATGGGACCCACATGCTAAATAAAACCGTTATTTTCTTAAATTAAAAAAAAAACTTTTCTCAATACTCCTTTTTATTTATAAATACCTATCAAAAACTCTTATTTTTCAAACACACATTCATATTTCATACACATTTCACATATTCTTCCCAAATCACTAAAAAAATGGAAAATATCGACGAACACGAGTTATTTTTTGCCACTGAAAATCCGGAAGTCGCAACGAAACGCAAGTGAGGTTTTATTAAAAAAGCGTTGCAATTTATTAAGAGACGGCACATTGCTAATCGATTACCAAGAAACGTCATAACTCGAGACCGAATAGGTGCTCATGATCGGTTAGTTGCGTCTTTTTTTTCGGCGAACCCAAGATACGATGCGAAAGAGTTCAGAAAGGTTTTTCGAATGGCCGCCCCCTTTTCAACTGGATAGTTAGTGAAGTGACTCACAATTCTGCATACTTTCGTAATAATGTTGATTGTACCTGAAAAGAAGGTATTTCGCCGTTGTTAAAGTGCACATCGGCAATTCGTCAATTGGCATACGACGTCGTTCCTGTTTTTCTAGATGAGTATCTGCAAATGAGCGTTAGAACTTCTCGAGAATCACTTGATCATTTCTGTAGTGCTATTATGGAAATATTCGGGGCTGAGTATATGAGTAAACCCACGTATACTGATGTTCAGAAACTTTATGCGCATCATGAAGCAAAGCACGGGTTTTCAGGGATGATAGGAATTCTTGATTGTACAGACTGGGAGTGGTTCGGTTGTCCAACTGCCTTTAAATGGCAATATATTAGACGAGATCATGGACCGAATCCATTCATTTTACTTGAAGCTGTTGCGACGCAGGACTTGTGGATATGGCATGCATTTTTTTTGTGTTGTTGGGTCGAACAACGACATCAACGTTTTATATCAGTCCCCTTTATTTAATGATTTGAAAAGCGGACAAGCACCTGAGGTGGAGTTTGTGGCTAACGGTGTACACTATCCATGGGGATACTATCTTACGGACGGAATATATCCGAAATTGGCACCACTTGTTAAAATAATTCCCGAACCATCATCCTGTGAGCATAAGAGGATTTTATATAAGCAGAAACAAGAATCCGCAAGAAAAGATATTGAAAGAGCTTTTGGTGTTTTGAAGAAGAAATGGGCCATATTAGCCAATCGTGCACGACCTTTACGGAAAGAAAGAATCAGGAATATGATGTACAGATGCATCATATTACATAATATGATTCGAAAGTTAAAAAAAAAAACAATATCTCCTAAATGGTTCCCAGAAGAAGAAATTCAACCGGACGATGTGTTTCAAACCCAAGAACACGTGCTACAAGTTATGCGGCATATCAGCTCCGCGCATGAACATCACAATCTTCGAGCAGATTTGGTCGATCATTTGTATGCCAATGCTTAATTTATTATGTTTTTTTTATATTTGTGTTTTTTTAAATGTTGTTTTTAAATTTCCTATGTATCGTTTTTTTAATTTCGCATTATGTTTTAATTTTCTATGTACCCGTGTTTTAATAAAATGTATGAATAAAAGTTATTTAATAAAAAGATGGGGGTGATGTGGAGTGAGTTTGGGTGAGTGTCATTACCTCCTGTGAGGAGTTTTGATGAGTTTGGGTGAGTTTGTTCAAAAGTTGAGGTGGCGCTGACGTAACAGTGAGTGACTTTGGTGCCACTCCCACCAGCCTAAGATCAACTTTGTATATTGGTAGCGGAAGCGCTACTTGAATGTGATAGTAAGGCTTGATAGTGGCGAGAATGATTAGGGGTGGTGCTAACTGCGGTATATACGAAATATAACTTTACGGATAAACGGTAAATACTCATCGAAACACTTATATTGAAAGAAAAAAAAATTGATTGTCTTTCTGTAAAGAAAAAAATCTGATACATTACGAACAGTGGCGGATCTTGAACATTTATTTTGAGGAGGTCGGGTTATTTTTTACATAACAAAATAAAAAATGGATAATAACTTTTAAACGAAATGTAAAATATTTACACTACTCGTTACGATCTTTGGGAGGGCCAGAGCCCTCCCCAGTCTACACAGAAATCCGGCCCTGATTACGAATGAATTTTAAGTTTGATATATTTTTGTGTAATAAAATTAAACATAACTTACTTTTATAATGTACTAGCAGAGTACCCGCGCGATGCGGTGGCGGATATCCCGTGATTAAGCAGAGAAAGGTAAAGTCGGGCCTGGTTCGCTCATTTGCATGGTTTCGACCAATGTTCTTCAACTTTCGATTAAACCCGTTAATCTGGTCCGATTTTAAAACCGTATGTACCACCAACTTCTAAGCTATATGATTTTTTTTTAATAATTGTACGATATGTATAATAAGATGTGTTATTGATTTTGGGGGTATTTTTATCATATTATTAATTAAGGTGTTTACTTGTAACATATGCTTTAGAACATGTATGAATTAAAATTAATTTTAAACAAGTGATGGCAAATTGACTTGTATAATATGTTTTAAAGTTTGTATTACTTAAAAATGTATTGATGAGAGAGTGCATAAGATGGTTTATAAATTATGTTTAATTGATTTGTACAATATGCCTTAAAATTTGTACTATTTAAAAATTTAATAAAGAGAGAGTGTATAAAATGTTTTATAAGATAGTATGATTAGCGGTATGTGAAATAAAAAGTTAAAGAATGATATAAATTTCTATGTATTATGATTGAACTTGATAAATTGATTAATTTAGCAATTGAATACTGCATAGAAATAGAAACGTTACGTTACTTCGAACATGAATGACCCAATATGTTTATAAAGTAGTATATATAACATATTGGGTCATTCTTTTTTTTTTTTTTTATTTGCTCAAAAAAAAAAAAAGAATGACCCAATATGTTATATATACTACTTTATAAAGTATTTGAGACCTTCTTAAAATAGTAAGGCTGAAAATTTAGACTTTTTTACCTACTAAATAAAGCAAGTTGTTGATATTTTCATGTAACATTATATACTATAACCTTTTTCAAACAACTTTTGTAACAACCTTTTAAAATAATATTTTTCCTTTTAAATTGAAATTTTTATTTATTTATTTATTATTTTTATAATTTAATTTCACTATATTTTTTAAAATTTTGTGCTTTTTAATTTGATATTCATTTTGATATATATTTTTATTAATTTTTAGTCTTTTCAATTTTAGTAGGTTTTTTAATTCAATTTTTATAACTGTACAATGAGTAAGAGATTAATATTTGTTATTATCAAAATTCGTTATTAGTTACTCGCCATCGCATTACACGGATACCATTGTAGTAGTATATAAACTAGCAACAATTCATTTCTTCAACCAGTATGGGAGCAAAGTTTGAAATTTGAAACAACATTCATCAAAAAGTAGCAAGATAAACTTTTGCCAGCAATATCATAAACTTACAACACATACGTTCAATAACTCTATGTAATACGTAGTGTTATCTAGGGGCTGAGCATCAAGGCTGGATCGGTTAAAATCGGACTAGATCAAAAATTGAAATGACAGCTTGGAACTCTTTCTGTAGGAGGTCGCCTCACGTTAATTAAATCGGTTCTAGGCTCTATTCCAATATATTTCATGTCGCTTTATAAGGTGCCAAAGACTGTGCTTCGTACGATGGAAGCTATTCGTCGGGATTTTTTTAATGGGTCTCAAAGTAAAGATAGGAAGATTTCATGGATTAAATGGTCTAAAGTGCTCGCGGCTAAATAATATGGAGGTTTAGGCGTTTCTAGCTTCTATGCCCTTAACCAAGCGCTTCTATTCAAATGGGTGTGGAGATTTATTTCGCAAGATAATTCGTTGTGGTTTCGGTTTATATCTGTCATGCATGGTCCTTCATTTCAGACGCGGTCTCCTTTTAAATTTTCGAATTGGGAGGATATTATAAGTGCTGTTTCTACTTTGAAAAATCAAGGTGTCGATTTTTTATCTCATTGCAAACGTCGAGTAGGTTTAGGTTTGCATACTCTTTTCTGGAAAGACAAGTGGTTAGGAGACGTTCCATTTTGTGAGTTGTTCTCCAGGTTGTTTGCTTTGGAGAATGACAAAGATTGTACAGTAGCAACGAAAATGCATGAGGATTTTTAGCTTTCTTTCCGCCGGCAGGTTCGGGGAGGTACTGAAGCATCCCAACTCGCATCTATTCTTGATCTCCTTCGGACACAGGTGTTGTCCAATGTTGATGATAGATGGATTTGGGATTTAAATGGGGAAGGGGTGTTTCGGGTTAAAGATGCTCGTGATTTTTTAGATGAGCGCTTTCTTCCAAAAGATAATACTGTTACGAGATGGGTCAAGTATATCCCTATTAAGGTGAACATTTTTGCTTGGAAGTTGTATCTTGATCGTATCCCTACTCGGTCCAATCTGATTCGGCGTGGTATTCAGGTCCAATCTTCTAGCTGTCCGATTTGTAATGGTGCTCAGGAGGATACGACCCATCTTTTCTTTAAATGCGATGTAGCTAATTCTGTTTTTCGACTTATATGTCGTTGGTGGAATCTTTCTGGGAATTCTATTACTTCGTACGATGAGTGGTTGGAGTGGTTTATATCTATCCAGTTGGGCTCTAATCTCAAAAAGGTTCTTGAAGGAGTGTTTTATGTATCTTGGTGGAGCTTGTGGAACTTCCGTAACCGGCTGTTGTTCTCTTCTCCCAAGCCGCGCAAAGATGTGTTATTTGATGATGTCGTTTCTCTTTCTTATAATTGGTGTTCAGCTAGATGTAAAACTATTTTATCTTGGGATAGTTGGCTTCAACATCCTTATTTGATTACTTTGTAATTGTTCTAGCTCCTTGCTAGTTTTAATAAAGTTGCCGTTCAAAAAAAACATGAGTCTAAACTGTATATATCACCTTATGATATATTCTTGATAAGATCCATTAATATGGATCTAGAGACTAAAAAGGGGATTATCGCTCTATGTCTTTATGTGGTTCTTGGTGATATAATCAAGAGTGGGGCAATAAAGTAGCCATTGTAAGCTCGAGTGCATCCTTCAACGTTACACTCACATCTTGCTCCATGCTCTAATTTTGCATCAAATGTGTATAAAACTGGATATCTAAACTCCAATATGCAATATCAATTACATAGCAAGAGAGAATAATAACTTTCTTCGAAGCACAATATAGAGAATGGGTAGTATGAAAACTTGTACACCAAAAATTAAAGTGTTTAATATACCGTTCTTTGACCAATTTCTTCATCTATGATAACTGGTATTCAGCCTTAAACGGATGAAACATAATCAACACCTACTTCCACACCTTTAATGATTTCCATCATACACGATTACATTCTAAACTTTAATAGCTGTCATACCATCCTTGTGAGTAAGTATGTCCTTTATAATGACTTGAATGTTTGTAATCACCCTTGACCAAGCAATGCCTTGATAAACGAATGAAAAGTAATCACTTCTGTATCTTTTGTGCGTATTTTAAGGGTTCAGTGTCAATATAAATTAGAATATTCTAAAAAGTAATCAATGGTTTATACCTTCCAAGAAGATATTGGATGCAAAAGCTTTAATATTTGAACCCTCGTTATTCAAAAGCAAGATGCTCGAATAATAATATTAATGTTATGTAAAAATTAAGATATTTTCATTTAGAGTGTCTACTTTAGAATACACAAGATCTTCACAGTTCTTAGCCTCGGCTACAGTCACACTACATCAAGTTACAGGTGACACTCTCATTAATTCCTCACAGGACATGAGCATACAACCTACGATATGTTTGGCCATCATACTCAGCCATATAAGACAAACTTCCTAAAAAAAAAACAATGAGATTAAGTGCAAGTGTATTCGCTTCTTAGGTAAACTAAAATACATATAAGAGTAATTTTCGCTATTCGTTCATTTAGGCCAAATCCTAACCTTGTTCTTAATCTATTTTTGCATGAATCATCCTTATCTTGAAACAATACATGTAACACCATTTGTATAAAGAACATAGTCAAAGTGCAGCAACTCTAATCCATCATAATTCAGAGAATATGTGAATTAAATCTCATCAAACGGAATAACAAATTAAAATCTAGAAGATTTTTAATATTATAAAAAACTTAATTATTATTATCATTACTTCACTACAATACGAGTGTTGAACATTTTTATATATATTCTTTCAAAAATAAAAGTATTGTTCCAAACGACATATATATAAGGTATAAATATGAGTTCATATAACACATGAATTCCATTTCAACGTGTATGAGTAATTTCATATCAACCTATATGTGTTTAAGTGCATCAAAATTCTAATGCCTATAGTCGTGTTCAAACATTTGACATATTCCATATTGTTTTTGGTTTTAGTGACCTCAAATCGACCTATTTTTACTTTTTTACCAACATTCTCTAAGCACTCATTTAGGCACCTAAGTTGCGCTTTGCTCACTGAGTTTCTTAGAGGTCAATTTTGGGTTAAAGTAGTGTAGATGGTAAATGAATTGAAAAAGTTGTGAGCCATCTATAGCATATCAAGTATAACAACATCAAAAATCGTATTGTTGTTACTTTAAATGAATTGGACAACTATTTTAATGACATATATTGTTTAAAGTGTTGATGTCATGACCATCAATATTGTGAACCAAATAGCTATTGCGTAAGAGGTTTAGTAGCCCGTATATGGAGTTTTAAAAGAAATCCAAGACAACCAAAATGTATTCTTATAACAAAGAACTTAGAATAATGTGTCTTTTTTCACTAACCTATTCATGTAAACAAACCACGTCTTCTTTTTCAGCACGTAAAGCACATAAAAGCTTTATAAATATTTTGAATTCATTGACAAAATGACAACTTTAACAGAGAAAGTATTAGGCATGAAAGTATGAACGTAAACAATTACTTACAATTTGAACTGGTTTGGTCCAGTTTTGCTTCTCACCAACAAAAAAGTGGACACCAAATTCTTTTTCACTTTACGAATCTCCTTAGAGGTATGTACAATCCATTCAAAACAAATGGTCAATATATTAATAGGGAAGATAATTTATCACTCTCATATGCTTCACACTTTAAAATATAACTTATTTTATTAGGTGACTTAGATATAACTATAGCATAAGTATATTCCAATAGGCAGACTTCTTATGACAACATTACTATACAATTAGCATCACGTTGTTTAACTTATCATGTTTACCTTTAAATTAGTGATCACAGTTATTCGTTAGAAAAATACTAAAAGATGTGCATGACTTACGTGTTGTCACTTAGCCGATATATGCGAGGATTAAGCAACTCGGTTACACCATCATCTACCTCACGAGGATAGCCGTTGACACGTCTACATATTTTTAAAAAACGCACCATCATTTTATACGACACTTCCAAAAATACATGTTAGGTTAAAATTAAAAGGAATCCATCACCTAACTGAGATGGTTTTAGGATTAGTTCCAGAAGTTATTGAACTGTCATCAATACAAATCCTTAGTATTCTCGTCTTAACAAAATAGTTGAAATAATCGGGATATTCCATCGCCAAACTCACACCTGTAATGCCAACAAAATAAAATTTTAATCCTTTAGACTGTATTTATTCAAAGTATATCTATGAGAACTTTCAGGTTTTGCTACAACACAAATGAACTGAACTCAATTATTCTATATTCAATTTAAATCTAAATAAAGAATTGAATAAATAAGAAAATTACCAATTTTATGGCGTGTGCAACTGGTTGAATCGAAATAGTTTTCGTGTTTCTGAATCAGCGATATTGAGGCGTATCTGAAGTAGTGGTGTCAAAGAATGCACATTGGTTTTTCTTTCTGACGAATTGTAACTTATCGTACTTGTGAAGTTTCAATCAAGTGATATGTTTATATCAAATTAAATATTGGGGACGATGTGGTTTTGGAAACACGCGTGAGTTTGAAGATGAGTTTCAAATAATATGATTTAGTCAAATGATATTTGATTGAGGCTGATGATAAGGTTTGCGATTTGATTGAGACACATTAAACATTAATCATTAATAATACGTTTTCAAGATGGGTATCTTATTTACTTTCCATGAAGGAAGTTGTATTATGTATAAAATTAGGGCTAAAGTTTCGGTCAGTCAAAACATTCCAAGTTATGATTTTGTAGTTTTTTATGCATTTGGTCATTGTACAAATTGTCTAATTATGGTATGATATTGATGTCGATTTTAATGAGACTTTTTAAATATGCGTATATTTATTTGAAAAGATTAAGAAAGATTACAAAAATATATTTATTAACCTATAATCAGTTTGTATACTTGAAACAAACTTTAAGGACTTTACAAACATAGAGTTACCGTAATAAATTGTATACGTCTAGTATTTTTCCAATACATTAAAACGCATGTTTCAATCGATCACATGATTATTTTTTTAATTGTTTTTAAAACATGTTTTTATTTTTGTAAGTTAATTATGAAATAGTTTTCATGACACAATTAATAGTAAGCTTGACAAACTTATACAAATATATTATTTAGGAAGGCTATTAATTTTTGCAAGGTTAATGAACTTGTAAAGAACTTTATTTTATTAAAGTAAATAGACAGATAGATTTTTGTTATAAACTTTTCACGCCGGAATAATTTCTCTTTATAAACATTTTATTAAAACTTTGCTAAACAACTTGTATTTTTGAAACCTTTATAAAAATTTGTACACTCTGATGAACAATATAAAAATGAAGGATAATTATTTTTTAATATGTTATCTAAAGGATACATAATTTTTCTTAAAGAATAATAATTATTTATAAAAAAATCGTGTGCACTCTTCATATCGCTCATTGTACTTTGATATATACCAATAAAATAATTATTAAATATTAATTTAAACATAATAATGAAAACAAATATGCATTGTTAAAAGTATAAAGATAGTTTTCACAGTTTTTTATATTTATTTGATTTTAAAAATAACCTTAAAAAAAGTTAATGAGATCATATAAAAATATCCATGTAAGATAATATTATATTATAGGGAGTGCTAAGTTGAATCGTTTAGCACCCCAAGATTATTACATAGAACCTACATACTCCCATTATGTTTTGCTATATTAACTAGAATTGCTTCATTTCCTTAACAGATGTGGGATTCAAGGTTGAAATTGCTTTCGCCAAATCAGTATAGCTACATAATATAAACAAGAGTTTCGTCATATTTCAAGGATGTATTTGGAAATTATCACACCAATTTTTAAACTTATACACGTTTCGAATGTGATTTTTTGAGCCTTTTAGAAGGTGTAGATTTTGCATCATCTAACGAATTTTGGTCGACAACAGAACCAATGATCTTATTCGTGTCATTAAAAAAACACTAACATATTTAGGTACTTTTCATAAGTACCTCCTTATAAATTGATGCTTAATTTTTGGCACTTTTATATAAAGAGAACCTAACAAATTTATCACTACAATTATGATTAGAGGTCTGAAAACTCATTGTAATACAATAAACCCAAACAAGTAGCATTACAACAGTCGATTCATTCTTCAGCGACATTCATAAGATTTCTCCAGCGACATTTTGATGGGATACTTTTCCCCAGCGATATGACGTTGGGGAAATTTTAATAGGGCTTCATCGATGATAATAAATTCTCCAGCGACAATCCCCAACGACACGTGGGGCCCACGGACTTTTCCTGAAAAAATATTGTGCCACGATGACATGTGTTTCCCCAACGGCATGTCGTTGGAGAAAATCCTGATTAAATCAACAAAATTTAAGTTAATCGTAATATTCTTAGCTAATTACATATTTTCCCCAGCGACATTTCGCTGGGGAATATCTCCATACGTTTGACTTGTCAACGCTTTAGGTTTCACTTGTCAACTTTTCCCCAACGACATGTCGCTGGGAAGATGTCCTTACGTTTGACTTGTCAACGCTTTAGTCTTGACTTGACAACGTTTATTGATAGGTTTCCCAGCGACATGTCGCTGGGAAAAAGCCTGCAGTTTTTTTATAAATTGCATGCACAACAGTCGTTTTCCCGATTTTTTCCGGAATTTTTTCCGAAAAATCTAGTAAATATAAAACCTGTACCAACACCTGTATTTACTCACCAAAACACACATAGTAAGTAAACTTAGAATACAAATCAACACAAATGCGGAGTAAGTTCAACTTGCACCAAAATATAATATAATGTTCTAGTTTAGTTAAGGATACTAGGGATAAGTCGGGATAGTTAAGGATATTAGGGAAACAAGCATTCTAATTTAGGATAATAGGGAAACAAGTAAAGATGAACATAACGAAACAATGTATCATACTAATAAACACATATATAACACGACTAGCTCGCGTCATCGCCACCATCCTCACCACCCTCCCGGTCCTCACCATCATCACACGGGCGACTCTCGCTCCCGTTGACACCACCACTATCATATCTGGCATAATGATCGTCATACCTGTCGTCACTTCTCAACATGCTCATAATAAAATCGACATCCGTACTTCTGTCAGCGGGTGCCGAAAAGCACGACATAGAGCGGACGTATCCTAGCAATACCTGACCCACACCAGGAATGTGGCCGCGAAACTTCCCTCCTCGGCTCATTCAGTTGATTTCTGAAGCGTTGTGGTCACCCCGCCTCGAGCTCCTTCATCATTTCCTGTGTAGTGACAATAACACAAGATAGTAAATATATTAGTCAGGTTGCTAGATTGTTAATCAATGATTCATTAAAGTGTGTTTGAAAGAATACTTACATACACCCGGAGAGCGATAGGATCTGCGAATACACCGTTTGCATCAGTGTGCAAACGATAGAACATATCGATCTCTGAAGGTTCCTGCTGGGTTTCTGACGCCCGTTTATGTACATACACACGCATATAAGATCAATCTAATTAAAAACGACAAATCTTAACACACCAAAATGTATAATCATATATATATATATATATATATATATATATATATATATATATATATATATATATATATATATATATATATATATATATATATATATATATATATATATATATATATATATATATATATATATATATATATATATATATATATATATATATATATATATATATATATATATATATATATATATATATATATATATATATATATATATATATATATATATATATATATATATATATATATATATATATATATATGTATGTAAAATCAATAATAATAATAAAAAAATAAAATAATAATAATAATAATTACCATCAGTTGTCGAGTGCGAGGGATCGACCGAGATCCATGCCGGGAGGGAAGTGTTGACTTGACCCGATTCTGACTGTTTGTTTCGGATCGCTTCCTCTGGGCAGGGTCACTCCAAAACATGATATATTTCTCCCACTCGTCAACTGTGTAGTCATCAGGTCTGTTTCGCCTAATCCGAACCAAATCGTATTCTCCAGTCTCGAGGTCTTTTTTCCAGTGTTGTCGCTTCAAAGTGGCCTTGTTGGTGTTGTAGGTATTTTGAAACTGAGCAATAATGACACCATTAATGAGCGACCATCGCTCGGATTTCATGTGCGGCTCGAGGTTGTATTTTTTTCTACAATCATATACAACACATTGACAACAAGAGTTAGAAATATAATTTATATATTTATATAAATGTTTATTTATTTATATGATATTAATAAATATACGAATTTAAATAAATATACACAATATGACACATTAAAAACAGAGTTAGAAATATAATTTATATATTTATTTAAATTTGTTTATTTATTTATATGATATAAATAAATAAGCGAATTTAAATAAATATACACAATACAACACACTGAAAACATAGTTAGAAATATAATTTATATAATTATTTAAATTTCTTTATTTATTTATATGATATAAATAAATAAACGAATTTAAATAAATATACACAACTCAACACATTGAAAACAGAGTTATAAATATAATTTATATATTTAATTAAATTTGTTTATTTATTTATATGATTTAAATAAATAAAAAATTTAAATAAATATACACAATACAACACATTGAAAACAGAGTTAGAAATATAATTTATATATTTATTTAAATTTGTTTATTTATTTATATGATATAAATAAATAAACAAATTTAAATAAATATACACAATACAACACATTGAAAACCGAGTTAGAAATATAATTTATATATTTATTTAAATTTGTTTATTTATTTATATCATATAAATAAATAAACAAATTTAAATAAATATACACAACTAAATAAATGAATATGATAATTAATAAACATAAAATGATAACTGACCCCAAGAGCGGCCAGGCTGCCGCCTTTTACCCGGCGAGGACATCCTTCCATGAAGGATAATACAAAGGTATATCCCTAATGACTACCCCGGACAAGTTTCCTCAATGAGACGCGTAGGGGCCGGTAGGGGCAACTGTGTTCTCAGCAATGTCTACGAAGTCGATCTCGACTGGCCGGTTCTGATTCGTGGCCACCGCATCCAGTAATTTCTGGTTCCGGATTCTGTCATGGGTGTCCCTGTCGGCTTTCCTCCTGCCCAAATTGGGCTTTTGCTTTCCTTTTCCTGGAAAATCAAGTGAGTGATAAAGTCATAAAAGTTCAAGGCAAACAAGTTCAATATGTGTATCAAATTTATGCTTGTATTACAATAATCCAGAAATTCTTACCTCGGTTAACGAAGCAACCCCCAAAACCGAATGATGGAGGACGTGGACGTGAAGGATCCTCGCCACCACCGTCCCCGCCGTGTCCGCGTGCAACATCAGCCATCTGTACAGGTAAAATTAGCATAACATGTAGAAATTCATGAACAAAATAATACAAGCATTCACAAATCCAAATATCAAAATAAATTTACACATTTAAACAATCCACAACAATTTCATTCTGTAAGATGTAATCACACGACTTGCCAAACAAGAAATATAGATGACGAGAACAAGATTAAAATAAAGAATGGAATATTAGATTAGATGAAGAAGAAAGAGAAAGATACAAAGAGTGTAATCCTAGTGAGAGAAACTAAGGAGAGTTTCCCTCTCTAAAACAAGAAGAATGGAAAGATACTATGAGAGACACACACATAAATGAGGATGGCTATGCCTTTTATACGAAGGCTTACAAGATTAGGAGGCCTTCCTCATTTGTGTGTTCGGGACTAATTCCCGTTACATACATAACAATAACATAGAACTCTCAACACCATTAAGTAGCTTTTTCCACGAGCTTCGCAACGGTATATTATATGACCATCACTTTAAATACTTCTAACAATCGCCCCCTAAGGGGTGGTCATATAATATGTGACTTTACTTCTTTGACCATCACTTTAAATACTTCTAACACATTCGTTCATTCATTTAAATATATAAGTGTATTTTGCAAGTTACAACAGAAATTTAATCTTTTTCATCACTAGAATAAAATTTCTCAACACCATCATCATCTTTGATGAGGTCTTCAATATCAAAATCTGCTAAATCATGAGGAAGGGGGTCTTCATCATCAGTAATATCATCCGTTGAGTCACCATCTATATGCAAATTTATATAGAAGGTGAAATTACCGAAGTCATTCGCACTAGTAGAAGGTGGGAGATCAGATGAGTCCAAATGTGTAATATCAGGTTCGTTCTCTACCACGATTACACCCTTGTTAAAATTTTTTTTATGATTAACATGTTCGACGACCTTCACGTTGGGTTTGGCCGGATCTACAAGGTAGAAGACTTGTTTGACTTGTGTTGCGAGAATGTATTGATCATTTTTCCACCACTCACCAAAGCCGACGATTTGTGTCATTCCGTTTCTAAAGGTAAGTTTGTTGACTCTACTAGCGTTGCAAGTGTCGAACCACTTAACTTCGAATAACGCAACTTTAAACGACAAATAGTCAAACTCGGGGATTTCTTGAAGCTGACCGTAAGTTATTTCCCTATCAGGGCCAGTCGAACAAATGTCGTTGTTTTGAGTTGTGCAACGTTCATCGCGGCTCTGCACGACATACCTCACACCATCTACTACGCAACAGTTTACTGGCATTGGAGTCCTTGATGGTCCATTAGTCAAAGCGAATAACTCATTGGTTGTGCTAACCTCTGGGTCTTGGGGATTTTGTGCGTGACGTTCAAAGATCTATGAAGAAGATAGGATTAGATAGAAAACAAAAAATATGATACCATTATTTTTATACGTAAGTACATAAAATAAGTGTTAGTTTACCAGCGTCCTCACCCAGATAGGGAATTCTTCTAGCATGTCTTTTTTTCTGTTAATAAACTGAAAAATGTTCATGCTATTAGAATAAGTCGTCGAAATGATAAGCTAAGAAAAAAAAGTTACAAAATAAAAAAAACGCGTACCTCAGGAACTGGGTTTGGTACGTCTATCTCCTGACTGTTGTTAAGTACATACCATCTCGCTTTCTTGTACTCTTAGGAAGGAAAATGAGGAAAGGACCATAAACCAATAGAAATGCATATCGATCGGAACACCTGAAACTGACACGTTGGGGGAGGGGGGTCCACATTACAATCGGGAAGATTAAATTTCATGGTAACACCCCCAAAATATTGAGAACTTAAAGTCAATGCTTCTTCTACAACATAACCCTCCGCGATCGAACCTTCTCGCTTAGCTTTATTTCGTACATAACCTTTTAGTTTCTTCATGAATCTTTCAGAAAGAAACATCCACCGGGGTTGAATAGGCCCGCCTCAAGAGCCTCTAGAGCTAAATGGATGAGCAAGTGAATCATATTGTCAAAGAAAGCAGGAGGATATATGCGCTCAAGCTCGCATAGAATTTCAACTACCTTGACCGAAGCTTTCAACATGTCCCCCTCCATCAAAGTTGTAGAGCAGAGTTGCTTAAACAAGGAACATAGATTGATTATTGGTTTTGCAATATGTTCGGGCAAGTAATTTTGAAGTCCCTAAGGAAGTAAACGTTGCATCATTATATGACAGTCATGAGACTTTATGCCCGTTATATTTGTATCATTATCGGTCACTTTATGCTTGAAGCATGATCCGAACCCATCTGGTAGTTTAACTCCTTTGATGTACTGACAAAACTTTTTCGATTCCTTACTGTTAGAGAATACGCAGCCTGGGGCTTCACAGTCTTCCCCTTGTGGTATTCGGTTAGCCACAAAGGTCTTTGAATGCCCATCTTTTTCAAGTCTTGTCTTGCCTTTGCGTTGTCTTTACTTTTGTCATTCATTAACAAAATGTTCAAGATGGCCTCCAACACATTTTTTTCGATATGCATGATGTCTAAATTGTGTCTTAGTGAAATAAAAGACCAATACTCAAGCTCGTAAAAAATAGACCGTTTAGTCCAGTTAAGCTCGACTTTAACATTACCGGAAATCTTCACAACCCCATGTTTCGCATCCTTGCAGGCGGCATTATTGACCACCGAGGCGACGGTGAAGGAGCAGGCGCATCACGCCGACACCAGAGAGAAACGTATTGCTGAGTTGGAGGCCCTCGTAGCAGCATCAAATGAGAAGGTAAACTTTCAGAAATGTTGTACATACACTCCTACTTCTTGTATGCATGTGGCCCAAAAAGTATATATCCTTGTAATAACTCCAAATTTCATACGCAGGTGTCTGCGGCTGAGGCTGCTACTAAGGCGGTGACCGTGCAATCATTTAGTATTGCCCAGGAGCGTGACGCACTGAAGGAAGAATTGACGCAGGCCCAAACCAATCTTGAAAATCAAGTTGCCTTAGCTGGTGAAGAGTTAAGCAAGGTGGTTGTAAGCTGCGCGGAGAGAGTATGCCCCCCTCTACTAACCGCTACAGCCAGTCGTAGGTGGATTATCGGGCAAGGACAGCGGCTTGCCGTAAGTGGGGCTCTGAACGCTCCACACCTACTGCAGGCATTTGCTGGGGTCGTATCCGATGGGATCGACCGTGGTAGGCATGAAGGCCTGGTCAAAGCTGCGGAGATGATTGCAAAAAATGAAGATATCACACAGCATCCGTATCACAACCCCTCCGCAGCGGGTAAGATGACTGCGTCCATGGATGCCTTGGCAGAACTCCAACACCCCCTCCTGGACGAGCTTGAAGCAATGAAAGATGCTCCAAACGAAACAATAATGTCCCGGCTGAGTGCTGATCCTATTCCCTTGACGTTGGCTACTTACGATTCCGCATCCAAAGCCATGTCAGACGAGAAGCCGCTTGGAGAAGCTCTAGATGCTCTCGCAGTCAAAGTTCAGGACGGGAAAGATGCTCGTGGGGAGGCTCTTCGTGCTTTAATTTAGGAAGGGAAGAAGGATCTAGGGGAGTTCCTACCCCCTTTGTAACTTATCTGTTGTAAACACTTGTGATTATATTCGTCCGTGTATGTACACGGCTAAGACATATATGTAATAACTTGTCTTTTTATTTAGAAGTCCGTGACAACCACAGCCATTTTGTTTATTGTTAATTTTGAAACTTGTGTATTTCATTGTATTTCAATGCCGCATGATGTATCACGTCTTACACATAAAAAGGGAAAATACATACAAGTCTATAATTTACTAGACATGCGACGTGCGTCTTTACTATGCAGAGTACCCTGTGGATACGGTGCACAAAAAACTTATCACAACGTCTTGTGAGTAAGGCGTCTAGTAAGGATACATGATCCGTGCGGCTGGGGTTGCATCCCTCTTACGCGGCAAGTTGAATTAGTAGGTTCACTTAATCCTCTTACCCCGCCTGGAGGCGTATAGTACATGTACGGTAATTTGAAAGAATGCATATGAATAAAACATGGCATATTATAACACAAGTAAAAAATTCATACGACTTAACAAAAAATCTAAAAAATGATTTGCACGAAACAGGCCGTGGAGCTAGCTAGGCACCACGGCATTTTATTTAGAACGTTTACATTTTGTTTGAACAATAATGACAAGTCCTAAGAAACAAGAAAGGAATCTAAACAAACATAAGACAAAACAAAACAGATGAACCCGCATGGTTCTTCAAAGATAGCACTTTTAAGACCGCACATAGCGAAGTACCCATGCGGAAGCCGTGGCTTTCAAAGATAGCACCTTTTGAGATTGGAAATATTCCATGTGCGTTCTAGGTCGCGCCCATCCATATCACGTAACCTGTACGCGCCTCGTCCTAAGGCTTCAGTGACTTCATACGGTCCTTCCCACTTAGGGCCCAGCTTTCCTGTGTTCTCCGCTCGACTTGCTTCGTTAGCACGATAGACATAGTCTCCCGGTCGAAAAGAAACACCCTTGACCTTGGCGTCATAATAAGCCTTCATCTTAGCCTTGGACTTAGCCTCATTGATGGCTGCTATTTCCCTCTTTTCTTCCAGCAGATCCAGGTTGATTCGCAATTGTTCATCGTTCGTGACGACATTAACCTCCGTTGTGCGGATGGTAGGCATTCCTATTTCTGCTGGAATAACAGCTTCAGTTCCGTAGGCCAATGCAAATGGAGTATCCCCGTTGGCTGTTTTGATCATAGTTCTATGCGCCCATAGCACATGTGATAACTCATCGACCCATTTGCCACTTCGTTCATCCAGACGCGCCTTGATGCCATTCCCCAAGCTTCTATTTGCTCGTTCGACGAGGCCGTTTGTTTGTGGATGCTTAACAGATGCGAAGCGCCGTTTGATGTTCAATGATGCACACCAATCTTTGAATGGGTTGTCCGTGAACTGCTTGCCATTGTCCGAGATGATTTCTCCTGGTAGACCAAAACGGCACACAATGTGTTCCCACACAAACTTCTTGACCTGCTTGCCTGTGATAGACTTGACTGCCTTGGCTTCTATCCATCGTGTGAAGTAGTCCATTGCAACAATCAAGAATTTAACCCCCCCCCCCCCCCCCCCCCCGCAGCTACAGGAAATGGTCCTGCAATGTCAATTCCCCACTTATAAAATGGCCATGGGGACGTGATAGGTGTAAGCTCCTGCTGCGGGTGCCGCGGTACTGGCCTATGCACTTGGCAATCATTGCACTTGCGAATCATGTCGCGCGCGTCTCTGTGCATGGTAGGCCAATAATAACCTGTTCGTAAGGCTCTAGCTACCACGGATCGTGGGCCTGCATGCATGCCGCACAACCCTTCGTGTATGTCACTGATTACGTAAGCTGCCTGGCGTGGTCCAACACACCGCAGCCACGGCTGCAAGAAAGAGCGCTTGTAAAGGATGCCTTCTCGAAGTTCAAAATGTTGCGACTTCCTTTTAATGCGCCTTGCTGCTTTTTCCTCGTCTGGAAGGGTCTCATTAGTCAAATAGTTGATGATTGGGGTCATCCACGTAGGTCCCTCCTCTTCAACTATAGCGGCAACCTCCCCTTCCGTTATAGATTTCTCCTTGAGTATTTCCACCAAAACTTGTTTAGACAAGTGAGCGAAGCTTGTGGATGCGATCTTGCTAAGAGCGTCCGCTTTCTTGTTCTCGCCCCTTGGCACCTGCTTGATGGAAAACTTACTGAAAGTCGCGATTAACGACTTGACTTTTTCCAAGTACCTGACCATGTTGTCCTCCTTAGCCACATACCCACCTAGAATATGGTTCGCGACAAGCCGTGAGTCCACGTAGGCCTCAAGGTTGCGGACTCCCATTCTAGCGGCGATTTTTAAACCCGCAATTAATGCTTCATATTCCGCTTCGTTGTTAGTGGCCGTGAACTCAAAACGGAGGGCGTACTTGAATTCCATTCCTTCTGGGTTTGTGAGGATGAGACCTGCCCCGGACCCGTCTGTACACGAGGATCCGTCCGTGAATAGCACCCAAGGTTCCGTTGGGTTCTCGTCTTGCTTAATGATTGGTCCTTCCTCATCCGGCTTCTCGATCAGGAAATCTGCCAAGATCTGGCCTTTAACAGCCGTCCTTGGTCTGTAAGATATATTATGCCCCCCAATAGGATGCTCCATTTCTGTAGCCTCCCTGCCACGTCCGGTCTAGAAATAACCTGCTTGATTGGCTGATCAGTAATAACCACAATTGGGTGCGCCTGAAAGTACCGGCGCAACCGCTTTGTAGCAAACACTAGTGCTAACACCAATTTTTCCATGGAGGAATAATTCAACTCCGGCCCTTGTAGTGTTCTACTTATAAAGTAGACCGGAGTTTGTACTGTATCTCTATCCGTCATAAGTACCGCGCTTATTGCGCCATGAGTAGCTGAGAGATACATAATGAGTTCCTCCTTTGGTCGGGGAGCTACTAGCATAGGGAGAGATGCAAGATGCTGCTTGAGTTGGCCGAAAGCTTCCTCGGCTTCCTTCGTCCAGCGGAAGTCTCCCTTTCTAATACACTTCTTGAGTGTCTTAAATAGGGGTAATGACTTCTCTGCGGATTTAGATAGGAATCTATTCAGCCTGGCTAACTTCCCATTCAGGGACTGCACCTCCTTCCGTGTCTGAGGGGACGGCAGTTGTATCACTGCGTCCGTCTTCTCTGGGCAAGGTTTGATGCCATTTGGATCAATCAAATACCCCAGGAACATTCCCTCAGTTGCTCCAAACGTACATTTCTTTGGATTTAACTTCATGTTAATCCTTCTCAGCGTGTCGAATGTCTCTTGGACATCCCGGAGAAGTGCCTCCTCCGTGTGACTTTTTATCACCAAGTCATCAACATAGACTTCCAGGTTGCGTCCTATTTGTGATTCAAAAGCTTTGTCCACCAACCGCTGATATGTAGCGCCGGCGTTCTTCAGTCCAAATGGCATTTTCGTATAGCAATATACGCCCTGGCTTGTATGGAACGCCGTTTTTTCTTCATCCTCCTCCGCCATATGGATTTGGTGATACCCTTTATATGCATCCAAGAAGCATTTGAAAGGATATCCACACAAGGACTCCACCTTCCAGTCGATTTCCGGTAACAGGTAACAGTCCTGTGGGCAGGCCTTGTTTAGATCCGTGAAATCTACGCACATGCGCCAACTTCCGTCATGTTTCTTGACCATGACCGAATTGGACAATCACTCGTGGTAGTATACCTCGCGCATGGTGCCTGCATCCACTAGTTTCCGTACTTCCTCCAATATCACTTGGCTGCGCTCGAGCGCCTGGCCGCGCTTCTTTTGCTTAACGGGTTGGTACCCTTGGCGGATCTGGAGCTTGTGCTCTGCTATCGCACGTGGCACGCCTGTCATATGCTTTGGCTCCCATGCGAATATATCTAGGTTTGCACTCAAGAGAGAGCACATGGCCCTTTTGCCGCTATCCGAGAGCGCCCCTCCTATGGATACCTCCTGTTCCGGATAGTCAGGGTGAATTGCTACCTTCCAATTGGGAGGTGGTGATCCATCTTTGGGTGGGACCGGTGGAGCCGGTGTTGTCACGGTGTGACACTCGGATGTTGGTACGACTGTGTTGTAAATAGTAACGATTCCCCCCTCAACGGGGAATTTGATCATTCCGTGTGCCGTAGAGGGTACTGCCCGGATAGCCAAAATGCCTGGTCTGCCTATGATCCCATTATACGGAGAGTGTGAGTGTATCACCATGAAGTTCATCCACGCCGTAGTGTAATGTTCCTCATTCCCAATGGTTACAAGCAAACGCAATTGCCCTATCGGCCAGATAGTGTCTCCACTAAAGCCAGTAAGCGGCGACGTGGCCGGAACTAATTGGCTTCTTATTTCTGGGCATAACTGCACAAAACAGTGTTCATACAGTACCTCTGCTGACGATCCTCCATCCACATACATGCGACGAACTTTGTGTGTTCCAATGCTTATCTCAATAGTGAGAGGCGCATCAATCACATCGCTTGCTGTGATGGGAGGGAATGAGATTTCCCTGCCGCGTGAAAATTTTTGACCAACTTTCTGCCTCGTGCGGCGCTGTCTGGATTGGATCATGTATATGGTAGAAGGTTTGTCCTTTTGGGGATCCTTCTTATCATACTTCTTGTTGTTGTCTTTTCCATCCTTCCAATCCTTAACTAGGTGCTTGAGTTTGCCTGATTTGATCAGCGACTCAATATGCTTCTTGAGCTGGATACACTCCTCCGTGGCGTGGCCTTTGTCATTATGGAACTCGCAGAAGCGATTTCCTTGCCGACGTTCCGGGGGAGTGGTCATTGGGGGAGGCCTCAGAAAGTTCGCCCCTTCAGTCAGCAAGATCTCCCGGTAGGACATCTTTAGGGGGGTGAACTTATCGTCCGACCGATCTCCTTTGCTTTGGCTCTTATAGTCTGAGCCCTTGTTATTGTTTTGATTACCTTGACCGCCCGACTGCCTCCGGGACTGATCATTTGACCGGTACCCATTTCCTCGTGATGGGTAGGCCACGGCAACAGCTGTTTCTCCTTCTATGAAATTTCTGACCCTTTCCATGAGGTCATCATATCTCTCTGGACGCTTGTCATTGAGGCGCCTGATCAATTCTCTGTCTGTTATGGCGTGCATGTAGTCAGAGATCTTCAGGAGCTCCGGCATGGTTCTCGTGCGCGTGCACTCATCATTGAAGCGTTCAGTGAAGGCTTCTGTGGACTCCCCCGGCCGTTGCTTGACAGTTGCCAATGAGACTGGATCCCTATTATACTTCTTCCTTTGAGTATAATTGTTCTCAAAGACAGTGCGTAGTTCCGTGAAACTATCAATGCTCCGTGGAGGGAGTGCTTCAAACCAGTCGCGGGCATTTCCGATCAAGGTCGAATTGAACATCTGGCACCATATAGGCATGGGCCATCGCTCAATTTTAGCCTGGGTATCAAATATTTTAAGGTGATCCACCGGATCACCGGACCCATCATAAGTCTTGATACACGCCGGCATGCGACGCTTGGTGTCCTCAGAATAGTTCCTTATGCGGAGGGTGAACGGGTCTTCCCTGGGATCCGCCCATGGCCGGGTAAGCCTAGGGTCATCCCATGGTTCACACCATGGACGCGAAAGATCCTCCGTTTCCGTATCTCGATAGTAAGGACCACCATAATACCCATCATTGTTTGGTGGTGGTGGAGGGGTGCGCCTAGGTCGGCGACGCTTAGGCGGATGGTCATCTGAGTCCTCTCCGGACGGGTCCGGGGACGGCGGTGGTGCCCCATCCTTTGCATAAGGACCACTTTTTTGAGATGAACCAGGAGCCTTTTTCCCAGTATTCATCCTGTCCCACACACTCGGGCGACGTGTGGTTCTGGCCAGCTCTCGATCTGGTCGCTCGGGTGAGCCATCCGACCTTTCTCCTTCTCGAGACTGCGTTAATTCCTGTATAAGGCGGTCTCCTATGCGCTCAAACACATTCCGGGGTTGAGGGGTTTCCTCAAAGGTACCCTGCTCCTGAGGCCGAGCTCTCCTTTTCCTCTGATTTTGGGAGGAGGTGGTTGGTCCGGTGTCACCAAAGTTGAGTCTGGCTTGGAGGTTCCTCCCCAGACTCAGCCTTGATGCGATCCCTGGGACGATCCTTTCGAAGTTCTGCGTGAGAACTCGAGTAAGATCCTCCTCACTGAGTGGCAGGACTTCCACTTCTTCCTCTGTCGAGGGTCTGCGCGGTTCTTTGTTAGGAGGGTTTGGCGCACTCCCCGGATCAGGGTTGTCCAGGGTTGAAGTAGGCGGGGGTGTCATCGAGATCGTGCTCGTCACCCCCACGGGCTGAAAATCGCTACGATTACCTGGCCCGCCTGCGAGGCGGCTAGGTGACTGGTTGGGGATGAGAATCCCTTCCCCTTGGGACTTCCGGTTCCCGGGATTCACGTTCCTGGGGTTAGCTTGCGGATGCCCCTTCGTCATTGGAAATTCGAGATGAGGTTTTGTTCTAGCTTAGTGTTATGGGTCCCACGGATGGCGCCAACTTGTTGATGCAAAAGTTGGTTGATCCTTGCTAGACCCGAATTAGGCTTAATTCGGGTTGGCTGGGCTCCGGCTCCTGCACCAAGTGAATCGTTTGGTTGGGATCCTGCACACTAAACAACACGCGTTAGGCTTACCGTGGGAATGTTTCCCACGATTAGACTCCGGCGTGAGAGTAAGTAATCGATTTAAGGTTTATGTGAGTTTAGAGTACAAGTCGTAATACCTTTGTGGAACCCTTGGGGGTTCCTTTTATAGGCAGTGAAACCCTAGTGGGCTTCCACTGATGCTTCGGCCCCAAGGAAGAGATAATCACCAGAATTTAGAATGATTGTTATCTTCTAATCTTGGTAGTGAATATCCTCTCTTATTGGGATAAAGATATTCCAGACAGAATATGATTCTGTCTAATCTTATGTCGGCCGCACCGGGCCGTGGGCCGCACACATGTGTGGTTACTGTTCATTCAAGCCCATAAGCCTGAATGACATTTATCCACCCATCTGTGATGGACCGGATACGGGTAGTACCCGTGGGCCTGGCTCATGACCCGGTTGGGGACTATACGTCATCAATCCTGGATTACATCCCGGTTATATTCTTTAGGTCGATCTTTGTGTTCAGTGTTGCCATTGAATTCATCACGTGAACTCCTCCATTTATGGGGATTCTTTAACCATCTTATGTGGCCAACATAAGCTATTTTGCTTGTCACAGGAATAGACGGAGTTTCTTTATTACAGGTAGGGCATGTCATGTAACCTTGCCCACTCCACCCAGACAAACTACTTTGAGTTGGAAAATCATTTATGGTCCATAAAAGCATCGCTCTCATATCAAGCTTCTTTTGTGAAACAATGTCTATAGTCTCAACACCTTTCTGTCCCATAAAAGCTTCATGTCCTTAATCAAAGACCTCAAGAAAACATCAATGTCCTTGCCGGGGATTTAGGGCCAGGAATTAACAACGTCAGCATAAAATTACTTTCTTCCATACACAACCATGGAGGCAGATTGTATGTTGTCAATATCACCGACCACATGCTGTAGGTCTGACTAAGGTTGCCGAACGGATTGAAACCATCACCACACAACCCTAGTCGAACATTTCTTGGTTCTGCTGTAAATTCTGGATACTTCAAAGCAAACTTCTTCCAAGCTGCGCCATCAATCGGGTGTTGCATCTTACCAAGTTCCACACACTTTTTAGTAGCATGCCAAGTCATGTCTTTTGCTGTGTGTCTAGACTCTTACAAACGTTGTAGTCTAGGAATGATCGGAAAGTAATGCAACACCTTCCTAGGAACTTTCTTCCTCGATGTGTTACTGTCTTTCCATCTACTCGTATTACACACCGGACATAATTGCAATTTTTTTTATCATCCCAAAACAAGCAGCAGTCGTGTTCACAAGCATGTATCGACTCGTACCCTAACCCGATCATTTTAAATGTCTTCTTTATTGTATAGTATGACGGTGGGAACTTAAATCCTTTACTTTCAGAAAATGCATATTGGAACAACTATAATATTTCATTAAATAAAGAATCTGTCATTTTGCCTTTAACCTTAAAATGGGTAAATTTTTCCATAAATTCTAGTCGAAACACATGTTCACAACCAGTGTACAGCTCCTTGTTGGCACTGGCATACAACTCTTCAAACTCGTTACGAGTGGCTTGAGTCGGTTCGTTACTAGTCTCACCAATATTATCTCCTTGTGTTGGTTGATTCGAAGGAATATAGCTAAGATCATCGAGTAACGCTGTCATGTCATTCATCATAGGTTCTCTTGAGTTATCTATCATTAGCGCAGGTGGAGCCGGTTCATCGTGTTTGTCCCATGTAGTATAAATTGGGTCCCACCCGAACTGAGTAATATGATCTCCAATCCAATCGATGGGTTTCCATAATATACTTCGACATTTTTTGCATGGACATTTAATTTTCCCCGCATCATTCACCAACGCCCGACAATAATCGACGAACTTTTTGAGACCGTCATTAAATTCTTGGGAAACAGTCGGTTTGTGTATCCAACTCTTATCAGCGAATACCATAACTACGTTTTATTCATATATTTAGTTGGAAAAATCACCTAAAAATACATCAAACTTACCACTTTTTATGGTTGTGTGTAGTCAACTTTTTTTTTCCTCATTATACCAATAAACTTTTGAATTTCGACTTTTGTGTGTAATGAGTGACCTGCACAGCCCTTAACCGGTAGCATATTCATAAACCTTGCCACCATTAATCCTATTTCGTTTGTAATATAACATACAAAGTTAACGACATTTTGCATCTTAATAATAATAAATTTTTTTTTTGAACAGGAATAAATATTATTATTAGAAAATAAATAATAATAATAAAAATAATAATAATAATTGAAAATTATTATTATTGAAAATTTTCTGATGGTAATACTGAAAATTAAAAATAATAATAATAATAATAAATAAATAAATAGATAAAATTTATTATTAGTATTATTAAAAAGTAATAATAATAATAATAATTAATAAAAAAAATAAAAAATTTTAATAAAATAATACTATAATAATAATTATTGTTTTCATTTTTATCTATACTTCTATATAAAGCATTTGAGACCTTCTTAAAATAGTAAGGCTGAAAATTCAGACTTTTTTCTTACTAAATAAAGCAAGTCGACCTACTTAAATAAATTTTTTTCTTTCAAATTGAAAAATCTTTTTATTAGTTTGTTATTTTAATAATCTAATTTCACCATATTTTCTAAAATTTTATTCTCTTTAATTCAATATCCATTTTGATATATTTTTATTAACTATTAATTTTTTAAAATTTAGAGGTTTTTTACAATTTTCACAATACAGACTTAATGGATAATAGATTAATGTTTGTTAGCTTCAAAAATGATTATGAGTACTCGCCGTCGCATTGCGCGGGTCCATGCTAGTATTACTAAAAAAACATATAAAGACACAAATTTAAGCACATCTTCTCCATGATCAAGATCAGTTACATTTTTCTTTGGATCTAAAAAAGCTATCTACGTTTTTTTACCTCTAAATCTTCTACATTGATCTTCATATACCAATATATATACATCTGTTATATACTCCCTTCATATACAAGATACACCAACCACTTGCTATCACGAAACAATAACCAAATCGATTTCATTTGTTTATGTTTCTCAATGATATCCTCACCCTCGTTCGGCCACCGCCGCTTAAACCCACCGATTTGGTTCGATTTCCATATCTATGTAATCAAGATCCACCTCTGACATAATGTTTTTCCTTAACATACGTTACGCCGCCGCTGAATCTGAACGGACTAGCAGCACCATCATATCACCCGTCACTATCCGTTCGAAACCCATATACGGCCGTTCGAGACTTGGTTTTCAAATGTTAATTGATGGTTTTCATTGGTACAGATTTAATAAATATGAATATGAGTATAAGTTTAGATTTATGAAGATGAGGTGCAGATCTATGTGTTGATAGATGGTTTTCATTGTTATATTTTGGGGGATTTTGGATTCGGTTGGGGTTAAAGTTATATATGTAGGTGAATGTTATTTTAGCATACAAAGAAGACAGATCGTAAATGATAGTTTTGGCAAGTATACAATTTAATATATATGAAGATGAGGTATAAGTTTAGAATTATTACTTTTATTTTTTAAGAAAGTTAAATTTCGACTAATGGTAGTTAAAATAAGGGACTGACATTGTAAAAAAATAAACGGTCGTTAAAATAACCGACGCCACGTAGGATTGCAAGGCTGAGCAGGTCACCCGCTACACACAAAGGTCGAAATTCAAAAGTTTATTAGTATAATGAGAAAAAAAAAGTTGACTACACACAACCATAAAAAGTGGTAAGTTTGATGTATTTTTAGGTGATTTTCCCTATTTAGTTATTATTACATGGAAGGAAACTATGGAAAGCAATCCTAGATGTTTTGTTCACCTAGTGAAACTATGAAAGGCAATCTTAACCCACTCTTTGATGCTTCGTCTCATATATGAATGCGTATAACCGATTTACTATTTGAAAAAAAATCGGTAGAATTTCCCCATAACTCCCCAAATATGTGTTTAAAGACATATTCGTAGGAGTAAAGGAGAAACACTGTCGAAATCATCTCAAATAGTAAACCAGTTATACGCATTCATATCTTAAATGAGACAAAACATTCAGAAAGCAGTCTCAAACAGGGGACTTTCCGAAGTTAATTCCTAATAAATTAACTTCGGACGGGTTGTCTATAGGTTAATCAATTTCAGACGGGAATTTTCCGAAATTAATCGCTAAAATCCTAAAACATTCATAAGGTTTAATTCAATCAAACATTTATATCAAACAGCTTATTCTGATAAGCTTTTCGGGATAAGCTGATTTCAAACAGCTTATCTTGATAAGCTTATCAGGATAAGCTATTTCAAACAGCTTATCCTGATAAGCTTATCAGGATAAGCTTTTTTCAAACAGCTTGTTCTGATAAGCTTATCAGAATAAGCTTGTTGAAAACCGCTTATTCGGATAAGCTATTTTCAACCGGCTTATCCTGATAAGCTGTTTGAAAACAGCTTATCCGAAAAAGCTTATTAGATTATTTTCATCAAATAGGTAACATAAAGAGTGTTTGGATTTACGTTACAAATTTATACATTCCCAGCGACATGTCACGCGGGGAAACCAAAATGATAAAAACAAGTAAAACCCACATGTATTATCAATTAGAATTAAAAAAAAGCATACTTGTTAGCCGGTTGTGGTCGTTGGCGTCGGGGATGCATCTCGGTTGTGGTCGGGGCTGCGTCTCGGCTAGCTAAATCAGGATGGCTGACCCGACTGAATGGTTAACTTAGGCTGGTTGACTCGGCTTAACCACAAATTAAACAAAACAATTACCAAGAGAAGTTAATATATAGTTGATTATCATAATTAAGAAAAAATCCTACCCAAAATGGGTGCAACGGCTGATACTCGGCTTCACCACAAACAACTAAGAATCATCAGTAAGAGGGTTTAGTAGAATAAGAATTATAAGAATTAGTGGATTAAGAGGGTGCTCGTGTGTGCGTGAGAACAGTGTTAGAGTGGTGGTGGTTTCCGACGTCAGGGAGATATGAGAGGTGAATGAGTGTTGTGGTGATGAGTGGTTGTGGTTGTGAGTGGTGGTGATGAGTGGCTGTGGTTGTGAGTGGTGGTTATGGTTTGGTTGTGGATTGGTGGTGTGATGTTGTTTATACGCAAATAAGAAGAAGAGAAAGAGATAAGATGTATGTTTTTCTGAGATTCGTTTAGGCGAGGATAAAAGCTGGTCTATCTTTCCCCAGCGACATGTCGCTGGGAAGAGTATAAAATTTTGACGACACTTTCCCCAGCGAGATGTCGTTGAGTAAAACCTTTTAATTTGTCATTTTATGCCAACTTGTTTATTAGCTGGCTGATGATAACAAAACATTCCCCAGCGGCATGTCGCTGGGGAAACCTTGTAGTTTGTCGTTTTGTGAAAGAAGCGCGCTAACGAAAATTTTGGAGGGATTTCTAAAAACTTTAGGGGAATGTATCCCTAGCAACATGTCGCTGGGGGAACTTTCTTTTTTTATAACATTTATGTAATTTAGTTTTAAATAATTAATAATAATGAGTTTTATATAATTGTATATTTTTTAATAATAACTAAATTTTATAAATAATAACTAAATGTTTTTTATTATTGTTTATACAATGATTCGGCTTCTCGGTTCATTCCCGTAGAGTAAACCGGTTCGTTCAGTTTGGTCTGAGTTACGGTTCAACATTAGAGGTTCAATGTATGTGATAGGGGTTCAACATTAGAGGTTCAATGTATGAGATAGGGTTATACATCAGAGGTTCAATGTATGAGATAGGGTATACATTAGAGGTTCAATGTATGAGATAGAGTTATACATTAGAGGTTCAATGTATGAGATAGAGTTATACATTAGAGGTTCAATGTATGAGATACGGTTATACATTAGAGGTTCAATGTATCAGATAAGGTTCAACATTAGAGGTTCAATGCATTAGATAGGGTTCAACATTAGAGGTTCAACGTATTAGATATGGTTATACATTAGAGGTTCAATGTAAGAGATAAGGTTATACATTAGAGGTTTATTGTATTAGATAGGGTTATACATTAGAGATTCAGTGTATTAGATAGGTTCTACATTAGAGTTCGGTGTATTATATAGGGTTCAACATTAGAGGTTTAATGTATTAGATAGGGTTATACATTAGAGGTTCAACGTATTAGATAGGGTTCAAAATTAGAGGTTCAGTGTATTAGATAGTGTTATACATTAGAGGTTCAACGTATGAGATAGAGTTATACATTAGAGGTTTAATGTATTAGATAAGGTTCAACATTAGAGGTTCAATGTATGAGATATGGTTCAATATTAGAGGTTCAATGTATTAGATAGGGTTCAATATTAGAGGTTCAATGTATTAGATAGGGTTCAATGTTAGAGTTTCAATATAGTAGATAGGGTTATACATTAGAGGTTTAATGTATGAGATAGGGTTATACATTAGAGGTTTAATGTATTAGGTATGGTTATGCATTAGAGGTTCAGTGTATTAGATAGGGTTCTACATTAGAGGTTCAATGTATTAGATAGGGTTCAACATTAGAGGTTTAATGTATTAGATAGGGTTATACATTAGAGGTTCAATGTATTAGATAGTGTTCAACATTAGAGGTTCAATGTATTAGATAGGGTTATACATTAGAGGTTCACTGTATGAGATAGGGTTACATTAGAGGTTTAATGTATTAGATAGGGTTATACATTAGAGATTCAATGTATTAGATAAGGTTCTACTTTAGAGGTTCAATGTATTAGACAAGGTTATACCTTAGAGGTTTAATGTATTAGATACGGTTATACATTAGAGGTTCAATGTATGAGATATGGTTCAACATTAGAGGTTCAATCTATTAGATAGGATTCTACATTAGAGGTTCAATGTATTAGATAGGGTTATACATTAGAGGTTCAATGTATTAGATAGGTTTCAACATTAAAGGTTCAATGTATTAGATAGGTTTCACCATTAGAGGTTCAATGTATCAGATAGGGTTCAACATTAGAGGTTCAATGTATTAGATAGGGTTATACATTAGAGGTTCAATGTATGAGATAGGGTTATACATTAGAGGTTTAATGTATTAGATAGGGTTATACATTAGAGGTTCAATGTATGAGATATGGTTCAATATTAGAGGTTTAATGTATTAGATAGGGTTCAACATTAGAGGTTCAATGTATTAGATAGGACATTAGAGGTTTAATGTATTAGATAGGGTTATACATTAGAGGTTTAATGTATTAGATAGGATTATACATTATAGGTTCAATGTATTAGATAGGGTTCTATATTAGAGGTTCAATGTATTAGATAGGGTTCAACATTAGAGGTTCAAAGTATTAGATAGAGTTCAAAATTAGAGGTTCAATGTATTAGATAGGGTTATACATTAGAGGTTCAATGTATTAGATAGGGTTCTACATTAGAGGTTCAGTTTATTAGATAAGGTTCAACATTAGAGGTTCAAAGTATTAAATAGGGTTCAACATTAGAGGTTCAAAGCATTGGCGGGAATATATTGGCGGGAAAATGTTAACCATTTCCCTCACTTTTTTACCGTAAAAGGACAACCACACACACTCCTTATCATAACAACCACCAGCAGATCACACACACACACTTATCATCACAAACACATTGTTATTATGAAAATGTTGAAACATGAAGCTTTTCCATGTAAGTGTGAACATAGGGATGTTGTTCTTTAGAAATAGTGGCAACGTGAATCGTTTGGTAGACATTACTAAGCTTGTCCACGTTCAGAGGTGGAACATCCAGTTTCATATGGATGCAATTTTTTTTATGGAAAGATGAATGAGTCCAACTACTAGTCAATTCTCTTGGAGGTTCAACAAGGTTTTCTCCTCCAAGATCTTCTTCGAGACCTTCAATGATTCCAACTTCTTCTCCAAGCTCTTCAACGTGTGTAAAGTGTGTGCACTTGAATAGAAAGATAAAGGTACTTGAGAGTACAGTAGAGTTGTACCACCATGGCGATAGTCACACAGTGGATTCAGCTGCACTACTTCATGACCTTTATGATGACATGTGGAACATTAGTTTGAACTAGTTTCTGATGTATATGTTTTCGTGTATATGAGTCTATTATCGCTTTAATATCCATCTTTAATTAAACGCGTGTTTAAGTGTCTGTGTCGAATAAAACTATGTTTAGACGTGTTTGTTTGTATGTCTCAATGAATGTTAACAATTTTTAATGAATATTAACAATGACTGTTAACAATTATCAGTGAAATTATCAGTGAATGTTAACAATTATCAGCCAATGTTAACAATTATCAGTGAATGTTAACTTTTAACGGGAAAATCTTGACGGGGAAATGTTGGCGAAAAAACATTGGCGGGAAAATTTAACCATTTCCCTTACTTTTTTATATAATATAATTGTTTTTATATATCATAATTTTAAATATATATTACATTAAAAAATAAAGATATACTGTATAAGATTTTAAAAGTCTGGGGAAAACTTTGGGTTGTCGTTTTGTAAAAAAGCGCGTTAATGAAATTTTTGGAGGGATTCCTGGAATATATCGCCAGCGACATGTCGCTGGGGAAACATCGAAATCTTTAACACTACAGTGATTAACACTAATCACTTGGCTTAGTCTGCGATAAACGTATCCCCAACGACGGGTCGCTGGAGAAATGTTGGCGGGATAATCTACCGCTTATATTTTTGTTGAAGAATTTGGTCAAAGGATGGTCAAGTTTTCCCCAGCGACTTGTCGCTGGGGAAAAATTTCGATAAAGTTTGGCCAAATATTCAACGAGCAAAAGTGTCACGTCAGATTTGTTTTGTCGTTTAGTGCGTGTAGAAACTATAAGGGGGGGGGGGGGTTGAATAGTTTATCATCGGTTTATCTCCTAATTAAAATTCCTTTCAATTAGGTGAGTGCACAAAACTATCTTTTATTTGAAAGTTAGTTGCATAATGATTTGGTTAAATTCTAATGCATTAACAATGTATAGTAAGTGTAGTGATAATGAATGCAAGTAAAGATTAAGGAAAGAAACAACCTAGTAGAAAGACACCAAGATTTATAGTGGTTCAGCAACGAGGCTCTATCCTTGTTCCTACTCCACTACTCGAGTATACCTTACTCGAGATTTCCACTATATCCACAAGATTCCTTCTTGGCGGAGAAAACCTTACAACATCGCTTAAATTATTTTCCGACACTAAGCTAAATGTCGAGACCTAATCTTAGCTAGGACCAATCTACACAACGTCGCCCACTTCACTCTTTTACGACAAAGGATATATGTCGAGTTTTAATCCAAAGGTAGAACCAATCTTCACAACGTTGCCTACTTCACCATTTTCCGACACAAGGTTAGATGTCGAGTTCTAATCCAAAGCTAGAACCAATATTCACGACTCTTCACTTTGAAGCTAAGTTAGAACTTCACACAACACAACTACATATCACTTTATAGTTTAGTGAGAACTCACAAGACACAACCACATCACTTTATAGTTTAGTGAGAACTCACAAGACACAACCACATCACTTTATAGTTTAGTGAGAACTAACACAACTAATTACAACTCAACTAAACATATCCAAGTACACACATGTAGCTTGGATCTACAAAACATAAATCCAAGCACACACATGTGCAATGGATGTATACAACTCTAATCCAAGTATTCACATATAGCTTGGATGAACATAACTAGTCCAAGTATTCACAAATACATTAGATCTACACAAGACACAAATAGACAAATGATGAACATGACTAGATCTTTAGGAGAAGGTGATCTTCATCAATGCTACATCTTTAATCACATCACAAGTGTGTGAGTGATCTTCTCTTTGGACAAGATAAAGAAGGAGATCAAAAGGATAATCATGAGTAAACATACTTAATACATTAAGTGGTCATTTACAAATGACTAGGATTAGATAGGAGAAAGAAGGCTGAAGAAGATGTCCAAAAAGGGTTAATGAGAATGCAGATTTGATCAACTACTTATACGACAAAACATCCAACAGCTATATCTGCTCGCGGTTCCTTATTAGAGCTCGTAGTTCCTTATCGATAAGGAACCGCCATAGGTGCTAAGGTACCGCCGCGTAGACTCCGCTCCTTTTTGTCTTTTAGTGAATTTGAAATATCTGAGGCTGTTTAAACCTTCAAAGGATATTCTTATGGCATATGGAATATGCCATATTAAAATTTACATTTTCATTTTAATAAAACATTTTCTTAAAAATAAAGTTATTAAAGTCTTTTGTTATGTTTGACCAAAGTGAGTTTTAAGGCTAATCACTTTTATGATCACTAAGCATGATTAAGATATGTTAGTGTAATGATTATTACCTTGATGATAGTGTTTGTTAGATAATTCGTTTTATGATTTTGTTTGACAATAAATGTCTTTGTAATTTGTCGTGATCAAAACTAAGAAAGATTAATTAATACTAACAATGTTTTTAGGCATTGCTTTGCATTAACCGTGCGTTTTCCCCAGCGACTTTCTATCGTTGGGGAATGGATGGATTGTTGTAGTTTAGCTGTACGTCAAGGCAAATACTCAGTTTTAAGCACAATATATAGTCCTAGTTCGTGGTGCGTGGCCGTGCTTGGTGACAACCTTGTCCATAGACAAATATCGATTGTTCGACACGTTAATGTTTGAAAGACCTTATAAATTATACGCTATTTTCCCGTGTATAAACTACATTGGCATTTTCATCAACGGATTATGATATATTCGGAATATTTGTGCTCGACATTTTATATCATTGCATTACACGGATTAACTATGTGGTTTATCATATTTTTCCTGATGTGAGGCAACGTGTATAAGTCACTGGCAAGTGGCACAACGACGTCGCTCGAAAACTCCATAAATTCGACATTAGTTTTAGTTACCTTACGTACTAGTTTTAATATAATTAAAGTTTCATATTCAAAGATAAAATAAAAAAATTACTTATGGAATATGGCATATTCCATATGCCAAATTCAAATTTACATTTTCATTTTAATAAAAATTTTCTTAAAAATAAAGTTTATTAAAAATATTTTGTTATGTTTGACAAAAGTGAGTTTTAAGGCTAATCACTTTTATGATCACTAAGCATTATTAAGATATGTTAGTGTAATGATTATTACTTTGATGATAGTGTTTGTTAGATAATTCATTTTATGATTGTGTTTGACGATAAATGTCTTTGTAATTTATCGTGATCAAAAATTAGAAAGATTAATTAATACTAACAATGTTTTTAGGCATTGCTTTGCATTAACAATCTCTCCCTTTTTTATTACGACAAACTATAAACTCATTTACGTAAAATACAAGTTTATTTGAATTATTAACGAGTTTATCACTATCATTTCTCCCCCTTTGTCGAAGCAAAAAGGTTAGCACAAGTCTTTGAAGAAGAAAAGAACCGGACTTTTGCTAGTAGCTCCCCCTTGGTGCTTACTCCCCCTTGCTCGGGGCAACATGTAAATGAGCTAGGGTGACATGCTACACAAAGGTTAGTAGAAAGAAAAGAAACACCAATGTATGTATGTGCACTACTTACTAACTAACTTGAGAGGGAGAAGGAAAATAAATCTCAAATTAAAAGCAAGCATTTACTAAGTATGTCCAAAGAGTGTGTATTGACAATATCATAGTTCAATTGGTGGAATAATGGAAGAAAAGAAACATCCAAACCAACCAAAGATGATATAAAATGTCAATGGGTTAAAATTTAGAATTTATAGAATCACCCATAACTAATTTTAAGTTTTAACCATGATCAACTCTTTAACCAATGTGTGAAATAGAATTAGAGGGAAAGATAACACACATAACATTCATATTACATAAATATGAAATAACATACAAGAGAAATATTCATACATACAATATGAATATTTAAAGCAAAAAAATATGGAAAATAGACAACAAAGCATAAACTACTCTAATAGTTATAATCTTCCAAGATTTCTTAAATTTTATTGACTCAAACAACTAAAGTACAAAATGTGCCTTAGTTGGAAAATAAAGACGACGAAGCATCATTCGAAGTTTTGTTCACAGGAACGAAAACTTTGAGAGGAGGTCGAGCGAGGAGGGATTCCAGAAAATTGAGCTTATCATATATATGAGCAAGTTCAATTTGTTGAAAACGACAACAAGCACACGAGGAACCATGATGCAAAACAAAGTCGTTAGATAGGGGAGGTCCTTCAAGATTAGAGGTTGGTGGAGAGGGAGATAATGGATAAGAGATGTTTTCACAATGCCTAGTGAGGTTAGGGAAAGAAGATAGGTTATTGAGTTGAGGAGAGTTGAAAGGTTTATGTGGTGGTGGAAGAATTTCTTTTTCTCTGGTAATTGGATTTATAGAGGAAGTCTCATTCCAATATTGAATCGGAGAGAAAGAGGAATTATTGGAGGATTTTGGAGAAGAAGAATCATGAGGATTCTTGTTCTTTTTGATCCAAATGGGTTTAACCGAGATTTTTGGTTTCTTTGAAAGCTTAGAAGAAGAAGCTTTAGGTTGAGAAGATTGTGACAAAGAAATGTCAAGGTTAGGAAAGGAAGAATTAGGCATTATGAGGGATGAAGAAAAGAACTCCCAAAATAGAAGAATTTAAAGAAAATAGACAAGGCAAAGATTTGAAATGAAAAAGAAAGGTTTTAGGGAATGTTTAGCTAAATTGGGTAAACAAAGAATCTTAACCAAAACAGTGGTCAAAGAAGAAAGACCAAAAATACGCCAATAACGGCTTTACTAGGCGCGATTGTTTAAAATAGCCCGTGGTTCCATATCGATATGGATCCGCCTGGAGGCTAAGGAACCGCGTCTAGTGGACTACAAAACTTGATTTTCAAAAGTTTTGGAGAAAGATAAGAGTTTTTCAAAATTTTGCAAATCTTGGATTTTTACCTCTTTTTATGATAGGGTTGCATAAAAGCAACACATTCACAAAGAATGTCTTGACAAAGGGTGACAAAATATTTAAATATCATTTTGGTCTAATTTTAAGTCAAGTTTTTTTTTAAGGTTGTAATAGATTTAGGTTCAATTTAAATAAATTGAAGTTGTTTAATGTGATCACATAGATTAAAGCACATAAGAACTAAATCCATAAATCATCTACATGAGAAAATCATGAGGGAAAGAAAAGAAATACAAGAAATAAAAATACAATCAAAAACTACAAAGATAGCTAACAACTAGGTCTTGATTTCATAGTTCTCTTTGGCTTGACCTTTTTTTTTAAAAAGCATTTTATTTTGAAATCCATCATTCATCTCATAGGAGGAGGCATGGAGAACAAGACAAGCAAGAAATCATGCAACCTTCTATGATGACCAAGCATATGCATCCTTAGGTTTTGAATGATGTAATTATTATAGAGACAACATGCGCAATTTGCACCATGAGCTTCTAAGAACCCAAAGAAGTAAGGATCACCCATGAAGTGAGGGATAGGAATGCCCAAAATAGGAGCATTAGTGTTAGAGGGTGGAGGAGGTGATGGAGGCATAGTGTCCAAGGGTGAGATGGGAGAGTTTGGTGGAGTGAATGGAGAGGTGACCAAAGGCTCAAGTACAAAGGGGATACTTTGTAGAGGTTAAGGTTGAGAAATCCCATCCAAAGGAGGACTATGGGTGAAAGGTGAAGAAAGCTCATTCATTCTTGATTGGAATGAAGAGAAGGTAGAACCATGAGGATGGTTAGTACCATGGGTTGAGTTTATCTTGCATGGAGAAAGGGATGGTGAAGGTGAAGATGAAATGAGAATGGGAGAGATCTCATTTTTGGGAGTGTGAAAAGATGAAGAACCAATGTTAGGTATCTTGATCTTAATTTTGAGGCTTCTTTTTTAGGAGGAAGTTTTGGAAGAAGTGGATGTTCTAGTGGACACCATGGTTATGTGTTAAGGTTTAGAGAAGAGTTGAAGGGATGAAGAACACAATCAACAAGAGAGGGTTTAAGAAGAGAAGGGAATGATCCAAACTAGTAATGGGTTAAAATTATTTTAGGTGAATAATGAAATTAGGTACCCTAGTTTAGGAAAGTGCAGGTTTTTCAAAATTTTTATCAAAGTTTTACACAGATTAAGGAAAATAGTGTAAAGCAAAGATTCTGTCAAAACAGGAACAGGCGGTTTCTTACGTAGGTCCGCGGTTCTTTATCGCTAAGGAATCGCAGGTTCGATATGGAACCGCGACCAGTGGTGACAGAAAAGTGCACGTCCTCAAACTTTGGTCAGCCCAGATTTCACACAGGTAAATAACAAGCCAAAGTTAACTATAAGTCAAAATCTAGGAAGCTAACAAACACAAAATATGCACAAAACTATGTAAATCGAAAGAATGATTACACAATTAATTAAGGATTAAAATAGTTAGCAATCCAAACAAGTAGTAATAGTTAATACACATAAAGTAAAAGAGTTTAACACCACAAAACATGTCCAACAACATGTTCATCATGAATCACATCCAAGTCATCATCTCTTTTTCTTTCCAAGTCCTTTGATCAATTTTCCCAAGTACTTGAATCCACCTCTTGACTCAACTGGATGATCATGTAACTCACCTTGGGTTTTAAGATTTGACCGATATACATCCTCAAGACTAAGGTTCTCCGGAATTTCACTAAAAGTATGGTGAGGAGGAGATAGGTCTTCTAACCCTTCCATAAATGAGTTAGTGGAAGGGTGTGAGTTACTCGAAGAGCCAAAATGAGTACTTGTACCAATGCCATCACCATCACTTGTTGGCATAGATGTCTCCTCATCATCGGACTCTTGTTGGTCAGATTTTCTTGAACCTCTATCACTTCTAGGATTTATTTTATATACCTCTTGAATAGGCAACATTACCCGTTGAACCGGTTGAAAGCGAGAAAGACTGAGATTAGGAAAGTTATGAACAACCCTTTTTAAGAGGCGAGTAAGGAGCATGGCATAAGGGAGGTTTGTTTTAGGCTTGGAGATAGCATAATTGATCCGTCGAGCGATAAAATATGCTAAATTGTACTCGGTTTGGTAAAGATGCAAAAGATCATGTGCACCAAGCATGCCGGAACATGATCCCTATTACCACCAAGACAAAATACATTTTCCCTAAGAATGTTGGCCCATTGGACCAAATCATTATTAAGGTCGCTTAAGAGAACCTCATGACGTTTCACCGAACGTCTTTTAGAATGAAGGCTTCTTACAACGGTTCTATTAGGCACTTTGGAAATGATGTCAAGGATGAAGTCAAGTTCAACTTCCAAGTGGTCATTTGGAGGACAATCGTTGAACTCAAGAAGAGATTCAAGATTCCATTTATCCGTGAACCGACAAGTGCCCTCAAATGGCACACCAAGAATTTGACCAAAGGCCTCGAGAGAGTATTGAATGAGTTGACCATTCAAGATGAACCTAACAAATATTCTATCATTTTCCATAATGAGTGAGAAAGTGCTAAAGAACTCCAAGAGGAATTGGGGGTAAATGTCTTCTTCTATGTATAACAAACAATCGAACCCAATTTGTTCAAACATAGACTTTATGTAAGCATAATTCCTAATGTCATCTTGGACAACTCTACCCTCGTGGAAACAACGGGTTTGAAAGGAACGATAGGTGTTGGCAAGTTGAGGTGAGTGACAAAAGTCGGCAAGGTTAGGCATATATTGTCTAGTGTATCGGTGATCTTTTTGATATCTTGAAGGCATGATTACTTGATTAGTACCTAAATATAACAAAAAAAAAATTCTCCAATCACTCATAAGAATAAAAATTTCAAAAGATGAGAATGTGTTTCATCAATAGCTTGACACACAAAGGATTAATCCTTGTCATTCTCATGTTCACAATGTACCCATTTCACCATTGATCAAAACATATGAACTATGTAAGATCAACAATGAACTAGAACATTGGTTTTTCAAAACAAGGTTTTTAGGTAAGCATTTAACAATGCTATTACCAACTTGTTCATGGGTTCATATCAACTCTATCAATCAACCAAAATATTTAGTCAAAATTCGGATTTGTTCTACAAATGGGTTTTAGTGAAATCTCAATGAATATGAACCTAAGGAATCATAGTAACAATACTATGTCAACTCTTATTCCTAGTAAGGTTCTAATTCAATGTCAATTTTAAAAATCCCCAATTATTAATGTATGAACCCTAGAACAAATCGGATGAAATTGAAAGAAATAACTTACAATTAATTGATCTTGGATGATGGATGAGTGAAACCCACGAACTTGAATAAATTAATTTGAGTGATTGAAGGTTTTTGAAGCTTCAACAATGGTGGAAAAACAAGGAGAAACTGTCGGCTGTGTGTGAAGGAGAGAGACGAACTTGCTTGAAAAAGATATTTTAATAAAACTGGCGCTCTGACAAAAGTTACTGCCCGCGGTTCCTTATCGATAAGGAACCGCGCCTCTGAGCCACCAGAGATAAAGAACCGCCTACAGAGGCAGGTTTTTATCAAAGAAAGACAATGAATTTTTGAAAACCAAAATTTTTAAAATACTTCAAAATATATCTTAAACCTTTTAGGATATCATTAGACCACCACAACACTAGGTAATAATGCCTTGTTGAAGGATTACGAGTTGAATCAAGATAGGAAAAGACCGAAACGAACAAACGACTACTCGTAGCAAAAAGGCAAAGGGAGAGGAGTCAAGAAAAGTTAATCAAGACCAAGAACATTGCTCAAGAGACAAATGGCATTCTTCAAATTGAGGAGGTGAAGAGCTTGTGTCATATATAGTGGTTTAGGACGTGCCTTTCTGGTGAAAGTTTAAACGGCTTTGGTAATGAATTATTGCTAGAAAAAGATCATATTTAAGAGTAGTCTTATTCTATTTCAAAACATGATCAAAGTATAGATTCACTTTCTCTCCCACATGATCGAAGAATTATTGCTAGAATTAACAATAACAATATCCTTGGAATATTTCAATTCCAAATGTGTAAAATCCACCTACAACTTAATGAAGTAGTTTGGTATCTCAAGAGATTCACTAATCATCCTAGAGATGAGCTTAATTGCACAAGTTACACATGATATAGGGCCTACTAACCATAAGGGTGCAAACCATGGAAATCATGCTTGATACTTTAAGCTTCTACTAACTCACCCTTCATCTCCATAGTAAGTCAAGTATCCAAGCAATGAAGGTTTGAGAGGGAAAAATAGAAGAATCACAAATCTCAAATAAATGTCAAGGCAAGGATGGCAAGAGCAAGCATATAGTCAATTAATGATCAAAAGAATGATCAATAGGGCGTGTGGAAGAACGAAAGCGTACCTTGGCCACAAATTGTATTCCGAGCTTTCAAGGAACCAATGCAAAGCCCAACTATGACTAATAGTGACTACTAAGTTTTCAAATACTAGTATTACTTCGACCCATCTTGATATCATCATTCAATGATGTTGGAAATCAAAGAAGGTGAGTCTTCTACAAGTATAAGTAACTCAATCCACAATCAATAGAATGATTTATCTTTATGAGTACCAACACATAACAAGATGCAAACTAGTAGATACATTTCAAGAGTAAATCTAAAATGCATTAATACTACTAATTAGGTAATATGCAATATTAACATTTTAAAAGGCTTATTTTCAACAAAAGATAGTTTTGACCAAAGAAAAACTTTAGTACAACTTAACCTTTTAATTGAGGATACAATGGATCGATCTAAGTTTTAAAGTACAATATACTTCAAAGATCTTGTGTCACCATCACTCTGATACCAATTGTAGAAACTAGAAGGGGGTTGAATAGTTTCTCATCGGTTTATCTCCTAATTAAAATTCCTTTCAATTAGGTGAGTGCACAAAACTATCTTTTACTTGAAAGCTAGTTGCATAATGATTAGGTTCAATTCTAATGCATTAACAATGTATAGTAAGTGTAGTGATAATGAATGTAAGTAAAGAGTAAGGAAAGAAACAACCTAGTAGCAAGACACCAAGATTTATAGTGGTTCGTGTTGGAAATACGTTTTACGTATTAAGAAGGATCGGTCACTCCAACGATAGTTCATGTAATAGCTCGTAGTTTAGTTAACTTTATTTGTTTATCAAACAACATCAAGCCTAGCCTACAACATGTGTAGGCCGGCCCAAAATGTAAGCCCAAGCCCATGACAAGGGCTTGGGTATATAAACCCTCTCCTTTGGTGGAGAGGGTGGTGTGGTTTCATTATTTTTCACATAGTAAACATTACTTTCTCTCTCTAGCTTTGTGTGAAATCCACCATCTCTCTATCTCTTTCTCTCTCTAACACATAAGCAAGATTTACAATCCTTCAAATGGTATCAAGAGCCATGGGATGATTGTATTGTTCATGTGTTTGTGTTCTTGATTCATACGCCATTTTTGATCTATTTTCACACGTCCAAATTTTTTTTTTGTGTTTTTGATGGTTTTTTCTTGATACAAATCTTCTACATAGTTGTGGTAGGGATTTGGTATAGTTACTTTGGCTAAAAACACAAAATTTTTGGGTGTTTTGATCATTTTTTGGCTTAAAATCACGAATTGGTTGAGTTTTGTCCGAGAAAAGTGGGAAATATTCCGATCTGGTCATCTGAAAGGGGTTTATAGTACATTCCGATCAGTGTAATCGGAATAGGGTTTAGGTATTCCGATTGGTATTCAGATTGGGTATATTCCGATTGGTATTCAGATTGGGTATTCCGATCACGGCATTCCGATTGGTTGGTATTCAGATTGGGTATATTCCGATTGGTATTCAGATTGGGTATTCCGATCACGGCATTCTGATTGGTTGGTATTCAGATTGGGTATATTCCGATTGGTATTCAGATTGGGTATTCCGATCACGGCATTCCGATTGGTTGGTATTCAGATTAGGTACATTCCGATTGGTATTCAGATTGGGTATTCCGATCACTCATTCCGATTGGTATTCAGATTAGGTACATTCCGATCAAGGTATTCCGATTTGGGAGATTCCGACTGATATTCCGATCACTATTCCGATCAACATTCCGATAACAAAATTATTCCTTAAAAAAATTTCGAGTGTGTAATTTTGACTTGGAATTTTTGGTTTATTGAGAACATATTTTAGGGGATTTTAACATTGTTTCTCGACTTCAACTCACAACAACAAACACATTTACTTTCTTTCATTGATCGATCAAAGTTTGTAAATCTTAACTTATTGAAATGGAGTACACATCTCTTACGGATAAGTCCATCCTCTCGGGTACGGATAATCGTCCACCAATGTTGGTGAAGACTATGTATGAGGAATGGGCTTCCCGAATGGAACTTTATATGTTGAACAAGGAGAATGGACATCTAATTTGGGCATCGGTGCTCAATGGACCATTAGATTATGGTACCGTGACGGAAGGTACGACTACTCGTCCTCGCACAACGGGTGAGTTGACTGGAGATATGAAGATTCAAGATAAATGTGATAAGTATGCTACAAACATCATTCTCCAAGCCCTTCCTCCAGATGTCTACAAACTCGTCAGCAAACATAAAGTTGCCAAAGAGTTATGGGATAGAATTCGTGTTCTCATGCAAGGCACCTCGTTAACTAAACAAGAACGAGAGTGTAAGCTTTATGATACTTTTGATAAGTTTGCCTATGTGCCAGGGGAGACTCTCAATGATTACTATCTGAGATTTACCCTATTGTTGAATGAGCTTAATATCTATGGCATGACAATTCCTACCTTTCAATTGAACACCAAGTATTTGAACACTCTTCCTTCAGAATGGAAAAAATACGTGACGGATGTTAAATTGGCTAAGGACTTGCATAACACCAATGTGGATCAACTTCAAGCTTTTCTTCAACAACACGAATGCCATGTGATCGAGGCTCGGTTGTCTACACCTCAAGTTCATGATCTACTTGCAATGTATGCTTCTCAACAAAACATGGCTTATACTTATCAACAACCATCATACTTGCAGCAGCCACCACCACACATCTATCAGCAACCACAGCAACCATCTTATCAACTACCAATGATGCCACAGCAAGAATATCAACAAAGTGTTCATCAACAATCTTTTCAACAGCAACCACCATATCAGACATCACTATCACAAGCCAACACTTCTCCATTGGGCTATACTCCTCAGCAAGGATATTTTCCAATAGAAGCACAACCAGCACAAGCTTTCTACTCTAATGAACTTCCACCAATCCAAGCACCGGTCTTTACTCCAAATGATACGCCAGCTGATGTACTAAACCATCTCACTGCTTACTTGTCAAAACTTGTTGCAACTAGAGGATTTCCACCAACAAACAATCAGCTCCGCACCTCTTCAAATCCTCGACAACAAGCCACTGTTCAAGATGGTCAAGTGACGGTGCAACCTATTCAGGGAAGGCAAAATTCATATGGACCTCCTACAAGGACTGGGAACAATCAAGCTGTGAATTCTCAAGCTAGTGGAAATGGGAGTCCTATTGGTCCTAAGAAGGTTGTGACTTGCTACAATTGCCGAGGACAAGGTCATATGGCTAGGGAATGCACTCAGCCGAAAAGGAGGAGGGATGATGCATGGTTTCGTGAGAAGATGTATTTGGTTGATGCTCAGTCTAAGGGGAAGATTTTGGATTCAGAGGAGTTAGCATTTCTTGCAGACCCAGGGGCAGCAGATACTGAAGGCATTGCAGTCGTTTCCACTTCTAATGCAGCTTATCAAGCGGACGATCTTGATGCATACGATTCGGATTGTGATGACATTCACTCTGCCCAAGCTGCTCTCGTTGCTAATCTCTCTCACTACGGTTCTGATGTCATCAGTGAGGTACCAACCACATCTAATAATATTGATGATAACCAACATCAAGTTGGGCATGAAAATGACAACCTTGAACAGCATTCGGGAACTAGTAATTCAAATGATGTGGTACCCAAACCTACACATTTGAGTGAACCTCAACCAAATGCTACGACGGGTATGGAATCTTATGCTCAACATGATTTGGTCATGGTGCCTAAACATATTATTGATCAAATGCATATGGCCCTCAGACAATCCGTAGATACGAATTCCACCCTAACTGCTGAGCTTGCGTTGCATAAAGAAAAGGTCAAAACTTTTGAAATGGTCCCTCAAGAAGAAAAAATAACATGTTCTGAATTTGACCAATTTCGTTTTGAAAAGATTGAACACTTGAAAGAAATAGAATCATTAAAAGCTAATCTTTCCAATGAATTAAAAGCAAAAGAGTCGGTTGTCAATGATTTTCAGAAACTTAAAATGGATTTCGAAACTCTCGAGTCTAAAAAGTTTGAATCGGAAATTAATGCTACCAAACTTCTTAAATTCAAAGAACAACAGCTCTTAAAACAATACGCTTCCACAGAAAAGGTTCATCTTTTAACTAAATCATTTCAAGAATTCGAACTTAAGCGTCTTCAAGATTTACCACCTAATCCCGGTTATGCAAAACAAGCTCAGGAATATATTCCCGGTCTTTATGATATGACAATAATTGGCAAATCCAAAGAAGCACCTTTTGTTCGTAGTTCTGACGCGACACAGTCACTTGCGGATGAAACTCATTCTAAAATGCTTTCAAAATTCCATACAATTGATTATGATCAACATAACAAAGATCAATTTTCTAAAAAGACCCGCATTCGCTTACAAAAGGAATTAGCTGAATTGACAGTTCTTGTGCCCCAAAGTTTGTCAAATGAAAACCCTCCCAGTACGTCTCCTACACTTGTCAAAAAGGATTTAACGAAGTTAATTCCACCGGTAAGTAAGTCATCCGTTAACTTAAATGCGGTACACCAACACTTAGCCGATTTTGACAAGGTCATTTTGGAACGTACGACGGCTTCGGCCATAACGGAAGGTGAATGGAACTTTGAGCACACTAGAGCTGCGTTCCGAGACGAAATTATTCCGTTTGTAAAGAATGTTAAAGCTTGTCTTAGTAATCTTGATCAAGATTTGTATTTGGAAATAGAAGAAGTTAAACGTGTTTTCAATGAAATGGATGATGCCTATGAAAACAGTTTACTTGAAATAGAACGAGTTTCACGCCAAAATGATCAGCTTCTGAAGCAAGTGATGTCTCATGATATATTTTCCGTCTGTGTGAATAAATGTGTTGATAATGATTCTACTGTGCATAATGTTGAATCTGTGGATAATGTGGTAGATAGTACTTGTCACGAATCTGACGCTGAATTTTTAAAGCTTCAAGATTCATATTCTTCACTTTCAAAACGTTTTGATGAGATTCAAACACATTGTATTTCGCTTGAATGCAAGCAACAATTTATTCAAGAAATATTTGAAACGTCATTCGAAGGTGTTAATATTGATGATGCAAACTTTGAAAAGAATTTTCGATTGAATTTACAATCAAAACAGCGTCAGCCAAGTGACAAAGTTGCTAACTCTTTGCTGATAGAAATAGAGAAATCTAAGGAGCTTAACTGTGTGAACGTACTTGAGGCCGCTGAGAATTTTAGACTTGATCTAGATAATCGAGTTTCCAAGATTTTGTCCAAAGTTGATAACTTAAGACAGAAAAATACACGACTCTTCGATTCAGTACAACCCGCATGTGTTGATACCACTGCACAGAATCAATCATTGATTGAACAATTGAATCAAAAGTCGGTGGAAATATCTGATTTGAGGGAATAAATTTGTGATAAAAATCTGGACTTGGCTGAGTTAAAGGAAACACTTCGTACTCTAAAAGGTAAGAATGTTGTGGATAACGCAGCCACTATCTCAGCTTCGTCCTCTAGTGCAATCAAAAGGAACCTAATAGCCGTCACACCACTTAACAAGGGCCCTAAGACTAAACCATCTCAAACTTTGGTCACTAAAGATAAGGTGGAATCAAAACCAGCTTCTAATATTCCCGTGTTGCCTTCTACAGGAGTAAGCACCACTACTAAGGCTCAAAGATCTAAGCTTAAAAGAAACAAGAAGAATGATAGGATCTTGCCCCCATCTAGTAGTCAAGTGAAGAAGACAGTAGAAGCCCATCCTAGGAATGTTATTTCTGTTTTGAATAAAAAGAATCATGTAGCTAAACCTAAAGGCTCTGTGGTTGTGCAGCGTTCTAAGCCTACTGTGAATTCTAATTTAAAATGTTGGAATTGCAATGAATGTATGTTTTCTAGTCATCATGATTCTTGCCTTATTGACCATGTGAATGAGATGCATGCCCGGAAAAATGGATTAGAATGGAAACCGACTGGGAAAGTGTTAACCCAAGTTGGTTGGATGTGGCGCCCCACTAGTAGAACTTTCACTATAGTAGGAAATATGTGCCCTTTAACTAGGATCACTCCCACTAAAGTGAAGAAAGCGTGCCCTTTAACTAGAAGTACCAAGGCTACCAAAACACAAGCGTGTCCTTTAACTAGGAACACCAACACTACTGTAGGAACAAAGTGCCCTTTAAATAGGTCTACTCCCACTGTAGTGCCCACGAATAATCCAAAACCTAAGAAAGTTGGAACAGTAAAACCTGTTAGTGCTAAAACTCACATTAGAAAACGCAGGAAATCTAAGGGCCTCAAAAATGTTAGCAATTCTGATAATTCTATATCTGTATCTGCTAACACTCCGGAACCAATAGTTTCCAATGCATTGTCTACTGTTGTGATTGAAAACAGGTGGTCCAAATTGTTCTCTGGTATTTGGACTCTGGTTGCTCCAAGCATATGACCGGAGATCGCTCTCAGCTCAGAAATTTCGTCAGCAAGTTTCTTGGTACGGTTAGATTTGGAAATGATCATATTGCAAAGATAATGGGTTATGGTGAATATCATATTGGGAATGTTATAATTTCAAGAGTGTATTATGTGGAAGGTCTCGGTCACAACTTATTTTCTGTGGGACAATTTTGTGATGCAAACCTAGAAGTTGCTTTTCGAGAGCATACCTGCTTCATTCGTAATTTGGAAGGGGTTGATTTATTGAAAGGTACTCGAGGGAATAATTTGTATACTTTGTCTCTACAAGACATGATGGCCGCTTCTCCCGTATGTCTTCTCTCCAAAGCATCGAAGACTAAGTCTTGGTTATGGCATCGACGGTTATCTCATCTTAACTTTGACGCTATTAATCACTTGGCGAAAAACGAACTTGTTCGTGGTCTTCCTAAACTTTCATTTCACAAGGATCATTTGTGTTCCGCGTGTACAATGGGGAAAAGCACTAAGAAATCTTACAAACCCAAGACGGAAGACACCAACCAAGAGAAACTTTATCTTTTGCATATGGATCTTTGTGGGCCAATGCGTGTTGAAAGTCTTAGTGGCAAAAAGTACATCCTCGTCATTGTCGATGATTACTCTCGGTTTACATGGGTGAAATTTCTTAAAGCAAAGAATGAGGCACCTAAATTCATCATCGGATTTCTCAAGATGATTCAAGTGCGTCTCAACTCTACTGTGCGACGCATTCGTACAGATAATGGAACCGAATTTGTGAATCAAATCTTGCGTGATTATTATGAAGAAGTTGGCATCTCTCATGAAACATCCGTTGCACGAACTCCACAACAAAATGGTGTCGTTGAAAGGCGAAATCGCACACTTATGGAAGCTGCTCGAACGATGTTAATTTACGCAAAGGCTCCATTGTTTTTATGGGCAGAAGCAGTATCTACAGCAGTGTACACCCAAAACCGGTCACTAATTCGTAAACGCCATGGTAAAACACCTTATGAGCTTCTCCATGGAAAAGTAACAGATTTATCATATCTTCATGTATTTGGTTCTCTTTGCTATCCAAATAATGATGGTGACAATTTGGGAAAACTTCAACCAAAGGCTGATATTGGTATTTTTCATTGGTTACGCACCCTCAAAGAAGGCATACCGAATCTACAACCGTAACTCTCGCAAGATCCTCGAAACTATGAATGTTGATTTTGACGAGCTGACAGCAATGGCTTCTGAGCAAAGCAGCTCTGAACCCGCACTTCATGAAATGGGACCCAGTAATATTAGTTCTGGTCTTGTCCCAAACAACCCTACTTCATCATCATTTACACCACCTACTAGGAAGGAATGGGATACGTTGTTTCAACCGTTCTTTGATGAATTCTTTACTCCTCCAAGTATTGTTGCTCCAGAACCTGAAGTAATAGCTCCGGTAACCGAAGTTGTCGCTCCAGCAACCGTTGCACAATCAGATACATCTGCACCATCAATTGGTCAAGATATACCTTCAACAAGTAATTCTCAACCAACACATGTTTCAACTACCCATGTCATGCCTATTGATGATGAAGAGGATGATGATGATCACGATTTGGAATTCGCTCAAATGCGTGAACTTCCATTCTTTGGTGTATCTATTCCCGACCCTAATCAAGCCGGGTCGTCCACCTCAGAGGAAGCTCCTTCTACAGTTTACTCCAATCCACGGATTCGTGAACATGACAGCAAGTGGATAAAGGATCATCCTATCGATTCTATTATTGGTGACCCTAATCGTCCAGTATCCACACGAAGTCAGTTACAAGAAAGTGCACTGTTTTGTCACTTTGATGCTTTTCTCACTGAAGTTGAACCGAAGACATGGCAACAAGCTTTTACTCAATCTTGTTGGATAGAAGCTATGCAAGAAGAACTTAACGAATTCATACGTCTTGATGTTTGGGAACTTGTCCCATGCCCGGATCAAGTGCAGTTACTCACTTTGAAATGGGTTTACAAGGTGAAACTCGATGAGTTAGGCGGAATATTGAAGAACAAAGCTCGTCTAGTAGCTCGTGGATACAAGCAATTATTGGGCATCGACTTTATGGAATCCTTTACACCTGTTGCCCGTTTGGAAGCTATTAGACTATTCCTCGCTTATGCAGCCCATATGAATATGGTCGTCTATCAGATGGATGTGAAGACGACATTTCTTAATGGTGAACTCAAGGAAGAGGTCTATGTTCAACAACCGGATGGTTTTATGAATCCTAATTATCCTAATCATGTGTACAAGCTTAAGAAGGCTCTCTATGGGTTGAAGCAAGCTCCTCGCGCATGGTATGATCTTTTGTCACAATTCCTCATTACGCAAGGCTTCGCTAAAGGCAAGGTGGATCCCACGCTGTTCATTCAGAAACGAGGTAAAGATATGATTATGGTACAAATATATGTTGATGATATTATATTTGCAGCCTCGACCCAAACCTTATCGGATGAGTTTGGGACACTCATGTCTTCCAAGTTTAAGATGTCAATGATGGGCAAGGTATCATTCTTCTTAGGTCTTCAGATATCTCAGAGTCCCAGAGGCATCTTTATAAATCAATCCAAGTATGCCCTTGAATCGCTTAAGAAGTATAAGATGGAATCTTGCGACCCCGTGGATACTCCAATGGTGGAACGAACTAAGCTTGATGCAGATCCACATGGAGTTGCCGTTGATCCGACACTTTATCGTGGCATGATCGGTACTCTTCTGTATATCACAGCCAGTCGTCCTGATCTTCAGTTTGCTATATGTATGTGTGCCAGGTATCAAACTAGGCCTACTGAGTTACACTTAGCTACTGTTAAAAGGATCTTTCGATATCTTAAAGGAACCATTAATCGGGGACTTTGGTATTCGAAGGACTCTTCTATTGCACTAATGGCATATGCAGATGCGGATCACGCGGGTTGTCAAGATACAAGGCGTAGCACGAGTGGAACTTTGCAACTACTAGGAGATCGATTAATCAGTTGGGCATCGAAAAGGCAGAAAAGCGCTGCAATTTCAAGTACGGAAGCAGAATACATAGCTATGTCCGGTTGCTGTGCTCAAATTCTTTGGATGAGATCGCAATTAACCGACTATGGTCTAGGTTTCAACAAGATTCCGATGTACTGCGACAACAAAAGTGCAATTGCCTTATGCTGCAACAATGTTCAATTCTCCCGGTCGAAGCATATTGACATTCGCTACCACTTCATCAAGGAGCAAGTGGAAAATGGAGTAATAGAGCTTTACTTTGTCCGATCTGAGTATCAATTGGCGGATATTTTCACGAAGGCTTTAGATCGCGCTTGAATTGAATTTTTGGCCGACAAGCTCGGAATGAGAACTTTCTCGCCTGAGACTCTAAAGGAACTGGCAGATGAAGCGAAAGAATAGTGGTGGTAAAACTATTCTCCGTATCCTTGGTGATCACCTGTATATATTGTTTATATTTTTATCCACAAAAGCAAAATACAAAAATATAAAACCATATAAAAACCATAAAAATTGAAAAATCTAGAAAAATCCAAAAATATTTTTACTTTATTTTTTTTCAAGGCATGTCTTTTGGTACGATAATATTTACGGCCTTAGAAATGTTGATTAATATCGACACGGCGCCATAAATAGAGTTCGTACAAAAGTTGTAAATATTTCATAAAACATGCCTATATGGCTTGTAGTTATTTCTGACTGCAACCCGATTTTCATATTAAAGTCAAGTATTTCTTACGAAAGCTTTGGCTCACAACGGGAATTAATTTTCTCGGGCAAGGTTTACTTTAAAACCTTGTAAGGGATCAAGTTTACTTTATAACTTGGTCTAACACAAATCTATGTACGTTTCAGTGCATTTATTTGTTAAAACAAGAGAAGTCTTGTTTTTATGAAGCTATCATCTCTACAACCATGCTATCTACAATTGGTATCTACATACTCGACGATGCGACTACTCAACCGACGACTACAGCTCTTTCGATAGAACACGGGTCAACAATTGAGGGGGAGCAATTCTCAAGCATTCAGAATCTTTGATGCCGAACGTGTCAAGTTCACAAGTTGGTGTCAAGACAACAATACCAATCGTACATGTGGTGTCAAGAGATGACTTCAGACGTGACGAGGCGACCAACAAATGCCGCCAAGAACCATTTGATCTTATCATATGATGTTCTCATCTATCAGGTCCAACCTTGTCAATTCTTTTCTAATATGCTGAATATGTGATCATGTTACAAATCGGTATCATATCTCATAAGTTTGATATCATGAAGATAAAATGGACTTCCATTTTTCTTCCCAAAACCTTTGTTAAAACTTCATTAAATCAATTGATATTAAAAACATCGATTGGGTTAATATTTTTAATATGGGGGAGAAAATGTGATTTAATATGGGATATTATCACAAATGGTTTGACTTAATGTGCTGGCTCATCCCGACATGTGCGAAATGTTTTCGAATATCGTGGCATATGTTAAGGGGGAGCAAAACGGATTTGCATATCAAAATGGATTTTCATGGTGACATATACTTACCCAAAACCCATTTATTTCACGACGATGAAGATTGTAGTGACATAAGGATGGTAGGATAGGTTAAGTCCTATGATTCTTCCAGAACCGGAGGAATCTTCCCAAGGACATTCCATATCTAGAAATAGTAGTCCTTAGGAAAGTTGGAGAAAGAATGTGAACGTAGCTGAATGCCGACCAAGTACTTAAGTTAGCACTGGAACAATCACAACAAGGTGCTAGTTATGACGTATTGGTAAGCATTGAAGGGGTTGAAGAATGAAAAAGAATTGTAAAGATAAAGGGTGTAAAGAAAGAAGCCATCCTTACAACTTTAGGCAGAAACCGGGTCAATACATATGCTATTGAGATCATTTTAATGAATCTTGATATTGAAGACAGACATCATGGACCCAGTGATGCAATGCACAACCCATCCCAGCTAACTCAGATATCTCTCAAAAGGTATTTGTTTTAATCACACGGAGACAACACGTTATCTATCGATTTATTCACTCCGAATAAATTGGTATTGAAATGGTGGCACTCCTCTCCAGCCTCCGATCACTAAAATCCAAAATGCACGATCGAGTCTAGAGCCATTTGAGATCATCAAATATCTCATTAGGACACACTTTCATATTTCCTTGCTTTTTCACACACTGTGAAAAGTAAGAAAGATTTTAAGAGTCCTACGCAAAATCTTCATGATCTTGCCTGAACATCCGAGTAATACGAAAGTATTTACAATGAAGATGGAAATCCTTCTTGAGCGAATATCAAAAAGCTCATGGTAGGTGACTCGTGCGATTCTTTATGAATCAAACTTGTGATAACTGGAAAGCAACAGCTGTTTAATTCTTAACTGAATTTAAACACGTTCCAGGCCTCTACGCAATATCTTAATGATCTTGCCAGAACACTCAGAGTGATACCTTAGTGTTCACGGTGATGAGTGGAAATCCTTCTAGTGTTAACCTCAAACAGCACTTGGTAGGTAACTTGCAAGATTCTATACGAATCAAGCTCGTGACAACTGGAAAGCAACGATGGTGCGGTTCTTAATTGAATTTCACTTGTTCCAGGAACATGAATTGACGGCTTCAAATCATGCGGATATTATTATCCAAATGATTCACTCTTTATGTTCGCAGTCAGCTTTGGACGGTCGAATAAAGAGAACGGGTTTACCCGCGAAATCCTGTCAGGAAGTTACTTAATTGAAACTATCCGTCACGGGTACGATATCTAATATCGTCCAACGGTCTTCACCGACCGGAGGTAAAATGCTACCGATTTAGAATGAAATGTTCAAAGCCATTTCGTTCGTGTCTACTTATGTTGCGGCATTTGAAGACGGTGGCGTTGCGGAATCCGAGAAGAAGTCGTCCCCGCATGCTTATACTTTATGCACTTAATACCTCATCTAATTCAAGAAAGCCTAAACGTTAAGTCTTCCGCCGTATCGAACTCTGAAGCTTTCAAGAATTACTAAGGCATAAGTATGTGGGACGTGAGGTCACGAAGAGGCGAAGATCACAAGTGAAGGATGCACGAGATCAAGGCAAGAGATCAATGCTAAAGATTGACATCAAAGATCACATCAGCATGTTCACCAGAAAAGAAAAAGAAAAAGAAAGACGAAGACTACGAGCTCAAGTCAAGCATAGTATGCTAGGTTCATTTCATTATTGTAACTCGGGTAACACCCTTGTTTGGAGTGACCTCCCTTAGGGGGAGATTGTTGGAAATACGTTTTACGTATTAAGAAGGATCGGTCACTCCAACGATAGTTCATGTAATAGCTCGTAGTTTAGTTAACTTTATTTGTTTATCAAACAACATCAAGCCTAGCCTACAACATGTGTAGGCCGACCCAAAATGTAAGCCCAAGCCCATGACAAGGGCTTGGGTATATAAACCCTCTCCTTTGGTGGAGAGGGTGGTGTGGTTTCATTATTTTTCACATAGTAAACATTACTTTCTCTCTCTAGCTTTGTGTGAAATCCACCATCTCTCTATCTCTTTCTCTCTCTAACACATAAGCAAGATTTACAATCCTTCAGTTCGGCAACGAGGCTCTATCCTCGTTCCTACTCCACTCCTCGAGTACACCTTACTCGAGATTTACACTATATCCACAAGCTCCCTTCTTGGCGGAGAAAACCTTACAACGTCGCTTACATTATTTTCCGACACTAAGATAAATGTCGAGACCTAATCTTAGCTAGGACCAATCTACACAACGTCGCCCACTTCACTCTTATACGACACAAGGCTAGATTTCCAATTCTAATCCAAAGGTAGAACCAATCTTCACAATGTTGCCTACTTCACCATTTTCTGACACAAGGCTAGATGTCGAGTTCTAATCCAAAGCTAGAACCAATCTTCACGACTCTCCACTTTGAAGCTAAGTGAGAACTTCACACAACACAACTACATATCACTTTATAGTTTAGTGAGAACTCACAAGGCACAACCACATCACCTTATAGTTTAGTGAGAACTCACAAGACACAACCACATCACTTTATAGTTTAGTGAGAACTAACACAACTAATTACAACTCAACTAAATATATCCAAGTACACACATGTAGCTTGGATCTACACAACATAAATCTAAGCACACACATGTGCAATGGATGTACAAAACTCTAATCCAAGTATTCACATATAGCTTGGATGAACACAACTAGTCCAAGTATTCACAAATACATTGGATCCACACAAGACACAAATAGACAAATGATGAACATGACTAGATCTTTAGGAGAAGGTGATGTTCATCAAGGCTACATCTTTAATCACATCACAAGTGTGTGAGTGATCTTCTCTTTGGACAAGATAAAGAAGGAGATCAAGAGGATAATCATGAGTAAACATACTTAATACATTAAATGATCATTTACAAATGACTAGGATTAGATAGGAGAAAGAAGGCTGAAGAAGATGTCCAAAAAGGGTTAATGAGAATGCATATTTGATCCACTATTTATATGACAAAACATCCAACGGCTATTATCTGCCCGCGGTTCCTTATTAGAGCCCGCGGTTCCTTATCGATAAGGAACCGCCGTAGGTGCTAAAGTACCGCCGGCGTAGACTCCGCTCCTGTTTGTCTTTTAGTGAATTTGTAATATCTGTTGCTGTTTAAACCTTCAAAAGATATTCTTATGGCATATGGAATATGCCATATTCAAATTTACATTTTCATTTTGATAAAACATTTTCTTAAAAATAAAGTTTATTAAAAATATTTTGTTATGTTTGACAAAAGTGAGTTTTAAGGCTAATCACTTTTATGATCACTAAGCATGATTAAGATATGTTAGTGTAATGATTATTACCTTGATGATATTGTTTGTTAGATAATTCGTTTTATGATTGTGTTTGATAATAAATGTCTTTGTAATTTGTCGTGATCAAAACTAAGAAAGATTAATTAATACTAACAATGTTTTTAGGCATTGCTTTGCATTAACAGTGCGTTTTCCCCAGCGACTTTCTGTCGCTGGGGAATGGATGGATTGTTGTAGTTTAGCGGTACGTCAAGGCAAATACTCAGTTTTAAGCACAATATATAGTCCTAGTTAGGGGTGCGTGGCCGTGCTTGGTGAAAACCTTGTCCATAGACAAATATCCATTGTTCGACACGTTAATGTTTGAAAGACCTTATAAATTATTCGCTATTTTTTCGTGTATAAACTACACTGGCATTTTCATCAACGGATTATGATATATTCGGAATATTTGCGCTCGACATTTTATATCATTTCATTACATGGATTAACTATATGGTTTATCATATTTTTCCTGATGTGAGGCAACGTGTATACGTCACTGGCAAGTGGCACAACGACGTCGCTCGAAAACTCCATAATTTCGATAGTAGTTTTAGTTACCTTACGTACTAGTTTTAATATAATTAAAGTTTCATATTCAAAGATAAAATAAAAAAATTTCTATTTAAGAAAAACAAAACACAAAGGCAACACAAATTTTCATTTAATACATTGTAACCCGCTAATCTTTTTTGTTGTTTTAACGGTTAGAAATGTAATAAATGAAAAATAATGTTATAAGGGCGCAAAGATAATGTTATAGGGGCACACCTAAGAGGTTCTCAGGATCTACGTAAACACGATGAATATTTATCGCATAATAGAAATTTGGTAAAAATTTCTAATTGTTTCAAGATAAATTTAATCTCAAAATTTTGATTTGTGTTATAGAAATATAACTTAATCCACTAATATACAAAAGAAAAATTACTTACCATCAAAACATTTTATACTCGTAAAATTTCTACACCTAATCATTTAAAGTTCTTGACCTACCTCTCTTCTATTATCCTCTTCGTAAACAATGAAAGAAGTTCATATATAAAAGTGAACCGTATGATAAAGAGGGGTATCCGTTTCGTTTAGGCCTCATCGTGTCATTTTAGTGCCACCTAATATCAATACAACACACGAAAATGTTTATTCACTCATGACATTTCTCTCCTATTTATTTAGGCCTCACCCATAATATTTTTTCTATATTCTCAACACAAATTAATTCATTTTTATCAAATTAAAATACATATAATCTTAATATAAGTTATAGAAATAAATGAAAATAAATTTAAAAAATGAACTAAAAATAAATGTACACATGTTATATATGTTTTGATATCCCAATTCAAACCAAAGCCCACTCCAAGTACATTTAAAAAAAAAGTTGATCTAGGATGGCAAAAGCGCCCGAAATCGATGAGGAAAACCAAAACCCGAACCAGTTGGGTCGGGTTTAGAGTCGGGTTGGAGGGTTTAGATACGGGTTCGGGTTTGAGTGTTCTTTTTTTCGCCGGTACGGGTTTGGGTATGGGTTCTACTAATACCCGTCCCGTTTACCCGTATCCGAATCCGTACCCGTTTAACTGAATTTGTACCCGTTTTTGTTGCTATTTTATATAAGTTCTAAATTTGTGTGAAGTAGTAAACAGAGAGTGTTGAACGAATTGAATTATCATATTAGTTACATTTTGTGTGCATTAACATGTTTGTGATCAAGTATATTTTGATCTTGTAATTTTAAAGTAAAATCATGATTTATTCGACATATTAAATCGCGTGAATAATATTAAAAAGTATTTTTTTTATCTTCTAAACACTTAAAAATATATTTGAGTATTTTGGTTGTTTTCGAGTGTTTTTTTTAACATTATACGCACAATAATGCCCAATAAAAATTTAATTATGGATACCCGATACCCGCGGGTAAAATCCAAAAACCCGATGGATAATACTAATCGGATACCCGTTGGGTGATAGAGCGAACACGGGTACGGATATTATAAACGGATACGAGTACGGGTTCATTAAAACCCGACTCAAACCCGACCCGTTGCCATCCTTAAGTTTATCCCCTCTTTCAACCTTTTGACACACACTGTACACCGAAACTGCATGCTGGTAATTTTGTGTTTTGCAAACTTAAATGGTTAAACTTACCGGGCATGCCCTCTTTTACGCAGAATCAACCCACGTTATGTACTACAACTTCGTAATAACCCAAATGTAATTAACCACTTAGGAAAACAAGTAAGCCTACCTACAACACCCTCTTTGCAAGGTTTCAAATTAACCGGTTTGGTTATGCATATTTATTAGGGTTTGCTCGATTCGGTTTTAGGTTAACACCAACAAAAATACATCTAAGCTATATGTTTGGTTCGTTATTTCACAGTTCGGTTCATTTTCGGTTTTGTTCTGTTTTATTTTTGGTTTACGTTTTTCTTAAATTCGGTTTCCTGTTTGGTTCAGGTTTTTTCGATTTAGTTTGGTTGTGGGTCGAAGCTCAACCCTACAATATACTAAGGCTTGAGCTTAACCTTGATGTGAGATGAAGAATCAAAAAATGTGATATGGTGCAATAAAACGAAATGCTTAGAGACTTTTAATTTTAATTTTCATAAAAATCGTTTTTATATAAAAAAAAAAAGAGATTACATTTAAAAACTAGTTTCTTAACTTTATTGATTATATACGACACTTTTTTTAACTCAAATTTATATATTTTTTCATATTTTGTGACGTTTTAATTTACGTTTTAATTTACGTTTTAAAAACGTTATCACAAAAATGTAAAATTTGATTATACCACCACGTTACAACTCGCGTTGTTTATAGTCATAGACGGAACTAAATGAGGACCGGGAGGGGTTCTGACCCCTCCAAATTTTAAGATTAATTTAAATCACCTTACTTTTCAAATCAATTTCAACCTCAAGTATAACAATTAAATGCATGATGTACAATGATTTTAAGCATATTTCAGTATATATGAAATTGATTTGAAAAGTAGGGTGATATATGAAATTGCCCCTAAATTTTAAATTACAAGTACATCTTTACCCTTTTTACTTTAAAGTGTTAAAGTTTATTAGTACAAATGTTAAAATAAAATGTAAATTGACCCCCTAATATAATTATACTATATTTTGGCCCCTCCGATCATACTTATCATGTTTCGTCCCTATTTATAGCCTTGCATGTAGGGGTGTTCAGGGTTTGGTTTGGGACCGAATAAACCGAAAAATAAACCGGGCCGAAACCGAATAAAACCGGACCGAAATTTTTAATTGGTGTATGGTTTGGTTTGAGACCGAACCGAAGTATTTAATTGGTGTTTGGTTTGGTTTTGGTTTTGACAAATAGAAAACCAAACCAAACCGAAAAAACCGAATAACTTTATCTATATCAAAAAAATTTAAATTATTTATATATATCGTACAATCTTTATGTTTATCCTTATTCCTTTAAGACCTTAACTAACACTCCAGATTATTTTCAACATATCTTTTAAACTGAGAATCCTAAATTCAAGTATATAATGTATATCCATAAACCTAATTCACCCCTATATAATCCCACATGTCGTATCACTTTTTCCATCAAAACTTCACACAATCATCTCTTATCAATATCATCATCATTCATCAGGAAAAATGAGTCAACAACCCTCTGGAAGCAAATCACAAACAAGGTTAGTTAATTTTAATTGTTTTTTGTTTGCTCAATTGTTTTTTTTGTTATGTTCGTGTTAGATTATGTATTGTTTTAGATTGGATGAACCCAGTTTATTAATTTATGTAACTATAAGTTCTTGATTCTTCTATTGAATATTGGTGCAAGTGGAATGATGTCTACTTGTCTAGTGACTTAGTAGGTGATAACATAGTTACGGTGCTTATTCGAGAGTATATTTTTTTTAATAAAATTTCTATCTGATTGATGTTTAAATATTGCAAAGTGCCTTAACATTTGATATTAAATATAGAATTAGACTTAATAGCTATGTTACAAACACTATATTGCTAGTATAGTCCATTGTTGAAATATAGCTGCATATTGCCTTAACACTTGAATGGTGTTTAGTCTGCTAGGATAGTTTTATTTTACACGTTTCGGGCATGTTTATTGTAGCATTAGTTCTGTCAGAATATGTTAATAGATATGATGTCAGGCTACTATTAGTTGCTTAAGTGACTTATTCTATGATGCTTAGTATGAGTTATTTTAGGAAATTTGACAACGCCAAATTGTTTCATTATGTCTTTACTAACGTGGGCACTTTTGTGATTGTAAATGTGGGCGGGCACTTCTATGACTATTAATGGGACGATGTATGCAATTCTCTAAAGTTATGAGTAAGTAAGGCATGAAATTTATGTACCTAGTGCATTAAGATGCGCATTCTAACTCTTGACTGTTATCTTTTGAAATTATGGACAATGTGTGCGCTTTTGCGACTGTGAAACTTGTACCTTAAGATGCAAGTAGTACTCTTTACTGCCATAATCTTTGAAATTTATAATCACATATGGTTTTGCACCTTTGCAGCAAAATGGGGTATGCAAATGAGACAGAGGACATGGAACTGCAAGGTTTAGAGTCTCAAAGTAAACTCGCATATGCAAATGACACCCAAAATATCGAGATGGAAGATGCTGATTCTCCATCGGATCTGAACTCAAAGGGTGCTAAGCGTAAAGAGTATAAGGAGAGGTCTCGTGTCTGGATTCATTTCACGAAATTCTTTGACAACAATGACAAGCCAAGGGCGAAATGTAACTATTGTGGTACTGTTTATTCTGGTGATACAAAATCTGGAACTTTTACACTATGGGGTCATTTAAACAAATGTGAATCAAGTCCCACAAAACCACCTACTGGTCAGACACACTTGGCATTTAATACAACGAGGGTTGTGGAAACCGGGGAAATGAAACACAGTTTACAAGCTTGGAAATTTGATCAACTAAAATGTAGGAATGCTATAGCCGAGATGATAATAGTTGATGAATTGCCGTTGAAGTTTGTTGAGAATGAAGGTTTTAGAAGATGCATGAAGATTTGCCAACCTGCACTTATTGTTCCATCACGAAGCACAATAACTAGGGACTGTTATCAATTGTATGTTGATCAGAAAGCAAAACTTAAAGCTCAACTTCAAAAATCTACTCAAAGGGTTTGTTTAACAACCGACACTTGGACGTCTGTGCAGCGTATAAATTACATGTGTCTGACTGCGCATTATGTTGATGATAGTTGGAAGCTGCAAAAAAAGATCATTAACTTCTGTCCTATTTCCAGCCATCGTGGAAATGATATTGGACGCGCTATAGAGAGTTGTCTGCTTGATTGGGCTTTGCCAAATATCTTGACCATTACTGTTGACAATGCAACTAGCAATGATACAGCTATTGATTATTTGAAATCTAAGCTGTTCAAATTAAATGATTGTTGTATCTTGAATGGAAAATGGACTCATGTTAGATGTATGGCGCACATCATGAACTTAGTTGTGCAAGATGGTCTAAAGGATGTAGGGATTTCAGTTGATCGCTTGAGGGTGGCTGTTCGATGGGTAAGGCAATCACCAGCAAGGTTGAAGAGGTTTAAGGAGTTTGCTGTAATGGACAACATTATTTGTCAAAAGGCTCTATGCTTAGATGTTCCAACTCGATGGAACTCAACTTACTTGATGTTGAGTGTAGCTGTTGAATACGAGAAAGTATTTGATAGATTTTCTGAAGAAGATTATGTGTTTATGCGCGATCTTGGAGAGGGGCCTGGGGTGCCGACTTCAAATGACTGGGCCAATGTGAGGAGATTAGTCAGGTTTCTTCAGCATTTCTATCTACTCACTCTCAGAGTTTCAGGTACTTAATTTTGCATCTTCTTGTTTTATTACATTAGAACTTAGTTAAAAAAAATAACTGCTAATGTTATAGTTTTTTTGTCAAATATTCAGGTACGAAGTACATTACCTCAAACACATATCTGGATGCTATCAGTTGCATTGATAGTGTTTTGAAGGAATGTCTTGCAAGTGAGGACAATGATCTGAAGAAGATGGCTTCGAAAATGAAGCTTAAATTTGACAAGTATTGGGGCGACATAAAGAAGTTCAATCTGCTAGTATTCATTGCTTCTCTTTTTGATCCAAGGACAAAAATGGAGTACCTCGAGGTTACTCTTAATGGTATGTATGGTGATGATGAAGGGCCAAAGGTTGCTGAGTTGTGTAACAAGGCACTGGTTGAGCTTTTTAATGATTATAAAAGAATTTATTCAAACCAAAATGCAAGGAGTGTTTCTTCTTCATCATCTGATGCAACCCAATCCTTTTCCATTAGCCAAAGTGTTTTGGATAAGGGTCTGTTTGCTATTTCTAATGATGCAATTACAGCACTTAGAGAGAAAATCATGGCTGAGGTGAAAAGGAGAAAGACGGAATCGGGTGTGGCGAATGACTCAAAGTCTGAGTTGGATAGGTACCTGACTGAGTAGATTGAGGGAGATGAGGCATATTTCAAGAGTGGTGACTTTACTGTTTTGGGTTGGTGGAAGAGGAGAAGCCCAGCTTTTCCTGTATTGTCCCTCGTTGCTCGTGATATTTTAGCAATTCCTATTTCAACCATGGCATCTGAGTCTACCTTTAGTACTGGGGGTAGAGTGCTTGACTCGTTTAGGAGTTCCTTATCTCCAGAAACTGTTCAAGCATTAATATGTTTCCAAGATTGGGTCCGTTCAGGTGACGTTGTAGTGAATCTGGAAGAAAACATTGATGACTTGGAAAATTTTGAAGATGGTAACTTACTGTTTTCATTCCCTTTCTATTTATTTATGTATATTATATGCGTATTTGACACACTTTATTTTCCATTACTTTCTTAGATCTGGGAACAACCTCAAATGCAAACATTGGAGATGATGAGTGAAGCTGCAAATCGGCGTCGATGCTTGAAAATGGATGACGAGTGAAGCTGCAAATGGGTGTCGATGCTTGGAGATGGACTAATAAGACTTGTGTGGAAGAAAATAATCTGTTATTTGCTTTTATTTATTTCGTTAAGATTTGAAACATTTGGTTATTTTTGTCTGCTTAATTTACCACTTTGTGAGACATTTAGGTTTATTAATTTATTTGAAACTTTAGGTTTTCATATGTGATTTTTTTATAATATTTTGAAATTTATTTGAATTTGGTTTTCTTGGTTTAAACCGAAACCAAACCGAATTTTAATTTGGTGTATGGTTTGGTTTTACATGCTTTATAATTGGTTTGGTTTGGTTTTGGTTTTAATTTAACCAGCTCTGGTTTCGGTTTAGTTGGTCTCTATAGCTGGTTTTTTAGATTCATGGAATCCAGATCGAATTTTGCACACTATGAAATCAAGATATTCTCTTGCTTTAGTTCCTTTTTACCAACATTGTTATTTTTTGTAGGTTGACATAAAAACTTTCTCGAATTGGGAAGACTCGCCAGAGAAGATGATGCTTGACATGGTCTCAAATCTCCGTGTTGTTCGGTCTGAAAAGAGTATACATTGGTACAGTTGAATAAAGGCATTTGCGTGTGATGTAAGTACAGGCTACCGGCTTTTTTGTGGCTTGAGCTTGGTTGAGTCTAATTGATCGATCATTGAATCATTAGCAGTCTTGGATTGAGCGAAGTATATATGTAATTGTATAATGGATTATGGAATTGTATGCAAGTGATCTTTGTATTCATCTAAAAAGCTCACTAGGAAATATATATCATAATTGTTTTTGCCTAATCACATCAGAGTTCAAACTCACAACGACCGATCTACTTAGGAAACGAGATACATGAAATGCCTGTTCTATTAGTTTATTCTGTTCTATTTCATAAAAAGATACACGCTAACCAATGCAATGAATGCATGGCAATAGTGTGCATCAGCTATCACTGTGAACTTCAATTAGCGGTGCGACCGAGTCAAACTTTGCAGAGCTTAACTCGACACGGCAAATACTATTAGAATATAAAGATAAAGTCTCGAGCTCAAGTAAATATCTCGGTACATTACAAATAAGGCATAAGAATATACATAATGTATATTACTCAAAAGGATGATAAGTTTGGGCCGAGTCATTATAAGCTCGATAAAGCTCGACTCGAATGATATGGAGTTACTCAACAAAAACTCGACTCGGTGGCACCCCTTTTAGTAAATGCATCATCAAATCATCATAGACTCGAAGCACATTTAATTAGATATCCAAGATTCCAAGTAGGCAATAACCCAACAGAATATATTTGAGATTTTTCTTCCTCCTTTGGAGAGTATGGACGTTTGCCTTCTTCCTGTCATTGCTAATCTATAAAAGTAAATGAAGAAATTGTTTAATCTAAGATGGAACCTGGTAATAGTGGAATGTTTTTTTTATCTATACGAAGAATGGATATTTGGTTAGCGAGATAAACGAAAACTAACCTGCATGGCTTAGATAAGTCTTCCCTCGTGGCCATGTTTTTTCATCATCCTTGATAAACTGTTTTGGAGATACATCATCCGTGTCATCTTCTTCACCAGTCTTCTCAATCTCAGTAGTATCAGATGTTTTCAGTTCTTGATGGAAAACATGTTGGTGATTTTGTGTTACCAATAATGATTTAAGTGTAATGGATTTACTTTGTTGACCAATGTGTAATCGTGATAAACGTTCATCAAGTCGGGGTTGTGCGGAGTGCACACTTGTATGACATTATTACGGTTATCATACGGGGGTCCGGGGGCAGCGCCCCTGGGCAGGGTCCAAGGGGCGGCAGCCCCTGGCAGGGTCCAAGGGGCAGCGCCCCTGGCTGGGGTCGAGCTGCCAGGTCAGCTTGGAAAAATTTTATTTGGCATAAAGTGCTGTGTTAAAAACGCACTAGAAAATAAAATTCCCGGGTGTTTAGACCGTTTTCTACCCGTTGTTAAAAGTGTCGGTTTTTGGTTACAATAACTGTTTTGACAGTTACAACCGAAAAATAGAAGTTTTGGTCATATAACCTCTATGGTTTTCTGGTTCTGTTTCATAACAACGAAAAACACATAAACAGTTCGCAATCTGAGTTTTATCCGATTGGAGATTTCGATAGAACCATCGAAATACTTTGATCTGAAAGTGTTTGACACGACTCTCAGATTACTGTGATCCACCCATATTTCTAACAAAACATCCCATGAATGTAAGCAAACTTGCTGATAAACAAGTAGACGAATACGATTCCTTCAGCGAGTAAACGGGTACTATCGAGATCATCCATTTCTGCACGTGGCATTAGAAGAATCTCTTTTTCGCAGCTGCCTGAAGCCTTTTGATGGTATCCGCATACTCGGGTACATACCCTTCTGCTTCATTGACAACAAATGGAGTCAAATGCGGTGGAAGAACCCTGATTATTAACAATAAATTATGTCAACATTTGGAAAACAGGATTAAACTACTCGATCAATTGCAACAGTAACAAAACTTACTTTCAAACCAAATAGTCCTCAGTTGGTAGTATGATTTATCTTGTTTGTTTTATCAGAAATGAGAGCCGGGTCTCAAGACATACCTGAAAATCAATGTCCTAGTTAGATTCCTCAAATGGAGCTCCCTTGGAACCTGAACAGCACAATATTCACTTTAAAGCAATACGGAGAGAGCTAAAACGTGCAACTTGTACAAGACTAAAGAAGTAAAGGTGCTAAAGACTTATCCTGCCTCATGACCCAAGAAGAACGTCTTGTTTTGGAGGAGGGTTTTACAGGACCTTGTTTGATTTCTTCATCATCTTCACTCACAAAATCAGCGTTTACGACAAGATTCATCAATGCACCAGGGTTCATTACTAGGAAGCTGGTCCTGAAGCTGGGCGAGTCTTAAGTTCAGATGGTGGTGGCTTCCTTACCAGCCTCGAGCTTTTCATGTGAGGGGGCCTCAGTTTAGGATTCGCTGATTTACTCCAACGCCTCTCAATGGCCAATGTGATCAATGGAGCGAAAGAGAAAAAACATAAGTAAGCTTGACTTTCCATGTGACGATCAATAAACAATGGTTTCAATGGTGTGAAGTTCTTAATTCCTAACTGGCGTTTCAATAACCGTATGGTGATGTCAAAGTTTCCAGCTACTGCATGTATAGCAGCAAGAGACAAATTCTGAACCGAAATTTGACTCAGGCATACAAGCAGTGGGGCAACATACACCGATGGAACTTCAACACCGGGAGGAAGTTCAAGATCCTCGAGCTCCCAACCTCCGTCTTCATTTTCTTCATCATCAAGCACCATGCCGATGTCTCCATTCTGAATGTTCTCTGCATCCACGATATCCAAGTCCTCATCCCAATTAGCATCAACGGTATCATCATAATCTTCATTTGCACCTTTTCCAGCATTGTCAAGGCCAGTCTCAAATATCCCTTTCATGACCCTCATTAGTGGACAGTCTCTACCACATAACACCGGGGTTGGGGGAATTAGAAGAGAAGCCGACCTACCACCCGGCAAAGACAGAACGTTACCTTCAAGTTTCTCAGCAAGGTCTTCAACAATATCATTCAACCCGTGGGTCTTAGCAGTAACATATACTAGTCGAAGATGACCTGCGTTTAGCAAAAAAATTATTCGCTCTTGGACATCACCCAGGTACATAGCATTACAGAACTGCCCAATAACATCATTTTTCAACTCCGAAATCTTCATCATTTTGGACAATTTATCCAAATTTCCAGTTATCAGATACAGGAACGATAACCTCTCAAAGTTCTTCGTCCTCTGATATGCATATTCAATGATACCAGCATTGCCTTGACGAAGGGCCTCAACCCCCAGCCTATACTAATCATCCTTCTCGTCAATGTCTTTCGCAGAATCTACCGCTATCTGAATGTTTCCACTTTCAAGTGCTAGTTTGGTCCTTTCATCTTTCACGAAATGGAAGCAACCTCTGGGAAACCTTTTTGCAGGAGATACGCAATCATGGCTTGCCCGCATAGGTCCGAGTTATGCTCATTACATTATAATATATTTTTTGAAGCAGAGACAGCTTAAAAATATATTCAGTTGAATCAATGACTATTGGCCGGTTTTTTCCATCTCGATCTGAGCAAAATAATGTATTTCCGGATATCTTTGTTATGTATACAGGAACATCAATGGTCCTAACGATTCCACTTTCACCGTTAGGTAGGCAGTACTTAATATGGGTTAGGGTTGTGTATATGAACACACCGTTATCATCCCAGGAACCACTCTTGACGCGGTCATGAAGGGTGTAGCGATGAACAAGTTTCTTATCAGCTATGATGATTGAGCAACACTCTCCATGTCATTTGACCAATACCGGAAAGAGTTAGCTTGAAGGTCCCCTAGAACTAATCGCTGTTGAAGGTCAAAGACAAATACTTTATCCTCCGTCCTACATAGCAAGTTACCGGTACCAGCATAGAATATAGAACAGAATCTCGTTCTTTAGGTTCTTGACTAACACTTCATTTGTACTCTTTCTAAGGACTGCAAATCTGTTGCGAGCCACAAACACTGCTGAAGCCCCAACGCGCCATTTGGCCTCTTGAACTGTATCACCTCTACCAAATCCATATTTAGGTACGATATAGAGTTCATAAGTTCCCCATCTACATCTGAAGAAATTAAAAACACATTCTCTGTAGGGCTAAAGTGAGAGTTCTAGGGGCCCAGTTTAAACCAGGCGTACGAATCGGTATTAGTCTTTCTGAGAAACTCAAATAACCGTAGAAAACGGTCTTTCACAAAGTACAGGGAGTCACCACTAACCGAGAAAGCTGGACGTTCTCTCTCCAACTTGAAAACAAACATACCACTATCATGTCCAGCCGCCAAATGGTTCATCTCATGAGCACAAAGGTCTTTTAGTTTTTCTTTGGTGCATTCTGGGTTTTAAAAAGCGTGAAGCGCGCCGAGGCGCCAAGGGTCAAAAAGCCAAGGCGAAAGCGCGCGCATCACGTACCCGAGGCGACAATCTTATAAAAAATAATTACAAATTATATACAAAACACAAAACACAATAATACCAAATTTACGATCAAAACATACCATAGATTTTGATAGTTCACGATTCCATTGGTTAGAATACATAAATATTACCAAAATCATCATAAGTGTTATAATTTCTGTGATTTATTTATTATAATTGGTCAAATTGACCCTATTTTAAAAAGAAACGCCCATAAGAAAAAACCCAATACATATGAGATATGACTAAGACCAAATTCACTTTATTATGCCTAAGTACATGATGCGCAATAAAGCACCGATGCATACTTTAGCTGATGCGTGTCCGATGCGTGCGCCTCACCACGCATCCCGTAATCACATTGCCTCAGGGTGTCCGATGCAATACGGGTGTTTATCAGCCTCAGTCGCGCCTCAAGCGTGCCTCAGGCGCGCTTTTTTAAACACAGGGTGCGTTAGCAATGAACTTATAAATGACCAACAGAGAAGTGTATAAATAGATATATGTACCATTCATACGTCATGTCTTCACTTCCCGATGATCTGATGCTGACACAATAAGAGGAAGAGTAGGATGGAATGACACTCAATTGACTCCTCGACCATGTCCCTCCAGGACGTACTTGACAACACCATCACGGGTTCTCATGGTGAAATTGAACTGTCCGAATATAAGTATGACCAAGCAGAGTAAACAAACAACGGTGCAGTTTGTAGCTCCATATTTTGATCTTGTAATCATCTCCTGCACGGACAATCACACAATCAAAACCAAAAAAAACAAAAAAAAAAATAGACACACAAGGGCTTTAACCTGACTAATGCAAACATGGCAACAAAAACTATAGTACATTGCTAAACACATATAACATGCACGCCACAAACATTCATCGCCCGAATGCCTCATCACTAACAAACCCTAAATCCAAAAAGGGTCAGATCTAAAGTAAGTACATCACACGTCTCATTGCGACAAAAGCAATACATATACATCAAAGTATTCTCTAAATTAGCTTAATATATTTTCTGGTTTTTCAAAACCGAAAAAACAATACATACAACGCACCACACACAAAACAGCATTCATCAAGCTTAAAGCTCAACGCTCCTAAAGATCACAATGCTCAAGATCTGGTTACATATCAGAGCCGCGTTCTTCTTCCCCTGCAAAAAAGATGAAATAAAATCAAATTAACAGCATTTGTATCTATTAGAGAATAAAACATAAAATGAAACTAGAATTAAGAAGAGCTTATTTCCTAGGCTGAAGGGCTTATTTGAAAAAAGCTTGGGAAGTTTTTGAAGATAACATAAGCTCATACACCCGCTAAATATGATAAGGAAAAACAAACAGAGCTTATTAAACTTGTAATAAGCTCAACCTATAAACTTAAAAAGGTTAGAAAGGAGTTTATGGGTTCCCATTTAAAGAATAGGGATGGCAAAAGCACCCGAAACCGATGGAGAAAACCGAAACCCGAACCGATTGGGTCGGGTTCGGATTCGGGTTGGCGGGTTTGGATGCGGGTTCGGGTTGGGATATTTTATTTTTCGCGGGTTCGGGTTCGGGTTTTAGTAATACCAGCCCCGTTCACCCGTATACGTACCCGTTTACCAAAATACATATCGTTTATTTTTATTTTATATTATTTTTAAATTTGTGCGAAATAGTAGACGAAGATTATTAAACAAATGAAATGCTTACATTAGTTACATTTTGTATGCATTAAAATGTTTGTGATCAAGCATATTTCGATTTTGTAACTTTAAATAAAATAATGATTTATTCGATACAGTAAATCGCATGATATGATATTGAATTAGTATACTTCATCTTTTAAAAACTTAAAAAATTATATTAGGGTATTTTGATTGTTTTTCATTGGTTTTATTTAACTTTATACGTATAATTATGTCCAACGAGATTTAATTGTGGATACCCGATACCCGCCGGTAAAAACCGAAAACCCGTTGGGTAATAGTAATCGGGTGCCCGTCGGGTATTAGGGCGGATGCGGGTTTGGATATTATAAACGGATGCGGGTACGGGTTCAGTAAAACCCGACCCGAAACCGACCCGTTGACATCCCTATTAAAGAAAAAGCTTATAATCCCAAGAAATAAGTTAATAACAAACTTTTGACATAGTAGTAAAAACATCAACTTGACATGAAATTTATCAAACTACATACAGACCAAATGCGGGGTGTTTGTTTAAGCTTATATGTGGGCTTATGAGCATATCTGATTTCGGCTTATATTTCAGCCCAAACATCACCTGAAATCAGGTAAAATCAGAACATATTAAATAGAAAGCCCAAGCCCAACAACTAATTGGCCTTTTTGTCTTTTAATCCAATTTGTGCCATGGGAATTTACACCATTGGATCCAATATCCAACGGTGTATATCAGATCTTTGGCCCTATATAAACACAAACCCTAACCCTATATTCGGTTAACTCTTCAAATGGGTGCCGCTCTTTAGCCATTATCCAATCACCCTACCGATGGAGCTGGAGTACCAACCTAATCCACCTCTAACTCAAACTGCCATTCAAGCCACAGCTCACACATTTTCTTTGGTGAAAACGAGCCACGCCAAAGCCGTCATGAACCCGATGATCCACGCCAAAGCCAACGTTGCTCAATTGTTTTCTTTTAATATAAAGCTTTCGTGATGATGCTCCAAGCCGAAGCAGAAGCGCCTCTTTACACGGAAGTAGAAGCCGTACTGAACCATGCCACCGTTAACTCTAACAATCAGCCGCCTCTCCCTACATACCGCCTTCTCGATATGATTCCGATCTGCTTTCCACCGCTTTTAATCTATCTAGTGTTGTTTTTCGTTTAGTTTGTCTTCTAATCTAGTGTTTTTCGTTTAGTTTGTCTTCTAATCTAGTGTTGTTTTTCGTTTAGTTTGTCTTCTAATCTAGTGTTGTTTTTCGTTTGTTTTGTCTTCTTTTAATGTAATGTTGTTTTGTAATTTTCTTAGTTTGTAACATTTTAATCTAGTTGTTTTATGTTTGGTTTTGTTGTGGATTTTTGTAGACACGCTCGAATATGTACTATAGATAATTAGGTCAAAAACAATTAAGGAATCAAATAAGCAAATCAAACACAAGATCTCAATAACAATCTGGAATTAGAACATAGTTTGATATCGTTTGGTTTTAGTCTGCTGTTGACTTTAGTGTTAAGTGGTTCTGGTTGGTCTCGTAGTTTGTGGTATTATGGTCTTACTACAGCCTGACCCCCTTATGCAGCAATTTGACTTGTTTGGCCAGTGGTTTGGCTAGCAACATTATATCCGGACGTAGGATTACTATACACGTTGATCATATCCTGATTGAGTTGCAGATGCATACCCTGCTTAACCATCCTGGCCATACCCTTGAGTTCCATCCAGCAGGTACTTGACTCTGTTGCTGACCATAGTAATCATATCCCTGACTTGTTTACGGAGCCGATGACTGGTCTCAGCTTATGGCATAGCCACCAGGATTTTGTTGTAGATAACTGTTGGGTAGCCATAACCCGACTGTTGCATTTGTTGACCTGGAGCGGCCCAACTTGTATGGGGTTGAGCTTGATAACCTTGCTGAGAGTATCCACTGCCCATTGTATTTCTCTGAGGATTCTGCACGAGAATCATCTCAAATTAATGCAAAGACTGTACGTCTCATAACGAAACTACAGAACTACTACAAGATTAATTAAATCAATATATGCAACACTAAACGATACAGTGTGCAACATATGCAAAAGGTTATAATCCATACTCATTATGTTAACACATCACTGAGTAAAAAAAGCTACTTCAGACCACGTTAACAAAAGTTGAGTGAGACCTGAATATGAGCTCCTGGCTTGCATGTTTTTTATCATCTCACCCCCTTTACCAATAACAAGACCAACCTTTCTGGTTGGAATTTGCATCACAAACTGTGTCCCACCTGCCGGACCACCCACTCTACGACCAACTGCACTGCAACCTCCTGATTCAGCCTGTCTCACACAACACATAAGTGATATGCCCTTATATCAAAAGCATGTTACCAAACATCAACTGCTCGGCTCTTGCTATAGAATATATAGTTGTTTTCGAGTTTGTTGTCGTTACTTGCACCATATATGGAGGCCAGTTAAGACATCAAAATCCATGTTTATCAACCAAGAAGCAACTCCCGTTACCACTTACAGCATCTCCTTTTCCCTTAGTGAGTTACATTTGCACTCCTAAACCTTAACAAACTCCACTCAGCCTCTTCAAAACATCAATTATTTTCCCTCCAAAAGGGTCGAATCAGGTAACAATATGATCAGCTTTGCAGATGTGTACTGTGACCTAACCACAGTTGTACCTCTATACGTTACCATGTTCCTAGCTTATGCCTCCGTAAAATGCAACATTTTCACATCACAACAGTTTGGAGGAATCAACAGATTTGTAGCTATTTTTCCGGTCCCATTATTGTCCTTCGAGTTCATTTCAAGGATCAATCCATACAAAACGAACCTCAAATTCATAGCAGCTGATGGCGCGTCAAGGATTTGACGTTAATAGTTTTGTTTCTATGGACTAATTTCTCCATGAAAGGTAACCTAGATTGGGCTATCACCATTTTCTCGCTATCTACGCTTCCAAACACACTTGTTATGGGAATCCCGCTTTAATTTTGAAATCAATGTATGGCGATGATAAAGAAAAGATCATGGTACAAGCGGTCGTGTTGCAGTGTATAATATGGTACACGTTGCTTTTGTTCTTGTTTGAGTATAGGGAAGCTAAGAATTTGCTATCGATAACACATGAAAAAGATAATAGCGATTGTAGTGTTAATAGTAGTATGGAAGTTCAAGATAGAGTTGAGAGAAGAAGCTGTAATGATGATGATATCGTTAATGTGGTTCTTTCTACACCTCCTAATCCGCATATGCTTCATAGTTTGAATAAGTAGCGCTTGCGGTTGCTAGTGCGGTAGAAGATGATGTAACTACGTAAGGGAGTTGCATTTGTTTACTAGGAGATGTAGGTGTTGCACTTCACCAGGTAAGATTGTTTTATCTCCGATCAGATGGCAATTAAAAGATTATGCTAAAAAGAATATTACTTCTATTTAAACTTATTTTGCTAATAATACAATATTAGTTTTGTAACTGTATTGACACACTACTAATGTACGGAAAATTTTGAATTTTTTTGACAGAATTAGGTGTTTTACGTCAACCCGAACTTTTTCCAGACCACTGTATATATTATGCATTATGACTCGTTACCTGGCATAACTAAGTTAGATGACACATGAATTAAACAGGTGTATGTGAACGGTGGAAGTGTGCAGCAGAGGAAATGAGAAGGCGAAAAGTTTTGAAGAATCGAATACTAGCTAATCAGTCGGGATCACCAGAAATGTTAAAGAAATTATTGATAATGGTTGCTTTAAGCTCGTGAAGAACCCGGATATGATGTATGCTAGTATACTTTGTTTGAGTTAGGCTCTGGTTTCTTGCAGGTAACTAGCAGTGTATTCACAAGCATTAGTGTCATGAAACATCAAGACTTTTTAACGTCTGTTTCTGTTTCCGATGATATATACAGATGGGGAATAAAGAAACCACAAATTCTTGAAAATTCGGTTACCATTCTATCGGATGCAGGCCTGGGAATGGGTATGTTTAGTCTAGGTATGATCGGAACCTAGTATGTAGATGCGTGAGATTGACTAATTTACTTATGAGTGGGTCGATTAGGTTGGGTTTATCCTCTAACGGGCTTAAAGTTGCGCAAAGTTTATTTTGATGCATGCATCCTTGCTACCTTTAGTATATTTAGTGCCCTTTATAGCAGGCTATCTAACACAAATTATTTTGTCTATTGTGTTCAAGGTTTATTCATGACTTCACAACCGAAGCTTATAGCCTGCGGGAACACAGATTAGCAGCATATGGAATGGTAGCTAGGTTTGTTGCCGGACTGGCTGTGATGGCTGTGATGGCAGTTGCTTCTATAGCTGTAGGTCTAAGAGGCACCATTCTACAAGTTTCTATTGTACAAGCAACCTGCATCCAAATGCTCTAGGCACCGCGTAAGCCACAAGTGTTCCATTATTCGTTACTACGTTAATGGTTCAATTTGGGTTGCTTTATCTCTAACATGCCTGATAGGTAAAAAATAAATAGGTTTTCGCACTGTTGGCGTGGTTCATCGGGTTCATACGAATAGTGACGGCTTTGGCGTGGGAGAGAAGGCTCATTGTATCAACATGAATAGCGAGGGTGAGTAAGGGTGACATGGGGAGAAGGCTCAATGTATCAACATGAATAGCGAGGGTGAGTAAGGGTGACATGGGGGAGAAGGCTCATTGTATTGAGGCTCATCCACAGCCAGCCACAATAACATTTTCAGATGAATTAGGCTAGTACGGTTCATCCAGCTCCAGCGGTGGTGCCGATGGAGCATTGGTCTTTGTAGGAAAGCAGCACCCCATCTTCCTTCTTTAAAAAGTTCAACCTTTAAAGGTCTCCGTTCTGGTGTAATCATTTTATGTACGTTGATCAGTCTATGGGTATAATCATTTTATGTACAAAGGCGAAAGGTAAATTTTCATGCTTGGTGTCATCATGATCAGATGGGAAAATAAAGGGACGAGAAACCAGACCAATCTAACCAGCTCTGGTTTCGGTTTAGTTGGTCCCAAACTAATGATTTTTGAAACCGGAGAACCAAGAACTAAACTAACTATAGCTGGTTTTTCAGATTCATGGAATCCAAATCGAGTTTTGCACACTATGAAATCAAGATATTCTCTTGCTTTAGTTCTTTTTTACCAACATTGTTGTTTTTTGTAGGTTGACTTAAAAACTTTCTTGAATTGGGAAGACTCGCCAGAGAAGATGATGCTTGACATTGTCTCAAATCCCGGTGTTGTTCGGTCAGAAAAGAGTATATATTGGTACAGTTGAATAAATGCATTTGCGTGTGTTGTAAGTTCAGGTTACCGGCTTTTTTGTGGCTTGGGCTTGGTTGAGTCTAATTGATCATCGAATCATTAGCAGTCTTGGATTGAACGAAGCGAGATTAAAGACAATCTATATGTATATATGTAATTGTATAATGGAAGTACGCAAGTGATCTTTGTATTCATATCTAAAAAGCTCACTGGCAAATATATTTCACAATTGTTTTTGCCTAATCACATCAGAGTTCAAAGCAAACAAAAGTACTAAAATGCATACAAATGCTCTTTAAACGAAGAAAATAAAGCTTGATTACCTTTCAAAAAAGGTTTCAACTTGTAATAACAAGAATATAAAACATTACTTAACAAAGACATTTTTTACTTCTTTAAGACCTTTATAGGCAGATTCACAGATTACCGTTCTTCTAAAGGGTGCTTGTTTTAGCTTATTTAGCGAGCTTTTGATCGTATGTAACTGAAAAAGGTCACAAGTTCCCGATAATCAAGTTGACCTTGAGGCTTATGGGAGATGATAAGTTCAACCAACACGCCCAAAAAAAAAAGCTTGCGAGATTTTTTTTAGATAACATAAGCTCATACGCCCGTTAAAAATATGCCAAGGAAAACATCCCCTATCATCATCAAGTAACACAAAAGTACATATGCACATGCACTAAACCGTAAATATGAAGGAACACGGATAATACCCTTTAAACTTGTAGAGGAACTTAACAGGTTGAGACCTGGTTACATATCAAAGCCGCGTTCTTCTTCCCCTGCAAACATGATGAAATGAAATCAAACTATAATTAAGAAGAGCTTATTTCCTAGGATGAAGGGCTGATTTGAAAAAAAAAAGCTTGGGAGGTTTTTGAAGATAACATAACAGAGCTTATTAAACTTGTAATTAGCTCAACCTATGAACTAAAAAGGCTAGTATAAGGAAGTTTATGGTTTCCCATTTAAGGAAAAAGCTTAGGCTGCGTTTAGTTGGATGGAAAACACCCTGTTTTCTACAAAATGTTTTTAACATAAAACAAGGAAAACAGAAAACGCGTTCAAATCATCGTTTTTTTACAAATATTTTCTAGAAAATGCAAAATCCCTATTTTACCCTTTTGCACACAAAACAAAAAAACTCCTTTTTTTGTTTTCTAAGTTTTCCTTTAGACATAGAAAATTCATTTCCCCCTTTGTTTCCTTTATAGTTTTGAAAAATGGAAAACACAAATTTCTCCAACTAAACACGTTTTCTAAATTTTTAAGTGTTAAATAGAAAAAGAAATCTTTTTTCTTTTTCTACAAAATAGAAAATAGAAAATGATGAAAAATGTTTTTCAACTAAACGCACCCTTATAAGTTATAATCCCAAGAAATAAATTAATAACAAACTTTGACATAGTCCTAAAAACATCAACTTGACATGAAATTTATTAAACTACATACAAACCAAATGAGGGGGTGTTTGTTTCAGCTTATATGTGGGCCTATGAGCTTATCTGATTTGGGCTTATAGTTCAGCTCAAACAGTACCGAAATTAGGTAAAAAACAATTAATCAAATTAATTAAGCAAATCAAATAAGCAAATAAAACAACCAACTAAGCAAGGTATTCTTGAAAGGTCTCGAGTTCGAGTCTCACCAAGAACCTTCAGGGGCTCGAATTAAACAGAAGAACCTTGGGAGGTATTCTGGAGAGGTCTCGAGTTCGAGTCTCACCAAGAACTTTCAGGGCCCCGAATTAAACAAAAGCAAAAGAATTGTAGTTTATCCCTTAAAGGAGAGGTTCGAAGCTTGCATACTGCACAATTGGATGCCATTGTAAGTTTGAATTACTAACTATTAACTCGCCGTTTAAAAAAAACAAATAAAACACACTAATTCAGAACAAATAACATCATATTTAAAGATTAAATGAGTAATAATTAGGAATTAATATTACCAACTTGTGTTACAGTTCTTAGAAATAACATCATATTAGAAATAAATGGAGTAAATAAAAAGCCCGAGCCCTTCAAGTAATTGGCCCAAACACAAAACTATAAACATAACGGAACTCCGTTGTTTTCCCCCGTTTTTTCTATTTTCAGCACTCCGTTCTCATTCCGTTATTTTTGTCTTTTTATCCAATTTCTGGGCATGGGAATTTGCACCATTAGATCAAATATCTAACGGTGTATATCACATCTTTGCCCCTATATAAACACAAACCCTAACCCTAGATTCTATTAACTCTTCAAATGAGTGCCGCTCTTCCAAAGAGCCATTCTCCATCACGATCGGCACCACCACTGCCGATGGAGTTGGAGCCCGATCCACCTTCTCCCCCAAGCCACAGGTCCTGCATTTCCTTTGGTGAAAACGAGCCACGCCTAAGTCAAAGCCGTCATGAACCCGATGAACCACGCCGAAGCCAAAGTTGCTCTTCACACCCACGGAAGCCAAAGCCATGAATCGGAAGAATGGTTATGGTTTAATCTAGTGCTGTTCAACATTGCAACTGCCGTTATTTGTGTATCTGGTGAAAATGACGATCTAAACATCACGGGTTCACAGCCCCTAAACGTAACGTGGTTCAACATTGCAACTGCCATTATTTTGAAAACGGGTGTCCCTATCGCCAATCACAAATCAAGGTCGCATCTCGTGAGATAACATGTTCATATAACCCCACCCCCAGCTCCACTCGTCCCGAGGGAGAACAACACTAATCTACCAACGGCGGTGATGTCATTATGGTTTCCTATTAAATAAGTCATCCCGTCGTTCACTTTTTTTAGTGTTAATATACTAGTATTAAGCATCGCTTATTTGTGTATCTGGTTATTTGATTTTGGAGCTTATTTGTGTATCCGGTGAAAACGAGCCACGCCAAAGCCAGTTGCTCTTCACACCCACCGAAGCCAAAGCCATGAACCGGAAGAATGGTTATGGTTTAATCTAGTGTTTTTTTCGTTTAGTTTGTTTTTAATGTAATGTTGTTTTGTACTTTTCTTTAGTTTGTCTTTCTTTTAGGGGGTGTTTGGTTTGGCTTATAATGTAAGCTCATTTCGACTTATATAATATAAGCTAAAATTCTGTGTCTTATTTGGAGGTTTATGGGCTTATATGATTTTATTATATCATGATAAACTTATAGTATAAGCCTCTAAGTCTCAAAATAAGGTACAAAAATAGGGCTTACGTTATATAAGCAAAAAATAAGTCATCTTTGACTCTAATATTTCATAAACTTTAATTTTTTTTAGCTTATTGGTAACTTATGAGCTTATATAAGTTTATTATATCATAACAAACTTAAATAAGCTCATAAGTCTCCAAATAAACCACAAAATTGAAGCTTATGTTATATAAGCCGAAATAAGCTTACGTTATATAAGCTAAAACAAACAGCCCCTTAATGTAATGTTGTTTTGTAATTTCCTTAGTTTGTCTTTCTTTTAATGTAATATTGTTTTATGATTTTCTTATAGTTTGTCTTCTTTTTCTTTTTAACATTTTAATCTAATGTTGTTTCTGTTGTGAATTTGTGATCATGGGAAAATTGACACGCTCGAAAAGGTACTATAGATAATTAGGTAAGAACTATCATATTTCAAGGTTAAATGAACGTAGTGTATAATAACTTGGAATTAGAACATAGTTTGATACCGTTTGGTCTGCTGTTTCGACTTAAGTGTTAAGTGGTTCTGGTTGGTCTTGTGGTTTGTGGTATTATGGTCTTACTACAGCCTGACCCCTTTGTGCAGCAGTTTGACATGTTTGACCATCAGTGGTTTGGCTAGCAACATTATATCCGGATGTAGGATTATCATAACTTTGTTGATCATATCCTAATTGAGTTGCAGATGCATACCCAGCATAACCATCCTGGCCATACCCTTGAGTTCCGTAACCTTAAGTTTGTAGATTATAACTATAAGCTGATGATGCATCTGCAGGACCTGATCCAGCAGGTACTTGACTCTGTTCCTGACCATAGTAATCATATCCCTGACTTGTTTACTGAGCCGATGACTGGTCTCAGCTTGTGGCATAGCCACCAGGATTTTGTTGTGGATAACCAGCATAAGACTGTTGGGTAGCCATAACCCGACTGTTGCATTTGTTGACCTGGAGGGGCCCAACTTGTACGGGGTTGAGCTTGATAACCTTGCTGAGAGTATCTCCACTGCCCATTGTATTTCTCTGCCGATTCTGCACGAGAATCATCTCAAATTAATGCAAAGACTGTACGTTTCATAAACGAAACTACAGAACTACTACAAGATTAATTAAATCAATATTCGCAACACTAAAAGAATCAGTGTGCAACATGTTCAAAAGGTTATAATCCATACTTATTATGTTAGCACATCACTGAGTAAAAAAAGCTACTTCAGAGTTCAGACCACGTTAACAGAAGTTGAGAGAGACCTGAATATGAGCTCCTGGCTTGCATGTTTTTTATCATCTCACCCCCTTTACCAATAACAAGACCAACCATTCTGGTTGGAATTTGCATCACAAACTGTGTCCCGCCTGCCGGACCACCCACTCTACGACCAACTGCACTGCAACCTCGTGATTCAGCCTGTTTCACATAGCACATAAGTCTCGATATGCACTTATATCAAAAGCATGTTACCAAATATCAACTGCTCGGCTCTTGCTATAGAATCTATAGTTGTTTTCGAGTTTGTTGTCGTTACTGCACCATACATACTAAGTTACTAACATACAACTCCATAATGCCTTATATATGGAGGCCAGTTAAGACATCAAAATCCATGTTTATCAACCAAGAAGAAGCAACTCCCATTACCACTTACAGCATCTCCTTTTCTCTTTAGTGTGTTACATTTGCACTCCTAAACCTTAACAAACTCCCACTCAGCTTCTTCAAAACATCCCATCATTTTCCCTCCGAAAGGGTCGAATCAGCTAACAATATGATCAGCTTTGCAGACGTATACTGTTACCATATGTTCCTAGCTTATGCCACCGTAAAATGCAACATTTTCACATCACAACAGTGTGGAAGAATCAACAGATTTGTAGCTATTTTTGCCGTCCCATTATTGTCCTTCGAGTTATTTCAAGGATCAATCCATACAAAATGAACCTCAAATTCATAGCAGCTGATGGCGTGTCAAGGATTTGACGTTAATAGTTTTGTTTCTATGGACTAATTTCTCCATGAAAGGTAACCTAGATTGGGCTATCACCATTTTCTCGCTATCTACGCTTCCAAACACACTTGTTATGGGACTCCCGCTTTTGAAATCAATGTATGGCGATGATAAAGAAAAGATCACGGTGCTTCCTCCAATGACTCTGATGGATATCACAACTCAATTCGGCTTTCTGGCATGGCAGACCCAGAGTTGGTCCGCCGAACTATGAGATCTCCACTCAACACAACTACTAAAAGGAAGCAGTTGTATTTAGTTTTCTTGTTATTCTTTTTAATGTAATGTTGTTTTTAATTTTCTTAGTTAACATTACATTAAAAAGATAGAGAAAATAACAAGACACAAATCATGAACAAAGTTCAAATGAACTTTTAAAGCAGTCAAATCTTCCAGGAAAGAGTTCAAATCTCAAACGATATGATAGAGAAAATGCATATTTCAGAGCGTTGTGTTCCAGAAATATTAAAAGGCAACCTTATGCAATACTAATTGTACTCTAGCGTCTTAGCAGCCGTCTCAAACATCTTGATCAGATCCGCTTTTACCTGATCTTCAGCGAATATGAAATCAACAGCTTTTCTTGCTAGTTGAAACATCTCTGTTTTTCCAAGACCTTCAATGGGAAACAGATGACCAAAATCACATCCAAAAAGATCCACTAGAAGTTGTAACGTGAAACTAGTAAAAACGTCCCTCTAAAACCAAGGTTGAATGAAAATTGTGCAATGTTTGAAGTAAAATAAATCCATACCAAAAGTAGCAGAAGCAATGGAGTATTCATTTGAAAGATTCGTGGAAAATACCCCTGAGTCGTCCGTGCAAAGGACTATTGGATGGTTTTCCTTGTAAAGTTCGGCTGTAAACAAACATGAAACACAAGGGTGTTACAGGCTCAAGTTGTTCATAGTTAGAGGGATCAATACCTGGCCATTGTGGGCTAAATTAGGTCCATTTGAGGTTTTTTGATTATGTTCTCAGTTTGTTTGGGAGAAACAGCATATATCCAAACAGGTCCAAAAAAGACATAAAGTCACATAACTACAAAAGCGATTTGACAGTGTTACGGGTTAACACTAGATGGGACTTGTTGACCTGAGTTGGCCTGCTAACATTTTCTTCTCGTATTCCATTGAACTTTGAAAATAATTAAGTATAAAGCTTGATTACACAAACTATATTTTGAAAATGGTCTAAATATTTTGGTACGAAACTATTGAGGAGGGGAGGTTGTAAGCATTGTGTAGTGTCAACCCAATTTTATGGACTCTTTTGCACCTAAAATAAAATTTTAAATTTGAACTTAATATATTACTCTTAAATGTGAATCAAAACTAGCTGGTCAACCCATCCGACCTGTACCATTTACTAAGTGACTCTTTATGACCTGATACTGTGACCCATTACCCAACCAACTGACTTTGCCACCTTTAGCTCTTCACGATATCTATTTTGCAGGTTTAATCTGGTTTATGCTCATGAATAGGATCCAAGTTGTGGTCAAGTAATTTGTTTTTGCTCAAATAAAAGAGGATCCACTACTGCATCGCCGGTATTTATTTCGTGGGCTCCAACATTGTTTGTTCTATCACGGAATAAACGGCCCATTTCCTCAGACCATGTTAATGAGACTCATAAAGAAAATGTTACATGACAAGACAAGTGGTCCTTATTTCCAACAAGATCATAAGGAAGATATATAAAAAACTAACCAAAATGATGGACGTCCACGGAAGAAATTGTCTCGGTTCTGATGTTGGATGTCAAACATATTTCAACCTGAATATAAGCGCACGGAAATATTTTTCTAGAACTTTCCTCCAAAAAAAACACGTATCAGTGCTAGACTAGGGACACAACTTTACCGGGATCTTGGTAGATTTCAGTTTCCTCCAATCTTCATCTTGAAAGCAACACGCATGCCCAATTCTACCAGGAAGAAAATCGAGCATTGCTTGGATTTCAACTGGATTAGGCACCTACAAGCACTATGTCGTGAAAGTAAACAAGTTATGATAATCCACGATATTAGTTCACTCTTCAAAAAAAAATTAGTTCACTTTCTACAGTAAAATATTGACATTACATATTATTATATCAAGCTTCCCATTGTTTCGTATCCTATGAGTAGTCTGATGGGGGGGGGGGGGGGGGGGGGGGGGGAGGGGGTTATGAAACGCAACTTCCAGTCAACATCATTAGTAAATTTTGTTTCCACGCCAACAGTGTATAAAAGCAATCGCATACTTCGTCTATTTCCTACATACTGTATTATATATTATCACAAGTTAGTTAAAACAAGGTTTACATGCGGGTTTTAGATAACAGGTTTCTAGCTCATGAGACAGATGCAGTTCTTTAAGATCATTCCTAGTAGATTATTAAACCGAATGTATCAAAGTAGTCTCAACTAGTCCATTTTTATATAGAGACAAGACAAACTTGACAAAGAAGCTGTTAAATCATGGGAAGTATCTCATGAAGCATATCCGACGATCTTACTTATAGATTCATTATTTATCATATAAAAACCATTCGTGAACAATTTCCCGTTAGTCTATGCACTATCTAAGAGTAGAGGTAGCAAGATGGGCTGTTTGGTTAGTGACCAAAAATGGTTTAGACTGAAAAAAAATCACTTTTTAGTATCATTATTTATAACTGATGAACGAGTCAATTAATGTCACAAAAACAATACTAGAAAGACTTCTAATGAATTTCAATCCGTTTCCCGTGTTTAGCTCCTTTTTCTCAATAGGCAAATTTTTGATAAACCACAACAAAAACCAACCCATGCGTAAGTATATGAATTAAAAACGCAAAAGAGAAGGACCTCTCCACAGTGAAGAGTAACCGAAAGACCTTGTTCTCTAGCAAACTTCAAAGCGGGTAAAAACGTCTCCCTGAAAATTTAAAGATGAATCTTAAGATGTAAACATATTTCTCAGCATTACAGAAACAGAAATACAAATGAATAGCAAAATGGAACTTTTGACTCTACCATTCACCAACAGACGGATTGCCAGAAAGGTCAATGCCAATAACGCCCATATCCTTCATTTCCAAAGCAAGTTTGACCTAAAATATTCAAATTTTAAATACAGAAGATAACAAAGTTACGGGCTTTTAAGAATGCAAACTGCAAATTATTTAAGAATAAATTCTTGAAAACATACAGTTTCCATCGCAGCTGCAGTAGATTCACGACGGTCAATGCTGAGTAAAAGTCTAACATATATCTTCTTCTCAGCTCCAGTTGCACATTTTTCAGGACCATTAGAAGATAAACTTATATCAAGGCAACTACTGCTCACAGATCTTAAACCCTCTAAAACGGCTTCTATGTATGTCCGCTTGCTCATACCTATTGAATCATTCCTCTGTATACTTTTGTTAGACCAAGATTGAAACTTCTAGCCATCTATTTGAATAACAAGACACCCATGACAGCATGTTATGCTATATTTTACGCGTGAAAGCAAATGCTACGATCCCCATATCGGCCAAGTATTGGATTGCTCGGTGGCTTATAAGTCTAGGTGTCCTCTCCTCCTTTGAGCTAGCTTTTTGGAGTGAGTTGTACACCTAGTATGATATGGGTTCGTATCACAAGATGTTGCGTGTTTTCTACTAACCAAGATAATTCATGCATCTCAACCATATCTATCCTACAAACTAGCATGTTTCAAACTGGCAGACCAAGGATTTTGATCAGGGTATTCACTAAAATAAGGGCTTTGTATTATTATTTTTTACACAATAGAAAATACAAGGAATAACTTTGTTATGGGCTTTACACAAAAAATCTCTGTAGAATCCAAGAATGTTGAGTGTTGCCTCACGGTTCTCACTTTGCATTACTTATTTATACCAAGTTATTATATAATCCAAGTGGGTACCTTGGGAGTTGTCCTTAATTCCAAATAAACCACATTCTCAGCTGCAAAATCTTCAACGACCTATAATCCATGACCCAAAAACAAAAACTAAGATGAGCGTGTTACATACATTCTCAGAATCCAAAACCATATTCAAGTATAAAGGGCATACTTCTTTAGTAATTGTTGTAATCGTTTTGTGGTCAGTGGTAACTATATGGATCAGATCAAACAGCTTGAACACTTCACGTAGTGACCGGTCATCTAATTTTTTAGGAGAAAAATGTGTGTGTTAAAAAATAGATAATGAGTATAGCTATAATGATATCAGTAGACAATAATAAGAAAGGAAACATACGAAAGAAGACATACTTTTCCTGATAACATGTTCGAAATCAGAAAAGACTATAGTGCCTCTTTCACCCAATTCTCTAGCAAGTTCTCTGTTCAATATACAAAATCTAGACTTAAGCACTCTAGTTAATAGTGTTTGGATTATCTTATATGTAAAAGACGCAAATAATACTCAGAAAAAATAATAATCTGTTAAAAATACAATAAAAAATATTTATAAAATGTTTCATGTTTTTTTCCGGTAGTTATAGTGTCCCACATTTAGGCCGGGTAATCCAAGATAAACATAAGCAGAGGATGACGCAAAACTGCTTCTGCTTAAGCATATAAGCCTAAAAGCAAGCAATCCCAAACACCCCCGAAAAAGAATGCAATTATAAACATGTGTTGCAAAGAATGCAAAAATGTTGTCTTTAAAACTTATTTAGGCCAATATTATGAGAAAGGTAAAAATAACACTTACAACGCACCAAAATGAACTTCCATACCTAAAATTGAGAAAGAAGAATAATAATTTTGAATACCTTTCATTCAAGTTATAAACTTGATATAACTTGAATTAACATTAAAAATCAAAGGCACATACAACTTAAAGCTAAATTTAACACTAAAAACCAACTGGATGTCATTTGTTGTGCTACAAATAAAAGGCACTGTATGGATAGAGAGAATACTTACAGAAGAGTTGAATTTCGAATAGAGCCATTGAGATGAGCATGTAACTCGACCTTTGGCAAATTTCTAACCCAATAATCCATCTTATCTCAAGTTTTAAGCAATCAAATAAGCAAATAAAACACAAGAATTCAGAACAAATAACATCATATTACAAGATTAAATGAACGTAGTTGATAATAATTGGGAATTAGAAATAACCTTTTGAGAAAATTAGGGCAACACAAAATCAGAACATAGTTGTGTGATCAGTGGAATGGGTGTAAGTATGTGCGGGAAGATGAAGAAGATAAACATGTAGTATAGTACAAAATTTTCATTGCTACCTTTTGTTAGAGTTGCTTAAAATATTTACAAATAAAAGGTACAATTCGCTTATAAAACATAACCATATAAATACATTACACAAATGAAATAGTTTGCCCAATTACTCTAAGACCTTTTTGAATTTTTCCCTATTCAAAAAAGCAAATATGAAATATCATTAATAAAGGAGCTAAATTATCATTATACTACTCAACTGCTTAACAAAAAAACACTAAATATGAAACAATCTCTTTGTCAAAACGTCATAATCTCAAAACATTTTAAAGTTACCGGTTATTGATGCAAGTGTAGCATTTCTGTTAGACGTACCAGAATTATACTATACGTTATGCCTTTTACATCCTAATGCTCCGCTGAAAAAAATAGCTAGTTTTATATATACTTTAAAAATACGTTTTTAATAGATCAGTTCTTAGAAAACAACTGATCTATTTATAACATTAAAAAGAACGGTTTCCAATCGATCTATATGTAACAAGCCTTAAAAAGATCACCCTTTGTTAGATCAGTTCTCTACCGTTCTTTATAAGGCGTTTTAACCGTTCTATTTAAACTTTTCTGTGGTAGTGATACTTACGAAAATAACAACACATAAATCCAAAATATGATAGATGTTCCTTGTCTATGACTTAAAGAGGACTAAACCTTTTCTATTTCAGGAATAAATATAAATAACTACTGTACTTTTGCTCTATTCAAGTTGTAAATTTTATGATATCCTCAATTTCAACATAGGTATCGTTTAGTTCAAGATTTTGAAATTTTGAAATTCTAAAATCTAGTAAATTAAAATTCCTAAGAATTTAAAATTCCAAAATTTAAAATGTCTAAGTTTGTTTGATTGGCAGAAATTTATAATATTTTGAAATCATGATTTTTAGTTGAACCAATTAACCAATATATATTTTTCATATAAATTTTTAATTTAAAAAAGTAAAAATTGAATTTTCACTTTTTTATAAAAATTTATAAAAAATTCAAGAAATTTTATAAAACATTTATATAAATTCTATAAAAAAAATTCTATAAAATTTTAAACTGTTTATATAAATTTTAAAAACAATTTACATAAATTTTATAAAAAAATTCTATAATTTTTAAAAAAATTATTTTAAATTTTTCTAATAAAATTTTTATATAAGCTTTATAAAAAAGTTAGAAATTTTTTATAAAATATTTATTTAAATTTTATAAAAGGGTTCTATAAATTTTATAAATAATTTATATAAACTTTATAAAAAGTTTCTATAAATTTTATGAAAAATTTATATAAATTTTATATAATATTTATTTAAATTTTACATTATAAAAATTTATATAAATTTTATAACAAGATTTATATAAAATTTATAAAAAAATTACATAAATTTTATAAAAAAAATTACATAAAGTTTATATAAAATTTCAATGAATTTAAAAAAAAATTACACAAGTTTTATAAAAAATTCAATGAATTTTATAAAAAATTATTTAAAATTTAAATTTTTTATAAAAAAGTTATAAATTTTTATATAAATTTTATAAAAGAATTTTACAAATTTTACAAATTTTATAAACTTTTTATATAAACTTTATATTTGTTTTGAGTTTCATAAAAAGCTTTTTATATAAATTTTATTTTTACTATTTAAAAGAGTAAAAACCAAAAAAATAATTTTTATATAAATTTTTAAACTTCATAATTTTTTATATAAACATAAAAACATAAATAAAAACGGCTAGAAAAAAAGTTTATAAAATTCATTTTGGCATTTTAGGGAATTTTAAATTCTTTCATTGAGCATACAAAACACAATATTTAAAAGAAATTAAAATGTAAATATTTTGAATATTCCCCAATATCCTCCAATATAACTCAACCAAACGGCACGTTAGATGTTCAAGGAAAGTTATAAATGAGAGGTGTAAACAGCTATCTCCGTGGTAGATGAGTAGATAATATTCACATATTTAATACAGTGTTAGCAAATTTGTAAAAGGGATATTGAGTCCACATAGTGCTTCCTATTGAACAAAATTATAAGCTTGTGAATCACATCACATCACAACTTGTAAAAACTTTCAAGTAAATTGGTAATCATCTCCCCGAGTTTACAGAACTGGGAGATAATTTAAATACTAACGCCATGTTTGTATCATTAGAGGTGTACTCCATTTCCATAGTTGAAACAAAATATTAAGTATCCAAAAGATGCATGTCAATAACAATTGTGAGTTCCCTCAGTAGTGGTCACACTAAAAACGGCAACCCTCGAGCTACTCAAAACTGTTTAAGAGGTGACCCGTAGGCCCCTCTAACGTTTCGACTATAGCAGTAACCCCATCCGTTAGATGGGCGTAGTGGATTACACGTGGCAAGCATCCAGGCTACCTTGGAAACCGAGGCAACCCTATAAAAAGCATGTGTGTGTGATTGTGCACACACACAGTTCACACCTTCTACCACCATTGTTGCATTTCCTCTCATTCACTCCCTTCTACTGACTTTCCACGGAAATTTATCGTACCAGGTTAGATCACCGCGCCCTTCTACTCATATTTATAAATCATGGTGAAAGACAACCCCACCATCACGACTGTACTCAATGTGATGTCGGCGGAGAAATTCATGGATTTACTGTCTGATTACTACATTCCTGAGAGCGTACACCCCACCTATCCGGGTGATGGTGAAGCGATCACGGATGCTCCGGCTGGAAAGATAGGTGTGTATACACGCTTATTTTACTCAACCAACTACCGTATCCCATTATCTAGGTTCTTGGTAGACGTTCTAAACTATTTTGATTTTCACATAACCCAACTACACTACATAGGGGCGTGTAAGATTAATCAGTTTGAGATCACATGTCATACTTGCGAGGTAGCCCCCACCGTGACTTTATTTAGGGTTTTCTACGCCCCCCAAATGGTAAATGGGTGGCTGTCATTCAAAAAACGATCCGTGAATGCCCCTATGTGTTATAGGAAAGCTCTAGACTCACTCAAGAATTGGTATGACCCTTATTTCTTTGTAGATGCCAAAGTCTTCCCCACACCTTTTGTCCTTAAAAACAGGGTGCGACATGATTATCCACCCCCAACCAATGAATATAGCAGTCGGGACGTTAGAACGTTAGACACCAACCGCACTGATTTTCATAGGGATTTACCGGAGAATTTCCTATGCTTAATAGGGATCAGCCGCAACCACTTTGGTAGGGAGGACAAATATCCGTGCTTCCTGAATGACCGTAGACAGGGTTGGTATACTTAACAAACACAGTTGTATGCATATTTGAATAAGCCATGAATATAACTAACGCCTTTGTTTACATGTATCCACAGAGATGAGGCTATTCGGACTGCTACGCCAAGGAAACCCAAAGAAGGTAGTCGAAGGTTCACGACCACTGCATCAAGACGAGGTACCACTTCTTGCTGCTGCTCAACACATGACCCTACCCTTGGAAGACGTGCCAGAGCCCCACTCAGATATAGGGGGAGGAATAGAGAAGTCGCCGTTAGATTTCCAGAACGAAGACGGCGACAACCTCTTGCTAGAAGGTGGTGAGGGCACAACGACAAACACCACGACCCCTCACCCAGAGAACCAAGGGGTCAATCAAGATCAATTGTCTGATGAAGTCGACCGGATGCTTGATTCCGAGGAAGAAGAAGCAGAAGACCAACCCGACTCCACCACACAACCCAAACCCACCAAAAGAAGGCGTACGTCCAAGAGGAGAATCGTGAAGCCAACAGAGGAAGAGGCGAGTGTGTCCAATGCGCCTGTTAAGAGGTTACGCAAAGACCATCCACAATACAAGGAAAGCAGTAGCGACACCGCGCCAGAAAGCAACCCACTTCCTCCCCCCACCACGACTAGTAGCCAGGCGGAAAAGATCATGTGGAAAGCTACTCCTGTTATTACCGTGGCCCCTACCATCACAGAGCCTACGATAGCCACAACGTAAGTGTCCCTCCTTATCCTTTATTTTCATTGTTTATTTGTATTTGTTAAGCACAAACTTTAAAAGACTAATAAGTGCACAACAGGGTGGACTCGACGGTCGTGCCGCACGAGGGAGACGCTGCCAAGGATCCATCACCCGTAATACAAGACCGCCTACCAACTCCTCCCCTACCCATGGGGAAGAGCCCCAGTCTGAAGGGCCGGACTGCTGCCTCCGCCCAACATGGAACTTGTCCAAGCTGACAAGGCTAGAGTCGGAGGATGAGTGCAAAGAATTTGTGGATCACTTGACTCCTCCGACCCTGGCGCAAGATCTTGATCAGCTCAACCATGAGACCCTCCTTGAGCAGTTTAATATGGCCGCGGCGCACCAAATGACTGTTGGTGTGGCCCTACGACGTCGTTTTGAGGAGGCCTTGGGCTATGCACATCGTGTCGATAGGAGAATGGCCCGTAGGGAGGAGCTTGTAGAGAAGCATGAGCAAACAATTTCTACCATGCAGGCGGATTTGGCCATGGCTGAGGCTACAATAAAAGAACAGGTGAGCCATGCCAATGCCCGTGACGAGCGCATTGCTGAACTGGAAGCTCTTCTTGAGGCTTCCAACGGCAAGGTACGTATCCTTATATACTTATGTTTTTTCCATTTTTTTTTGTGTGAGACCATTGATGAGACTGCTTTTATACATAGTCTCATCGTCCAAAACAGGCTTAAAAGGATGAAAATATCATAAAAAGTTCCATATATATGCTTGTGTTTGTTAAATGTATATTCTAGGTACAGATATCGAGAAAATGACAAAAGATCACAAGAATCAATAAAAAACGAACACGGGAAACGAAGCCACACAATGAACCGGGCCCTAATATTGAATTTCCAAGAAAAGTCCTTAAAGAATTATAGATGTACAAGAAGGGTCCTTCATCATTGAAGAATTGACACTTTATACCCTTGTATATTCATAATTACAAGTTTGGTCCCTAAAGTTTGTCAAAGTTACAAAAAGGACCCTAAACTTTGAAGAATTAGCAAGATTGGTCCCTACAAAATGAAGACTTGTCACTTTTAGTCCTCCACAAAGTCAAAGATACAAGAGAAGACCTTAAAGTATGAATACATGTCAAGAATATCCCTTCAAATATCATGGAATTACAAAACAAGTCCTTTAAAACACTTTGGAAAACATTTTATGGCCAAAGTGTGAAGTTTGGAACTTACGTAACAAAGGAAATCAAGTTTGGTTGCTGAAAGCTTTGTTTTCACACAAGAAGAAAAGTGAGGGGCCAAAGTTGGGAGACAACGAACCTAACCTAGACAAACCAGAGCTTGACACCTCACCCACTCACACCTCTCAACCAATCACAAACCACCTTCCCTACACGTCATTCCTCCATTAACCCCTGTTTATTTATTTATTAATCATATTAAAAAAATGGCGGTTCACACTAAACCTTTTCCCAAAATGGATTAAACGCATAACTATTCATCCATAAACCCTAATTTCAAAACTTGTCAAACCAAAGGGGTTTTGTTTAATTAGCTCCAGAATATTGATTAACCTTCACCTATACATATTTACACTTACAAAACCTCAACATCATCACCCACCAACCCTACCAAACCCTCCCCTACTACATTCCAAGGAAGAAGACGACAAAGAGGACAACATTTGGACGACCAAGATACATTTGTGTGTCCTCCACAACAAAACAAAGGGCTAAGATCATATCAAGACAACTGGCACATCCTTTTCATCATATGGTGCACCAAGATCAGTCAAACATATTCAAACTCACAAGGGCACATTTGGAACTTCAGCATTAGGATTTTTAGTTCCTTTTCAGCATTCTAGAACGTGTACACCCTCTATATAAAGGGTTTAGGGTTTTACATTTACTCTTGTTCTTGGTTTTTCTGCTTATGGGTCACAACTTGTAAATCCACTTTTGTTATGAATAAAAAGTGAGTTTTGATTGCTAACAAAGAGAATTCCAAGTTCCCTTTTACTCTTTATGTTATTTTTGTTACTTGTGTTTCAATCCGTTTTCAAAAAGTTTCCCTTTTCATACTTTTTCTTTCAAGTTATGTTAAAAGATTGTTTGCTGAGTTATTTGGTTGAAAAGAGAAGATCCCCTTTGGTTTGAGTTTGAAAGTATGTATGACCATAGCACCATGATTGAGATAATCAGGGTGTAGTGGGTACATAAGTTTAGGCTGCAAACTTGTGGAGTTACTCAAAATTACCAAGACTTTTCCATTTTATAGATATCTGTTATTGCTTAACCTTGTTCATTCTTAGCAGGGTTGTGTTGGAAGCTTGTGATTCTTTGAGCTATCACATAAGCTATACAAACGGGGGCATGGATGTATGTCTCTGAGGTTTTGCTCAAAATCCTACTTTTTCTTTCAAGATTATGAATTTTATGTGGTCTGCTTATACTTGATGCTTTGTGATAAATTATTGATGATCCTTTGTTGATTTCATGTTTCATGTATGTTTTGATTGATCTTAACAAGTTTTATGTGGTTTCAAACAAAAGTCTTTGCAAAATATTATTTAAGTTTTTAAAATGGTGTTTGGGATTGCATGCTAATGACAACTGAGTGGGTATTAAGGGTACACTTGTGTTTGTTTCAACTGATATAGTGTGGGTAATATGTTTTCTTGCATATTTTGTGACTAAAACACCTAAAACTGAATCATAGGTAAAACAAGGTTGTTTTGAGTTTCTGTGAACTGAAATTTGGCCATCTTTGTACCTAGGATTTAGATCTAGGGTTGAGTGTTATAAAACTTGAATTTGTTTAACTTGTTAACTTAACTTGATGATTAGAATCTCACCATTTGGTCAAATGCATCAGCTAAATGTTCTATCTTCTTAACCAGTTACATTAGTAAGTCACTTAGGCCTATACTAGCTTCAATCTTGGAGTTTATGCATGAAACTTGTTTGTTTGTCCATTACTAATGTTTTTTTTAATCTTGATGCTTAAAATCTGATTTGGTAAACATTTATAGGGTTAAACTTGCTTAAACAACTGCTTAAACCATCTGACTAGTTCTTTTCCATGTCTGAGCCTTTATTGATTAAACTGTATTAATTAGCTGAGTGATTTGTGTTTTCATTGCTTGTTCTTGACTCCCTACAACTAACTGGTTGTATGGGTGCCATTATTGTCCAAAAACTCCCATTAAAACAAGCTTAAATCTACTTTTTCATTTCAAGCAGTGGGAACTCCTTTCCCACTGTTGCTTGCCACTGATAGTGTTAATTATAGGTCAGCTTATAAATAAGCTATTCTAGCTTATTTCTTTTTGCAACAACTTTCTTTTGTGATAGGTCTTATTATTTTCATCTTATAAGCTAGTTTTGAGGTTTACAGCTTTTGGTTTCAAGGTTTTACTAGAAAACAAACTTGTTTGTCTTTTTCATAAAGTGCTTATTCATCATTTCAGCTTATTGAGTGTGCTTATTGGAAATATGTTTGCTTATTTAGCTTAATTAACTCATTTAAAACATTTTGCAACTGAATCAGCTCTTGAATCAGCCTAGAACTCAAAAACGACTATTTTGTCATTTTCTAGAGCTTTGGCTTATTTCAGCCTTATTTATTGAGCTTTTTCAAGATTTATTTTTACAATCTGCTTTATAAACGCAAGAGAAGGATGTGTGTAAAATTTTAGCTTATGGCTTAATGGGCTTATTGGCCCATTAAGAATAAGTTGGGTGTTTGATAAGCTGTGATAAGCTTACTTTCAGTTTTTGGGCCTTAGAGTTTTTTGTTTAAAATCTAATTTTAAGCTAGAATGGAACTTTTGGTCTTATTTGGTTGACTTTTTGCTTATTGGGCCAAAAAGCCCATTTCACTTGGACTATTTTTTATTTTGGCCCATTTGAGGGCCCAATAGGGGTATTTAGGTCATTTCACTTTCATTTTCTGTTTAATTAAGTTAAAATAAACTAGTTTGCAAGTTTTTAGAATTTTTTATAAATTCTGAATTTATAATATTATTTTAATATTTATTTTTAATTTTTAATCATTTTAAATAGTTTTAATAGGTTTTAAATTTTACAAAAATACTTTTAGTTTAATTAAGTCGTTTTTGAGTTTTACAAATTGAAAAATCTTTATTTGGACTTTTTAATAATTTATTTGATTTTTAGGCTTTAATCAGCATTATAAAATTAAATATTAATTAAATAAAAGGTTTGAAAAAGTTTTGATCATTTGTAAACTCTAATTGGATTTTTAGGAATTTATTATGATTTTCTAGGATTTTTTTAGAGTAATTTTTAATTTCGTCACGTTTTTACGTTTTACGATTTATCATTCGTCGTAGTTTAGTTTTAATCGTAACCGTCATAATTTTCATTTTTCCTTTGTCTCATCAATATTAATCTCAAATATAATCAAGTTTAACACACACATTAATCCTCCTTGAGAACGAACTCACAAAAGGTTCATAAGTGTTACGTTTTCCTAAACGTACGCTTAATACTTACCGCTTTATACACTCTTTTTCCTAAAAGACGTATTTATATCACTATCATTTTGGCACCGCTGCCGGGGAGGCGTGCTATGTTTAGTTTGAACAATTTTGTTTTTGATATTATCCCTAATTAGTATTTGTGTGATTAGCACTCTAATCATACGTATTATTGGTTTTCATTGTTTTGTGAATATTATTACTATAATGTATACGTATCACAATAAATCCACATTATCTCCAAAAGCGTGAGAACGCAACCTTAATTGGGATTTCATCACTCAATTATTGTATTCGAATCTAAAGGAAAAGAAAAAGGCAAAATAGATAATTACTTTCGAGAAGCTTGATTTTAATTAACGCAAACTATAAGGTGGGTATAAGGCGGTTGTATTTCACGACCTAAGGGAAAAAGGCTCTTAAGTGCTTAGCGTCGCCTCGTTTCCCCCGCTTGCTTGTGCGTGTTGAGAGAAAAAGGGCCAATCGAGGGTTTGCAGCCGAAGTATTATATATGTATCATATATATTTGGTTGGTTTCAAAGTTTAAACCTTCTTGAACGTTTTGGTGTTCCACCAACGTTCTAAAGTCATCGAAGGTGTTCACTCAACGTGATCGTTTCATTCCTTGAGGCTCCTTTAATCGAGAAATCGATTCGAGGAGAGATTTGTAGATTTGTGTCTATGTAATTCACAAGAAAAATCCAAAAAAAGTAAAAACAATCAAAAGCACAATTAAAAAAAGTAAAAATACCTAAAAGAATCTTCTTTGCTCATCCCCACGTTGTACGTGACGTTTATGCAAACTCGTCGTAAACGTCGAAACCGAATGGAAGGAACACCAACCCCTTCTAGTGAAGAATCTCCCATTGACGAACCCATCGTAGAACAAGAAGCTTCCATGGCTAATCGTACTATGATGTAGTAGCTTCAAGCACCCACCAAGGGTTATGGAGAAGCGATTATGCTTCCCGCTATCCTTGCGGAGAATTTTGAGGTTAAGACGGGTTTATTGTCCATGTTCCAAAATAACAAGTTTCGTGGTGACGAAAAGGACAACCCTCATAACCACATTCGCCATTTCAATCGTTTTACGTCGACATGCAAGTTTAAGGACGTCTCGAATGATGTGATTAAGATGATGCTTATTCCGTATTCCTTAGCGAGGACCGCTAAAATTTGGTTAGAGAAAGAGCTACCCAATTCTATATTGACGTGGAAGGATCTCATTTCAAAGTTCGTGAACCAATTTTTCTCGCCCTCTAAGACTACGCATTTGAAAAACGAGATTTCAAAGTTTTCACAAGAATATAATGAGAGTTTTTCAACGGCTTGGAATAGGTTTAAGGAAATGTTGCATGAATGTCCTCATCACAGTTTTTCCGGCTTACATCTAATCGACACGTTTTACAATGGATTGAACGATCATGAACGAGATTATCGTAATGCCGTCGCGAGTGGTAATTTTTTGTGTAAAACGGTCGAGGAATCATTGTTGATCATTGAAAATAGGTCCAAGGTTTATAGCCCTCGTAGCACACCGTGTTAACAAGGCTTCGTCTTCGCCTTCATTATCACATACCATTGATGCTTTCCAAATAGAGGCTAATTTGGAAAACAAGATTTTTTATAAGCTCAAGGGATTATTGATAGAGTTTAAAGTTGGTGAACAACCCACTCCCACTACGGCTAAATCGGTTGAGGTTTCTTGTGTTTATTGTGGTAGAGGTCATGATTTCTCCGAGTGCATTACCGCCGGTGGTAACACTTCGAGTGCCTACGCGGCCACGGGATCTTATAACCAATACGGTCAAGTTACACGCACTAATCATTTGAATCCACCGGGTTTTCCACCAAATCAAAATGCTAACAATTATCGCAACAATCAAGGTGGTTACCAAGGAAATCAAAGGAACAACTATAAGGGTAACAATTACAACAATGGGAATCAAGGGACTAGTGGTAAATTGCAAAATCAAAACCAAAATCGTGATTTTCAAAATGTGAATCAAGTGCTTTCAAATGCATTTTCAAAAGATATTCCAAATGAGATTTTGAGTTACTTTAAGGCTAATGATGATAGGTACACAAACATGGCAAATGATGTGATAAACCTAAGGACTAAGTTCGAAACTCATAGTAACATGATGGAAGTAAATGTGGTTAGGCTCCAACAAAACCAACAAAAAAATGGAACAAGGTCAACATAAGATTGAACAAACTTTGTTTAGATGGGAGCAAAATCAAAAGGTAGAAAAAGAGCAAGATAGGCAAGAACGTCAAAAAACAGAAATAGACTTTTGGATGCTATTAAGATGACCAAAGACTCTACTTCGGGTAGTCTTCCTAGCAACACCGTGTCAAACTCGAAGGGAGAGATGAAAGTGATTACCACACGTAGTGGTAAGACCTTTAAGGAGCCGACTCCTCAACCAGTTACTCCTACGGAGGAGGAAATTGAGGAAGAACCAGAGGTGGTGGTCGAAAAGGAGCACATTACAATCCCACGAAGTACCGCTCAAACCACACCTACGGTCGACCCTTTACCAAGTTTAGAACCCGAGATTCCAAAGGCTATGCCTATGCCCCACCCAACACCACCCTTACCTTACCCATCGAGACGTCACAAGGAAAAATTGCAAGAACGAGACAATTATCAATTTGAGCTTTTTATAAAGATGTTTCGTGATATGCATTTTAACATAAGTTTTTCCGACGCTTTAATTATGATGCCTCGATTTGCCGCCAACTTTAAAAGTATGTTGAATAACAAGGAGAAATTGCAAAAATTGTCTAGTTGTTCATCGGTTTATCTTAACCGCATACCTCAAAAAGTCGGTGATCCCGGTAAACTTTTAATTCCGTGTGGTATTCAAGATATGGAAGAATGCTATGCCTTGCCCAATCTTGGTGCTAGTATCAATTTGATGCCTCTTGAAATATTTAAGTCGCTCAATCTTCCTAATCTTACTCCTATAAAGATGTCTATCGAAATGGCCGATCATTCTACAATTCCCGCATGTGGAACGGCCGAAGACGTTTTTGTGAAAGTGGGAAATTTCTATTATCCGGTAGACTTTTTCGTAGCCGATATTCCCACGGATCCTTAAGTTCCTCTCCTTTTAGGTCGTTCGTTTTTAGATACGTCGAAAGCGGTCATTGATGTGCATGCTAGAAAAATCACCTTACGCTTCAACGACGAGGAACTTGTTATAAACGCAACTCAAAACTCCAAACTTTCTCATGTTTATTATATGGCGACTATGAACCATGTTGATTTAATCGATGTCGTTTGCGAAGAATTTTCACAAGAAATTTTAGGTTTTGTCGATGAAGCAAATAGTGGCAATCCCACTATGCTCGATCCAATTCTTGATAATTCGACGCCATCTTTCACTCCATTTGAAGGAGGTGGTTTTAATTTGGAATAGTTTGATGTACCTCGAACTTATAACGAAGACGTCGATGACGATGAGGATTTTCCGATAATCAAGGGTTTTGTAAATGACTTTCCATTTCCTCCGGCGGTGGAGGTTATGAGTATTGAACCAAAATCTTCAATCGAGGAGCCATCAATCCTTGAGTTGAAAGATCTTCCTCCTCACCTAGAATACGTATTCTTGGAAGGAGACGATAAGTTGCCGGTTATTATTGCGAAAGATCTTTCGGATGATGAAAAAACCGCACT